>CM054063.1:313383033-313983033 GCA_028641055.1 Alopecurus myosuroides | reverse complement strand
GCCAAAACCTTTCAAGGGTGTGGACTATAAGAGGTGGCGCACGAGAGCAGTGCTATGGTTCTTGCACTGCTATGGGCCACCAAGGGCAAGCCTGAGGGCGATCTCAATCCAGCACAGCTGGAGGCTTTTGAAAATATGGAGACTATGTTTAAAAGCGCCCTCCTCGGTATAATTGATGATTCCATTGTGGATCCTTATATGTCGTTTGATAACGGCAAGGATATGTGGGCTGCGCTCGAGGCCAAATTTGGGGCCTCGGATGATGGCAACGAGCTGTATGTCATGGAGCAATTCTATGACTACATGATGACGGATGAGCGCTCTATTGTTCAACAGGCTCATGAGATACAGTCACTCGCTAAAGAACTTGAGCACTTTAAGTGTATGTTACCGGACAAGTTTGTGGCCGGAGGCATTATTGCCAAGCTTCCATCTTCATGGAGCACCTTTGCTACTTCTCTGAAACACAAGAGACAGGAGTTTTCCGTTTCGGACCTCATTGGATCTCTTGATGTGGAAGAAAATGCGAGAGCAAAGGATACACGTGCTCGGGTTGCTGAGGTAGGTTCTGCTGCCCATGTGGTACAGAAGAAACACTACCCGCCCAACAAAGCTAAATATAACAAGAAGAAATCCGAGGGTAAAGGCAAACCCGATGGAAAGTTTAAGCCGTCGCACTCTACCAACTTCAAGAAGTGGAAGGGGTCATGTCACGTTATGGTGAACTGACTCATTGGGCTCCAAAATGCCCTAGACGTTATGAGTTGCAGCAGAAAGAGAATAGCGGGAAGACCGCTAATATTGTCATTGGTGACACTGAGATGAAGGATACTGGGTATGGTATAGTTCCTACTATTCTTTCAGTTTGTCATTCACCTGAATGGTTAATTGACACAGGTGCCAATGTACATGTTTGTGCTGATGCTTCCATGTTCTCTTCTTATCAGGTCACATGGACTTCCCCCGTGCTGATGGGGAACGGGTCACATGCTACTGTTCGTGGTGTTGGTACGGTCAATCTGAAGTTTACTTCGGTGAAGGTCGTGCGACTGAAGAACGTTCATCATGTGCCCTCCATCAATAAAAATCTCATCAGCGGCTCACGTTTATGTCGAGATGGTTTTAAGTTGGTTTTCGAGTCCAATAAAGTTGTAATTTCCAAGTTTGGACAATTTGTTGGTAAAAGCTATGAGTGCGAAGGCTTGTTCTGCTTATCCTTGTCAGATTTTTGCACCAAAGTTATTAATCATGTTTTCCACGATAGTGATTCTGATGTTTGGCATTCACGACTTTGTCATATTAATTTTAGTTGCATGATGCGATTAGCAAATATGAGTTTAATTCCGAAATTCAGTACTATTAAAGATTCCAAATGTCAAGTGTGTGTTCAAGCTAAGCAAGCTCGCAAATCTCATAAGACTGCGGAGGCAAGAGACTTGGCACCACTAGAACTTACACATTCTGATCTTTGTGAGATGAATGGCGTATTGACAAAAGATGGAAAGAAATATTTCATGACACTTACTGATGACTCCACTAGATATTGTTATGTGTATCTTCTGAAATCTAAAGATGAAGCTTTAACTTATTTCAAGAACTATAACGCCGAAGATGAGAACCAACTTGATCGTAAAATTAAACGGCTTAGGTCCGATCGTGGTGGAGAGTATTTTTCCAACGAGTTTAATTCGTTTTGTGCGGAACATGGAATTATTCATGAGAGGACGCCTCCCTACTCACCTCAGTCAAATGGGGTGGCTGAAAGAAAGAACCGAACGATGTCTGATTTGGTTAACGCCATGTTAGATACTTCGGGTCTCTCCAAGGCATGGTGGGGGAGGCGCTAATGACTGCATGTCATGTCCTAAACCGAGTTCCCACAAAGAATAAAACCATTACTCCATTTGAAGAATGGGAAAGGAAAAGGTTGAAACTCTCCTACCTACGTTCTTGGGGTCGTTTGGTGAAAGTCAATATACCAATTCCCAAAAAGCGCAAGCTTGGACCTAAAACCGTAGATTGCATTCTTCTGGGCTATGCTTTTAATAGCATTGGTTATAGATTCTTGATAGTAAAATTTGAGGTATCCGACATGCACGTTGGTACGATTATGGATTCGAACGATGCGACTTTCTTTGAGAACATATTTCCTATGAAGGATATGTCTAGCTCATCAAATCAGGAGAAACATGTTTCATCTAGTCAGGAATTAGCTAAGATTCCTGAACCCACCATTCCGATAGAACACGTTGAGAATGAAGTTCCTGTAAAGAGGAAGAGACAGAGGACTGCAAAGTCCTTTGGTAATGATATCATTGTGTACCTCGTGGATGACACACCCAGGACTATTTCAAAAGCTTATGCATCTGTTGATGCTGACTACTAGAAGGAAGCTGTCCATTGTGAGATGGATTCCATCTTAGCTAACGGAACCTGGGAAATCACTGATCGTCCTTATAGGTGTAAACCTGTAGGATGTAAGTGGGTGTTCAAGAAAAAACTTAGGCCTGATGGTAGGATTGAGAAGTACAAGGCAAGGCTTGTGGCCAAGGGTTATACCCAGAAAGAAGGTGAAGACTTCTTTGATACTTACTCACCTGTGGCTAGATTGACCACTATTCGTGTGCTACTTTCACTGGCTGCCTCGCACGGTCTTCTCGTTCATCAAATGGACGTTAAGACGGCTTTCCTTAATGGAGAGTTGGACGAGGAAATTTACATGGAGCAGCCAGATGGTTTTATAGTACCCGGTCAGGAAGGCAAGGTGTGCAAGTTATTGAAATCATTACACAGCCTCAAGCAAGCACCTAAGAAATGGCATGAAAAGTTCGAAAGGACTTTGACTGCTGAAGGCTTTGTTGTAAACAAAGCTGACAAGTGTGTATACTATCGCCATGGTGGGGGCGAGGGAGTTATTCTATGTTTATATGTTGATGACATATTGATTTTTGGGACCAATCTTGAGTTAACCAAGGAAGTTAAGGATTTCTCGTCTCACTGTTTTGAGATGAATGATCTAGGAGTAGATGATGTTATCTTGATCATCAAGCTGTTGAGAGATGATAATGGTGGGATCACACTGCTTCAGTCTCACTATGTGGAAAAGGTTTTGAGTCGCTTCGGGTATAGTGATTGCAAGCCTTCTTCAACTCCATATGATGCTAGTATGTTGCTTCGAAAGAATCAACAGATTACTAGAGATCAACTGAGGTATTCTCAGATTATAGGCTCGCTTATGTATTTGGCGAGTGCCACGACGCCTGACATCTCTTTTGCTGTGAGCAAATTGAGCCGGTTTGTTTCCAATCCAGGAGATGATCATTGGCGTGCGCTTGAGAGAGTTATGCGCTATTTAAAAGGAACTGCGAGCTATGGAATTCACTATACCAGAAATCTGAGGGTTCTTGAAGGATATAGTGATTCTAATTGGATATCTGATGCTGATGAGCTTAAGGCCACTGTTATGTTTTTATACTTGGTGGTGGCGCTGTTTCCTGGAAGTCTTGCAAGCAGACCATCTTAACGATGCCAACTATGGAAGCAGAACTCGCAACATTAGACACAACCACTATTGAAGCAGAGTGGCTTCGTGAGCTCTTGATGGACTTGCCTGTGGTTGAAAAACCAATACCCGCAATCCTAATGAACTGTGATAATCAAACTGTGATCATCAAAGTGAACAGTTCTAAGGATAATGCGAAGTCATCAAGACATGTGAAGAGGAGATTGAAATCTGTCAGAAAATTGAAGAAGTCTGGAGTTATTGCGTTGGATTATATCCAAACATCTATGAACTTGGCAGATCCCTTCACAAAGGGTTTATTACGGAATGTGATAGATAATGCATCGAGTGAGATGGGTTTGAGACCCACGGTATGAGTTTTCCACAGTGGTAACCCACTCTATGTGACCGGAGATCCCGTGAATTAGAAGTGGGAGACAAGTTGTTGGTCGGCTGAGAGGAGAGTATCCTTATATTTTATCCCACTTCATGAAGATGCAATACTCTCCTAATATGTATGGTAGGTTGACATTTGTCTTACTGTGTCCCAAGTGGCTTATTTATATAAGCAAAGATGTGTCCTGCAGGACATCTCCTAAGGAACTCACTTATATGAGTCTAACTGTTAAACGTCGTAGTCTATGAGAATCGGGTGCTCTCTAATAAATTCATGAAAGGCCTTCAGAGTATGACGCATACGCTCCACCCGCGGGGAAGCCTTGCGGCAGCCTAGTATCATTTCAGACGTTATGTGAAACTGGTATCACAGAAAACTTGTAGTTCAAGGCGTATTCCACTATTCAAGTTGTGAACTAGTGTAGCATAATGTTCTAAGTGGAATTTCAACTTAACAGTCTCCACTAAACATCGGTATATAAATAATGTTTTGGAACTGAGATTGTGAGATGTGCTAATGACACTTTGTGGGGGATTGTTGAAATTTATGGGTTGCAGTGTGGCCCAACTAAGCCCAATAAATCCTGAAATTGTCATGGCCCATTCATTAATAGTACAAGTGGGGAGTGGGACTAAAGTTTAGTCCCATACTGTTAGTTTGGAGAGAGTGGAACCACCTTATAAGGTGAGTCATTCTAGCTCATGTATGAGTTGAGAAGGCAAGAGGAGAGGGGCGCCAGAAGCGCGATCCTCCTCCGCCGCACGCATCGCCTCGTCACGACACGTCACGACGCGCCGCGGGTTGCGGGAATGAGCCGAGCCGAGAGAGTTTATTTTGTCGCTTGGGAAAACTTAATGAGTCGTTCCTAAACCGTTTCCGTTTCCTTTCTGGATCGTGGAACCGAACCGACTCAGCCGTGGAGTTATGCCCACGTCTCTCCCAGCCCGCATATAAATACGCGCATACAGTAAACCCTAGCCGCCACTTCAACATATGGTTTCGCACCGTTCCAAAGCACTGCGCCGCCAATCAAGGCTTCTCCATCCCTTCTTTCGGTGTGCACCGCGAGGAGAGACAACAGGCCTCCGGAACCCCGCCTCTTGTGATCCTGTACGGGAGAGGGGCGATCAGGTTTTTGGGGAGCGCACTCGCACGACTGCTGACGGCGACTACTTCCCCAACGACGACTGGTTTCCAGATCTCGGCAACTTCTTCATCGACGACAACATGACCGACATCGATAATACTGCAGTCGGAGCTACCGCCGTTGCACCGTACGTATCTCTCTCTCATCTGTACGAGATACTACTGCAATTCTTTTGTCTAGTTCTTGCTGTAGATTGGATCGGTTTCAATAGTGCACTAGATTTCGATATTTGCATGCTTAGTATAATTGCTACTGTCATGATTTACTTCATGTTATTTCGGTTTAAATCATATGCTAAATTGCTTATATATTCAACAGTACCAAGCATGTCACGAGGCTAGTACTCAAACATGTCACAAGGCTAGCCAATACATTCGCACATGAGGTTGGTCTCTGATTAATTGAATGGATCAATCATCCTTGCATGGGCATGAGTCAATCCCGACAGCTAGCATGGCAGAACGGCAGAACAGACATGCATGAAAGTTATTAGGTAGCCCCACAACGCAATCTAAGAAGCCACGGCAAATGGCCTCAGAGGAGGAGAGGACATATTTGGCGTGTTGGTGATGGTACCAACATCAATATTTGGACTGACCCGTGGATACCATCCAGTCCCTCTAGGAAATTGATTTCGGATCGGGGTAACAGTGGCCTGGTTACCGTGGCGGAATTGATTGATCCTGTTTCTAGGAGATGGAATGAACCATTGCTTCGTGCTCAATTCTTGTGTGTTGATGTTAACTGGATCCTAAAAATTCCGCTGGCAGTGGGATTCATGGAGGATTTTGTTTCATGGAACAATACCAAAATTGGGATCTTCACGGTCCGTTCCGCCTACTATACAGAATGGGATTTCCAACATGGGAGAAAATTACAAAGGACTAGTGGACAGGGTACGGTTTCTACAAATCCGGTTTGGGCAAAGGTTTGGAACTTGAAGGTGTCTCCGAAGGTAAAGATTTCTTCCTGGCGCCTGCTACATGATACTATCCCCTGCCATTGCACCCTGGCAAATCGAAATATTATATCTAGCAGTCTTTGCCCAGTTTGCTCCATTTACTGTGAAGATCCCTTCATGCATTTTTTGAGTGTCCACGAGTTAAAGAAATCTGGGAATTTTTGGGTCTTTCGGATGTTATCAGTGGCATGGCCACCTTCGATCGGTCGGGGGCTGGTGTCTTCAAAGCCCTACTATGCCAACCTGACAGACCCGCACCTAGAACACCAAATACAGGTATGGGCGAGTTGATAGCTACAGCATGTTGGTACATCTGGTGGCAAAGGAGACAGATTAAACACGATGAAACGGTAACCAGTCCCTCCAGATCAGCACATGCGATATCAGCCATCGTAGCCAACTACTCTCGAACGGCAAAGAAGAATTCGAGAGTCCAAAGTGAGGGCTGGGAGAAACCAAAGGAGGGGTATACTAAAATTAATGTTGATGCTTCCTTCTATGCAGATTATTTTTTCGGGAGCAACAGGTGCAGTTATACGGGACGACAGGGGTATCTTCATCGCGGCAAGCAATTGTGGAGTCCCTGTTATCGCGGATGCGGCCAGGGCTGAAGCCCGGGCTTTGCGTGATGGCCTTATTCTAGTAGGGCAAGTGGGGTGCAACAGATTAATCATCAATACAGATTGCTTAGAGGTTATTACGACTATGCAAGAAGGGGGAACTCAAGTGGACCAGCTGCCGCTATCTACGAGGAGTGTGCCTTTCTTGCGAGAGGTTTTACCTATGTTTCTTTTAGCCACTGTATTAGAGAGAGTAACCGAGTTGCTCATATTCTAGCTAGCAAGGCGGAGGGACCCCAGACTGTAGTTTGGCTGGAGGATCCGCCTGATTTTATTTTGGAGCAACTCACTATGGATGTAACTATATTCTGACATTGGTGCCGCAAGTTTCACGACGCACTCTTTTCCCTACCAGGGTACCTACGGGAACTGGAGGGTTTTTAATGAGGCGGCTTGCGTGCACATTATTATATATATTTTAAATTTCAAAAAAAAAACTAAAATTATATCCTAGATAGATAGTAAGATATCCCACCGTTCAACAATAGATGACTTCCATATATCTAAATATGGATGTATGTAGACATGTTTTAATGTTCACATATATTCATATCAAGACAAGTATTATTGAATGGATGGAGTAGATAGATAAGAACATTCTTTTGAATTTTCTGCAAGGTGCTAATGTAGCCCTTTTAAATCCGTTTACATAGACTTTTTTTTGGAACTTTCTCTGCTCATGGCCAGTGAAAGTTTCTCCTGTCCGAGTGGGAAAAAAAACGTGTTGCCTTTATGTTGATTTCAGTTGTGCAAGGAGAGGTGTTTTTGATCTCACCTCGCAATGGATCTGCTAGAGGACCGAACCCAACCTCCCCTCCCCACCCCTGCTACAGTAGTTTTGAGAGTCCACAGCCATCGCTGGCTTTTTCCGGCCATCCCGCCGCTAGCGCCCGTGCTAGATGGTGTGGTGATGTTCTAGGGTGCCGACCCTCTTTGTATAGGAGTAGATTAGGAAGTAGTAGTAGGTTTTGCCGTAGTCTGCGGTTTGCTCTTCTGCATTGTGGTGTGATGCCGTCGAGGATTGGCCTGCAGATGCGGTCGGGCAGCATCTGTGAGGCGGTGGTGCTTGCTCTCTTCCAAGTGGTGCTCCGGTGGTCGGAGCAGAGTTTGGAGGATGAGGTCGCCGAGTCCTCTTTCTCTCATAAGCCTGAAGGCTCGGCTCCGTATCTGGAGCTTGATGCGTACCTCTCCGTGAAGTTTGGAAGGTGGGATGTTCCTCTTGCGCTGGATGGCCGTGGTGGCGAGGGTCGGAAGAGGGGTGCCAGTGCTTCCCCAAGATTTATGGAGTGGTGGATTGATTCTTGCTGCAGCCTCGAGCAACACACGCGGTGGAGTTCGCTGGCGCTGCGATCCATGGCCAAGATGGTGGCCTTTCTTCAACCTCCTCGTCGAAGGCTTGTTCAACCCGGCGTCAGAGCTCGGCTTCGCGATGTGCTCAAGTGGTTCATCCCCGAACGCATCAATATTGCCGGCGTCAGCGGTTTCTCGCCGGAAGGGAGAGTCCAAGTTCCTTACTCTGCTCTGTTCTCGGCGACTTGTGCGCCTGGAGGACACCGGCGACGAGTGGCGGAGGAGCCCATGGATCCGATTGCTTTTTCACTTTTATTCCAAGGTGCTCTATGTAAAAGCACATGCCCTTTATTCGAATTTCAGATCTATAGGGCAGTAGATGAAAAGGGCATTTGTGAAAATTGTACCTGCCACGTGGTATCAATATAGCAGCTTTGGGGTCTTTGACCCCTCCCTTTGTTAAAAAAAAGGAGAGGTGTTTTGGCTTACGAACTTGAGTGGTCTCGATGTTTAAAAAAACATATATTAAAAGGCATTTTAAAGTTAAAAAATAAAATAAAAAACAATTACATTGACACACATACGGATATCTTATCAACATATCTACAGAATTTTGCTAAATCATACTCCCTCCGTTCTAAAATAGATGACTTCTATTTTTTCATGCATGCATGTATCTAAACCGGGCCCCATGGGTGTGCAGCCCGTGTGGCGGCATAGGGCCCCAAATTTTTGGAGACCCCAAATTTGAATCAAATGTTCCCATTTAGCAGACAAAACTAGTGTTACCAAAAACAATATGTCCAAGATGTTGTGATGGAGTGGTTAGTAGGCTTTGTTTCTCTCGTGGGGTGGCCAGTCGAATTTTCTTGCCACAAGTCGTTTATTTCATTTTTATTGTCTTAACCACGAAATCATAACTAATGTTGAGGACCTGTCAGGCCTTACCCCACACTAGCACTTTAAATAAGGCATACACTAATCTATTTGATCTATTATGAAACACCTAAATTAAGGATAGGTTGTAGCAATATTTATTCGAGCCAGACAAAATTAACAGTTTCCGATGGATCTGAAAGTTCGAAGTCTTCACATGGGTTCCTAGGCATGAGGTTGTAAATTTATATAAACTCCTAAATTAAGGAGTTTTTTCTGAAACGGTAGGGATATTTCTCGGAGAACGAAATTAAAGGTTATCGATCGATTTGAAAATTCGAAGGCCCTCATCCAAAAATGGAGCGAGTGAGGCTCCCCGCGGATTGATCATGCTAATGACTTGGGAAAGTGATGACCCACAAGTATAGGGGTTGTATCGTAGTACTTCAATAAATAAAAGTATCCAACGAGGAGTAGAAGGTGTTGACAAGCAGGTTGGATAGAGGATTCACTGTAAACGCTAGCAAACAAGTTTTTGATGGTTTTTGATATAGCAGATAAATAAAGTGCGAGTAAATAAAAGATAGTAAATATAATTGCGGCAAGTGGCCCAATCCTTTTGAGAGCAAAGGACAAGCCAGTTGTTCTACTTATGATTAGAAAACGTTCTCGAAGACACATTGGGATTTCGTCAAGCGCTTTCGTTTCATATAGTTGATTAATATTTATTGTTTTGATAGGTGTTGTGTGAGTGAACCTATACTGATGCACTGTCCAACTAGGACTAATACATACTTATGATTAAACCCCTTGCAAGCATCCGCAAATACAAGAAAGTAATTAAGATAAATCTAACCACAGCCTTAAAATTCTGGGATCCTACACTCCCTCATGCATCGGTTTCCTAACGGGGGTTTAGGTTTCTGTCACTCCGGCAACCCCACAATTAGTATCCAAATACACAATGCATCCTCCTAGGGCTATAAAGGTGAAGTGTCATGTAGTCGACGTTCACATGACACCACTAGAAGAATGAACCCACAACTTAAATATCAAACCACTAGATATTACTTCAACATAATTGCACTACTAACATCTTGACTTCTCCCATGTCCTCAAGAACTAAACGAACTACTCATAAGTCTTCCTATGGATCATGATCAGAGGTGATATAATGATTAATAACAATCTGTTCATAAAGTGTAAACACCAGTAAATCTCATAAGCATCAACTACTAACAACTAATCCACACCGAGAGAGAGGTCTAGTGAAGACCAACGGTATATAGAACCCTAATTGTTATAGCGGAGTGGATATGGATGGTGAGGGTGATGGTGATGGTCGTGATGATGATGACGATGACGATCTTGATGATGCCCGGAGTGATGACGGTGACGATGGCGATGATTTCCCCTCTCCGGAGAAAAATTTCCCCTGCAGATTTCTCCCTGCCGGAGAGCTTTTCTGTCTCTGTTGTTTTCCGCCCCAAGGCGGCGGCGGAATATTTCTTCGATGATCCCCCGGGGCTTAGGGTTCCCTAGGGTCAAATACGCGAAAGGGGGCGACCAGAGGTGGGCCAGGATGGCCACACCACCTAGCGGCGCGGCCAGGGGCGCGCCACCCCATGGTGTGGCCCCCCTTCCGGGTCTCCTCGTGGCTAGCTCCCTCTTCTGGACTTCAAAGATATCCCCGATGCCCCCCTTCTTCTTCCGATCTTATGAAATAGGGTAACTTGCGGTGCATTTTTCCATCAGATTTCTGGTCCCGGTGTTTATTCTCCAAAAATTATTAAACATGCAAAATAAGATGAAATAACATAAGTAATGCATCATAACATGAAAAATATCGATGAATAACAATATAAAATAATGATGCAAAATGGACGTATGAGAAAGTTGGCGGAAAGTGCTAAACTTCAGGCACCAGTTCAACTTCTGTTTCTTTGTGACCATCTACGCATTTGCGAGCGCCAATCGCCCTCTAACATCCCTGATTTTTCGAGAAACTAAAAAATCATGAAAAAATAGAACTTTTTCTTTTCTATTAAAGCAAGCCACCAAAAAAAAAACTCAAACTCAAAGGTTATATTAATTGTGTTACAATGCTACTAGAATTTTATAATCCAAATGCCCTTGTTTTCCAAAACCCTAAGATTTGTTTCACCATCATTAAACATTTTATGTGAACTTGAAAATAGTTATGTTACCACATAATGTCTTATCAAGCCTTAATAATGTAAATTTATTTTGCTAGCTATATGTTTTCCAAATGTTTCTTCAACTCCTAATTATTGATATTATTTATTTCTCTGACTATTTGGTTATTGAAAATATATTTCAAAGACAAAATCAACTATATCACTTTTCAACTAATGATCCAATAACAAAATGTTTTCACCAATTTTCCTTTTTGTGAAAAGGGCTTGGAAGAAACCTATTTTCAAATGGATATGTCCCAAGTTTCTATTTGACCAATTATTCAATTTAATTATCTTCTATTTTGAAAATGGCACAAGTGACTATTAGGGTTACCCCTATTTATAAAATATAAAATTATGAAAATAAGTTGTAATGAATTTCAAAAATAAGATTTGAACTTATAGAATGTCACTGAAATTTCATTGACTAAGTTTTTTGCTTTTTGTTATTTTCTATTTTGGAAATAAAATTAAATCACTATTAAGAAATTATTCAAATTTCAAAATTTAAAAATAAAAATATGTTGAAAAGGTACAAAAATGATTTTATTCGAAAGGTATTGATATTTCAAGAATTTAGCAATTTCCAACTGGGCTCACCCCTTTCCATTAAATTACTTTAACGGAAATACAGAGAATTTATTTCAAGAATTTAGCAATTTATTTGAGCTTATTTGGAATTCTAAAACAGAAGTTATTAAGCTTTTGTTTAAACACGAAAAATAAAAAGAAAAGGAAAAGAAGAGATGACGTCATCGCTGACATCATCTTCTTCTTCCACACGGAAGGGAACCCTGGCCATTTCGACCGAAATTTCTCCCCTCGATCCCGTACCACTGTGGCCATTATTCTCCTTCCCCTCTGGCTCTATAAATTTCCCCGAGTACCCTCTCCATTTCCCCTCTCCCCTCTCTCTTCATCTCAGGACCAGGCCCGAGATTTTCCTCGTCGGAGTTCTGTTGCCCCGGCAGCCGTTTTCGTCGATTCCGGCCAATTTGGTGAGCCTCCGCCCCTGGTTCCTGGTCCTCTTCCTTCCCCTCAACCGTGCGCCCCTCCCTGACCACTTTGGTGTCTTTCCCGCAGACAAATCGACGAGGGTTACACATTCCGAGCGCCACCGGAGCAACGCCGCCCCGTTCGAGCATCACCGTCGCTGTAGGCCTTCCCCAAACTCACCATCGTCACCATTCGCCCCGCCGTGTCTCCCTGAGCACCGTCCTCCATCTCCGAAGCATCACTACCACCGTCAACCTCCCGAGCACAGCGTCGCCGCTGTCGACATTTCCGGCGAGGTGAGAAACCCTAACCCCTATTTTAAATCTGGACCATCCGATCCAGATCAAGTGGCCGCGATTAGATCCACTTAGTGAACCGGTACGTGCCAATCACAGTGCACCACCATAGCGCCCAGTCAGCAGCACATCTTTTTGCTATTCGTTACTCAGCGCAGCTCATAGCCGGCCCAGGCCCAACAGTTATCTGTCGTCCAGCGCAGCGCGTAGCATCCCAGGCTTTTCTGGATTTTATTCCGGAATAAATTTAGAATGACAATTTTGCAGAAAATACCCTAGAACTTTGAACCATCATACTTCTGATCCACTTAGCCAAATTCAGCAATCTTGGACTTTTTAAAATCCTCTGCATGTGTAGAAACTTTTGGCACCGGCAAAATTTAAATTGAAACATTTAAATTTTGTTGAAATTCAAATATGCCTTGTTTGATGAATTTTGGCATAATTCAAACTGTACAAATCCAAAAATTGCAAATAAATATTTTTTGGAAACCTTAAGATATGTAATTTCATATCCTCTATCCCAAAATAGTTTTTGAATAAATTAAATTTGAATTTATAATTAAGTTGGCTATTTGAGTATTTTTGACATAGATTTAATTCTATAAATAATTTCAGTATAGTTCCTTTTGCAAAATTGTTCCATTTGGTAACCTTGAACGAGAGACGTCAGCTCCTAAATATTTTGGACACCCTTGGACCATTACCATGTGTTTTTTACCAAAAACCCAACATAGTGATCCAGCCATATTATCATGTCTTAGAATTTGTTTCCATCATTTATATTTGATGTTGTGGTTGTATTGGACCAAGGCTAAGTCCTTACTGGGGTTCAAACTTATACATTGCGAACTAGTGAACCCAAAAACAATAGTACCATTATTTTCTATCTACTTCTCCACCCCCATTCTTGCTTCAAGAATTCATCAAGCTAGCAAAATAGAAATCAAGACTCAAGCACAAGAAGGAACTTCATTATCAACTTGGTGGCAACATGAAGAGCTATAAGGAAGATCATTGAAGAAATTGAAGGAAGAACTTAGACTCCACAACAACTAGAAGCAACTCAACCAAGTAGAAAACATCTTCCTCTCTCTTTTGATTTTTCTTCTTTCCTAATTGACTTAGTGGTATTTTGTGCCCATCCCACTTTGGACCAACTAGTGAGAAAGCCATGAAGAAATCTATCAAGTTCGAGAGGGGCTTCACAACAAATAGGAAACTACAATAGAAACATGAAGATGATCTTCAAGAAGACAAGCATGTGAAGACTTGGAGCAATCCATGCAAGTTGAAGAATAACAAGTTGTCCAATCATTGAACCAAATGGAAAAATCCTAAGACTTTGTGTTGTTTTTCTCTATTGCTGTGAAGTTAGTGAAATATAGACCTACTGATACATCATAAATGTATCTTTAATTTCTGATGTTCCATGTTGTTTGCATGCCATATGATACATGTTTTCCGTACACTTTATGTCATTTTTATCGATTTCCCGGGACTAACCTATTGACAACGTGCCACAAAGCCAGATCCTATTTTCTGCTATTTTTAGTTTCATAAAAGTTTTTATGGAAATATTCTCAGAATTGGAAAAATTCAAAGCCCGAAAGTCTTAGAATTCCTGAAGGTTCCACAGAGTCCCGAAGAGGCCCGGAGGGGAGCCACACCATGAGGCGGTGTTCCCCGGCCGCGCCATGGGGTGGTGTGGGCCCCTCGCACCGCCATCTCCCTTTTCGCCTGTTTATTCCCTCGATGTGTGAACCCTAAAAATATACCACAAACACCCGAGGCCACCGTCATCTCCAACCCGAGATCGGGAGGGTTCTGGAGTTCTCCCCGTCACCCTGTCGGGAGGGGAAATCATCACCGGAGGGATCTACACCACCGTGCCCGCCTCCGAAGAGATGCGTGAGTAGTTCATCCTTGGATTACGGGTCCATAGCAATAGCGATATGGTTTTTCTCTCCTCTTTATGCCTCATGTTTAGATCTCGTGAGCTTCTCTACATGATCGAGATCATCTTATTGTAATTCTACATGTTGTGTTTGTTAGGATCCGATGATTATTGAATGCCATGTCTCTTGATTATCAATCTATCATGTTGTCTACATGTGTATGTTATTTATGATCTTGCATGCTCTCCGTTGTTAGTAGATGCTCTGGCCAAGTAGATACTAGTGACTCCAAGAGGGAATATTTATGCTCGATAGTGGGTTCATGCCTCCTTTGCATCTGTGCTCGAGTGACAGAAACGTGACGGATGGATGCTGTGTTGTTGCCATTAGGGGGAAAAAACGATGTTTACATTGTTTACATTACACACTTTTCTTCCTGGGATTATCTGTTGCTTGCAACTTAATACCCAACGTTTGTTCAGATGATATTCAGAGGGTGGATTATTAGTCACGGATGCAGTTTGATGACGGTCTATGTATCTTGTTGTAATGCTCGCATGAATCGCATACTAATCATCATGTCATGCATGTTTCATTATCTATGAATTGCTCAGCTGTAATTTGTTCACCACACATGCTAGCTACCTTTTATGGAGAGACACCTCTAGTGAACTGTGGACCCTGGTCCATTTTCTTATACTGATAATACAACCGCTGCAATTACTGTTTTCACTGTGCTACTGCTGTTTTCATATTGTTCTCATACTTTTTTCAACAGCATACGTTTAACCTCTTTGTGTTCAGCAAAACCGGTGAGATTGAAAACCTCACTACTTCGTTGGGGAAAAGTGAATTGATTGTGTTGTGTAGGTTCCATGTTGCTGCTGAACCGGTAGTGCGCCCTACCACCTCAGCTGCATCAACCTTCGGAAGTTGCTTCTTTCTCCTATTGGTCGATTCGACCTTGGTTTCTTTTCTGAGGGAAATTTGCTACTATGCTCATCAAACTTTCCTCTTGGTGTCTCCCAATGAGTGCAAGACCTTCACCATCAAGCACTTTTATGGCGCCGTTGCTGGGGAGGAAGAGAATTTCTGCAAGGGGTCTCTCACTCACAATTTCTTTACTTTGTTTTAGTTTTGCTTAGTTTATTTTATTTTGTTTTGTTTGCTTCTCTTTATCAAAAACACAAAAAAAATAGTTCTTATTCTAGTTTTTATCATGTTCTTAGTCTTGCTAAAATGAGTACCCCTGAGAACACTAAGTTGTGTGACTTTACTAGCACCAACAACAATGATTTCATTAGCACACCTATTGCCCCACCTGCTCCTACTGCTGATTTTTATGAGATAAAGTCTGCCCTGTTAAATCTTGTTATGAGAGAGCAATTTTATGGTGTTAGTACTGATGATGCTGCTTCCCATCTTCATAATTTTGTTGAACTATGGGAGATGCAAAAATATAAAGATGTAGATGGAGATATTATTAAACTGAAATTGTTTCCTTTCTCTTTGAGAGGAGGAGCTAAAGAATGGTTGCTATCTTTGCCTAGAAATTGTATTGATTCTTGGACTAAGTGTAAAGATGCTTTCATTGGAAAATATTTTCCTCCTGCTAAGATTGTATGTTTAATAAGTAGCATTATGAATTTTAAGCAACTTGATAATGAGCATGTTGCTAAAGCTTGGGAAAGAATGAAATCTTTAGTAAAGAATTGTCCCACTCATGGACTGACTACTTGGATGATCATCCAAACCTTTTATGCAAGTCTGAATTTTTCTTCAAAAAACCTTCCGGATTCAGCTACTAGAGGAACCTTTATGTCCATGGCTTTGGGGGCAGCAACAAAGCTTCTTGATGATATGATGGTAAATTATTCTGAATGGCACACTGAGAGCTACAACATGTAAGAAGGTAAATTCTGTTGAAGAAACCTCCTCTTTGAGTGATAGAATTGATGCTATTATGTCTATGCTTGTGAATGACCATGCTCCTATTGATCCAAACAATGTTCCTTTATCATCTTTGGTTGCTCAAGAAGAGCATGTTGATGTGAACTTCATTAAAAATAATAATTTCAACAACAATGCTTATAGGAATAATTTTGGTAGAAACAATTATAGGCCATATCCTCCTAATAATAATAGTTGTTATGTCAATTCTTATGGTAATTCCTACAACAACAATAAAAGTGTACCCTCTGATCTTGAAAACATGCTCAAATTTTTTATTAGTACACAAACTGCTTTTAGTAAATTTGTTAAGGAAAAGTTTGGCAAAATTGATACTCTTGCTTCTAAAGTTCATAGCCTTGATCTTGATGTTGATTTTCTAAAACTAAAGGTTATGCCTCATGATGTTAAAGAAAGCAAAACTTTTAATGCCATTCAAATTCGAATTGATGACAATGTTAGGATGTTAGCTGAATTGCATGCTAGATGGGAAAGAGAAGATGAGATATGACGAATATATGGATCCTGGACCCTGCGAATAAGGACACCCCCTCTCATGCCCAAGGTTGAAGGCCCAAGAAGAGGAGCCCTTGGAATACTCCAGAAGGCCCACGTGAAGCCCACCCGCACTAACTTGCGGGTTAAGATAGGAAACATGTAACCGACCTAGTTAGAGTTCGAGTCCTCTCCGGGTAGGGTTCGAGACCTGGCCATCTATATAAGGCTAGGAGAGCCCCCCAGGGAGAGGACCAAGGAACACAGCACCATCGAAACCTTGAACTCGAGATCTTACTCTCGATTCGAGCACCACCATTGTAACCGATCTTTCCGTTAATACAGATCGACAAGAGGCAGGAGTAAGGGTTTTACCTCTACGAGGGCCCCGAACCTGGGTAAATCTCGCCCCCTGTCTAGCCGACGATTCCACCAGCGCTCATGACTTCTCCTAGTCGAAACCCGATAGGGTCACCTAAGGGATTTGTAGAGTCAGAGATTCGACAATTGGCGCCGACCGTGGGGAGGACGGGCGCTGGATCACCGGCATCTTCGGCTTCATCGACAACGCACTCTCGTTGGAAACCATCGACTACGGCTCCGAACAATCCTATACGGATCGGATCTGTCGTGGTCACACATCACTCGCCGGAATCACGCCCGGTATTCGAGGACCTGGAGAAAAGCGTCACCTTGACGTTCGGGAGCCTAAAATTCGTGACCAACCGGGACGGAATCCTCCACTTCTCGGATGAATCGGAAACTGAATCTGGAGCTGTCGACTCACGCCGTCATCTGGAGAAAAGCGGCGAGTCCATCCGCTTCAACGACAACGACTACCATACCCTCTCGACAGAGGAACCATCAAGAATTCGAAGAAACTTTCGACCTAGGCCTAGGACGCACGAGCCTCGACTGGCTCAAGTCTGCATGGCAGGATCGGAACAAGCCTCGGAAACAGAACACAGCGCGGCAGAGCGCAACATAATCGGCGTCTCACGGGAGTCCTGGAACCGAGCAAAGGAGGCTATGCGAACGAGCAAGCCACCCGCATCCGGGGCTTCACACGAAGACATGGTCGCCTACCACTATCACCTAGTGAGAGCAGCCACGACTATCAAGGACGCTCGAATAGACCTGGCCCGCCGAAGAAGAGCGGCGGACGAGTCGAGCCAAAGGCGAGCCGGGCTGTCCATAACACCCTCGGTTGGAACCCGACCCGCGAGGAAGGGACACGCATCTACATCCAGGAACAATGAGTCCCTAGCCGGAACCAGCAGATCGGTCACTCCTTCTCTCATGCGAGTCGACGACGATGGCAATGTCTACCCGCAAACTCCTGCCGCCGCGGTTCTGGCCGCAGCAACTTACATGCAGATGAACCAACCGACGGAAAGTGATCCTCGGGGGGGAACAATATAAACAAGTGCGCAAGGGATTAGGGCTGGCGGCCGCAAGGCTCGCCGCTTATGATCGAAAGAAGGCCGCAGAGCAGCTGGAGAAGGAACAGGAGAAGGAGAAGGACAAGGATAGGGAAGCATCCCGCAAACGTAGGAGTTCTTCGCCAAGGAGGGACAGGTCACCGCGTCGTGGTCGAGGAAAAGAAGCACGGCGCCGTGATGACAGTCGAAGTAGCAGCGAAGGCAGTCCGAGAGACAAGAGCTCGCGGCATCATAGCAGCCGCTCGCGAAAGCGAAGCAAGGAGCCAAGGAAGGATACTGACCGCGACCGGCCAGAGTACGACGCGCGATCAGACCTCGCGCAAAAAAGGGTGGATAAGGCGAGGGCTTCGCGATATCGCGAGCGCTCCTCGTCTGGCTCCTCGGATGACGAAACCTGCGGCGCTCTCTGCTTTGCCCGCAGTATCCGCGAGGCGCCCCTACCCAAAAGATTCAAGCTTAGCACGGAAGTAACGAAGTACGACGGCTCACTCGAGCCCTCTCAATGGCTAAGCGATTACCTCACGGCAGTAAAATGCCAACGTGGGAATAAAAACACGGCTATGCAATACCTCAATTTGCATCTCGCCGGCGCAGCTCGCAGTTGGCTGGAGAGACGACCAAACTCTTGCTACGCATCGTGGGATGATTTGCACCGCGATTTCTGCAAAACTTTCCAGTCGACTTACAAGAGGCCAGCCACCATTGAAGAACCGCGAGCATGCAAGCAGAAAAGTGGCGAATCCACCTGCGAGTACATCCAGCGATGGACTACGCTCAGGAATACCGCAGGAACCATTTCAGAAGAAGTAGCGATTGAAGCCTTCGCAAAAGGCGCCCGAAGAACGGCTTTCAGAGAAGAACTGGGCAGAGCCGCACCCAAGACTATTGGGGAGCTAATGAACATAGCCAAAAAATGGGCTAACGGAGAAGATGCGTTGCGCAATGAGAGGCCCTCATCTCCTGCCCATGATGAAGACCGTCATAGTCGGAGGAAGAGGAGAAAATATTACGATCACGAAGACAGGGAGGAGTTGGTCGCAGCGGAATTCACGCGAGGCCGCGACTCCGGTCGCCATGGGAATCGCGAGTGGAGACCAAAACCTGAAGAAAAATCACCCAAGGAAGACCTCGATGGATACTGCTCGCTACATCTATTTAGAGATAAACGCACGGGCAAAACTAAGGCAACGCACCTTCTTAAGGATTGCCGAAAGTTTATTGATATCTCAGAAGCACTCGCCAGGAAAAGAGCTGCACACACGCAAAATTACCCACCGCTTCCAGGAGGAGGCCACCAAGGATTCCAGCCGCCACAACCCCCACCTCCACCAGCAAATCCAAACATGGCATTAGCCGCGCTACCTGCACCGCCAGCTCAAAACTCCGGGGCCAACGCGTACCCGAATCCAGCAGGGCAACTCGCGATGATCCAGAAGGTATGTCCATCCCGCAGAGCTCAAAAAACTAACACAAGGCAATTGTGCATGGCCGTGCAGACACCGCCAACAAAAACAGAATACTTGAAGATGGCGGACCAGCCAATAACATTCTCGATGAAGGACCACCCGCCACGAGTCTATCGACCAGGACACGCCGCCCTTATCATCCAAGCACAAATTGGCAACTACGACTTGGCCCGCGTATTCATGGATGGTGGCAGTGGCATCAACATTATCTACGCGGATACACTTCGTCGGATGAACAGGAACTTGGACGGCCTCCAGGAATCAGAAACATCCTTCCACGGGATAGTTCCAGGAAAAGCAATCCGTCCACTCGGAACAATTAACCTAGAAGTTGTGCTGGGCACCAAGAGCAACTACAGAAGAGAATTCCTCGACTTCGAAGTTGTCGACTGGCCTTCGCAGTACCAAGCCATTCTTGGTCGAACAACGTTCGCCAGATTCATGGCAGTACCGCATTACGCCTACCTGAAGCTCAAATTACCTGGAGAACATGGCGTAATCACCATCGACGGAGACTTTCAGAAATCCAACAAATGTGACATTGAATTCAATGAGATCGCAAAATCTTTTGGGATGCAAGAAGAACTTCAAGAACTGGCAAAAACCACGGATCACTCCGTGATGCCCCTCACGAAGAAAAACGCGCCTGAACTGGAGTTCAGCGCTAACAGCAACACCCGAAAGCATCAAGTGCACCCGACAGATTCTGCAAAAACAGCGCTGGTTTCCACCACCCTTCCGCAAGCATAGGAAAGCGCGCTCGTCGAACTCCTCCGTGAGTACTGGGAAATTTTCGCTTGGCAGCCATCAGATATGCCAGGAATACCCAGGGAGTTTGCCGAGCACTCACTCGAAGTCTTTCCAGATGCCAAACCCATCAAACAAACTACTCGACGATTTTCAGAACCCAAGCAGAAGGCACTTGGAGAAGAAGTAAACAGATTGCTAGCAGCAAAATTCATCAGGGAGATCAAGATATCCACTTGGTTAGCAAACCCGGTGCTGGTCCCCAAAAAGAACACGGACATCCTTCGGGTATGCATCGACTACACGTCGTTAAACAAACACTGCCCCAAGGACAACTTTCCCCTCCCGCGAATCGACCAGATCGTGGACTCTACGGCAGGCTGCCAACGCCTCTCTTTCCTGGACGCCTATTCGGGATATAATCAGATCCGGATGAAAAAAGAAGACGAAGAAAAGACAGCATTCATCACACCTCACGGTGTCTACTGCTACACGACAATGCCCTTCGGGCTCAAGAACGCAGGCGCAACATACCAGCGCTGCATGCAAAAATGCCTCGCCAAGCTCATTGGAAAGAACGTACAAGTGTACGTTGAGGACATACTCATCAAGACTCGAGTTGAGAGCACACTCCTCGAGGATATTAGAGAAACATTCGATGCCCTCAACGCATACAGGATCAAGCTCAATCCAACAAAATGCGTCTTCGGCGTTCCAGCAGGAAAACTCCTCGGGTACCTGGTATCCGCCAGAGGCATCGAAGCCAACCCAGAGAAAATACAAGCAATCTTGACAATGAAGGAGCCAACCAATCTACGCGGAGTCCAACAGCTTGCAGGGCGATTGGCCGCCCTGAGCAGGTTCATCGCACGATTGGGAGAGCAAGCGTTACCCTTCTACAAGCTGCTGAAGAAGACAGACAAATTCGAATGGACACCAGAAGCTAAGCAAGCATTCGCAGACTTAAAGCGATCGTTGCAAAGTAGGCGAGTTCTTGCAACGCCGCAAGAAAGGGAGCCACTCTACTTGTACCTAGCCGCCACAAACCAGGTCATCAGCACAGCAATCGTAGTCGAACGACCTGAGGAAGGCAAAGCGTACGGAGTTCAGCGACCAATCTATTACATTAGCGAAGTACTCTCGCCATGCAAGCAACGATATCCTCATTACCAGAAGCTCGCATACGGAGTTGTTCTTACAGCCCGAAAGCTCAAGCACTACTTCCAGGAGCACGCCATCACAGTGGTTAATGATGCGTCACTCGGGACAATCATGAACAACCCCATGGCATCCGGAAGAATAGCCAAATGGAGCATCGAGTTGGGCGCCTGGGACATCACTTATGCAGGACGCAATGCAGTCAAATCTCAGGTACTCGTGGAATTCCTAAGCGAATGGACAGAACTACAAACGCCCGGACCACCTGAGTACACGAGCAATTGGATAATGTACTTTGACGGGTCCAAAAGAAACGAAGGAGCAGGAGCTGGAATTGTCCTCATATCGCCTCAGGGAGACAAGCTGCAATACGTCCTGCGATTAGACTTTCCACCAGATGATCCAGCATCGAACAACGACGCAGAATATGAAGCCCTGCTGCATGGGATGAAGATGGCAGCCGCCTGTGGAGCTACTCGATTAATGATTTACGGCGACTCCAATCTCATTGTGCAGCAGACAATGAAAGAATGTGATGCAATTGCTGAAAACATGGTCGCGTACCGCGACATGTACAATCTACTCGAAGGAAGTTTTAAAGGGTGCGAGCTGAAGCACATTGCAAGATCAAGCAATGAAGAAGCAGATAGACTGGCAAACATGGGTTCCACAAATACACCCATACCACCAGGAATATATTTCGAACGGATGATCAAGCGATCGGTCAAAGTCAAGAAAGCTGCAGGAACACCCGCAGCGCCAGAAACAGAGGTCAGCCCGCAAGTCGCCGTTATCGAGCTTACCCATAATATATCACGACAGGTTTTTTTGGTCGAGCCAGTCTGGACGCAGAAGTATCTCGACTACCTGATTAACAAACAGCTCCCGGCCGATCCACGCGAGGCTCGACAAATAGTGAGACGCAGCAAATCCTTTCGGGTAGTCAACGGAGAATTATACAAGCAAAGCATCTCGGGTATACTTCAGCGTTGCATCGCACCTGAAGATGGCAAAGAATTACTCCAGGACATCCACCAAGGAGACTGCGGACATCACGCTAGCTGGAAAACAATCATGGGAAAGGCTTTCCGAGCGGGATTCTACTGGCTAACAGCAGCTACCGACGCAAAGGACCTAGTCGAACGATGCGATGCTTGTCAGCGATTCGCGCCAAGACCACATGCACCTGCTACGGAATTGCACATGATACCCATTGCCTGGCCCTTCGCACAATGGGGGCTGGACATGGTTGGACCACTACGCAAGTCCACACCGGGTGGGTATACACACTTGCTGGTCGCAGTTGACAAGTTCACCAAATGGATCGAGGCCATGCCAGTAACTTCGGCTAGCGCCCAGTGCGCCGTGAAGTTCCTCGACTCCATCGTATGCAGATTTGGTGTGCCACACGACATCATTACAGACAATGGTACAAACTTCACAGCAAAGGAAACGCAACAGTTCTGCGAGGAAAAGGGCATCAATTTCAAGTTTGCTTCAGTTGCCCACCCGCAAACGAACGGTCAAGTCGAAAGATCAAACGGCTTAGTTTCGGCCGGCATCAAGAAACGCCTACTCGATCGTCTACACCCCGCCGCAGGACATTGGGCAGAAGAGCTACCCTCCGTACTATGGAGCCTCCGCACAACTCCAAACCGATCCACAAAATACACACCATTTTTCATGGTATACGGGGCAGAAGCAGTCCTTCCCGAGGATGTTAGATTCAGCGCCCCACGAGTTGTGGCTTACAGCGAAGAAACCTCCAACAAGGCACTCGCGGAAGATATGGATGCACTCGACGAGATGCGTGACATCGCGCTCGCAAGATCAGCCGTATATCAGCAATCATTGCAAAATTATCACAATCGCCGCATACGCCACAGAGCATTCGCGGTTGGAGATCTAGTGCTGCGGCTCAAGCAGAAGGAAGGACACAAACTCGAGCCACCCTGGGAAGGACCCTTCATCATACACGAAGTCATCCCAGGCGGAGCCTACAGGCTGAAGAATCCGTCGACTGGAGGAATCTATTCCAATCCTTGGAATATCGCACACCTCCGCAAATTTTATCCCTAGGTTTACTTATTATCACAACAAATAAGGCTATACTAGCCACTCTTGTAGCCCGAATACATGACTTCTCAGTCATAGCAATAAAATACATGGTTTCTCAACCATATTTACTCGAAGATTATTTCTTCTTACATGCTAAATAGTTACAGGTACACACCCCATAAACACACGGGGGCTAAGCCTACAACTAAGCATCACAAGAAAATTCATACACACAAGGTTACACACCTTATAAACAGTTTTTTACAAGCTATACAGCATGACAGAATGTACACATTCAACAATCAGTCATGGCGATAAGCATTCTCAGTCGCCAACACTCTATCTACTTCCTCAGATGTCAGTCGAATGATTTTCTCCGCTGCAGGACGAACAGCATCGTAATGCGGAGAAATATCATCGATTGGCCCATCTGGGAGCCTAGCTACGGAGTTAAAATTTACTTCAGGATGCCATATTCGGACAAAGGAGAGAGCCACCACCGCGCCGCAAATCATCTGGTTGCGCACGCACTCGCGAATTTCTCCCTCTTGCCCGAAGAGCCCAAGGAGATACCTCCAATCTTCAGGACCCCTCTCAAGCGGGTAGAATGCAGCGTTTATCGCGATCAAGACCTCGTGAAAAGAACTCACGAGAACTTTTACCTGGGAGACACGGAACTTCAAAGTAGCTAACACAAAACCTCGGCTGCGATCAGACCAAAAATTATTCGCATGAGGCCTTGAGCTGCCAGCTTCTTGAAGAATGTGGTTTTCCACCCACTGTTTTTCCTCCCTATCATCCGGCTTAACAACTGAAGAAAAGAGTACGTGATCAGATAAGGAAGCAAGACAAAGAAGACTTGGGGGCTGTATTACTTACACAACAGTTCCCTAGCAAGGGAAGCCAGCTCGTCCATCACAAACTGTTCGCGTTCAGTCGCTAGTTTTTGCTTGGACTTCGCCACATCGGCTACCCCACGCAACACTTTCAGTTTGCGCTCGCCATCGGCTACACGATCACGAAGACCCGCCAAAGACCCAACAGCTGCAACAAGTGGATCAGCTCGGGCAGCAAGTCCACCTGAGGATTCTGCGACAAATCCAGTAGCCTGGAAGAGTACAAGGAAAGAAGTAAGACGCCCTATTCGAAGTATCTCTAGTCGCACATTTGACGAATGCTCGGGGGCTACTCCCATCGGGAGAGAATACACAAACTACCAGAAGCAATTTCCAGGCAAACATTTCGATTAAAGATAATACGGGAATACATCCCAAGGTTCATTACATTTAAAACGGAAAAGGAATACAAAACTACGAAGCTACAGTGGTACTCCCGCTAGCGGCAGTCGCCCCTCCTGTGAGTCGAGCAAATAGCTCAGACAGCTTCCGAGCAAGGATGGCGGCTTGCTCGCCAAAACGAGAGAGCCGTACCTTTTTGCCCGTGGAGGGGTCGACTGGAAGAGCCGAGTAGGCTTCCTCCAAACCGGTGACTCCATGCGCCAGCGCGAACTGGATCGCAGTCTTTGCGCCAGACTCCGACTGGGCGACCGCGTAGGCATCCAAGAGATTGCTCTTCGAAAAGATCTTCAGCAAGTCTTCTAGCGCAGATGGAGGTGCAGCGTTGGCGAGGAAGCGACCGTGCAGTTGCGTCAACACATGAGTGGCATCGCCAATCAAGGAGCAAAGTCCTTCGGCGTGCCTCTTAAGTTGAGCAAGAGTGTCGGTTAGCACGTCTACCCGTTGGATCCCAGGGATCTCCAGAGGAACATCCAGAAGACCTGCAAAAGAAAAGAATGTCAAGACTTGGCAAGTTCAGCGGGATAAAAGATGAAATCGCGAGAGTTTAAATTACTTACCCGCGAGACGCTCAGCAAGGGGACGGAGGAACGTGACAAGGTCAGCATCGGCCTTATTGCCAGCATCCTCTTGATCCTTTAGAGCTTTCCGCGCATCCGCAAGTTGCCTTTCAAGATCCTCCGATCGCATGCGGGAGGTCTCCAGTTCTTGTCGGATGGCCGCCAGATCAGCCCCCTGAGTGGTTACCCGCTCAGAGAGACTGCCTTTCTCGGATTCCGCGAATTCGAGTCGGGCTGCATAGAAACACTTGTCAGAAATCAAGAATTGAAGAAAGAATAGGAAGAAGAAAAGATGATAAGACTTACTCTTAAGGAGCTCGTTCTCGGTGCAGAGTCGACTGCGGTCTGATCGAAGCGACTCACATTCCGACTCGGCAAGAACAACTCGGCGACCAATCGCCGCAAGAGAGTCAACAAGTGACTACAAAAAATACAGAGGTAGAAGAATTAGAAGATATAAACTGGAGCCTGTACCCGATTGAATTCAATCGACTACAGCCTCGGGGGCTACTCCCATCGGGAGCACTGCCGTGCACCCGATAAAATCAAGAAGAAGAAAAAGACTTTGAGCCTGTAGCCCATCGCACGCGATCGACTACAGCCTCAGGGGCTACTCCCATCGGGAGCACTGTCGTGCACCCGATAAAAATATCATGACGAATGGCAAAGTTTACCTGGCCCGTGGCGCGCGAGAGGGGATCTACGGAGCTGTCCGTCACTTCTTTCGAAGCTGAAGCCCTGGCGGCAAAGCTAGGAGCCTCACGTTCCATAGTCGCCGCATGGGGGGCTGCGCTGGGAGAATTCTAGACAGTGCCAGCAGTGGGAGTCTCACCCGCAGCTCCTGCTCTATTCCTCTTTTCGGGAGGAACGGAAGAAGCGTACCTGCGAGGACTGATGGTTTGCAAACTGCAGCAAATAAACATCAACATAGGTGCAAAGAAAAAAAGTTCGATTAAAGGACAAGAAGAAGAACTTACTCATCATCTTCATCTTCATCCAGCAAATCCGCGTTCCAAGCGGGCGCGATTACTGGGAATGAAGGGGAAGGGCGAGTGAGCGAAGTGGAGTCGCGGAGATAGGAGCCTTCCCAGGCGATTCTTCCAAGGAGTTATCCTTGGAAGTAGCCTCGTTATCATCCACCCGACGACGCTTGTGGTGATGAAGGCCGCCATTCGAGCCCTCCGCACCATCCGAAGAATCGTCCTCGGAGCTCGAAGAAGCATCGGCTACACTGGTATCGGCTAAGCCGTCCAGGTGACTCGCCAATAACTCCGAGGCGTCCTCTCCCGCAACTGGCGGGTAGCAGTTCGCCACTGCTAAGCTCTACAAAGAAGGCAAGGAAAAAAAATTCAGTCGACTAAAGCTCAAAGCAAAGAAGAGAATAATAGAAGACAGGAAGGGTAAACTAACCGCGGCTGGTGGAGGTTTCGAAGCGTCGAAGGCTTCGACTAAGCAGTCGGGGAACTTCTCCCCCACCTTCAAGCTAGTGATAGCCGCGATTTTCTTCTCGAACTCAACGTTCGAAAGCTCCTCGCGGCTCACTCGACTAGGATCCTCAGAGCCTTGGTATTCCCACATGGTGGAAGGCCTTTGCTGCAGAGGTTGGATCCTGCGCTTCAGAAAAATACTCGCCAGGTGCAGCCCGTTGAGCACCACTCCAGCAGTTTGATCCCGGAGAGCGGACACCCTTGCGTGTAGGGGCGTAACAACCTGAGTTTCTTCGGCTGACAGCTTGTGCGCCCAGGACTTCCGCCTCTTCAAAACAGCGAACGGGTGGAATTGTACGATTCCACCCGAGCTGTTGTCGATGACGTAAAACCACTTTTTCCGCCAGCCTTGGGCAGAGTCGACAAAGTGCATACTAAAGTAGCTGCTCTTCAGTCGCGCTTGGATCCCGAAGCCACCTGTGCGTAGCGGCTCGCCAGGCTCGGAGTCCACCCGCGATTTCTCGCGGAATATGCGAACTTTGAAGAGGGCCTTCCAGAGCGCCCAATGTGGGCGAATGCCAAGGAAGCATTCGCAGAACACGATGAAGCACGATATGTGCTGCACCGCGTTCGGAGGAAGGTCGTGAAGTTGTATGCCATAGACATACAGCAACCCGAGAAGGAAAGGATGGAGAGGGAAGGAGAGACCCCGAGATACGTGGTCCGCGAAGACCACGCGCTCGTTCGACTGCGGGTTTGGTACCTCTTCTTTCTTCCCGAGGCGCACCCGCTTCTCAGCTTCCACCGGCAGCAGCCCCTCCCGCTGCATCTCTTTGACGCTTTTCGCGGTGGTGTTGGGAGAACGCCAGTCGCCAGCTCGGGGCGCAGGTTGCGCGGAGACTTCTCCGGTTGCGGAAGTGGCAGCGCCACGTCTTTTGCCTCCAGCCATGGTTGAGAGCGCGAGCTTGAGCACGAGGAAGAAGATGGGCGCGAGGAAGGAGATGGATTGGAGACGAAGGCTGGGAAGTTTTTACCGCAGCGCTAAGTCCCGAATTTATACGCGGAGCGGATCAGCCCCGGCCATTCGATGCGCTACGTGGCGCCTATCGCAGCCACCACGTGTGAAGATGAAACGAAGAGACGGTGAAATGTTGTTCCGTGCCACGATCTTAACAGAAGATCGTGCGCATTTACTGCACCGTTCGCGTAAAAACCGGGAGCAGCGTCTCGTTTCCCGGTCAAAAAGCTGACTAGGTGGGCCAGCCCATCTGCTACCACTCCGTCACGTCCCATCGGGAGGAGAAAAGTGCGCCATGACGTCATGGCACGCATCATCAAACTCAAGAACCTTCGAATGGAAAATTCAAACACGAAAACAGCTTCGTATGAAACTCCTTCGATTAAAGGCAATTCTTTTGCGAACAAATCATGGAGCAAGACCTCTTTAAAACAAGAGAGAACTACCCTATACACGAAAAACTCTTTCGTACGGGCACAACAGTCCAAACATGAAAACTCTTTCATATGGGCATGACTCTCCTCAGTACGAAAATTCTTTCGATTGAATCTCAAACAATCACTCGGGTAGGAAGAACCTACCTCCATTCACACATGATATTTTTATATCATAAAAACCTGGATTGTTCAGCCGACTAGGCACATCCGGATGCCATATTCTTCGAATATGAAGGTAAGACCCAAAAAGATCTTTCTTAAGGGCCTGGAATCGCACTCGAAAGCTGCGTCCTCCGGTATGATTCCGTGTCAACAACACGAAGAAAAATCCTAGCGGACGCGCCGGGTGCCCCCATAGGTTAAGTTCGACTCGATAATTCCACAACGGCTCAGTCGCAACAAACACCTTATCGGGTTCGAGTCGGAGGTCTCGAATCTGTGTAGGCCAGGAATGTTTTTGCCCTAGTCGCAATTAATTGGCCCTGATCTCTGGGGAGAGCCAAGCTACTGTGCCGCATCCTTCTGCGATAAAAGCCGCAAAAACAGGCACCTAAGCTGCTCGACACTCGAGCATAAAGACTCGTTGCACAGGGAACACACCCTTTAAAAACATAAAACGACCAAGTTGGTTATCCCTAAGAAAGGCGACCAAGAAAAGTTTGACCGTCTACTCGACTGGAAAAGTCCCACTCGAGCAAACGCTCGGGGGCTACTGACGAATATATGGATCCTGGACGCTGCGAATAAGGACACCCCCTCTCAGGCCCAAGGTTGAAGGCCCAAGAAGAGGAGCCCTTGGAATACTCCAGAAGGCCCATGTGAAGCCCACCCGCACTAACTTGCGGGTTAAGATAGGAAACATGTAACCGACCTAGTTAGAGTTCGAGTCCTCTCCGGGTAGGGTTCGAGACCTGGCCATCTATATAAGGCTAGGAGAGCCCCCCAGGGAGAGGACCAAGGAACACAGCACCATCGAAACCTTGAACTCGAGATCTTACTCTCGATTCGAGCACCACCATTGTAACCGATCTTTGCGTTAATACAGATCGACAAGAGGCAGGAGTAAGGGTTTTACCTCTACGAGGGCCCCGAACCTGGGTAAATCTCGCCCCCCGTCTAGCCGACGATTCCAACAGCGCTCATGACTTCTCCTAGTCGAAACCCGATAGGGTCACCTAAGGGATTTGTAGAGTCAGAGATTCGACAAGATAGCTAGAAAGAATAATATAGCTAATATTTGCACCATTACCACCACTAGTAAAAATGAAGCTTCTCATTCTAGTAAGACTTCTACTGTCAATGCTAAAGTAATTGGTGTTGGCAATACTCCCACTTCTTGTGTTAAAAGTTCAAAACTGTCTGAAACTGCTAAAAAAGTTCCTGATAAAAGTGTTGAAATTTTTAAAAACATGGGAGACAATGGTCCCATTACCTTTGATAAAAATGATCTTGACTTTGATGATTGAAACATAACTGAAGTGATTCAGTTCTTACAAAAGCTTGCTAGTTTTCCAAATGCTAGTGCTATGAATATGGCTTTCACAAAACACATTACAAATGCTCTCATGCAAATTAGATGAATTAAGGTGTGAAGCCTCTGTCCCTAGGAAGATAGATGATGTTTGGGAACCCGTCAATTAAATGAAGTTGGATGATTTTGATTGCAATGATCTATGTGATCTTGGTGCTGGTATCTCTGTTATGCCTAAGAAACTTTATGATATTCTTGATTTGCCACCTTTGGAGCACTGTTATTTGGATATTCGTCTTATTCATAATGTTAGAAAGAAACCATTGGGGAGAGTTGATGATGTTATTATTATGGTTAATAATAACCTTGTCCCCGTTGATTTGTTGTTATTAATATTGAATGCAATGCTTCTTGTCCAATATTTTTGGGAAGACCTTTTCTCAGAACTGTTGGTGTTGTTATTGATATGAAAGAGGGGAATATTAAATATCAATTCCCACTCAAGAAATGTATGGAACACTTTTCTAGAAAGAGAATGAAGTTTCATATTCATTCTATTATTCGAACAAATTACAATTTGGATGCTCCTTCACTTGAAAATACTTGATTCCACTTTTCTGGGCCTAGCTAAAAGGCGCTAAAGAAAAGCACTTCTTGGGAAATAACCCATGGTTTTATTTTTTATTTATTTTTCTCTGTTTTCTTTGAGTCAAGGGGCTATATACTTGTGTAGAAACTTCTTTGTATCTTTATTTTCATGTATTAGTTGTGCCAAGTAAAGTTTCTAGCGAAAGTTGGAGTTGGTTTTGGATTTCTGCGCAGGAAACAGATTTTTGTTGTCCACCATAAAAAATCGTATAAATTACAGAAAGATCAAAATGGCTTGAACCGTTTTGCGCTTATTCCTCAGCTAATTCCGATTTTTTTTTTGTTCTTTATGTTTTTCGATCTGGGAAACTTAAGTGCCCCAGAAGAATTCGTCATTACAGATTGTTCTGGTTTTGGCACATTCTACCATTTTTCTTGCATTTGCTCTTTTACTATGTCAAGTGGATTTCTTTGCTTCACGAAACATCAGTGGATGTACCTAATGTTTAAAAGTATGAGTATCACTTGTGACCATGCATAACCCATGGATTTTTGATTGTTGCACTAACCCTCTAATGCGAATTACTTTGAGTGTGGTGAGATGGAAGTTTTCAAGGGTCAAGAGAAGAGGGTGATATAATGTGATCAAGAAGAGTGCAAGGTCAAAACTTGGGGATTCCCCCGTGGTTCATCCCAGAAAATTCTCAGAAGACTCAAGTGTCTAAGCTTGGGGATGCCCAAGGCATCCCCTTCTTCATCAACAATTTATCAGGTCACTTCTAGTGAAACTATATTTTTATTCGGATGCATCATATGAAATTTACTTGGAGCGTCTGTTTGTTTTTCTTATGCTTTTCTTTGTTTTCTTTTTTTTACTTTCTGCAATAATGTTACTGGAACCTATCATTCTTTGTGTGAGAGAGAGACACGCTCCACTTTTTCGTATGAATACTCGTTATGATCGTATTCTTAGTTTTTCTTCTAGTTGCTGCAAAATTCCTTTTTGGCTCCTGTTTTTCTTGCATCTCTTATTCAGAGTTGTTAGTTTTAGTATATTTGTGTTAGTACTATCTTGTTTCATTGCTGTATCTCTTGGAGATTTGTTTAGTATGAATTGCTTGGTGTTGGAAAGAAGTAGTACCGTTTTCGTGCTTATAACAGTGCAAATAAAATCTTGTATAGAATGTGGCTAGACTTTTTCATGTCATGCTAGATGTTATTTTAATTGTAAAGCGTAGTGGTTATTTTTCTAGCATGATTTGTCTCAAATATCTGAGAGTTTTAAATGTTCCATCGAAAGAATCATGAGTTGTTGTTGTCACATTGAAGCATAAATTTGTGGTGTTCTCCTTTGAATGTTTTATTTGGTTGACTTGGCGCATGATTACACCATGTTTATGACTACAAACCAGTCCCTTATAGCCTCTATGATCATTCAGTTTTTTGAACTTGTAGTACCACTTATGCTCTGATTAGTGATGTTTTTGTCGCTATGCATGATTATGTCCATTATTGCTCTCTTGATTTGTCGCTCCTAGTCTTCTGCTAGCCTCCACCTGTACTGAGTATGAGCTCTACTCGTGCATCCAACTCCTGTTTGCCAAACGTGTCCACCATACCTACCTACATGTCCACCATCCCTGCTTCCCTCTATTTGCGACAAAAGAAATTAACATGGGCATAAAAATGAGCTCATACTCAGTACATGCGAAGGCTAGCAAAGGGCGGGGGGGAGGGGCAACAATCAATAGAGCAACAACTGTCATAATCATGCTTGCGACAAAACAAATTAACAGGGGCATAAAAATGATACAAATACTCTGAGGCAAAATAAACCATCGTGGCTTAATTGACTTTTTTTTCCAGTCATAGCATGCGTGAGCATGTGCCAAGTTGATTCAAGCGAAACAATCAGAGGGAGATACCACAATGTCATACCCTTCTATGAATAAAACAATGCAAGCAAACATTCATACGACATGCTATCTTATATTAATAAGTTGGAACTAAACACGTGAGAGCATGAACTACTAAGCATCAATTAAATAACATACACCTTACATGAACGAACTAAGCATGTTCACATGGATGAGTATATGTACAAAAATAAAACAAATAGAGTTCATACCAGCCTCTCACCACAACTTGGATTGTCGTAAATCGTCATTAATGCTCTTCACTTGTGTGGATCGAATAATATAGAATGATAATCAAGCTCCAATGGAGACACGGAAGTCTGGTGAACTCTGAAACAAACTTTACAAAACCAAAGAAGAACACGAAAAAAATTGGGTTTTCGAATTAAAACAAGAACAGAAAGAAACAAGCAAACAAAGCAAAATATTTTTGGATTTTTGAATATTAAACCAAAACGAGAAAAGAAAGCAAACCAACAAAAGAAGCAAACAAAGAGAAACAACAAAAATATTTTTGGCCTTTTTGTGTTTTGGAAAACAAGAACAAAACAATAAAACAAATATAAACGAAAGAAGCAAAAGAAAACGAAAACAAACGAAAGAAACGAAAACATGGATATACAAAGAACCGACTGAACATGATATAACGATGAGTGTTATGTTGGTATACCTTCCCCCAAGCTTAGGCTTTTGGCCTAAGTCGAGATCAATCATGGCGCGGGAAGTATCCCCACTGTGGTGGGTTGTCCCTCGCATGGTCATACTCGGGCGCCCAAGAAGAACATGAAGCAGCAGGCGCATAATCATATCCAGAGTGCTGGTATGGGATCCCCGCCGTGTCGGAGGGCTGGACGAAATCACTATCATCCCCCTCTCCGGCATCCTCCCCGTGCTGGGGGTGGTGCTCAATGTATGCATCCAGCTCACTCTCAGAAAGCATCCATCCTTGCTTGTCATTAAGATTAGACAAAATAGGTGCAGGCAAAAGTACTACTATAACAATTTTAGTCACTCTCCACCCGGATTGTTTGGAGAAAGTTATTCCAAAAGATAAATTGTTCAGGTGAGAATGGGTAGAAATAAACTTATGTTGAATCATGGAAATAAGGTCCATCCTCTCTAAAGGGAACTGCAGGTCTAGAGGGTGTGGTCCAAACCATGCAAAGCTAGCAAGCGTGAGGCAATAACACCTCCACAAATTCCGCCTTTATCACGGTTAAGAGAGAGACGGTAAGCAATTAAAGCACCAAAGTTATAAGATCTGTCACGTCTTAAGGCAACTGAGATAAAAGCCAAATCATAAACAGATAGCTTGTTGGCAGTTTTTCCAACTAATAGACATTTAGAAATAAAATAAGCAAAGTATCGAATGCTAGGGAGTTGAATTTCTCGTATTTTACAACTCTCCCTGTGAAGCTTCTGCCTTGGCGAATCTCCTCATATAAATCCAGCACTGGTTTAGGCTGCCCTCTTATGTTCTCACATGAACCCCACTCTGGTACTTTGATAGATGCACAAAAATCACTGAAAGGCAAGTCTACAACTTTACTTTAATTTTACAATGGACCATAGGGTTAGTTGAAGACCATATATAGTGAAAATCCTGCACCACATACATAGTTAGTTTAACATGTTGGATAGGTTCATCCTCAATGAAACGGTCCAATCCTGCATTATGTACAAGCGTATAGAAATCCTGTAGAATTCCCGTAATCCGCATGAATTCCTGGCATGGATAAATCGATGGAAACACTCTTTATTCACGATGCACATTCATGACCTAATGCAACTCCAACTCATGTTGGTTTAGTTGATGTACATTGTGTTCCATCTCTGAATTTTTTCAAAAATCATCACAAAAATTGATTTCAAGCAACTACAAGGTGGAAACTACCATAGAGACTTATAGGAGAGCTAAACATGCATCAAAACTATATTATTTCTACTCAAATCAAGCATGCAAACTGATACGTCTCCAACGTATCTATAATTTCAGATGTTCCATGTTGATATTATGCCAATTTCTACATGTTTTCTCCCTTCTTTATAGCATTTTTACACGTTTTCCGGGACTAACCTATTAACAAGATGCCAAGTGCCAGTTCCCTGTTTTCTGCTGTTTTTAATTTCAGAAAAGTTGTTCTAGAAATATTCTCGGAATTCGACCCCACGAATCCCGAAGTTCCTATTTTCCTTGGAAGCATCCAGAAGTCCGAAGAGGAGTCGAAGACGGGCACCAGGGGCCCCTCACCATAGCCAGGCGCGAGCCCCCCTTGGCCGCGCCTGGGGGTGGTGAGGCCACCCTGGTATCCCACCGACGTCGCCCTTTCACCTATTTATTCCCCTCCGAAGGAAAACCCTATGTACCTTATCAAAAATCCCCGAAAAGTTCCGCAACTGCCGTTGTCGTCAACCCTAGATCAGGGGGGTTCTGAAGCTATCTCCCAGGACCCTGCCGGGGAGGAGATCATCACCAGAGGCCTCTTCATCACCATGCATGCCTCCGGAGTGATGCGTGAGTAGTTCATCCTTGGACTACGGGTCCACATCAGTAGCTAGATGGCTTCTCCTCCTATGCCTCAATGTTTAGATCTCGTGAGCTGCCTAACATGATCGAGATTGTTCTGATGTAATTCTATGTGTTGTGTTTGCTGGGATCCGATGAATATTGAACTTATGCCAAGTTGATTACAGTCTTTATTGCATATGTTAGTTGTGATCTTGCATGCTTTCCATTGCTAGTGGTTGCTCTGGCCAAGTAGTTGCTAGTGACTCCAAGAGGGAGTATTTATGCCCGATAGTTGGGTTCATGCCTCCTTTTCACCTGTGCTCGAGTGACAGAAACGTGACGGGCAAGGATGTGCTGTTGCCACTAGGGAGAAAACAACGTGTGAGTGCCCGCGTGCACAATCATTGCTTACATTACACACATTGCTTAATGCGATTATATGTTGCTTGCAACTTAATACCTAAGGGGGTTCAGATGATAACCTGAGGGTGGATTATTAGTCATAGATGCAGTTGGATTACGGTCTATGTATATTTTTGTAATGCATGCACTAAATATCATAGTAGTCATCATGTCATGAATGTGCACTATTGTGCAACCTCTATTTATCAATTTCCCAGCTGTAATTTTTTCACCCAGCATGCTATCTTTTATGGAGAGACACCACTGGTGAACCTATGAACCCCGGTCCATTTTCCTACACTGTTAAACAAACCACTACAATTCCCTTCTTTCTTTACTTACTGCAATCATACACCATTTTCTACACTATACGTCTAATCTTTGTTTTCAGCAAGACCGGTGAGATTGACAACCTCACTGTATTGTTGGGACAAATTATTTTGGTTGTGTTGTGTGCAGGTTCCGCGTTGTTGTTGACACCGGTGAGGCACCATCACCACCGTCAGTGGAATCAACCTTCCGAAGATCCTCTTTCTCCTACTGGATTGACAACCTTGGTTCCTAACTGAGGGAAATTCTTACCGTTGTACTCATCACACCCTCCTCTTGGAGTTCCCAACACGCCATCACAAGCATCGATAATTTCTGGCGCCGTTGCCGGGGACTTAAAATTCATCATCATGAAGAAGTCTTCCCGTCAAGGCACCATCAAGGCGTAGCACAAACTCACATAAGTTGTCACCTACAGTACCAAAATACTCAAGAAATACTCCACCAAACAAAATTCTACTTGGATAATCGGAGGAGTCACATACCGGAGAGCAAATGCACCAAATTTCAGCACAAATGGTGGACTGAGCAAAGAGATCGAAAAATCTCGAGGAAGAACAAGAAGAACTCGGGTTCTAGGAAATGTTTTGAGTTTGGAAGGTGAGAGAGGGATCTTTGGCAGGGAAGAGAGTTAGTGGAGGGCCAGGGGGCCCCACACCATGTGCCGGCGCCAACAGGGCAGGCCGCGCCCCCCTATGGTGTGCCTGACTGTTGGGTCCCCCTAGGGTCTCCCAGGTGTCTCTCTGCCTCATTTTTTATGTAAAAATTTATTATAATTTTTCTAGAATTTTTTGAGAAACTTTATTTTTGAGGTATTTCCAGAATTTTAATAATTAATAAAAACCAGAAAAACAAAAGTGAAAAGGTAGAAAACAAAACCAAAACCAGCACTACATAGGTTTTATGACACTCCAATGGAAAAATAACCTAAGAAAACAAAGGTGGAATTGGTGAAAAAAAGATTATGGGTGGTGAAAACATGCGTAACCGCAATAATCAGGGTGTAAACATGATGAAAACATGAAAATGGATGATGGAAAACATGATTGTACTAAATTAGCAAGGTGATAAAATAAGTAAACATGGTGAAAACTTAATGGGGAAGGTGAAAACATAGTGAAAATATTGCCCTCTTCATTAAAAATCATTTTGTTAACAAGGGTGATCAAGTCTTCTTACCAGAACAATTTTCATATGAAGCAAAATTTTGCTAATCACTAAATGATTATGTTACCTCAACCTTGATATACATAGTCCCAATCATAATAATTTCAAATTATTTTGGTGGTACTAGAATGGGACAATAAAATTCTCCAATCTTGATGGTCTCAAGATTTTCAATTGAATTTAAACCATATCTTCTATCAATCTTCTTGGGAAAATAAACAGTATGATCTTTATCATTAACATTAAAAGTTACTTTTCCTTGATTTCAATCAATAACAGCCCCTGCAGGGTTAAGAAAAGGTCTCCCAAGAATAATAGACATATTATCGTCTTCAGGCATTTCCAACACAACAAAGCCAGTTAATATCAAACAATTAGTAGCAACTTGCACACAAACATTCTCACAAATACAGCAATGAATAGTAGTGGACTTATCAGCCATTTGCAGATATATCAGTGTGTATCAATTTTTCAAGAGAGAGTCTCTTATAAAGAGAGAAAGGCATAACACTAACTCCAGCTCCCAAGTCACATAAAGTAGTTCTAACATAATTATTTTTTAATATAACAAGGGATAGTACAAATACCAGGATCTCCAAGCTTCTTTGGAACCTTGCCATTGAAAGAGTAATTAGCAAGCATAGTGGAAATTTCCTCATCAGGAATCTTCCTTTTGTTGGAGACAATATCTTTCATATATTTAGAATAAGGAGGCAGTTTATGAAGGGGTCGTTGCATAAAAAACAAAAAATTTCCTACGCGCGAGACACCCGAAAGGCCAAGATCTAATCTAGGAGATGAAGTGCAATGGGCAAGAGAGGGTTAAGGAGAACACATACCCCCGAAGACAGAAAGCGTTACGAGATCAAATCTCGTTGTTGGCGTAGTTGTACTCACACCGATCCCGATAGCGAGAAGATGTGCACCGCAATCCGGCAGTGCCTCCATGATTGGTCACATATACGGTTGATGATGACCTCCGTTCCCTCGATCTAGCGGGGAGGCGGAAGTAGAGGATCCCTCGGAACTCCAGCAACACGACGACGTGGTGGTGGTGAAGAATCCCACGGTCAGGGCTTCGCCAAGCCGGAGACCATGGAATTGAGCAGCGGGTGAAGTGGAAGGGAGGTGGGCAAGTGTGTGTGAGAGAGGTAGATAATGCTCTCTATTTATAGGAGAGGGGGGAGGCAGCCCAAGGGGGTGCGGACAGCCCATGGGTGTGCCCCCACCTCTTCCCTCATCATGTGAGTGGACACTCCACTCGCACCCACTCATTTTTCCTTAAAACTCCACTTAGAAAATCCAAGAGTTTTTCTTTAATACATAAATAAAACATTTTTCTTTCTTTATTTCAGCATTTGTTAATTCTATTAACAAACTTTTGCATATAGCACCTCGAATCATTTGTTAATTCTATTAACAACCATTCGATGAAAAACCCCTTGAACTACTTCAATTTTCCCCGAAACAATTTCGGTGATGCCCAAAATATTCTTTGATATTCCGTATCCTCTCAAACGCGTCATCGAACCTTAAGTGTGTCACCCTACGGTTCGTGAATAAGATAGACATGATCGAGAATCCTCTCCGATCAATAATCAACAGCGGGATCTAGAGATCCGTGATGACTCCTATATATTCAACGACGACTCTCGTGATCGTGTGAACCATCAACGTCCTGAACTATTCCCTTTGTCTCGCGATATTTTACTTGTCCGAGATTCGATCATTGGTATCAACCATACCTTGTTCAATCTCGTTATCGACAAGTACTCTTTTCTCGTTTCCATGATATAACATCCTTGTGATCATATCACGTGCTTGCAAGCGGTCTCAATGTGATATCACCGAGAGGGCACAGAGTATATCTCTTCGTCATTTTGGATGAACAAATCCCACTCTTGATCCATGATCCTGAACTAATACTTTCCGAATACCTAACAACACCTTTATAGTCACCCAGCACACCACTGCATGTGTAGTGTGCAAGTCGGTGACATAATACTCACAGAAGGACTTATCCGTGAATATTACATCTCTCAGAGTGGTACAACAGAAACACAGCGGGTCCAAGCAAAGCTATAGGATAAAAACTTCATTACAAAATCTTGAGAATCTCTTTTATTTATCAAGAAGATCTCATACAAATGAAACATCAGAACAAGCAATTCGAAGCTCCAAGCTAGAGAAGAACTCAAGCTCAGAACTAATCTACTACGGCTGATGTCAGCCCTAATCTATGGCTTGTAACAGTTAAGTCCGAGAATGGTCTTCACCTACTCCTTCATAGCTTCTCCTCCACCAGCGTTGTTGATGATGATGCTTTACTGGCTAAGTAAGATATGACTCCACCTAGCTTCATGAGGTAGCGAGGGCTTCACGATGACGACTTCCATAGGCCTCAACTCTAAGCAGGGGGTCAAACGGGAACGAATGAGTAACGAGCATTACTCAGCAAGCTCATGATACATAGTGGGTAATTTGATGCACTGTCTACAGCTTTAGACTCGAAAGAGTCATAGGCTAATACAAGGTTTTTGTAAAACTTTCTTCAAGAGGTTGCTTTTAGTTCTAAAAGCTATGCCCGCCAGATCATCACAGGACTAGAACTTCATGGAGTTGCCTTTCCTGCGGCGTTCGCAGCTCCTTCCCGGAACAGGGGGTAACATGCGACATCCTTTTACACTCTGCAGAGGTGCGTTACTTTACCAATGGAATACCAAGACCATGTTGTAAAAAAACCAGGTTTACAATCCTGTCCACTCCCACTCAGTTGTGAAGCCCGGTTGTTGGTCCAAGCCAAACCGTGCTTCTCCGCACAACGCATGACCACCCATTTCTGCCAGCAGGTTGAACGCCTGATTCCACCCCTCACGATGGAGATCTACGCGCCCCTGGCCGACACTCATAGACCCCAGAGTCCGTGGGAATTCGGGTTCGAGGTCACGTAGAACATTTCGACATCTGAAAGATAGCAAAGTAGTCCCGGTAAGGACTACATATAACACTGTCAATATGTTACATGCTTAGTAATGAGATGCATCGTGTAACACCCTTGAAAATACCCCAGCTTACAAGTGTAAGCTACGTTTGAAACGATAACGTATTCACACATGTTTTAGGTGAATTGTGTCATTAATTGTGGTGATGTGGTTATTACTTCTTTTAAACTTGCATTTGTCTCAATTTTACTAAGCAATCAATTGTTATCATGTTTGGGTTATAAATGGTTATCACATGATTAAACGAGAAAACAATATTATATGGAAAACAATTATTAAAACGATAATAAACATGTTTGATTTTATGTTCAAAAGTGTAGAGCTAATCACAAATAGTTTAATTGAAAATGATGAACTAACACAACTAATCTATCATCACACAACTGGCCAGTGACTTGTGATGATAGGTTTAGTAGGTGTGAAAACATGAGGGTTTTATTAATAAGGAAAATAATCTTTGTGGTAGTTGTTTATGGCTATAATGGAATATTATAGAATTCAATTAGACCTTTGGAAACATTGTTTTATAATCTGAACAAAATGTTATATGTTTGACATATTTGAATTGGAAATGCTTTTATCTTTAATTTGATATATTATTCAATGCTTTCTGAAAATATTTGAATAAATTATTAATTTATTAATTTTAAATGAATTAAATGACAAGGCAACTATAGCACACACGAAAACTTAGTCAAATGACTTTCAAAACATCATAGATGAGTTGCATATTTCATTTGGAGCATTTTGGTCTATAATTTGTATTTTTCTGATTTTATGAATTATTTATTATTTTCATCAATTTTAAATGATTTAATTTAATTAAAGAAAATATTTAGTTTAAAATTTTATTAAACATTTTTGAAAAGTTGATAAACATTTAGATTATAATTTTCTAATCAATTTGGTATGTTAGTTATATTTTTCTGTTTAATAAAATTAAAGTTATTGGTTTATTAATTTTATTTGATTTTTTGCCAATTTTAAACTGATAGGTGGGTCCCACCTGTCATATTCAGTTTTACTTCTAAAAAATAAAAGAAAAGGCCCTATGACGTCACTTTGATGTCACAATGACATCACAGGAACTCGATTTCTCATAGATGAACTCGATTCGGGTGTTTGAGTGCAAATTGGTGTGTGTGATCTGTTCCATTGGCTGGAGGAGTTCATTGCGAACTAAGGGGTGGCTGTGGCTTGACCATATGATCGCCGAAGCATCAACAGCGACGAGCTTATGCGGCAGCGGTGGCGGTGATTCGGTGATAGCGAGCTAGAGTGCACGATAGAGTGGGCCAAGGAAACGAACGTGCTCACCGGAACTCCAGGAGCTCGAGGGAGAGGTCGAGGAAGCAAATGGAGCCCGGAATCGACGGGAATCGGCAGCGGTGACCGGCGGCAGAGAGAAAGGGAATGGCCGAATTCTCCGGCCTTTCGCCATCCCGGCTTGCGAGGTTCATCAAGGAGGTAGAGGAGATCATGGCGCACCTGATGGTGGCCTCGGTTCTTCTCGAGGTGACCGGAATCGTCGGCGCACGACGACGGCCGTGGTGACTAGGGTTAGGGTTTCTACTCGCTTACAGAGAGAGAGAGCAGGCGAGGGTAAGTGAGAGTGAGGAGAGGCAGAGGGCAAGTAGGAGGCTTCCTCCTGCTTCTTATCTGCGCGGAAGAGCGGCCGCGCGGGAGGTGGCAGACGGCGGCGGTGGCTCGGCCACGTCGCTGCCGGCCTGGAGGAAGACAAAAGAAAATTTTCTGCATAACCCCCTGACAGGTTTTACAAATTATCGATAGGCCCTTATGTTTAACAAAACTGAGAAATAAACCTTGTTTTCAAGGTCTTCTTGTAAACAGAAAAATTAATAAAAATCAGTTTTGAAATCCTTATCAAATTCTCCAGCTCACCATGTTTTGTTTTGGTGGATTTGAAGAATCTTTGTATTTTCTCTTGGTTGTTCAATTTTAATTGATATTTGTTATTCTCTCTCTATTTAAATTTCATATGAATCAAAATCTACTTAGTGTATGCTATGTCATAAAAACAACACCACTAACATGGTATTGAAATAATGGTATGTTTTCCAATGGACAATTTGAGATACAATTCCCTTTAGAAAATAATTTGGTAACCTTACTTGGTAATGTTTCTATGCATTGAAATGAAAACTCACTTAATAGAGAATTTTATTCTATGTCAAACCAAATGATTTAATTGGTTGAAGGATCTTGTTTTCTATTATGTGGCCTTGTTATTTTCCTAATTGACACCCTTAGCAAGTTTGATTGACAATTTACTTAGGTGTGCGTAACCCATGTTTTGTTGTTTTTCAGTACCTCATTATGTGGAAAACATGAGTGGCTTTATAGTCTATTTGCTTGTTTTCCACATAGATTCTAGTATTGATATTATCTATGTTGTTTTAGAACATGTACTGATTTACATGGTTATATGTAGATGAACTTTGGTTATCAATTGTTAGTCTTACATATGAAAAGGATATGGAAAACAAGGTATTAAGCTTGTTACCATTAACCTTCACATTTCAAGACATATGGATGAAATGGCTGGTTATAATTTCATTCTTGATAATGGTTTCCATTAAAGATAATGTTACGAGTTCCTCATCTCTGATGAGCTTGATAGAGGTTATTGATTCACTAATATTTCCTAATGATTCACTGGATAATATCTTATACTCCCTTACTGAGGCAGTGTTGCTTGTTGTGGTATTCTGTTGCTTGATGTTCTTCTCTCTAGTTGCCACTAGTCTTCTGTTATCACCTTTTTCCATTGTAGGTAGGTTCCTCTCTTGGTTTCCAACCTCAACTGTCTCACCATTGTGGTGAAAACATCAAATTACTCCAAGCAAACATTTTACTTAGATGATTGTAAAAGAATGTGATTTTGTTTTATGAAATCAAGTTTCACTTATGCATATAAGAAGAATTTGTAAACAAGGTAGCTAGTCTTGCCTCCAAATTACTACTCATATACAATAGGCTGAGATGCACTAGGTTATTCAACCTTCTGTTTGTTTGTGTATGACACTCAATTGTTTGAGTATACAAAAGTGATTTGTAAACAAGGTGTATAAGATTGTTACCAAACTACTTCTATATAACACTAACATTGGAATATCCCACTATTTCATGAGGAGTTAATAAGATCATATCAGGAGATAAGAGTTTCCAAATACTCTTATGATAAAATGGAATAGCACTTATAGAATCCTCCAAAGAATCCTTCTTAAGATATTCTTGTGGTAGTTCCTCTGTTCTTGTGGTTGCTTCTCTTGCATAATGACTTAGAGAAGATTGGGAACAAGATATAATGGTCTAGCCAAAATAACAAGATCTAGATTAAGGGTTAATTCATGCTTTTATTATCCTTCCATACATTTCTTGTTTTGTTTTCCGTAAGATAGATACTTGTCTCATACGTGATACTTGTCTCATACGAGAAAACAATATTATATGGAAAACAATTATTAAAACGATAATAAACATGTTTGATTTTATGTTCAAAAGTGTAGAGCTAATCACAAATAGTTTAATTGAAAATGATGAACTAACACAACTAATCTATCATCACACAACTGGCCAGTGACTTGTGATGATAGGTTTAGTAGGTGTGAAAACATGAGGGTTTTATTAATAAGAAAAATAATCTTTGTGGTAGTTGTTTATGGCTATAATGGAATATTATAGAATTCAATTAGACCTTTGGAAACATTGTTTTATAATCTGAACAAAATGTTATATGTTTGACATATTTGAATTGGAAATGCTTTTATCTTTAATTTGATATATTATTCAATGCTTTCTGAAAATATTTGAATAAATTATTAATTTATTAATTTTAAATGAATTAAATGACAAGGCAACTATAGCACACACGAAAACTTAGTCAAATGACTTTCAAAACATCATAGATGAGTTGCGTATTTCATTTGGAGCATTTTGGTCTATAATTTGTATTTTTCTGATTTTATGAATTATTTATTATTTTCATCAATTTTAAATGATTTAATTTAATTAAAGAAAATATTTAGTTTAAAATTTTATTAAACATTTTTGAAAAGTTGATAAACATTTAGATTATAATTTTCTAATCAATTTGGTATGTTAGTTATATTTTTCTGTTTAATAAAATTAAAGTTATTGGTTTATTAATTTTATTTGATTTTTTGCCAATTTTAAACTGATAGGTGGGTCCCACCTGTCATATTCAGTTTTACTTCTAAAAAATAAAAGAAAAGGCCCTATGACGTCACTTTGATGTCACAATGACATCACAGGAACTCGATTTCTCATAGATGAACTCGATTCGGGCGTTTGAGTGCAAATTGGTGTGTGTGATCTGTTCCATTGGCTGGAGGAGTTCATTGCGAACTAAGGGGTGGCTGTGGCTTGACCATATGATCGCCGAAGCATCAACGGCGACGAGCTTATGCGGCAGCGGTGGCGGTGATTCGGTGATAGCGAGCTAGAGTGCACGATAGAGTGGGCCAAGGAAACGAACGTGCTCACCGGAACTCCAGGAGCTCGAGGGAGAGGTCGAGGAAGCAAATGGAGCCCGGAATCGATGGGAATCGGCCGCGGTGACCGGCGGCAGAGAGAAAGGGAATGGCCGAATTCTCCGGCCTTTCGCCATCCCGGCTTGCGAGGTTCATCAAGGAGGTAGAGGAGATCATGGCGCACCTGATGGTGGCCTCGGTTCTTCTCGAGGTGACCGGAATCGTCGGCGCACGACGACGGCCGTGGTGACTAGGGTTAGGGTTTCTACTCGCTTACAGAGAGAGAGAGCAGGCGAGGGTAAGTGAGAGTGAGGAGAGGCAGAGGGCAAGTAGGAGGCTTCCTCCTGCTTCTTATCTGCGCGGAAGAGCGGCCGCGCGGGAGGTGGCAGACGGCGGCGGTGGCTCGGCCACGTCGCTGCCGGCCTGGAGGAAGACAAAAGAAAATTTTCTGCATAACCCCCTGACAGGTTTTACAAATTATCGATAGGCCCTTCTGTTTAACAAAACTGAGAAATAAACCTTGTTTTCAAGGTCTTCTTGTGAACAGAAAAATTAATAAAAATCAGTTTTGAAATCCTTATCAAATTCTCCAGCTCACCATGTTTTGTTTTGGTGGATTTGAAGAATATTTGTATTTTCTCTTGGTTGTTCAATTTTAATTGATATTTGTTATTCTCTCTCTATTTAAATTTCATATGAATCAAAATCTACTTAGTGTATGCTATGTCATAAAAACAACACCACTAACATGGTATTGAAATAATGGTATGTTTTCCAATGGACAATTTGAGATACAATTCCCTTTAGAAAATAATTTGGTAACCTTACTTGGTAATGTTTCTATGCATTGAAATGAAAACTCACTTAATAGAGAATTTTATTCTATGTCAAACCAAATGATTTAATTGGTTGAAGGATCTTGTTTTCTATTATGTGGCCTTGTTATTTTCCTAATTGACACCCTTAGCAAGTTTGATTGACAATTTACTTAGGTGTGCGTAACCCATGTTTTGTTGTTTTTCAGTACCTCATTATGTGGAAAACATGAGTGGCTTTAGAGTCTATTTGCTTGTTTTCCACATATATTCTAGTATGGATATTATCCATGTTGTTTTAGAACATGTACTGATTTACATGGTTATATGTAGATGAACTTTGGTTATCAATTGTTAGTCTTACATATGAAAAGGATATGGAAAACAAGGTATTAAGCTTGTTACCATTAACCTTCACATTTCAAGACATATGGATGAAATGGCTGGTTATAATTTCATTCTTGATAATGGTTTCCATTAAAGATAATGTTACGAGTTCCTCATCTCTGATGAGCTTGATAGAGGTTATTGATTCACTAATATTTCCTAATGATTCACTGGATAATATCTTATACTCCCTTACTGAGGCAGTGTTGCTTGTTGTGGTATTCTGTTGCTTGATGTTCTTCTCTCTAGTTGCCACTAGTCTTCTGTTATCACCTTTTTCCATTGTAGGTAGGTTCCTCTCTTGGTTTCCAACCTCAACTGTCTCACCATTGTGGTGAAAACATCCAATTACTCCAAGCAAACATTTTACTTAGATGATTGTAAAAGAATGTGATTTTGTTTTATGAAATCAAGTTTCACTTATGCATATAAGAAGAATTTGTAAACAAGGTAGCTAGTCTTGCCTCCAAATTACTACTCATATACAATAGGCTGAGATGCACTAGGTTATTCAACCTTCTGTTTGTTTGTGTATGACACTCAATTGTTTGAGTATACAAAAGTGATCTGTTAACAAGGTGTACAAGATTGTTACCAAACTACTTCTATATAACACTAACATTGGAATATCCCACTATTTCATGAGGAGTTAATAAGATCATATCAGGAGATAAGAGTTGCCAAATACTCTTATGATAAAATGGAATAGCACTTCTAGAATCCTCCAAAGAATCCTTCTTAAGATATTCTTGTGGTAGTTCCTCTGTTCTTGTGGTTGCTTCTCTTGCATAATGACTTAGAGAAGATTGGGAACAAGATATAATGGTCTAGCCAAAATAACAAGATCTAGATTAAGGGTTAATTCATGCTTTTATTATCCTTCCATACATTTCTTGTTTTGTTTTCCATAAGATAGATACTTGTCTCATACGTGATTGGTTTTATTTAGCTTTCAATCCAATTCCTCTGATAGAGGTTATAACTTGTTGTTATTCATTACTTGTATCCAGAGATACTTTAGTTTTTGAATGTTAATTTGAATAGAGATGTGGAATGCTTATGGAATGCTGAATTAATATAGGAAGTTGATCAAATGGTTCATTGATGTGTTCATAGCTCAAATGCTCACTGGTATAGGATGAATAAGACAATAAGCATATGAAAGTTATCGAGGTTTAATGATTTAAGTCAGAGTTCGTAGTTGTTTTCTCAGGTGTCATGATCTTACTTTATATTCTCCCCTTATAATCTCTGTCAGGCATAATGTAGGCATAGAGATTTGGAAAGGTCATGTGTAATGGTCAAGGTTTAACGGTAGTTGAAGAAGATTTGATTCTTCTTTTAGGTACTTCTTTTATGGTTGATGAGATATGTACATATTCGATAAATATGTTAATACAATTATTATATCATTTCCCACTTGTGGGTTTTGAGTTAACACTTGTATGTATCACTTGTGTTCTATTGAAACTTTGTTATTTACTTATGAAGGTGCACTTAACAATTATGAGATAATTTATAAAGGTATTGTGTGAATGGTTGATAACTTAAAGAGTTGTTGTTTTATAGGAGATAATATCTCTGTTAATGAGATGGTTAAGTTATCCATTACTATCTTGTGGAAGTGTGATCATTAGTTATGTGATTTGGATACTCACCCCTCTTTGAGTTCTAGATACCTAGTGAATTATTCCAAGTCAGTTAAAAACCTGTGGTTAAGGTTGTTGAGAGTTTGTGTTGGCCACAACCACTTATAGTTTGTGTAACCAGATGATTTGGTTTCTTAAGATACACTACTAGAGGAAAGCTTACCCCAGGCGAACCAAAAAGGCCTACCACAGGCGCATTTCGGTTCGCCTGGGACCATATCGCCAGCGGTAATGGCTTACCCCAGGCGAATTACGAAATGCGCATGTGGTAACTTGACATACCCCAGGCGAATAGGCCTTGTGCGCCTGGGGTAAGCCTTTTACCTGTGGCGAACAAGCACTTTGCGCCTGGGGTACAGATGCGCCTGGGGTACTATATTCTGTTCGCCTGGCGTATGGTTTTGCTGTGTCAAAAAATAAAAGAAACCAAAATAACAGAAATACAGGAAAATGACAGAAATAAGTATCAAAATGACACAATAACAGCAAAATGATACAATTAAGTTTCATAACAGAAATATTCTCGATCATCAACACATAGTCTCAATCATCACCACATAGTTCAACAAAATTACCTAGTCTCGAAAACAACCATAATACTAATAAATCCAGGAGTTAGTGAGATGGAAATGATTATTTGTTCTAATTTGAACAAACTCGTCATCTATCTAGCGGGCTGATATAGTTGATGACCATCATCATGTCCAAGTTGGGGATGTTACTATTCCTCATGGTGATCAGAATAGCTCGGCCGGCCTCCATACCAACTCTTGCGGAATGGAACTGCCTCCATGCTTGAGAGTTGAGGATGACGCGACCATCAGCATTATCCCTGGTGATCGGAATTGCGGTGAAATTTCCTGATTCTCCACGGCGTACTCCAATGGTACCTTGCTCCATGCCAGCACTGTCCGCTACCGCCATAGGTATTTTCTAGAACACACAATTCCAAGAAAGAATAAAAGCACAATGTCACATACCGGCCACATTATAACATAAGAAACTATAGGAATAAGAAAGTGTTAATGTCGAGACATCGTAGTAGTTTTCATAGACTGGGGTGCCATGAGACTACGGTAGAGACGTGGGGTAACGGGATAGCGTAGTAACACAGAACACGGGATTTACCCAGGTTCGGTACGTCGCGACAGTACGGCGTACCTACTCCTGCACTTCTCACTAATTGGGACTAAAGCCCGTATAACAGGGTTACAGTGTGAGGGAATAGATCTAGCTACTCGACGAGGATGAACTTCCCGGCGAGTTGCGTAGCGCTTGAGCTTGAACCTAGAACCTTGGAACTAAAAGAACTTATGTAATCTATCTCCCGTCCAGCTTTATATAATAGCCGGATTAGGGCTTACAGAACCAGAAACCTAGAAGACTATGTTTAACTTGTAACTTGGAAAGTAAGGAATCCGTCTTCTCCTCCAAGCCAGATCACGTGGGCCGTGATCCGGGTTCCTCTAGAATCCGGCTTCTGCGCGTCGGACTACTGGGCCGCCCAATGGACCTAAGCCCCTTACCATGTAGGCCACCCTGGTAATCCGGCTCTTTGTCTACCATCTTCTATACCCCTATTCAGTATATATCCGACAGTAGCCCCCAGGAAGGATCAAAACTCTGAAACTCCGCCTTTCGTCAAATACATTTTGTCCGGGAAAACTTGATTCAGCAGTCTTGATTCTTTCTTCTTTCCTTTTGAAGGAGATGGTAACGCAAAACTCGGAACTATGAAAATCCGGCTTTTCTTCTCGCGATCCTTCGCGGAAAAGGAACTTATGACATCAGCGCCTTAATCATGCTGACGCAAGCGCCGCTTGGTTTCACGCGGGAAACCCTGCAACGTATCTCTGACAGATTCTCACGAGAAACGAGGAGATAACCATCATTCCTCTGTCGTTCCGTTTCCCGGATTTTCCGGCGAGCGACACGCGTCGAACATCCAACGGTCAAAAGATCCGTTGGCGCGTATCTAGAGGTTTTCAGGCTATAAATAGCCGTCCTCGTCGTCATCGGAAATCTTTCCTCACTCCACACTGCCCACGCCATTGACGCAAACGCGAGCACGAGAGCAAGAACTTGCCCCGACGAACTCTTTGCACGCCGGAGCGCTCACTCGCCACCGAAAAAGATGGCCTCTCCGTCGTCCTCACCGGCTCGCGCCTCCATCGACGAGCTTTTGGGCGACCTAGATCCACAGCTGGGGTCGCCCAAGCATGCCGGCGGCAAGCCGGAAAAGGCCACGGCATCCGCGGCGGGCAGAGGAAACGCTTCCGCCGCCGCGGACATAGCGGGCCCAAGCGCCACGACAACCCCGCCGTTCGCACCTGAAACGGCGGAGGAGAAAATCGAGCTCCTTGGCGAGAAACTTGCCGCCGCGAAGGCCGCCGCCGCCGCCGCCGCCGGAGCGGACGAGGAGGAGGAAACTGCAGGCAACTGGAGTGCCTGCAGTATTCCCCCGGCTCTCCTTCCAAACTTGGAGAAGGAGGGTTTGGTGCTCAAAAAGAAATGGCGGCTCCCGGAAGAGGAGACCGAACCCTTGCCACAAGAGGGCGAAAGGGTGCTTCTCGCCTCCCACCTTCTACGAGGTATGGGGCTCCCACCTTCCTCTTTCTTCCTCCAGGTTCTGTCACATTACAGCATCCAACCTCACAACCTTCGTCCCAATTCCATTCTGTACATGGCCGGCTTCCAGGCCTTGTTCGAAGGTTACCTAGGAATAGAGCCTAGGTTAGATTTTTGGTTGTATTGCTTTGGGGTTAAGCGTAACTCTTCGGAGGGCGCACTCCCAAATTGCGGGACCATTTCCTTTACTCTTCGGAGATTCCGAGAGGACTGGTTCCCCAAAATCAAAACCTCAGAATCCGTCAAATTTTGGACGGGTTCTTTTTTCTATCACCCTGACGTGCCTTTTCCTAAAAAGGCCGTCGGGGTTCCACCTTTTGTGAACTCCGCCGCCGTTCCCCAGGATAACTGGGTAACAGAGGCCGTCCAAGTTCTGCCTCCAGATCTGCTAAGGATCAAGAGGCGCATCGCCAAGCTCACTTCCTCCAAACCTCCTTTGACCGGTATGGACACGGTCTTTTGCTGGATGGATAGGCGGATTCAGCCGTTAGCAAACCACGGAGGCCGTCTCCTGTGTGAATACACGGGAGCCAAGGATCCAATGCGGACAACCGACAAGGATTGGCCCGCAAAGGAACTTAGGCGGCGCATCAATCAGTTGGTCGCATCACGCGACCAATACACGGAGAGTCGGCCAATGTACACGGCCGACAACCCAGCTCCTAAGGTAAATTTTCCGTCATTTGGGTATAATCTCACTTCCTGGATAATCCACCTTTTGACTCTGATTGGTTTTTTCCGACAGCTTGTGGATCTTCCAGACTCGGAGTTAGCCTCCGAGGCCGAGCTGGATGCGCTGCGCACCGCCGCTACGGGTGGGCGCAAACGCAAGAAGATAATTTCTTCGGATGAGATTATCGACCTTGACGGAATCCCCGTCGCCACTTCCAGGTTATTTTCTTCTGGGTTTTTTCTTCTATGGGATATTTTTCGTCCATCTTCGGTGTTTTAACCTTTTTCCGGGTTTTTGGTTTTCAGCCTACCCCCCTCCAACCTGAAGCCGAGAAAGCTGAAGAAACTCAGGGTTCCTTCCAGCCGAGGCAGCCAACCATCTCCCGCCGTCGCCCCGGACACGCCGCAAACAATGGCGGAAGAGCCTACTGCAACCCCCACCACCAAGCCCCCAGAGCCCAGCCAGCCCGCTGTATCCGAGTCGGATACGAGGGAAAGGGCGGCCCCAGAGGTGGGGAAATCTTCTCGGACTTTCGACGAGGAAATCCCCACCTTTGACAAGGATTTTAAGGCTATCAATGACGGCTTGGACGCAGCCGGAAATCTCTTCGCGGAATACGCGAAAGAATTCCAAGAAAACTTAGCAGGTTTGCAGCGCATGAGCCAGGTATGTAACTCTAGCCCCCAAGCATTAAACAAAATGCATGCTTTTTTGCTTTGATGTTTTTTGTTAACCATACTTTTCCTTGCTGTGTTTCAGCAAACCTCCGAGGCCATAAACCTGGAAGTTTTTAGGAAGCTCACCATCAAGAATAAAGAAGTTCGAAGTCTTCTTTCTATTCTTGAGGAGAAAGAGGCGGAGCTGGAATCATCTCAGCTCGCTTTGACGGAAACGAAAGGTAAGCTTTTTCGTTTTGAAATTTCCGATTTAAGACTTTGTCTAAGTTTTTTCCCGAGGAAATTGATCAACTCGGATTTTCCCTTGCTTTTCAGCTGCCTTAGCTGAAGCTAAGCAAGCAGCGGAAGATTCTGGCAACGCCGAAATTCTCCGCAATGAGAACATTGAGCTTCACAAGAATCTTGTGAAAGCTCAACAAGACCTGGAAGCCAGTAACCTGGCTCTTGGAATGGCTAATTCCAAGGCTTCCGAACAGGCGGAGAAAGACAAATCCACCATTCAGGATTTGACCGAAGCTCTGAACCTTCGCCTGGAGGAAGTTTCCGAGATCGATAAGCTAATCGGTAAATTTCTTACCCTTTTGACATCTTTCCATGTTTTTGCTTTCTCTGTTTGTCTGCCTAACTCTTTTGTATGTTTTATTGGATCAAACAGGAGACACCCCAGATGGCACTCGGCCTGCAGGCATCCGAGCTTTCGGGGAGACATGGAATTTGATGAAGGCTGCTGCAACGCAGCTAGTAGACAAGTTTCTTCCCGATAAATCTGGGGAATGCTCGGAGGTTGAAAAACTTCCGGGTATCATCATGGAGGTGGCGGAGTCCAAGGAGTCTCTTCTCCGCTCTGCTGCACGGGGTGGTGCGCGCATGGCCTTAGGCCTTATGCGTATGCACTACCCTAGTGCCAAATCCTGGCGTGTGGCCACCGGTGTCCCTCAGGGATGCACGGATGCGCAACGATCCACCATCTTTGGTGAAGTTAAGGGCCACGCCACCCAGATTGCCGCCATGGTAAATGTCGCCGTCAACTATCCAGAAGAAGAAGCTCCTCCAATCCCTGACGAAGAAAGCAGCGAGGAGGAGTCGGATTCTTGAAAGGTTACCTGGAACCTGGATAGAAAAAGTAGACAATAGGAGCATTACTGTTCTTTTATTTGTAATCCAAAATGTAATGCTTCTTTTATATTAATGAGAATTCCGCCTTTTGCAGTTTAAACTATGAAATTACTTTGCAAGTTATTTGGATTTTACCATTCCTTTATCTTCTAAGTTCTCTGGTGTATATGCTTTAACTGTCCTTAGTGTTTGAAATGGCTCAAATAGCATTATGAATCGTTATGCCGAGTAACTGGGGACGAACCAATCAGTTTTGAAACTCGAAAACATGAATCATGCTAAAGGCATTTTTACTAACTAGTTCCAGTAACCCGGCACACACACAATCAGATAAGACTTACAGAAACAAGGAAAGTTTTAAGTGAAACTTGGGCACACAGGCAATTCAAGTTTCCTTTAGCCGTTAAAAGGCTGAAAAATCATTCAGTTATGTAACGCCGAGTACGCAAGCACAATTCGGGTTAACGTTGAGAAATTTGTAAGATCATTGGGAAATAGATGAGGCGGAAACACTTTGCACTTATAAGAAATATGGATGACAGCATTCCGACAACTTTATTTCATGATCTCAAAAGATGTTTACATAGATTTGAACTAAGTACAGAAGGGGACATAACTTGCTAGGTGTTCCCAGGCTTCCGCAATCCACTTGACCTTGTCGAAACTTTTCAGCAGCTTGAGGAGTGGTAGGGTTTTAGCCCCCAGCCAACTAAGAAATCTTTTTATGGCTGTGGCGGAACCCGGCAATTCTGGGACATCTTTTTCACACGTAAGTTCTGAGATGTTCGAGATTGCCTTCATCTTTTCCGGGTTAACTTCTATTCCTCTATGAGAAACGATGAAACCCAGAAGTTTTCCTGAGGGAACCCCAAATACGCACTTAGATGGATTCAACTTCATCTTGTAAGTGCGCAAATTTTCGAAGGTTTCTCGCAAATCCTCAAGGAGTGTATCTTTTTCCTTGGTTACGACAGCAATATCGTCCACGTAAACATGGACATTTTTTCCAATCTGACTATGCAAACAGCGTTGCATGCAACGCTGGTAAGTTGCACCTGCGTTCTTCAGGCCAAAAGGCATGGTTATATAGTAATACGTCCCATAAGGGGTTATAAAAGAAGTCTTGATTTGATCTTCCTTTTTCATGCGTATTTGGTGGTACCCGGAGTATGCATCCAAAAAGCATAAAAGCTCGGAGCCTGCAGTGGCATCTATTATTTGATCGATTCGCGGCAGCGCAAACCCATCTTTCGGACATAACTTGTTCAATCCTGTATAATCTATACACATTCTGAGGGCAGTTGTGTCTTTCTTCGGTACTAATACCGGATTTGCGGACCAGTCAGTATGGATTACTTCCTTGATAAAATCCGCTGCTAAAAGCCGGATAATTTCCTTTCCAATAGCCTTCCGTCTTCTTCCGTCAAATCGACGGAGACCTTGTTTGACGGGTTTTGATCCGGGAATAACCTTGAGTTGGTGCTCAGCAAGTTCCCTGGGTACGCCTGGCATGTCAGCTGGACACCAGGCGAAAATATCCCAGTTCTCACGGAGGAACTTGATGAGCTCGCCTTCCTATTTGTCGGTCATCCCAGTCCCTACGACGACAAATTTTGTCGGATCTTTGGGATCTAGGATTACCTGTCTTGTATTCTCGGACGCCTTGAAGCTATCTGTTGGCTTCCGAGTTTCTTTTCCTGCCGGCATTTCTTTCGGCGATACCTCCTTGGCTAACTCCTTCAGTTCTTCCTGAGCTATAACTCTTTGAGCGCAAAGGGCGTTTTGCTTCTCCAACTCGTTTGCCAGCTTGAAATCGCCGGCAATGGTGATTACTCCTCCTTTGGGTCCTGGCATCTTCAGCTTGTTGTAGATATAGCAAGATCTTGCCATAAACTTGGCGAAAGCCGGGCGTCCGAGTATTGCGTGATACACGCTCTCGAACGGCACAACTTCGAAGGATACTTTTTCCTGCCGGAAGTGATCTTTATCTCCGAAGGTGACGTCTAGGGAAATTTCTCCTAGGGATCGTGCTTGCCTGCCAGGAACAATACCATGGAAGCGTATATTGCTGTAGTTGAGCTGGGACTCGGATATCTTCAAATGCTTCAGTGTATCCAGGTACATTATATTGATGCTGGATCCTCCGTCCATCAGCACTCTTCTTAGCCTAGTGTTTTGAACAATAGGGCTTACAACAAGAGCTTGTGTGCCGGGTTCAGGGATATTTCCGGGATGATCTGACTGATCCCAGATTATCGGTGTGTTGGAGTACTTCAAGAATTTTGGGGTTGCAGGAACAACCGCGTTTATTTCTCGAAGTGTCCTTTTGGCCACCTTTGCTGACGGGGTTGCTAGGAAAGTTAACATTGCTTCTCCGTCAACTCTCGGAAATTTGGGTTCGCTTTTTCGCTGTTGTTCCTGGATTTTGTCATCAGTGTCCGATTCACTGTCTTCTTTTTCAGCTTCTGGCTTTTGTTTGGCAGGTTTCCTCTTGGAACCCTTCCCTTTATTTCCGGATCCTGCATTGCCTTTCATATGCTTGTTTAGCCGGCATTGCGCATTTGTATGGGTAGGTTTCCCAAACTGAGAGTGGTGGACGCAGGGTTCCGACTTAATTCTCTCCCATTCTTCGGGAGTGTAATTGATTGGATCTGGACTGCGGCCTTTCCACTTGTTCCCCTTTTCTCCTCCAAAGGCTATGTTAACCTCCTTGGGCTTTGTTGTTGACTCTGGAGTTCCTTTTTTATCAGAACGAGGTGTTTTCTTGGCCAGTATCAGTGACTCAATATTGCCTCCTCTTGCTCTGATATCGTCTTCGGCTGCAGCATGCTCATTAGCGGTTGTAAGCATAGATCCGAGATCTTTGTGCTTTTTAGAACCAACCATGAACGGTACAAGTCCGGGTTTTAGGCCATTGACGAAAGCATGCATTGCTTGTACGTCAGTTACTCCAGAGCAACTATTCTTCATTGCAGTCCATCTGGAGATGAAATCCACGTATGGTTCGTCTTCAAATTGGGTGCAACGGTTCAGCTGGTTGATGCTATTTGGGCGTTTGTATGTTCCCCGAAAATGCTGAGTAAATACTCTCGCCATATCATCCCAACTGTCGACAGTTCTTGATGGTAAACCATTGATCCAATCTCTGGCTCCGTCTAGCAACATTAGGGGAAGAAACTTGACAGCTTCCAGGTCTGTCCCGTTGTTGATTTGGACGGCTGTGTAATAATCTGAAAGCCAGGTATCCGGGTTTGTACTGCCGGTATACTTTTGGTATGTTGGACCAACTTTGGCGAAGCCAGAATGCAGGGTTATCCTTCGGATCCTGTCAGTAAAACACTTAGGACCAAAGTATAGATCATCCTTTTCTGCTCTATCAATATGTGCAGAATATCTCCCGGCTGAATGGACAGAAGGGGATCTGCTCCTTTCTTTTCCATTGTTGCGCGGACGCGTTTTTCCGAGGTTATCTCTATCTCTTCCGTTGTCACGCCCTCTGGGATTAGGTGGAGTCCTGCTCCTGTACCTTTCCTTATCTTTAGGCGGTGTCCGAGATCTTTCACGTCTGTGAGGTGTATCGTATCTTCCAGCTTTTTCAGCTGGGTTTCTCGGAGGTGGCATTATTTTGCCGTCATTCCGGTGTTTGTCTTCCCGATCGTGTGGTTTATATCCATCTTTCGGGAGATGAGGTCCGGTTCTAGACGCTGCGTCCCGGTTGTCGGGGGTCTTTCTTGTCTTTTCTCGGATCCTCTTTTTTATCCGAATCTCCGGGTTCTTCCGGTCCAGGTGCTCCAGCAGCGCAAGTAACAGTTTTGCAGAGGGCGGAATTATCATGCAGCCTCCCTGATCGCTCTTGGCCTCGCTGTTGCTGCTGTAATGCTTTTCCTAGGAAAGCATACACCCCTTGGAGTTTTTCCCCGTTGGAGTACAGATCATTGTTTAGGATGGCGAACGCTGCTTCCGCGTTTTCCGCTGCGGTTTTGTATATTGGTTCGCCCTTGGCATCTTTGCCGTTTAACTGCTTTTGCCAAGATGGGTTATAAAACCTTTCTTTTGGCGGCAGTTCTTCCGGTTTTGCGATTCCGGGTAACCTAGTAGGTTTTAAGGCAGATCTATGCTTTCTCTCGTACTCCTCTATTTCTTCCTTCATGACTTTGATGTCATTATGGGTTTGTTGGAGATGTTGCCGAGATCTAAGCAGATGTTGCTGTTGCCGTTGGAAAGCTTGTCTCCTGGCTTCCAGCATCTCAGGGGGTTCATTGGGTCCCACTGGAGTTTGTAATAGTTCTTGCTCTTCCAGTTCTGTCATTGGCGGAGCAGTGATTTCCTTAGATTTCTTTTCCGCGGGCTTTGTGCCACTAATATCTCCAACTTCCAGGTTTTCATCAGCGAGATCAGCTGACTTTTTCTTCCGGAGTTTGTACTGGAGTTTTTTAGAAGCACGGTGCTTTTTCTTGGAAGACGGAGGTTTTTTGACAGGTTCATCCTCTGTCATCTCCTTGACATTAGGGAATATCGGAGAAGTTTCTCCGTCTTCCCTCTCTTCCACTGGCGGAGGGGTTTTAGGGCTTTCCTGGCTGTCGGCACCCGTTGTATCAGCTGGTTTTGCCATTAGCACTTCATGGAATCCCTCTTGAAAGGACTTAACTTTTCTTACGAAGGCATCATCGTCTTCGTATTCGGAGTCGAAGTTATCCGATCCGGTTTCCAACTCTAATCTCGCCTCTATGGCGGCAAGCACGGACTCTGTTTCCGAGTTCATCGTCTGGTTGACGGATGTCGGATCTTCCGTCTCTGTGACGGGTATTGGTTCTTCCGTCTCTGTGACGGGTGTATTGTTGTCTGCCTCTTGCACGGGATTTCCGTCATCCGTGTTTTCAGCGATCTCGGATTGCACCATGCCGATAAAGTGCGTATCACTGTTTTGTCGGCGATCTGAGCAAAATCCGGCATCATAGTCGGCTTCGACTGGGTATAGGGCGGGTGGGAAATAATTGCTTTCACCGCAAAACCCCATTGCTTCCGCGGTTAATCCGATAAAGATGTTAGCAGATCCAATCGGTAAAACGCAGGCACTTACCAGGTGATTTTGCGCCGGTATGTATGATCCGTTGTCGAGGAAGCGCCCGACGTCGTCGTCGAATTCCAGGCTTTCGACAGTGATTGATCTTCCAATTCCGCCGAGTATCCCAGATCGGAATTTCACGCCTGACGTCGTTTGCCCCACGGTGGGCGCCAACTGTCGAGACATCGTAGTAGTTTTCATAGACTGGGGTGCCATGAGACTACGGTAGAGACGTGGGGTAACGGGATAGCGTAGTAACACAGAACACGGGATTTACCCAGGTTCGGTACGTCGCGACAGTACGGCGTACCTACTCCTGCACTTCTCACTAATTGGGACTAAAGCCCGTATAACAGGGTTACAGTGTGAGGGAATAGATCTAGCTACTCGACGAGGATGAACTTCCCGGCGAGTTGCGTAGCGCTTGAGCTTGAACCTAGAACCTTGGAACTAAAAGAACTTATGTAATCTATCTCCCGTCCAGCTTTATATAATAGCCGGATTAGGGCTTACAGAACCAGAAACCTAGAAGACTACGTTTAACTTGTAACTTGGAAAGTAAGGAATCCGTCTTCTCCTCCAAGCCAGATCACGTGGGCCGTGATCCGGGTTCCTCTAGAATCCGGCTTCTGCGCGTCGGACTACTGGGCCGCCCAATGGACCTAAGCCCCTTACCATGTAGGCCACCCTGGTAATCCGGCTCTTTGTCTACCATCTTCTATACCCCTATTCAGTATATATCCGACAGTTAAGAAACATACCATGACATTTCCATTGGAGATATTAGTGTTGGTGATGCGATGCATGAAAGGGAACCCGATGTAGCTATCTATCTGGGCGAGTTTCTGAAGGACACGATCCTTCTCAAGCTCGCTAAGATTGGCTCTTTGAGCAACCACCACATGTTTCCATGGGTCCTCCTCGTCCATATCATCCTCAGTGTCCATATCATCCTCACTACCGCCATCCTCGCTCGCAATCCCGCCCATATACACAATTTGATACGAGGTTGCGGTCCTGCCATAGAGAAGTGAATGTAATCACATCCGCTTAAATTATAGGTGGCGATGATAGACCGCAATTGTTCCCCGTAGAAGTAGGTCTTCTTTCTTTCTTTCTTCACTCGAAGAATGTAAATGGTCCCGTGAACATCGAAATCCACGTTATTTCCTACTAACTCGTTGAACTCTTCCCGAATATTGCATGGTACAATCTAAAAAAGAAATATAAAAGAATCTTTTGTTAAGAAACATACCAATCTAAGCTGGATAGTAAAACGAAAGAACACAAGTTGCAAGTTAACATAAAAAGAATCGTTTGTTAATTACCAAAGAATCAAGGTCACCGTCGTGGAGCTGAAGCATAAAAGAATACCCGGTGAATCGTCCTTGGGCACATCGGGACCGACATACTTTGCAAGCCATGTTCTATTAAATTAAGAAAGTAGACATGAGTAAATTGCTTGTATTTTTATAACTTGTTGAGAAATGGATCGTTGTTAAAGAGTTATAAAGAACAACTAGAATGGTTCATCTGAATTTGTTCAGGATAAAATGTAGAACTCATAATATATAGTCTGCCCACAATCAGAAAGGCTATCTACTTTATTGGAGAAAGGCAGCACCTACCTATCACAAAACAAAGGCAGCACCTACCTATCACAAAACAAAGGCAGCACCTACCTATCACAAAACAAATGGCAGCACCTACCTGTCACAAAACAAATGCAGAAAGGCTATCAACTTTTTTGGAATATCCAAAAACAAAGCAAACTTGTAGGTGGATTCCTGAATCATGTGACGAAACCGATGCTTTTCCAACATTGTGAAGCCACATGGGAAACAGTTGGTATGCATTGGCGGTGGGGGAAATGTTCTATTTTCTCGATACAGCATTAGCATCTCCGTTAACTGAAACTATACCAAAGGATTCCTAAATCCATTTCAGATTCGTCTAATCTAGGAACAAGCATTAGCATCTCCGTTAAGTGAAGTGTCTACCGCGTGTTCATATGAGGTTGTAAACAAGAAGTTCACCGCGGCCACCAGGAGCAGGCGCATCCTGGATCCACAACGACGACGGGAGGGAGTGGGCTGGGATGGAGGGGGGATGGGAGGGAGGGGGCTGACCTGGATCCACAACGACGACGACGACGGAGTGGGCGATCTGTTGCTCGACGACCTGCTCTGCTCCTCCTCGACACTGGCGTGGGGATGGGAGACGACGGCGGCGTGTGGGTGCGGGTGCGGGTGATGAAGTTTGATCTGTGGTGACCACCACTTAGAAAACAAAGCACTGAGCCAAGCACATTGGAACCGGTTTGTGATACAAACCGGTCCTAAAGGGTCTGCCCCTGGGCCCCACCTCCCTGCAGCAAATGGCCGCAAGGCCTTTAGGACCGGTTTGTATCACAAACCGGTCCTAAAAGGGTCTGTCCCCTGGGCCCCCCTCCCTGCAGCAAATGGCCGCAAGGTCTTTAGGACCGGTTTGTGTTACAAACCGGTTCTAAAGGCCTTGCGTCCATTTGCTGCAGGGAGGGGGGCCCAGGGACAGAGGTTTTCTAAATTTTTGCAGCAACAGCGAGGGCTTACCCCAGGCGCTTCAACCAAAATTCGCCTGGGGTATGTGTTATACCGGAGGCGAACAGGTACGTTATTCGCCTGGGGTAAAGGAAGAGTACCAGGGGTGGTGATGGGTGGCCCTGCCACATTTTACTCCAGGCGCTTCCGGAACTGGTTCGCCTGGGCTAACAGACTTACCCCAGGCGTGCAGTTCACCTGTTCGCCTACGCTAAGTAGCCTAGGCGCATCCAATTGCTTATTCGCTTGTGGTAGGATATGCTGCTATAAGCAAATCTCTAGTAGTGATACTTGTTATAAAGATCATTCCAAATGTACTCTTGACTAGATGAACTAGACCTATTTCATCATGTCAAGTGAAACTTTGGTCACTTTGATTCTTTTAAACTTTCGCGCCAAAATTGCCCGTACTTTTAGATGCATGCTTTGCAAATGCACAAATTATATTGAGATCCTTATAACCTCCCAAACACTGGGATGTTACAGTATCTCCCCCTTAACAAGAACTTCGTCCCGAAGTTCAGCCTCTCTCGCGTAAAGGTAGATAGAGAGAACTTTTGTAGACCGTTAATTCTTCACAATTGTTTCCTTGTGTTGACCTTGAAATGTGTAGTCTCTTGTCTTGATTGTTTAGCTTCCACTGTCTTGCACTATAATCTAATAGTATGCCAGTTGTTAGGACAACTCTGTCTTGTTACTAGGCCTTCCTAATGGTCTCACAAAGAACACGTGGTATTTCCACCATATAGTGGATACCAAGTTTCATTCTCCGATGAATAGGTATGGTTTCCTACCTCTCACAACTTTCTGAAAAACATTTGGTACATCCACCAGGTGATGAATAACCAATAAGATTATTCCAGTACACCGGATATTGTCTATGTTTAGAAATCCATTTGGTTCAATCTAATGGTCTCAAGAGGAATACTGCTCAAAGAAACTTGTACAACGTAGTGTACATTGACTTAGACTCAATTATTAGTGAAAATATCTTCGAGTTTCCTCGAATTTTTAACCTTTTCCTACATGTGACTATAACCTATTCCACTGGTTACTTCCTATGGTCCTACTATATCTTTGGATTTCAACTTCTACGGGGTAACTCTATGAGTTTATTTATCGAACTTCTACATGTTTCCTTCTAGGATATAGCTACTCAAGTGATTTTCTTGGCATCTCTTGTGGTATATCTCCATGTGTCGATGAAGTATCTCACCAAATCCAAACAAGATGTGAATGTGGTCCATTCCCATCAGTGGCTTCATTGACTTCTGCCTTCTTGACTTTCCAGTCTTCCCGAGGTTTGGTGCTTGCTTCAATCAGCTGAGATTTCAGACCGTTCTCGTACTAATCCTATACCCTCTAGACCAGTAACATCAAGATAAAACTCAGTGTTTGCACATGCATTTGCACATCAAGTTCAATCTTCATGTACAAATCTAGTCAATCAAAGATCCAATAAATCCCAAAAGCAGTTATGTAGCAATCATGCATCCAAAAGCCTGTGAAATAAGAGTACTTAGAGTAAAACATCTCAAGTATCGAAGGCTCTTAAATTCTATACACTACAAGTAGGTATATAGTACCTTGTAATCCTATTCTACACAACCACACTTTGCCTCGGTAATTACTCCAATTGCATGCCTTTATGCAATGGAATAGACTAAGACAAAATGATCCTGTAGTAGTTGTGGTCTAACTTGGTTCCATATATGACTAATTACTATGTCATTGGAATTACTTCATCTTGTTTATGACAAGCTTATCATGGCATCTGTTGATCCTTCATGGTGTTGATCACATCGTAGGAGTGGTAATGTAGCTTCCATGAATGCTTATGCCTTCTCCTAAGTCTATACTATATTATAATGATTCACCTCTAGACTTGATAACTAAGGATATGGTATATACCCACTAGTTACCATAGTTCTAATAACTCTTAATGATTCTCAATCATCCCTTCTTGATGACTCCTATACTTACTCTATACCATATTCTACTCCATCCTATGCATTCATAGAATGGGGTAATCATCGTTGTGTCTTAGTCATCTTTGACTATCTCAGAACTCCGTTTCTCAATAAAACTGATACATGTTAGACTTCTAACTATACCTAGGTATAAAGAAAATAGATAAGTAGATTTACTCAAGTCGAGTAAGAAAATTCTATACAAGTATGATTGCATCATTCTCAAGTGGATGATCATCATAGTTGTAGGAAGTGTGGTTTAGATAAGATGGCTTCCTATAGACTTTACCAACCTACAGATCTCCTAAAAGGTTTTAAACCTAAGGTCTCTTTGCTCTGATACCATCTATGGTGACCCAGCACACCACTGCATGTGTAGTGCGCAAGTCGGTGACATAATACTCACAGAAGGACTTATCCATGAATATTACATCTCTCAGAGTGGTACAACAGAAACACAGCGGGTCCAAGCAAAGCTATAGGATACAAACTTCATTACAAAATCTTGAGATTCTCTTTGATGAATAAAGAATATCTCATACAAATGAAACATTAGAAGAAGCAATTCGAAGCTCCAAGCTGGAGAAGAACTCAAGCTCAGAACTAATCTACTACGGCTGATGTCAGGCCTAATCTATGGCTTGTAACAGTTAAGTCCGAGAATGGTCTTCACCTACTCCTTGATAGCTTCTCCTCCACCAGCGTTGTTGATGATGCTTTACTGGCTAAGTAAGATATGACTCCACCTAGCTTCATGAGGTAGCGAGGGCTTCACGATGACGACTTCCATAGGCTTCAACTCTAAGCAGGGGTCAAACGGGAACGAATGAGTAACGAGCGTTACTCAGCAAGCTCATGATACATAGTGGGTAGTTTGATGCATTATCTACAGCTTTAGACTCGAAAGAGTCATAGGCTAATGCAAGGTTTTTGTAAAAATTTCTTCAAGAGGTTGCTTTTAGTTCTGAAAGCTATGCCCGCCAGATCTTCACAGGACTAGAACTTCATGGAGTTGCCTTTCCTGCGGCGTTCGCAGCTCCTTCCCGGAACATGGGGTAACATGCCACATCCTTTTACACTATGCAGAGGTGCGTTACTTTACCCATGGACGACCAAGAACATGTTGCACAACCAGGTGTACATTCATGTCCACTCCCACTCAGGTGTGGGGCCCGGTTGTTGGTCCAAGCTAAACCGTGCTTCTCCGCACAATGCATGCCCACCCATTTCTGCCAGCAGGTTGAACGTGTTGGGAATATGCCCTAGAGGCAATCATGTATGATGTAATTCCCAATGTATTCATAAAGTTATTAAGTTGTCCTTGTTTTGAACATCTGATACATGTCATTGAATATGTGATTCGATTGTGGAACTATGTATTCATGTTGTTCATACTAATTGTCCTTGGTCATTAAGGTTGTGCTAGACTCACACCCTAGACTCATGTGAGTGTTGGCTGATGACACGGTTCCACTTGTCATGGGCATGGTGATGCCATTCCAACGATCACTGACTTGTCTAAAGAGTTTAGCAAGCCGGACTGACCCACATTGAGATGCAACGAGCAAGTCGTCATTTGCATGTCTCAATCAATGTAATCCTTAGACCTGAGGTTGTCGCACAATCCGAGTTGTGCATCACCGACTTAGGTTCTGTTAAACGCTGCTCTATGACAAGGCAGAGTTCGGGTCGAATGAGAAACAAGCTGCGTGATGTGGATAATCAAGATGGGATTTTGCCCCTCCGAATGGAGAGATATTCTGTGGGCCCTCTCGAGTGATATGATTCAGGTTGCATGGCCATGCGCGACTCAGTTAAGTGTTAACTGTGTCTATTGACTAAGAGTTAGTCAGATGAATCACATATCACGGATCGAGAAGAGAGTCGAACTATTTAAGGGATGACAATAAATCGCCTATAGTTCGACAAGGTATATCGTGAGGCAAAAGGGACTAAGATGAATATCACATTGAAAGGTATGTCGTCATGACTCAATGGGACTTGGGAGTCGGCACGTTCTGCTAGGAGCCGCTACCGATTGATCGATTGGGAGTTGGACTCCAATCGTGTCCAAGTCACCATGATCCTGCAGGGTCGCACACTTAAGAGCGGGAGCAAGTATTGGTCGGGTTGGACCCGAACCGGAAATGGACTGAGTTGTGAGTCGGACTCACAGAGGGAATGGGCCACAAGTGTTGTGAAGCCCACTACCATTCGCCATATAAAGAGGGGCGCAAGTTGCCCAGCGGGCACGTTACTCCTCTCCCATGCGTTGGGAACCCCAGCCCCACTCAGTCCAGCCGTCGCACCGGACCTAGCAGTCCACCGTCGGAGCTCCTCCTCGTATGTGTGGATACCGACAGAGGTGTTGTACGTTCAGCACTTCGACGTTCGCGAGATCGGATCGGCTGGATCGGATCGTGGACTGCACTGTCCCGACGCGCTTCATCGATAATCCGCAACCGCGCGTCTAGTGGTAATCGTCGTGGCCTTCTACGTCGGCTAGATCTTGGAAGTACCGCGTAGGAAATTTTTTCGTTTATCTCTACGCGTTCCAACAGAACGCCTAATTCCACCCATCACGATGGAGATCTATGCGCCCCTGGCCGACACTCATAGACCCAGAGTCCGTGGGAATTAAGGGATCCCACCCATGTGCATGTAGTCTCGCAAGACCTACAACGTACGTCTCTGGCAGTCCGTTGACATGCGAACGAGAGAAGATCACAGCTGACTTACTCCCCCCATAGAAGACCCATGGTTAACGCGAATTTACGGGGCAAGAATCCCGACGGCAGTTGTGATTAATCCTAGGTAATACTTTCCCATGCAGATGGAACCTTTCTTTGACCTATTCATCTTACCATGGTCCCATCCGCCCACCAAACAGAACACTACCACTCGGGTAGTCATTCAATTAGTCATATTATTATAAAAATAGGATCATGCATTCTTTTGAGAGTAGGTGATAATACGATAGGGTTTTTGTAAGTAGTTTGTTATGAGATATTGCAAAGGATATGAGAGAGTGATGAACTTGCCTGAGATTGAAATAACCATAATAATCCGGGTCTTCGGGTTCGAGGTCACGTAGAAAATTTCGACATCTGAAAGATAGCAAAGTAATCCCGGTAAGGACTACAGATAACACTGACAAGATGATACATGCTTAGTAATGATATGCATCATGTAACACCCTGGAAAGTACCCCAGCTTACAAGTGTAAGCTACGTTTGAAACGATAACGTATTCACACATGTTTTAGGTGAATTGTGTCATTACTTGTGGTGATGTGGTTATTACTTCTTTTAAACTTTCATGTGTTTCACTTTTACTAATCAATCAATTGTTATCATGTTTGGGTTATAAATGGTTATCACATGATTAAACAAGAAAACAATATTATATGGAAAACAATTATTAAAAAGATAATAAACATGTTTGATTTTATGTTCAAAAGTGTAGAGCTAATGACAAAGAGTTTAATTGAAAATGATGAACTAACACAACTACTCTATCATCACACAACTTGCTAGTGACTTGTGATGATAGGTTTAGTAGGTGTGAAACATGAGGGTTTTATTAATAAGGTAAATAATCTTTGTGGTAGTTGTTTATGGCTATAATGGAATATTATAGAATTCAGTTAGACCTTTGGAAACATTTTTTTATAAGCTGGACAAAATGTTTTATGTTTGACATATTTGAATTGGAAATGCTTTTTTCTTTAATTTGATATATTATTCAATGCTTTCTGAAAATATTTGAATAAATTATTAATTTATTAATTTGAAATGAATTAAATGACAAGGCAACTATAGCACACACAAAAACTTGGTAAAATGACTTTCAAAGCATCATATATGAGTTGCATATGTCATTTGGACCATTTTGGTATATAATTTGTATTTTTCTGATTTTATGAATTATTTATTAATTTTCTCAATTTTAAATGATTTAATTTAATTAAAGAAAAAATTTAGTTTTAAATTTTATTAAACGTTCTGAAAAGTTGATAAACATTTATATTATAATTTTCTAATCAATTTGGTATATTAGTTATATTTTTCTGTTTAATAAATTAAAGTTATTGGTTTATTAATTTTATTTTATTTTCTGCCAATTTTAAATTGACAGGTGGGTTACACCTGTCATATTCAGTTTTACTTCTAAAAAATAAAAGGCCTTATGACGTCACTGTGATGTCACAATGACATCACAGGAACTCAATTTCTCACAGATGAACTCGATTCGAGCATTTGAGTGCAAATTGGTGTGTGTGATTTGTTCCATTGGCTAGAGGAGTTCATTGCGAACTAAGGGATGGCTGCGGCGTGACCATATGGTCGCCGGAGCGTCAACTACGGTGAGCTTATGTGGTGGCGGTGATGCGGTGATAGCGAGCTAGAGTGCACGATAGAGTGGGCCAAGGAAACGAGCGTGCTCACCAGAACTCCAGGAGCTCGAGGGAGAGGTCGAGGAAGCAGACGGAGCCCGAATCGACGGGAATCAGCCGCTGTGACCAGCAGAAGATAGAAAGGGAATGGCTGAATTCTTCGGCCTTTCGCCATCCCGGCTTGCGAGGTTCATCAAGGAGGTACATGAGATCATGGCGCACCTGATGGTAGCCTCGGTTCTTCTCGAGGTGACCGGAATCGTCGGCGCACGACGGCGGCCCTGGTGAGGTTTTCTGCTTGTTTACAGAGAGAGAGCAGGCGAGGGGAAGTGAGAGTGAGGAGAGGCAGAGGGCAAATAGGAGGCTCCATCCTGCTTCTTATCTTCGCGGAAGAGCGGCCGCGTGGGAGGTGGCAGACGGCAGCGGTGGCTCGGCCACGTCGCTGCCGGCCTCGAGGAAGACAAAAGATAATTTTCTGCATATCCCCCTAACATGTTTTATAAATTACCGATAGGCCCTTCTATTTAACAAAACTGTGAAATAAACCTTGTTTTCAGGGACTTCTTGTAAACAGAAAAATTAATAAAAATCAGTTTTGAAATCCTCATCAAATTCTCCACCTCACCATGTTTTGTTTTGGTGGATTTGAAGAATATTTGTATTTTCTCTTAGGCGTTCAATTTTAAGTGATATATGTTATTCTCTCTCTATTTAAATTTCATATGAATCAAAATCTACTTAGTGTATGCTATGTCATCAAAACAACACCACTAACATGGTATTGAAATAATGGTATGTTTTCCAATGGACAATTTGAGATACAATTCCCTTTAGAAAATAATTTGGTAACCTTACTTGGTAATGTTTCTATGCATTGAAATGAAAACCCACTTAATAGAGAATTTTATTCTATGTCAAACCAAATGATTTTAATGGTTGAAGGATCTTGTTTTCTATTATGTGGCCTTGTTATTTTCCTAATTGACACCCTTAGCAAGTTTGGTTGACAATTTACTTAGGTGTGTGTAACCCATGTTTTGTTGTTTTTCAGTACCTCATTATGTGGTAAAAATGAGTGGCTTTGGAGTCTATTTGCTTGTTTTCCACATAGATTCTAGTATGGATATTATCGATGTTGTTTTAGAACATGTACTCGTTTACATGGTTATATGTAGATGAACTTTTGTTATCAACTGTTAGTCTTACATATGAAAAGGATATGGAAAACAAGGTATTAAGCTTATTACCATTAACCTCCACATTTCAAGACTTATGGATGAAATGGCTGGTTATAATTTCATTCTTGATAATGGTTTCCATTAAAGATATTGTTATGAGTTCCTCATCTCTGATGAGCTTGACAGAGGTTATTGATTCACTAATATTTCCTAATGATTCACTGGATAATATTTTATACTCCCTTACTGAGGCAGTGTTGCTTCTTGTGGTCTTCTGTTTCTTGATGTTCTTCTCTCTAGTTGCCACTAGTATTCTGTAATCACCTTTGTCCATTTTAGGTAGGTTCCTCTCTTGGTTTCCAACCTCAACTGTCTCACCATTGTGGTGAAAACATCCAATTACTCCAAGCAAAGATTTTACTTAGATGATTGTAAAAGAATGTGAGTTTGTTTTATGACATCAAGTTGCACTTATGCATATAAGAAGAATTTGTAAAAAAGGTAGCTAGTCTTGCCTCCAAATTACTACTCATATACAATAGGCTGAGATGTACCAGGTTATTCAACCTTCTGTTTGTTTATGTATGACACTCAGTTGTTTGAGTATACAAAAGTGATCTGTTAACAAGGTGTACAAGCTTGTTACCAAACTACTTCTATATAACACTACCATTGGAATATCACACTATTTCATGAGGAGTTAATAAGATCATATCAGGATATAATAGTTGCCAAATACTCTTATGATAAAATGGAATAGCACTTCTAGAATCCTCCAAAGAGTCCTTCTTAAGATCTTCTTGTGGTAGTTCCTCTGTTCTTGTGGTTGCTTCTCTTGCAGAATGACTTAGAGAAGATTGGGAACAAGATATAATGGTCTAGCTAAAATAACAAGATCTAGATTAGGTTAATGTAACATCCACCTTTTTGTAATAAAGTGGTTGTGTGTTTGTGTGTTTGTGCTTATGATCATGTCATGCATGCATTTTAAACCCCTAGTGGTATTTAAAACAGGTTCCCTAAAATTAAATAACGAGGTTTATTAAAATCACTTAAAAGTGCCACACTAAAATGATGGTTTGAAATGTTACATTTTTTTGGAAAACAAAAATATGTTGAGGTTGCCCATGTTGCAAGGATCTCAAAAATAATTTTTGTCAATTTTTATCTTTTACAGAAAAGCCCCCAACACAGTTTTTGAGTTGCTGTTTTAAAAAGAGCAGGGGCCATTTTGTAAATTTCCAGGAGAGCAGGGGGGTTTTCAGAAGTTGGTGTTTGTCATCTTCTTCCTCAGCCAGTAGGCCGGAAGCTCCTCGACGCCACCCTTCCCCCGCCACCTCCTGCTTCTCTCTTGCGAGGATAAGGCCGAGGAAAGAACTCAGCGCCCTCCTCTATCTCCTCCTCCCCTCGGTGCCTTCCCTCTCTGTCTCTCCCACCCGCGGAACCGAACCCTAACCGCCGCCGTCCGTCGCTCCTCGCCGGCGACACACTCACCCCCGCGGCCCTCCGAGGTCCCCGTTCACTCCGCCACCCCCGACTCCACCTCCTCGAGCGCGCACGGCCACCGGGACGGCCGGAAGGGCCCTAATTTCCCGTCGGAATCCCCACGGCCGCCGCCGGCGATTGCGGCCCCGCCCCGCCACCCCGACCACCTCATCACGATCACGGTGAGCACACGAACCCGCCGGTGCCCTCCCCTTGCTTCCTCTCCCCCTGTAGATCCCTGCCGCCGCCAACCTCCATCCGCCGCCGCCGCCCGAGCTCGCCGGCCACCTCCCGGCGAGCCGCGAGCATCCCCAGCTCCCTCTCGGTCCCCTCTAGCGCGTGGATGCAGTTTGATTCCAAAACCCCGCACCAATTCGATGAATTTCAGAGCAGCTGTGCCAATTTGGCCCGGGGTGATGTCATTGTGACGTCGTGCTTGCGTCACCAGGCCGTTTATCTGTTTATTTCTTTTAAATCGAAATAACTGCCACGTGGACCCCACCTAGGTTTAAAATTACAGAAAAATAGTTAAAATTGAAAATGCAATAACTTGTGATTCATAACTCAGAAAAATATGTTCAATATACCATTTTGTTCAGAAAAATGTAATCTACATGTTTATGTCTTTTGCACACATTTTTTACAAAGTTCAATTTTGAGCATTATTTAAATCATTTAAAATAAAGAAAATAAGTTTTTATTCAAGAAAACTAGAAAATTACAAGTTATATGAAAAAATGCTTAGAATTTCAAATGCAACCTAGTTATGGTGTTTTCAACCCCTTTTGAGCAATTAAAATTAGTGTCACTTTCAGAATTGCTGAATCGGCCTCCGAGGTCCATTTCGGGACTAAATTCAGTAAAAGTGCATGTTTAACATATGAACCCTAGAAACCCACGAAACATGTTTAAGGCTTATCTTTAATGCACTCAAATGTTCATGCATACATATTGAGCGTTGCATTGATGCCTGTTTTGAGTGTTGTTCTCTTTCTTTCCGGTGTTTGCTCTTATCGGTAGACCTCGAACCCGGAGAGAAGTTCAACATACCCTGTTGCCGAATACTTGGTCTAAACAACCAAGTCAAGCACTTATCCCTGAAGCTTTCTCTGGTTTTCTTGAAGCAAGGCAAGCATAACCTCTTATCTGCCCATATATGTTTTCGAAATGTTTTCATTCTCGTACGATGCATGCTTTACAAAGTATCTTGAGTCAATAGATAGAGTTATCCTATTTATTTGCATAACCCAGATATCATGATTCAATGATCCTAGCAGACATAGGATTTGTTTGTGTGTATCGCCAAAGCCTCAAATATGCCATGCTTAGTCATACATGCCTGTTATCTCTGCTCCATCCGGTTGATGAATCAGAGTTACGAAATGAATCTAGTATGACAGGATGACGTGGTAAGGTTTGAGATGTGTGTTTAATATGATTAAAGGCTTGGATGAGTTGCCACATGGAATGTGGTGATTTGCCTCGTTCATGCCCCTAGGAGCGAGTTCTTGCCTTTGAAGCCAAGACTGATCGTGCAACCACACGGGGATTTGATTCCCCTCGGTTTCAACTTGTCTAGTTTGTTCCATGAGTTGCCTAGTTCGGGCGTTCCATTTGGATTTGCTGGGGATGTTAAAAATGTTTACAAAACTAGAACGTGGCGGTGTAACAGCCTGTGGCGAGACAGTAGTTGAAGCACCGCTCACAACGATAGAGACCCGGCAGGAGATGGCCACTCCCTATTGGCGGTCCATCTCTACTCGGAGCGACTCATGGAATAGGCGAAGCAAGGGAAAGATTGTAACATCCTCCTTTTTGTAATAAAGTGGTTGTGTGTTCGTGGTTGTGCTCATGTCATGTCATGCATGAATTTTGAACATAAGTGTGTTTAAAACAAGTGCACCAAAGTTTAATAACGAAGTTTATCGAAATCACTTAAAAGTGCCAATTTAAATTGATGCTTTAAAATGGTACCATTTTTCGCAAACCAAAAATATGGTGAGGTTGTCCTTGTTGCAAGGAACTCAAAAATAATTTTTGCTAATTTTACTAATTGCAGAAAAGTCCTCAAAACATGTTTTAAGTGTGCTGTTTTAAAGGGGTAAGGATCTATTCGCAGTTCCTGTAATTCCAGGGGGGGTTTCGGAAAATGGCGCTTGTCTTCTTCCTCTGTCCATGGACAGTAGACGAGCAGAAGCTCCACGACGTTCTCCCCCGCCACCTCCTGCTTCCTCCTCGAGGATAAGGGCAAAGAGGAGTGCCCGAGTCGCCTCTATCCCCTCCTCCCCTTGATGCTTCTCTTCTCTGTATCTCTCAGGCAGGAACGAACAGAACCATTTGGACCAAACCCTACCGCCACCAACCGCCGCCCTTCGCCGGCGTTGCGCCCGCCCCCGCGCCCCTCCGAGCAGCTCCCTGGCTCCGCCTCGTCGCCCTCCTTCTCCTCGAGCTCGTAGAGCCTCCAAGCACCCCGGGAGGCCTTCAATTTCGCGCCGGAGGACCACCACGGCCGTCGCCGGAATTTCCTCGTCGCCGGCGTACGACGCCGCGCCTCGCCTCCCCGACTCCGCCATCAGGCTCACGGTGAGCCCCCGTGCACGTTGGTGCCCTCCCCCTCCTCCCTCCCCCTCTGGTCCTCTCCCGCGCCGTCAACCTCCATCCGCCGCCGCCGCCGAGCTCGCCGGCGAGCACTCCGGCCATCTTCCGGCGAGCCGAGCGCACCCCCAGCTTCCCCTCGTTGTGCTCTACCCCGTGATGCAGTTCAATTTCCAAATACCGCGCCAATTCGACAGATTGCTTCGGTTCTGTGTGATTTTGGCCACGGGTGACATCACCACGACATCACGCATGCGTCATAAGGCCCTTTTTCAGTTTTTTCTTTTAAATGGAATTGGAGCTGACACGTGGACCCCACCTAGGTTTAATTTCAGAAAAAGAATTAAATCTAAAAATGCAACAACTTTTATTTGGTTCATCAGAAAAATGTGTTCAACATATCATTTTGTTCAGAAAAATGTAATCTACATGTTTATATCATTTGCACACATTTTTGATAATGTTGATTTTTGAGTATTATTTAAATCATTTAAAATAAAGAAAATAAGTTTTTATTCAAGAAAATTAGAAAATTGCAAGTTATATGTCAAAATGCTTAGAATTTCAAATGCAACCTAGTTATGGTATTCTCAACCCTATTTGAGCACTTTAACTTGTCGCACCTCTAGGTTTTGCCCGAACCGGCCTCCGAGGTCCATTTCGGGACTAAATTCACTAAAATTGTTTTCCTAACATATGAACCCTAGCAACCCATGAACCATGTCTAAGGCTTATCTTTAATGCATTCAAATGTTCATGCATACATATTGAGCATTGCATCGATGTTTGTTTTGAGTGTTGTTTCCTTTCTTTCCGGTGTTTGCTCTTATCGGTAGAACGCGAATCCGGAGTGAAGTTCGACACCCCTGTTGCTGAATACTTGGTCTAAACAACCAAGTCAAGCACTTATTCCCGGAAGCTTTCTCTGGTTTTCTTGAAGCAAGGCAAGCATAACCTCTTATCTGCCCATATATGCTTTCGAAGTGTTTTCCTTCTCGTACGATGCATGCTTTACAAAGTATCTTGAGTCAATAGATAGAGTTATCCTATTTAGTTGCATAAACCAGATATCATGATTCAATGCTCCTAGCCGACATAGGATTGTTTGTGTGTATCGCCAAAGCCTCAAATATGCCATGCTTAGTCATACATGTCTGTTTATCTCTGCTCCATCCGGTTGATGAATCAGAGTTACGAAATGAATCTAGTATGACAGGATGACGTGGTAAGATTCGAGATGTGTGGTTAAAATGATAAAAGGCTTGGATGAGTTGCCACATGGAATGTGGTGATTTGCCTCGTTCATGCCCTAGGAGCGAGTTCTCGCCTTTGAAGCCAAGACTGATCGTGCAACCACACGGGGATTGGATTCCCCTCGGTTTCAACTTGTCTAGTTTGTTCCATGAGTTGCCTAGTTCGGGCGTTCCATTTGGATTTGCTGGGGATATCAAAACGTTTTCAAAATTAGGACGTGGTGGTGTATCGGCGCTCTGCGGGAAGGTAACCGTCGAGCATTGCGCACAACGATAGAGACCCGGCAGGAGATGGCCACTCCCTGTTGGCGGTCCATCTCTACTCGGAGCGACTCATGGAATACGCGAAGCAAGGGAAAGATCGTGGTCAGCCACCCTCTGCCGGCACATCGTCGGAAGTGTGCCAATAGCTTGGCATTAAGAGTCGGTTGATGCGTGTGGGTAAAGTTGTACACCCCTGCAGGGTTTTAATCTTTTCGAAAAGCCGTGTCCGCGGTTAAGGACAACTTGGTGACGGATCCTGAGATCATAGATAACTTGAACATGACGTAAAAGATGTTGACAATGAATGTTTAGTTTTAAGAGGTGGTTCCAGTTATCGGTGCTTAAGATGATGCTTCGAAAGTTCTGAAGGCGATACCCGAGGGCAGGGTATTCTTTTAAAAGATTTGTGAAAAACTTCTCTATCTCCCTCTATTCGAAACAAAGTTGGCTTTATGCAAAACAACCTTCATAAACCCTTTTCGAACAAGCAGATATATAATAGGTTAGTTAAGTCTTGTTGAGTACCTCCCGTACTCATGTTTGCTTTAATTTGGTTCAGGTGGAGTTCCCTACCTTCGGTGGTGTTTCGACGTGGACGTCGACGGATAGTTTGGGGTTTCCCAGGTAGCAGCCTGGAATCTCTGGGCTGGGACGTCGCCTTATGTTGCGTCCTCTTAGGCCTTTTTGGTTCTTGTTGAATAGCAACATATTATGCTTTCCGTTGTCTGATGTAATGTTGGGTCGTGTGACCTCTGTTTGTAAGCTATACTCTAGTATTACTTGCTTAATAAAGCTTCATGTTTAGAGTACTGCTTTGATCGGTTGTTGGGTTCGAGCTCATTGTTATACAGTTTTGGCTATGCCTGCATAGTTGTCGCAGTCGAGGGGTTGTGGAGCCGATGATCCATGTCCGAGCCCGCCTGTCGATGTGATCGGCCTGGGGCGAGGTAACCCCAGTAACCCTCGATTGTTGTTGCACTTTCTGGACACATAGCAGCTCTGTATAACTTTGGTCCCGTTCCTTCAATTTCATCCGACTCGTGGACACTTGGATATGCATAATTGGTTATGACTAGCATGGACACAAGGAGTAGTAGACCGGGGATCCGGACTACGTGCCGATGAATCCGGTCTGCCTGCCGTTGTTTGTTGCGGCCGGGGCTGGTAACCCTAAAGCCCTTGTGAGTTCATGGCTAGGAGCACATAACAGTGTGTATATCTCCGGGTCCGGGGTCTGACAAGTCTTGGTATCAGAGCAGGACTGCCTGTAGGAAAACCCTTGCTATTGGACGATGTTGAGTCTAGAGGTTGTGAAAACTATTTTCAAAATGACAAATGAGTTATGAAAACCTTCTTAGGATTCTTTTTACTCCTTACCTGGTATCGCTCTAACTCTGAGTCATCGTGTCTCATTTGATTTCAAATGTTTTACCTCTCACCTGTTAACTTCAAAGTTAGGAGCAAAATCGTTGGGTGTTTTTCCTAGTACTCCGTGTCAGGTTGCTAATGTTCTCAGAGTTTCCAAGTTACCTCCTTTGGTCTAAATCGTTGTTTCCTTTTGACTTCATTTGATCCCTATCAAGTCATGAATCTTCCTGTTGCATTCTTTCCATGGGAGTGTTTCTCATGGTTTCGTTTCTTTGTACTCAGGATGTCCGGGAGTATTCAAGATTCCGTTGAAAGTGGTCATATCGAGGGAGAGTCTTCATCTTCCTTAATGACGCAAGTTCTTCAGGATATCGAGACTAACCGCCTGAGAAATGAACATCTCCTTGAGCGTGTGGCGCAAAACACTGAACGTCGTCATGACGAGTGCGTTACATTTGGGGATTTAGTTCATGCTAAGCTTCCATCTTTCAGCAGTCTCAAGGAACCCATCGATGCTGATGATTGGCTTCGTGCCATCGAGCGCAAATTTAATGCTCTCCATGTTGTAGAAAGTGACCGTGTGAACTTCGCCGCCTATCAGCTAGAGGGTGAAGCTGGTTCATGGTGGGAAGGTTTCTTGGCGTTGCAATCGCCGGGACATAAGGTTACTTGGGAGGAGTTCCGTAAAGAGTTCCGTGCTGCCCATGTTCCTGAGGCAGTTATGGACTCCAAAAGAAAAGAGTTCCTGGATCTGACCCAGGGACAGATGGATGTTGAAACTTACGGGCGTGAATTCACCCGTTTGGCTCGTTATGCACCCCGAGATGTTGCAGATGATGCGGATAAACAAGAGTTGTTCCGCAAGGGTCTGGATTCCGGAGTTCGCTATGAGCTTTTGTCTTTCCAGTTCCCAACCTTCCAGGACCTTTATAATCAGGCTCTTACCTTGGAGCGTGGCAAAAAGGAAATGGAAATTTCTTTGAAGCAGATTTCTGAAGAGTCACGTGCGTCTTCTTCCGGTTCCAAGAAGCGTCGTGTGTTTGTTCCGTACAGTGCCATTCCATATCCATCAGTTGCTCAACAAGGTCACCTTGGTGGGCAATCCAGAGTTGTTGGTGGTAAGAAACGGCTGGTGACATGTCATGTATGTGATGAACTTGGCCATTACTCCAACAAATGTCCCCAGAGGACACCTTCTGCAATACAGTCCGTTCCTACACGTGTTGTTAACCGTGGTCGTTTGAACCATGTTCTGATTGAAGAAGCTCAGAAAGCACCTGATGTCGTGTTGGGAATGCTTCGTGTCAATTTAGCTCCAGCCTCCGTTCTGTTTGATTCCGGAGCGTCACACTCATGTGTATCAAGAGCTTTGGTGGTGTTGCATGACATACCTCTTGTGAGTATGGTTCCTCCGTTGATAATTTCCACCCCAGGGTCCTTCTGCTGGACTAATCAGTGTTGCCGTGGTGTCCCAATTGAAATTGGAGGTTTGGTGTTTCTTTCTACACTTGCCATTGTGGACTCAAATGATATCAATGTCATACTGGGCATGGACTGGTTGACAACACATCATGCCATGATTGACTGTGCAGCCAAGTCTGTTACCTTGATTCATCCTTATGGTCAGACAACTCGGTTGTTGTTTCCTTGTGGGACAGTTCAACCACAGCCACGTCCTCAGCTCAATGCAATCGAAGTTCGTTCATCTTCCGAGATTCATGAGGTACCAGTGGTGTGTAAATTTCCGGATGTCTTCCCGGAAGAGCTTCCTGGTATGCATCATGATTATTCAGTGGAGTTTGTTGTTGAACTAATTCCTGGAGTGGCTCCTACTTCCGAAAGACCATACCATATGTCTCTAGAAGAGTTGGTTGAGTTGAAGAAGAAAATAGAGGAGTCAGAAGGAAAAGGCTTCCCTCATTCCAACACATCTTCTTGTGGACGTCCTACACTCTTCGTCATGAAGAAGGATACCACAGTTCCCCAGCTGGTCAGTGAATATTGTCCGTTCAATGATGTGGCAATAAAGCACAAGTGTTCTTTTCCTCAGATAAATTATTTGTTTGACCGTCTGATTGGTGCCACTGTTTTCTCCAAGATACACTTAAGTCTGGGTTATCATCAACTTCAGACCAGGTCCGGGAATGTTTCTAAAACGGTTGTCAAAGCTCGTTATGGTCTTTACGAGTACACTGTTACGTTTCCCGAACTCTCCAATGCTCCAACCATGTTGATGGGGCTTATGAAATCCATTTTCATGGAGTATATTGACAAGTTCGTTGTGGTTTACCTCGACGATGTTATAATCTACTCCAAGTCCGAAGAAGAACATGTTGAACATCTTCGGCTAGCTTTGACAAAGCTTCGTCACCGTCGGCTCTATGCCAAATTCTCCAGATGTGCATTCTGGTTGAAAGAGCTCATATTTCTAGGCTATGTCCTATCTGCTGACGGAGTTGCAGTTCTCCCTAACAAAGTTCAAGCCATATTGGACTGGGAGTCACCTAAGTCCATCAAAGAGGTTCGAAACTTCCTCGAACTTATCGGTTGTTATCACCGCTCTATTGAAGGTTTCTCCAAAGCTGCCAAGCCAATGACTGATCTTCTTAAGAAAGATAAACAGTTTGTATGGTCAAGAATGGCAGAAGAGAGTTTCCGGTTGTTGAAAACCAAGCTGGCTAATGCTCCTATGCTTGTCCTTCCGGACACGCGTAAGGACTTTGTCATCTTCATTGATGCCTCTCGTCAAGGTATCGATTGCGGTCTTTTGCAAGGTGGTCGTGTGGTTTCTTATGCTTCTCGACAACTGAAACCACATGAGCTCAAATATCCAACTCATGCTTTTGAGTTAGCAGCTGTTGTGTATGCCTTGAGACAATGGCGTCATCATCTGCTGGGAAATCAATGTGAGTTCTACTTCCACCAGCAGAGTTTCAGATATCTTTTCACCCAACCAGATCTGAGTCTCAGACAAAAGAGATGGTTGGAGCTAGTCAAAGAACCCAATGTGGAGGTCAAATGTAAAGTTGATAAAGGTAAAGCCGTGGCTGACACGACAATCCAGAAGTCCTACTGTAACAGCTTGATGATACAGCAAGATCAACCTTCTCTCCACAAAGAGTTCTCCAAGCTCAATCTTGAGGTTGTTCCTTCTGATTATCTGGTTAATCCAGAAATGAAACCATCCTTTGAACATCAACTCAAAGATGCCCAAAAGCGGGATCTAAGCATTACCTTGGTCAAGAGAAAGATTTCTCGTGGAATTCCTACATATTTCTCTGTTGATGAGCAAGGTACCGTTTATTTTGGTGAACGTCTTGTTGTGCCAAAGAAACGGAGTTTGCAACAGCTGATCCTCCGTGAAGCTCATGAGTCACTTCTCTCTGTTCATCCTGGTAGCACCAAAATGTACCGTGATCTACGTCAAAGGTTCTGGTGGACCAAGATGAAGCGAGATATCGCTCAATTTGTGGCTGAATGCGACGTTTGTCGTCGTGCTAAAGCTGAACACCAAAGACCAGTTGCTACTCTCTACCCCACACCTATTCCTGTTTGGAAGTGGGATGAAGTTGAGATGACTTTCATTGTTGGTCTTCCAAGAAATGATCAGGGACACACCGCTATCTGGGTAGTGATTGATCGTCTGTCAAAGGTTGCTCATTTTGTTCCTATCCATCAGGGCATCAATGCTAAACAACTGGCAGATTTATACGTCTCTCAGATACTACCTCTTCATGGTGTTCCTAAGAAGATCCTTTCTGATCATGGAAATCTGCTTACTTCCAAAGGCTGGGCAAGTTTCAAGCAAGCTATGGGAAGTCGTATACCCTTCACCATAATCTATCAATCATTCCGTAATGATCACCTCGGGAGTCTGAATCAAACACTTGAAGACATGCTTCGAGCTTGTGTTGTATCCTTCGGTAATGATTGGGAGAAGTGTCTTCCATCTGCCGAGTTCGTTTATAACAACTGCTTCCAAGTTATCTTGGCCAAAGCTCCGTTTGAAGTTCTCTACAACCGAAGCTGTTCAATTCCGTTAAATTGGTCAGAAACCGGTGAAAGACAGTTCTTTGGACCGAAGAATCTGATCAATGAGACTGAAGAAACAGTTCGTATCATCCGTGAACATCTGAAAGCTGCTCAGTCTCGCCAGAAGAGTTATGGTGACCGTCAACAAGATATTCGTTATGATATCGGTGGACAAGCCTATCTTCGAGTCACACCTCTGAAAGGTGTTCATCATGAGGTCATGAAAGGAAAATTACCGCCTCGCTTTGTCGGTCCTTTCCCTGTTCTTGCAAAAAGTGGGAATTTTGCTTATCGTCTCCATCTACCTTCAACGTTCCCACGGGTTCATGCTACATTCCATGTCTCACAACTCCATCGTTGCTTCAAAGATTCCAACCGTGGTGTTGATCATGCAACTATTGATCTCAAGGATAATCTGACCTACCGAGAATGTCCTGTCCGTATCCTCGAGGCAGCTGAACGAAAGATTCGATGCCGAAGCATCAAGTGCCTCAAAGTTCAGTGGTCTCATCATTCTGAAGCTGAAGCAACCTGGGAACGAGAAGATCGTTTACGATCTGAGTACCCGTCCTTCTTTTCTAAAACCTAGGAATCTCGGGACGAGATTCTTGTAAGGGGGGTAGACTTGTAACATCCTCCTTTTTGTAATAAAGTGGTTGTGTGTTCGTGGTTGTGCTCATGTCATGTCATGCATGAATTTTGAACATAAGTGTGTTTAAAACAAGTGCACCAAAGTTTAATAACGAAGTTTATCGAAATCACTTAAAAGTGCCAATTTAAATTGATGCTTTAAAATGGTACCATTTTTCGCAAACCAAAAATATGGTGAGGTTGTCCTTGTTGCAAGGAACTCAAAAATAATTTTTGCTAATTTTACTAATTGCAGAAAAGTCCTCAAAACATGTTTTAAGTGTGCTGTTTTAAAGGGGTAAGGATCTATTCGCAGTTCCTGTAATTCCAGGGGGGGTTTCGGAAAATGGCGCTTGTCTTCTTCCTCTGTCCATGGACAGTAGACGAGCAGAAGCTCCACGACGTTCTCCCCCGCCACCTCCTGCTTCCTCCTCGAGGATAAGGGCAAAGAGGAGTGCCCGAGTCGCCTCTATCCCCTCCTCCCCTTGATGCTTCTCTTCTCTGTATCTCTCAGGCAGGAACGAACAGAACCATTTGGACCAAACCCTACCGCCACCAACCGCCGCCCTTCGCCGGCGTTGCGCCCGCCCCCGCGCCCCTCCGAGCAGCTCCCTGGCTCCGCCTCGTCGCCCTCCTTCTCCTCGAGCTCGTAGAGCCTCCAAGCACCCCGGGAGGCCTTCAATTTCGCGCCGGAGGACCACCACGGCCGTCGCCGGAATTTCCTCGTCGCCGGCGTACGACGCCGCGCCTCGCCTCCCCGACTCCGCCATCAGGCTCACGGTGAGCCCCCGTGCACGTTGGTGCCCTCCCCCTCCTCCCTCCCCCTCTGGTCCTCTCCCGCGCCGTCAACCTCCATCCGCCGCCGCCGCCGAGCTCGCCGGCGAGCACTCCGGCCATCTTCCGGCGAGCCGAGCGCACCCCCAGCTTCCCCTCGTTGTGCTCTACCCCGTGATGCAGTTCAATTTCCAAATACCGCGCCAATTCGACAGATTGCTTCGGTTCTGTGTGATTTTGGCCACGGGTGACATCACCACGACATCACGCATGCGTCATAAGGCCCTTTTTCAGTTTTTTCTTTTAAATGGAATTGGAGCTGACACGTGGACCCCACCTAGGTTTAATTTCAGAAAAAGAATTAAATCTAAAAATGCAATAACTTTTATTTGGTTCATCAGAAAAATGTGTTCAACATATCATTTTGTTCAGAAAAATGTAATCTACATGTTTATATCATTTGCACACATTTTTGATAATGTTGATTTTTGAGTATTATTTAAATCATTTAAAATAAAGAAAATAAGTTTTTATTCAAGAAAATTAGAAAATTGCAAGTTATATGTCAAAATGCTTAGAATTTCAAATGCAACCTAGTTATGGTATTCTCAACCCTATTTGAGCACTTTAACTTGTCGCACCTCTAGGTTTTGCCCGAACCGGCCTCCGAGGTCCATTTCGGGACTAAATTCACTAAAATTGTTTTCCTAACATATGAACCCTAGCAACCCATGAACCATGTCTAAGGCTTATCTTTAATGCATTCAAATGTTCATGCATACATATTGAGCATTGCATCGATGTTTGTTTTGAGTGTTGTTTCCTTTCTTTCCGGTGTTTGCTCTTATCGGTAGAACGCGAATCCGGAGTGAAGTTCGACACCCCTGTTGCTGAATACTTGGTCTAAACAACCAAGTCAAGCACTTATTCCCGGAAGCTTTCTCTGGTTTTCTTGAAGCAAGGCAAGCATAACCTCTTATCTGCCCATATATGCTTTCGAAGTGTTTTCCTTCTCGTACGATGCATGCTTTACAAAGTATCTTGAGTCAATAGATAGAGTTATCCTATTTAGTTGCATAAACCAGATATCATGATTCAATGCTCCTAGCCGACATAGGATTGTTTGTGTGTATCGCCAAAGCCTCAAATATGCCATGCTTAGTCATACATGTCTGTTTATCTCTGCTCCATCCGGTTGATGAATCAGAGTTACGAAATGAATCTAGTATGACAGGATGACGTGGTAAGATTCGAGATGTGTGGTTAAAATGATAAAAGGCTTGGATGAGTTGCCACATGGAATGTGGTGATTTGCCTCGTTCATGCCCTAGGAGCGAGTTCTCGCCTTTGAAGCCAAGACTGATCGTGCAACCACACGGGGATTGGATTCCCCTCGGTTTCAACTTGTCTAGTTTGTTCCATGAGTTGCCTAGTTCGGGCGTTCCATTTGGATTTGCTGGGGATATCAAAACGTTTTCAAAACTAGGACGTGGTGGTGTATCGGCGCTCTGCGGGAAGGTAACCGTCGAGCATTGCGCACAACGATAGAGACCCGGCAGGAGATGGCCACTCCCTGTTGGCGGTCCATCTCTACTCGGAGCGACTCATGGAATACGCGAAGCAAGGGAAAGATCGTGGTCAGCCACCCTCTGCCGGCACATCGTCGGAAGTGTGCCAATAGCTTGGCATTAAGAGTCGGTTGATGCGTGTGGGTAAAGTTGTACACCCCTGCAGGGTTTTAATCTTTTCGAAAAGCCGTGTCCGCGGTTAAGGACAACTTGGTGACGGATCCTGAGATCATAGATAACTTGAACATGACGTAAAAGATGTTGACAATGAATGTTTAGTTTTAAGAGGTGGTTCCAGTTATCGGTGCTTAAGATGATGCTTCGAAAGTTCTGAAGGCGATACCCGAGGGCAGGGTATTCTTTTAAAAGATTTGTGAAAAACTTCTCTATCTCCCTCTATTCGAAACAAAGTTGGCTTTATGCAAAACAACCTTCATAAACCCTTTTCGAACAAGCAGATATATAATAGGTTAGTTAAGTCTTGTTGAGTACCTCCCGTACTCATGTTTGCTTTAATTTGGTTCAGGTGGAGTTCCCTACCTTCGGTGGTGTTTCGACGTGGACGTCGACGGATAGTTTGGGGTTTCCCAGGTAGCAGCCTGGAATCTCTGGGCTGGGACGTCGCCTTATGTTGCGGCCTCTTAGGCCTTTTTGGTTCTTGTTGAATAGCAACATATTATGCTTTCCGTTGTCTGATGTAATGTTGGGTCGTGTGACCTCTGTTTGTAAGCTATACTCTAGTATTACTTGCTTAATAAAGCTTCATGTTTAGAGTACTGCTTTGATCGGTTGTTGGGTTCGAGCTCATTGTTATACAGTTTTGGCTATGCCTGCATAGTTGTCGCAGTCGAGGGGTTGTGGAGCCGATGATCCATGTCCGAGCCCGCCTGTCGATGTGATCGGCCTGGGGCGAGGTAACCCCAGTAACCCTCGATTGTTGTTGCACTTTCTGGACACATAGCAGCTCTGTATAACTTTGGTCCCGTTCCTTCAATTTCATCCGACTCGTGGACACTTGGATATGCATAATTGGTTATGACTAGCATGGACACAAGGAGTAGTAGACCGGGGATCCGGACTACGTGCCGATGAATCCGGTCTGCCTGCCGTTGTTTGTTGCGGCCGGGGCTGGTAACCCTGAAGCCCTTGTGAGTTCATGGCTAGGAGCACATAACAGTGTGTATATCTCCGGGTCCGGGGTCTGACAAAGATCGTGGTCAGCCACCCTCTGCCGGCACATCGTCGGAATTGTGCCAATAGCTTGGCATTAAGAGTCGATTGATACGTGTGGGTAAAGTTGTACACCCCTGCAGGGTTTAATCTTTTCGAAAAGCCGTGTCCGCGGTTAAGGACAACTTGGTGACGGATCCTGAGATCATAGATAACTTGAACATGACGTAAAAGATGTTGGCAATGAATGTTTAGTTTTAAGAGGTGGTTCCAGTTATCGGTGCTCAGGATGATACTTCAAAGGTTCTGAAGGCAATACCCGAGGAAAGGGTATTCTTTTAAAAGATTTGTGAAAAACTTCTCTATCTCCCTCTATTCGAAACAAAGTTGGCTTTACGCAAAACAAACTTCATAAACCTTTTATGAACAAGCAGATATATAATAGGTTAGTTAAGTCTTGTTGAGTACCTCACGTACTCATGTTTGCTTCAATTTGGTTCAGGTGGAGTTCCATACCTTCGGTGGTGTTTCAACGTGGACATCGACGGATAGTTTGGGGTTTCCCAGGTAGCAGCCTGGAATCTATGGGCTGGGATGTCGCCTTATGTTGCGGCCTCTTAGGCCTTTTTGGTTCTTGTTGTATAGCAACATAATTTGCTTTCCGTTGTCTGATGTAATGTTGGATCGTGTGACCTCTGTTTGTAAGCTATACTCTGGTATTACTTGCTTAATAAAGCTTCATGTTTAGAGTACTGCTTTGAACGGTTGTTGGTTTCGAGCTCATTGTTATACAGTTTTGGCTATGCCTGCATAGTTGTCGCAGTCGAGGGGTTGTGGAGCCGATGATCCATGTCCGAGCCCGCCTGTCGATTTGATCGGCCTGAGGCGAGGTAACCCCAGTAACCCTCGATTGTTGTTGCACTTTCTGGACACATAGCAGCTCTGTATAGCTTTGGTCCCGTTTCCTTCAGTTTCATCCGACTCTTGGACGCTTCGATATGCGTAGTTGGTTATGACTAGCATGGATACAAGGAGTAGTAGATCGGGGATCCGAACTACGTGCCGATGCATCCGGTCTGCCTGCCGTTGTGTGTTGCGGCCGGGGCTGGTAACCCTGAAGCCCTTTTGAGTCCATGGCTAGGAGCACATAACAGTATGTATATCTCTGGGTCCGGGGTCTGACAAAATTTGGTATCAGAGTAGGACTGCCTGTAGGAAAACCCTTGCTTTTGGTCGATGTTGAGTCTAGAGTTTGTGAAAACTATTTTCGAAATGACAAATGAGTTATGAAAACCTTCTTAGGATTCTTTTTACTCCTTACCTGGTATCGCTCTAACTCTGAGTCACCGTATCTCATTTGTTTTCAAATGTTTTACCTCTCACCTGTTAACTTCAAAGTTAGGAGCAAAATCGTTGGGTGTTATTCCTAGTACTCCGTGTCAGGTTGCTAATGTTCTCAGAGTTTCCAAGTTACCTCCTTTGGTCTAAATCGTTGATTCCTTTTGACTTCAATTGGTCCATATCAAGTCATGAATCTTTCTGTTGCATTCTTTCCATGGGAGTGTTTCTTATGGTTCCGTTTCTTTGTACTCAGGATGTCCGGGAGTACTCAAGATTCCGTTGAAAGTGGTCATATCGAGGGAGAGTCGTCATCTTCCTTAATGACGCAAGTTCTTCAGGATATCGAGACCAACCGCCTGAGAAATGAACATCTCCTTGAGCGTGTGGCGCAAAATACTGAACGTCGTCACGATGAATGCGTTACATTTGGGGATTTAGTTCATGCTAAGCTTCCATCTTTCAGCAGTCTCAAGGAACCCATCGATGCTGATGATTGGCTTCGTGCCATCGAGCTCAAATTTAATGCTCTCCATATTCCAGAAAGTGACCGTGTGAACTTCGCCGCCTATCAGCTAGAGGGTGAAGCTGGTTTATGGTGGGAAGGTTTATTGGCGTTGCAATCGCCGGGACATAAGGTTACTTGGGAGGAGTTCCGTAAAGAGTTCCGTGCTGCCCATGTTCCTGAGGCAGTTATGGACTCCAAAAGAAAAGAGTTCCTGGATCTGACCCAGGGACAGATGGATGTTGAAACTTACGGGCGTGAATTCACCCGTTTGGCTCGTTATGCACCCCGAGATGTTGCAGATGATGCGGATAAGCAAGAGTTATTCCGCAAGGGTCTGGATTCCGGAGTTCGCTATGAGCTACTGTCTTTCCAGTTTCCAACCTTCCAGGTCCTTTATAATCATGCTCTTACCTTGGAGCGTGGCAAAAAGGAAATGGAAATTTCTTTGAAGCAGATTTCTGAAGAGTCACGTGCGTCTTCTTCCGGTTCCAAGAAGAGTCGTGTGTTTGTTCCATACAGTGCTATTCCATATCTACCAGCTTTTCAACAAGGCCACCTCGGTGAGCGTTCTGGTGTTGTTGGTAATAAGAAACGACTGGTGACATGTGACGTGTGTGGGGAATGCTTCGTGTTAACCTAGCTCCAGCCTCTGTTCTGTTTGATTCCGGAGCATCACACTCATGTGTATCAAGAGCTTTCGCGGGGTTGTTAGACATACCTTTTGTGAAAGTGGTCCCTCCGTTAATAATCTCCACCCCAAGGTCTATCCGTCAGATCAATCATTGTTGCCCTGGTGTGCCAATTGAAATTGGAGGTTTGGTGTTTCTCAGTACACCTTTCATCATGGACCAAACTAATATCAACGTCATACTGGGCATGGATTGGTTGTCAACACATCATGCCATGATTGACTGTGCAGCCAAGTCTGTTACCTTGATTCATCCTTATGGTCAGACCACTCGGTTGTTGTTTCCTTGTGGGACAGTTCAACCACAGCCACGTCCTCAGCTCAATGCAATCGAAGTTCGATCATCTTCCGAGATTCATGAGGTACCAGTGGTGTGTAAGTTTCCGGATGTCTTCCCGGAAGAGCTTCCTGGTATGCATCATGACTATTCAGTGGAGTTTGTTGTTGAACTAATTCCTGGAGTGGCTCCTACTTCTGAAAGACCATACCATATGTCTCTAGAAGAGCTGGTTGAGTTGAAGAAGCAAATAGAGGAGTCAGAAGGGAAATGTTTCCCTCATGCCAACACATCTTCTCGTGGATGTCCTACACTCTTCGTCATGAAGAAGGATACCACAGTTCCCCAGCTGGTCAGTGAATATTGTCCGTTCAATGATGTGGCAATAAAACACAAGTGTTCTCTTCCTCGGACAAATGACTGGTTTGACCGTCTGTTTGGTGCCACTGTTTTCTCCAAGATACACTTAAGTCTGGGTTATTATCAACTTCAGAACAGGTCCGGGAATGTTTCTAAAACGGTTGTCAAAACTCGTTATGGTCTTTACGAGTACACTGTTATGTTTCCCGAACTCTACAATGCTCCCACCATGTTGATGGGGCTTATGAAATCCATTTTCATGGCGTATCTTGACAAGTTCGTTGTGGTTTACCTCGACGATGTTATAATCTACTCTAAGTCCGAAGAAGAACATGTTGAACATCTTCGGCTAGCTTTGACAAAGCTTCGTGACCATCGTCTCTATGCCACCTTCTCCAGATGTGAGTTCTGGTTGAAAGAGCTCATATTCCTAGGCTATGTCCTATCTGCTGAAGGAGTTGCAGTGTCCCCTAACAAAGTTCAAGCCATATTGGACTGGGAGTCACCTAAGTCCATCAAAGAGGTTCGAAACTTCTTTGAACTTATCGGTTGTTATCACCGCTCTATTGAAGGTTTCTCCAAAGCTGCCAAGCCAATGACCGATCTTCTTAAGAAAGATAAACAGTTTGTATGGTCAAGAATGGCAGAAGAGAGTTTCCGGTTGTTGAAAACCAAGCTGGCTAATGCTCCTATGCTTGTCTTTCCGGACACGTGCAAGGACTTCGTCATCTTCTGTGATGTCTCTCGTCAAGGTATCGACTGCGGTCTTTTGCAAGATGGTCATGTGGTTTCTTATGCTTCTCGACAACTGAAACCACATGAGTTCAAATATCCAACTCATGCTCTTGAGTTAGCAGCTGTTGTGTATGCCTTGAAACAATGGCGTCATCATCTGCTAGAAAATCAATGTGAGTTCTACTTCCATCATCAGAGCTTCAAATATCTTTTCTCCCAACCAAATCTAAGTCTCAGACAAAAGAGATGGTTGGAACTAGTCAAAGAACCCAATGTGGAGGTTAAATGTCAAGTTGATAAAGGTAAAGCCGTGGCTGACACGACAATCTAGAAGTCTTACTGTAACAGCTTGATGATACAGCAAGATCAACCTTCTCTCCACAAAGAGTTCTCCAAGCTTAATCTTGAGGTTGTTCCCTCTGGTTATCTGGTTAATCCGGAAGTGAAACCATCCTTTGAACATCAAATCAAAGATGCCCAAAAGCGGGATCTAAGCACTACCTTGGTCAAGAGAAAGATTTCTCGTGAAATTCCTATATGTTTCTCTGTTGATAATCAAGGTACCGTTAATTTTGGTGAACGTATTGTTGTGCCAAAGAAACGGAGTCTGAAACAACTTATACTCCGTGAAGCTCATGAGTCACTTCTCTCTGTTCATCCTGGTAGCACCAAAATGTACCGTGATCTACGTCAAAGGTTCGGGTGGACCAAGATGAAGCGAGACATCGCTCAATTTGTGGCTGAATGCGACGTTTGTTGTCGTGCTAAAGCTGAACATCAAAGACCAGTTGCTACTCTCTACCCCACACCTATTCCTGTTTGGAAGTGGGATGAAGTTGAGATGACTTTCTTTGTTGGTCTTCCAAGAAATGATCAGGGACACATCGCTATCTGGGTAGTGATTGATCGTCTGTCAAAGGTTGCTCATTTTGTTCCTATCCATCAGGGCATCAATGCTAAACAACTGGCAGATTTGTATGTCTCTCAGATAATACCTCTTCATGGTGTTCCTAAGAAGATCCTTTTCGATCATGGAAATCTGTTTACTTCCAAAGGCTGGGCAAGTTTCAAGCAAGCTATGGGAAGTCGTCTACATTCCACCATAAGCTATCAGTCATCCCGTAATGATCACCTCGGGAGTCTGAATCAAACACTTGAAGACATGCTTCGAGCTTGTGTTGTATCTTTCGGTAGTGATTGGGACAACTGTCTTCCATCTGCCGAGTTCGTTTATAACAACTGCTTCCAAGTTATCTTGGCCAAAGCTCCGTTTGAAGTTTTCTACAACAGAAGCTATTCAATTCCGTTAAATTGGTCAGAAACCGGTGAAAGACAGTGCTTTGGACCGAAGAATCTGATCAATGAGACTGAAGAAACAGTTCGTATCATCCATGAACATCTCAACGCGGCCCAGTCTCGTCAGAAGAGTTATGGTGACCGTCAACAAGATATTCGTTATGATATCGGCGGACAAGCCTACCTTCGAGTCACACCTTCGAAGGGTGTTCATCGTGAGGTCATGAAGGGAAAATTACCGCCTCGCTATGTTGGTCCTTTCCCTGTTCTTGCAAAAAGTGGGAATTTTGCTTATCGTCTCCATCTACCTTCAACGTTCCCACGGGTTCATGCTACATTCCACGTCTCACAACTCCATCATTTCTTCAAAGATTCCAACCGTGGTGTTGATCATGAAACCATTGATCTTAAGGATGATCTGACCTACCGAGAATGTCCTGTCCGTATCCTCGAGGAAGCTGAACGAAAGATTCGATGCCGAAGCATCAAGTGCCTCAAAGTTCAGTGGTCTCATCATTATGAAGCTAAAGCAACCTGGGAACGAGAAGATCGTTTACGATCTGAGTACCCGTCCTTCTTTGCTAAAACCTAGGAATCTCGGGACGAGATTCTTGTAAGGGGGGTAGACTTGTAACATCCACCTTTTTGTAATAAAGTGGTTGTGTGTTTGTGTGTTTGTGCTTATGATCATGTCATGCATGCATTTTAAACCCCTAGTGGTATTTAAAACAGGTTCCCTAAAATTAAATAACGAGGTTTATTAAAATCACTTAAAAGTGCCACACTAAAATGATGGTTTGAAATGGTACATTTTTTTGCAAAACAAAAATATGTTGAGGTTGCCCATGTTGCAAGGATCTCAAAAATAATTTTTGTCAATTTTTATCTTTTACAGAAAAGCCCCCAACACAGTTTTTGAGTTGCTGTTTTAAAAAGAGCAGGGGCCATTTTGTAAATTTCCAGGAGAGCAGGGGGGTTTTCAGAAGTTGGCGTTTGTCATCTTCTTCCTCAGCCAGTAGGCCGGAAGCTCCTCGACGCCACCCTTCCCCCGCCACCTCCTGCTTCTCTCTTGCGAGGATAAGGCCGAGGAAAGAACTCAGCGCCCTCCTCTATCTCCTCCTCCCCTCGGTGCCTTCCCTCTCTGTCTCTCCCGCCCGCGGAACCGAACCCTAACCGCCGCCGTCCGTCGCTCCTCGCCGGCAACACACTCGCCCCCGCGGCCCTCCGAGGTCCCCGTTCGCTCCGCCACCCCCGACTCCACCTCCTCGAGCGCGCACGGCCACCGGGACGGCCGGAAGGGCCCTAATTTCCCGCCGGAATCCCCACGGCCGCCGCCGGAATTCTGCTCGCCGCCGGTGATTGCGGCCCCGCCCCGCCACCCCGACCACCTCATCACAATCACGGTGAGCACACGAGCCCGCCGGTGCCCTCCCCTTGCTTCCTCTCCCCCTGTAGCTCCCTGCCGCCGCCAACCTCCATCCGCCGCCGCCGCCCGAGCTCGCCGGCGAGCTTTCCGGCCACCTCCCGGCGAGCCGCGAGCATCCCCAGCTCCCTCTCGGTCCCCTCTAGCGCGTGGATGCAGTTTGATTCCAAAACCCCGCACCAATTCGATGAATTTCAGAGCAGCTTTGCCAATTTGGCCCGGGGTGATGTCATTGTGACGTCGTGCTTGCGTCACCAGGCCGTTTATCTGTTTATTTCTTTTAAATCGAAATAACTGCCACGTGGACCCCACCTAGGTTTGAAATTACAGAAAAATAGTTAAAATTGAAAATGCAATAAATTGTGATTCATAACTCAGAAAAATATGTTCAATATACCATTTTGTTCAGAAAAATGTAATCTACATGTTTATGTCTTTTGCACACTTTTTTGACAAAGTTCAATTTTGAGCATTATTTAAATCATTTAAAATAAAGAAAATAAGTTTTTATTCAAGAAAACTAGAAAATTACAAGTTATATGTAAAAATGCTTAGAATTTCAAATGCAACCTAGTTATGGTGTTTTCAACCCCTTTTGAGCAATTAAAATTAGTGTCACTTTCAGAATTGCTGAATCGGCCTCCGAGGTCCATTTCGGGACTAAATTCAGTAAAAGTGCATGTTTAACATATGAACCCTAGAAACCCACGAAACATGTTTAAGGCTTATCTTTAATGCACTCAAATGTTCATGCATACATATTGAGCGTTGCATTGATGCCTGTTTGAGTGTTGTTCTCTTTCTTTCCGGTGTTTGCTCTTATCGGTAGACCTCGAACCCGGAGAGAAGTTCAACATACCCTGTTACCGAATACTTGGTCTAAACAACCAAGTCAAGCACTTATCCCTGAAGCTTTCTCTGGTTTTCTTGAAGCAAAGCAAGCATAACCTCTTATCTGCCCATATATGTTTTCGAAATGTTTTCATTCTCGTACGATGCATGCTTTACAAAGTATCTTGAGTCAATAGATAGAGTTATCCTATTTATTTTCATAACCCAGATATCATGATTCAATGATCCTAGCAGACATAGGATTTGTTTGTGTGTATCGCCAAAGCCTCAAATATGCCATGCTTAGTCATACATGCCTGTTATCTCTGCTCCATCCGGTTGATGAATCATAGTTACGAAATGAATCTAGTATGACAGGATGACGTGGTAAGGTTTGAGATGTGTGTTTAATATGATTAAAGGCTTGGATGAGTTGCCACATGGAATGTGGTGATTTGCCTCGTTCATGCCCCTAGGAGCGAGTTCTCGCCTTTGAAGCCAAGACTGATCGTGCAACCACACGGGGATTGGATTCCCCTCGGTTTCAACTTGTCTAGTTTGTTCCATGAGTTGCCTAGTTTGGGCGTTCCATTTGGATTTGCTGGGGATGTTAAAAATGTTTACAAAACTAGAACGTGGCGGTGTAACAGCCTGTGGCGAGACAGTAGTTGAAGAACCGCTCACAACGATAGAGACCCGGCAGGAGATGGCCACTCCCTATTGGCGGTCCATCTCTACTCCGAGCGACTCATGGAATAGGCGAAGCAAGGGAAAGATCGTGGTCAGCCACCCTCTGCCGGCACATCGTCGGAATTGTGCCAATAGCTTGGCATTAAGAGTCGGTTGATACGTGTGGGTAAAGTTGTACACCCCTGCAGGGTTTAATCTTTTCGAAAAGCCGTGTCCGCGGTTAAGGACAACTTGGTGACGGATCCTGAGATCATAGATAACTTGAACATGACGTAAAAGATGTTGGCAATGAATGTTTAGTTTTAAGAGGTGGTTCCAGTTATCGGTGCTCAGGATGATACTTCAAAGGTTCTGAAGGCAATACCCGAGGAAAGGGTATTCTTTTAAAAGATTTGTGAAAAACTTCTCTATCTCCCTCTATTCGAAACAAAGTTGGCTTTACGCAAAACAAACTTCATAAACCCTTTATGAACAAGCAGATATATAATAGGTTAGTTAAGTCTTGTTGAGTACCTCCCGTACTCATGTTTGCTTCAATTTGGTTCAGGCGGAGTTCCATACCTTCGGTGGTGTTTCAACGTGGACATCGATGGATAGTTTGGGGTTTCCCAGGTAGCAGCCTGGAATCTATGGGCTGGGATGTCGCCTTATGTTGCGGCCTCTTAGGCCTTTTTGGTTCTTGTTGTACAGCAACATAATTTGCTTTCCGTTGTCTGATGTAATGTTGGGTCGTGTGACCTCTGTTTGTAAGCTATACTCTGGTATTACTTGCTTAATAAAGCTTCATGTTTAGAGTACTGCTTTGAACGGTTGTTGGTTTCGAGCTCATTGTTATACAGTTTTGGCTATGCCTGCATAGTTGTCGCAGTCGAGGGGTTGTGGAGCCGATGATCCATGTCCGAGCCCGCCTGTCGATTTGATCGGCCTGGGGCGAGGTAACCCCAGTAACCCTCGATTGTTGTTGCACTTTCTGGACACATAGCAGCTCTGTATAGCTTTGGTCCCGTTTCCTTCAGTTTCATCCGACTCTTGGACGCTTCGATATGCGTAGTTGGTTATGACTAGCATGGATACAAGGAGTAGTAGATCGGGGATCCGGACTACGTGCCGATGAATCCGGTCTGCCTGAGGTTGTGTGTTGCGGCCGGGGCTGGTAACCCTGAAGCCCTTTTGAGGCCATGGCTAGGAGCACATAACACTATGTATATCTCTGGGTCCGGGGTCTGACAAAAGTTGGTATCAGAGTAGGACTGCCTGTAGGAAAACCCTTGCTTTTGGTCGATGTTGAGTCTAGAGTTTGTGAAAACTATTTTCGAAATGACAAATGAGTTATGAAAACCTTCTTAGGATTCTTTTTACTCCTTACCTGGTATCGCTCTAACTCTGAGTCACCGTATCTCATTTGTTTTCAAATGTTTTACCTCTCACCTGTTAACTTCAAAGTTAGGAGCAAAATCGTTGGGTGTTTTTCCTAGTACTCCGTGTCAGGTTGCTAATGTTCTCAGAGTTTCCAAGTTACCTCCTTTGGTCTAAATCGTTGATTCCTTTTGACTTCAATTGGTCCATATCAAGTCATGAATCTTTCTGTTGCATTCTTTCCATGGGAGTGTTTCTTATGGTTCCGTTTCTTTGTAGTCAGGATGTCCGGGAGTACTCAAGATTCCGTTGAAAGTGGTCATATCGAGGGAGAGTCGTCATCTTCCTTAATGACGCAAGTTCTTCAGGATATCGAGACCAACCGCCTGAGAAATGAACATCTCCTTGAGCGTGTGGCGCAAAATACTGAACGTCGTCACGATGAATGCGTTACATTTGGGGATTTAGTTCATGCTAAGCTTCCATCTTTCAGCAGTCTCAAGGAACCCATCGATGCTGATGATTGGCTTCGTGCCATCGAGCGCAAATTTAATGCTCTCCATGTTCCAGAAAGTGACCGTGTGAACTTCGCCGCCTATCAGCTAGAGGGTGAAGCTGGTTTATGGTGGGAAGGTTTCTTGGCGTTGCAATCGTCGGGACATAAGGTTACTTGGGAGGAGTTCCGTAAAGAGTTCCGTGATGCCCATGTTCCTGAGGCAGTTATGGACTCCAAAAGAAAAGAGTTCCTGGATCTGACCCAGGGACAGATGGATGTTGAAACTTACGGGCGTGAATTCACACGTTTGGCTCGTTATGCACCCCGAGATGTTGCAGATGATGCGGATAAGCAAGAGTTATTCCGCAAGGGTCTGGATTCCGGAGTTCGCTATGAGCTACTGTCTTTCCAGTTTCGAACCTTCCAGGACCTTTATAATCATGCTCTTACCTTGGAGCGTGGCAAAAAGGAAATGGAAATTTCTTTGAAGCAGATTTCTGAAGAGTCACGTGCATCTTCTTCCGGTTCCAAGAAGAGTCGTGTGTTTCTTCCATACAGTGCTATTCCATATCCACCAGCTTTTCAACAAGGCCACCTCAGTGAGTGTTCTGGTGTTGTTGGTAATAAGAAACGACTGGTGACATGTGACGTGTGTGGTGAACTTGGACACTACTCCAACAAATGTCCTCAGAGGAGACTTCCTCCACTTCAGCATGTTCTTACACGTGTTGTTAACCGTGGTCGTTTGAACCATGTTCTTATTGAAGAAGCTCAGAAAGCACCTGATGTCGTGTTGGAAATGCTTCGTGTTAACCTAGCTCCAGCCTCTGTTCTGTTTGATTCCGGAGCATCACACTCATGTGTATCAAGAGCTTTCGCGGGGTTGTTAGACATACCTTTTGTGAAAGTGGTCCCTCCGTTAATAATCTCCACCCCAGGGTCTATCCGTCAGATCAATCATTGTTGCCCTGGTGTGCCAATTGAAATTGGAGGTTTGGTGTTTCTCAGTACACCTTTCATCATGGACCAAACTAATATCAACGTCATACTGGGCATGGACTGGTTGTCAACACATCATGCCATGATTGACTGTGCAGCCAAGTCTGTTACCTTGATTCATCCTTATGGTCAGACCACTCGGTTGTTGTTTCCTTGTGGGACAGTTCAACCACAGCCACGTCCTCAGCTCAATGCAATCGAAGTTCGATCATCTTCCGAGATTCATGAGGTACCAGTGGTGTGTAAGTTTCCGGATGTCTTCCCGGAAGAGCTTCCTGGTATGCATCAAGACTATTCAGTGGAGTTTGTTGTTGAACTAATTCCTGGAGTGGCTCCTACTTCTGAAAGACCATACCATATGTCTCTAGAAGAGCTGGTTGAGTTGAAGAAGCAAATAGAGGAGTCAGAAGGGAAATGTTTCCCTCATGCCAACACATCTTCTCGTGGATGTCCTACACTCTTCGTCATGAAGAAGGATACCACAGTTCCCCAGCTGGTCAGTGAATATTGTCCGTTCAATGATGTGGCAATAAAACACAAGTGTTCTCTTCCTCGGACAAATGACTGGTTTGACCGTCTGTTTTGTGCCACTGTTTTCTCCAAGATACACTTAAGTCTGGGTTATTATCAACTTCAGAACAGGTCCGGGAATGTTTCTAAAACGGTTGTCAAAACTCGTTATGGTCTTTACGAGTACACTGTTATGTTTCCCGAACTCTACAATGCTCCCACCATGTTGATGGGGCTTATGAAATCCATTTTCATGGCGTATCTTGACAAGTTCGTTGTGGTTTACCTCGACGATGTTATAATCTACTCTAAGTCTGAAGAAGAACATGTTGAACATCTTCGGCTAGCTTTGACAAAGCTTCATGACCATCGTCTCTATGCCACCTTCTCCAGATGTGAGTTCTGGTTGAAAGAGCTCATATTCCTAGGCTATGTCCTATCTGCTGAAGGAGTTGCAGTGTCCCCTAACAAAGTTCAAGCCATATTGGACTGGGAGTCACCTAAGTCCATCAAAGAGGTTCGAAACTTCTTTGAACTTATCGGTTGTTATCACCGCTCTATTGAAGGTTTCTCCAAAGCTGCCAAGCCAATGACCGATCTTCTTAAGAAAGATAAACAGTTTGTATGGTCAAGAATGGCAGAAGAGAGTTTCCGGTTGTTGAAAACCAAGCTGGCTAATGCTCCTATGCTTGTCTTTCCGGACACGTGCAAGGACTTCGTCATCTTCTGTGATGCCTCTCGTCAAGGTATCGACTGCGGTCTTTTGCAAGATGGTCATGTGGTTTCTTATGCTTCTCGACAACTGAAACCACATGAGCTCAAATATCCAACTCATGCTCTTGAGTTAGCAGCTGTTGTGTATGCCTTGAAACAATGGCGTCATCATCTGCTAGAAAATCAATGTGAGTTCTACTTCCATCATCAGAGCTTCAAATATCTTTTCTCCCAACCAGATCTAAGTCTCAGACAAAAGAGATGGTTGGAACTAGTCAAAGAACCCAATGTGGAGGTTAAATGTCAAGTTGATAAAGGTAAAGCCGTGGCTGACACGACAATCCAGAAGTCTTACTGTAACAGCTTGATGATACAGCAAGATCAACCTTCTCTCCACAAAGAGTTCTCCAAGCTTAATCTTGAGGTTGTTCCCTCGGGTTATCTGGTTAATCCGGAAGTGAAACCATCCTTTGAACATCAAATCAAAGATGCCCAAAAGCGGGATCTAAGCACTACCTTGGTCAAGAGAAAGATTTCTCGTGAAATTCCTATATGTTTCTCTGTTGATAATCAAGGTACCGTTTATTTTGGTGAACGTATTGTTGTGCCAAAGAAACGGAGTCTGAAACAACTTATACTCCGTGAAGCTCATGAGTCACTTCTCTCTGTTCATCCTGGTTGCACCAAAATGTACCGTGATCTACGTCAAAGGTTCTGGTGGACCAAGATGAAGCGAGACATCGCTCAATTTGTGGCTGAATGCGACGTTTGTCGTCGTGCTAAAGCTGAACATCAAAGACCAGTTGCTACTCTCTACCCCACACCTATTCCTGTTTGGAAGTGGGATGAAGTTGAGATGAATTTCTTTGTTGGTCTTCCAAGAAATGATCAGGGACACATCGCTATCTGGGTAGTGATTGATCGTCTGTCAAAGGTTGCTCATTTTGTTCCTATCCATCAGGGCATCAATGCTAAACAACTGGCAGATTTGTATGTCTCTCAGATAATACCTCTTCATGGTGTTCCTAAGAAGATCCTTTTCGATCATGGAAATCTGTTTACTTCCAAAGGCTGGGCAAGTTTCAAGCAAGCTATGGGAAGTCGTCTACATTCCACCATAAGCTATCAGTCATCCCGTAATGATCACCTCGGGAGTCTGAATCAAACACTTGAAGACATGCTTCGAGCTTGTGTTGTATCTTTCGGTAGTGATTGGGAGAAGTGTCTTCCATCTGCCGAGTTCGTTTATAACAACTGCTTCCAAGTTATCTTGGCCAAAGCTCCGTTTGAAGTTCTCTACAACAGAAGCTATTCAATTCCGTTAAATTGGTCAGAAACCGGTGAAAGACAGTTCTTTGGACCGAAGAATCTGATCAATGAGACTGAAGAAACAGTTCGTATCATCCGTGAACATCTCAACGCGGCCCAGTCTCGTCAGAAGAGTTATGGTGACCGTCAACAAGATATTCGTTATGATATCGGCGGACAAGCCTACCTTCGAGTCACACCTTCGAAGGGTGTTCATCGTGAGGTCATGAAGGGAAAATTACCGCCTCGCTATGTTGGTCCTTTCCCTGTTCTTGCAAAAAGTGGGAATTTTGCTTATCGTCTCCATCTACCTTCAACGTTCCCACGGGTTCATGCTACATTCCACGTCTCACAACTCCATCATTTCTTCAAAGATTCCAACCGTGGTGTTGATCATGAAACCATTGATCTTAAGGATGATCTGACCTACCGAGAATGTCCTGTCCGTATCCTCGAGGCAGCTGAACGAAAGATTCGATGCCGAAGCATCAAGTGCCTCAAAGTTCAGTGGTCTCATCATTATGAAGCTAAAGCAACCTGGGAACGAGAAGATCGTTTACGATCTGAGTACCCGTCCTTCTTTGCTAAAACCTAGGAATCTCGGGACGAGATTCTTGTAAGGGGGGTAGACTTGTAACATCCACCTTTTTGTAATAAAGTGGTTGTGTGTTTGTGTGTTTGTGCTTATGATCATGTCATGCATGCATTTTAAACCCCTAGTGGTATTTAAAACAGGTGCCCTAAAATTAAATAACGAGGTTTATTAAAATCACTTAAAAGTGCCACACTAAAATGATGGTTTGAAATGGTACATTTTTTTGCAAAACAAAAATATGTTGAGGTTGCCCATGTTGCAAGGATCTCAAAAATAATTTTTGTCAATTTTTATCTTTTACAGAAAATCCCCCAACACAGTTTTTGAGTTGCTGTTTTAAAAAGAGCAGGGGCCATTTTGTAAATTTCCAGGAGAGCAGGGGGGTTTTCAGAAGTTGGTGTTTGTCATCTTCTTCCTCAGCCAGTAGGCCGGAAGCTCCTCGACGCCACCCTTCCCCCGCCACCTCCTGCTTCTCTCTTGCGAGGATAAGGCCGAGGAAAGAACTCAGCGCCCTCCTCTATCTCCTCCTCCCCTCGGTGCCTTCCCTCTCTGTCTCTCCCGCCCGCGGAACCGAACCCTAACCGCCGCCGTCCGTCGCTCCTCGCCGGCGACACACTCGCCCCCGCGGCCCTCCGAGGTCCCCGTTCGCTCCGCCACCCCCGACTCCACCTCCTCGAGCGCGCACGGCCACCGGGATGGCCGGAAGGGCCCTAATTTCCCGCCGGAATCCCCACGGCCGCCGCCGGAATTCTGCTCGCCGCCGGCGATTGCGGCCCCGCCCCGCCACCCCGACCACCTCATCACGATCACGGTGAGCACACGAACCCGCCGGTGCCCTCCCCTTGCTTCCTCTCCCCCTGTAGCTCCCTGCCGCCGCCAACCTCCATCCGCCGCCGCCGCCCGAGCTCGCTGGCGAGCTTTCCGGCCACCTCCCGGCGAGCCGCGAGCATCCCCAGCTCCCTCTCGGTCCCCTCTAGCGCGTGGATGCAGTTTGATTCCAAAACCCCGCACCAATTCGATGAATTTCAGAGCAGCTGTGCCAATTTGGCCCGGGGTGATGTCATTGTGACGTCTTGCTTGCGTCACCAGGCCGTTTATCTGTTTATTTCTTTTAAATCGAAATAACTGCCACGTGGACCCCACCTAGGTTTAAAATTACAGAAAAATAGTTAAAATTGAAAATGCAATAACTTGTGATTCATAACTCAGGAAAATATGTTCAATATACCATTTTGTTCAGAAAAATGTAATCTACATGTTTATGTCTTTTGCACACATTTTTGACAAAGTTCAATTTTGAGCATTATTTAAATCATTTAAAATAAAGAAAATAAGTTTTTATTCAAGAAAACTAGAAAATTACAAGTTATATGTAAAAATGCTTAGAATTTCAAATGCAACCTAGTTATGGTGTTTTCAACCCCTTTTGAGCAATTAAAATTAGTGTCACTTTCAGAATTGCTGAATCGGCCTCCGAGGTCCATTTCGGGACTAAATTCAGTAAAAGTGCATGTTTAACATATGAACCCTAGAAACCCACGAAACATGTTTAAGGCTTATCTTTAATGCACTCAAATGTTCATGTATACATATTGAGCGTTGCATTGATGCCTGTTTTGAGTGTTGTTCTCTTTCTTTCCGGTGTTTGCTCTTATCGGTAGACCTCGAACCCGGAGAGAAGTTCAACATACCCTGTTGTCGAATACTTGGTCTAAACAACCAAGTCAAGCACTTATCCCTGAAGATTTCTCTGGTTTTCTTGAAGCAAGGCAAGCATAACCTCTTATCTGCCCATATATGTTTTCGAAATGTTTTCATTCTCGTACGATGCATGCTTTACAAAGTATCTTGAGTCAATAGATAGAGTTATCCTATTTATTTGCATAACCCAGATATCATGATTCAATGATCCTAGCAGACATAGGATTTGTTTGTGTGTATCGCCAAAGCCTCAAATATGCCATGCTTAGTCATACATGCCTGTTATCTCTGCTCCATCCGGTTGATGAATCAGAGTTACGAAATGAATCTAGTATGACAGGATGACGTGGTAAGGTTTGAGATGTGTGTTTAATATGATTAAAGGCTTGGATGAGTTGCCACATGGAATGTGGTGATTTGCCTCGTTCATGCCCCTAGGAGCGAGTTCTCGCCTTTGAAGCCAAGACTGATCGTGCAACCACACGGGGATTGGATTCCCCTCGGTTTCAACTTGTCTAGTTTGTTCCATGAGTTGCCTAGTTCGGGCGTTCCATTTGGATTTGCTGGGGATGTTAAAAATGTTTACAAAACTAGAACGTGGCGGTGTAACAGCCTGTGGCGAGACAGTAGTTGAAGCACCGCTCACAACGATAGAGACCCGGCAGGAGATGGCCACTCCCTATTGGCGGTCCATCTCTACTCGGAGCGACTCATGGAATAGGCGAAGCAAGGGAAAGATCGTGGTCAGCCACCCTCTGCCGGCACATCGTCGGAATTGTGCCAATAGCTTGGCATTAAGAGTCGGTTGATACGTGTGGGTAAAGTTGTACACCCCTGCAGGGTTTAATCTTTTCGAAAAGCCGTGTCCGCGGTTAAGGACAACTTGGTGACGGATCCTGAGATCATAGATAACTTGAACATGACGTAAAAGATGTTGGCAATGAATGTTTAGTTTTAAGAGGTGGTTCCAGTTATCGGTGCTCAGGATGATACTTCAAAGGTTCTGAAGGCAATACCCGAGGAAAGGGTATTCTTTTAAAAGATTTGTGAAAAACTTCTCTATCTCCCTCTATTCGAAACAAAGTTGGCTTTACGCAAAACAAACTTCATAAACCCTTTATGAACAAGCAGATATATAATAGGTTAGTTAAGTCTTGTTGAGTACCTCCCGTACTCATGTTTGCTTCAATTTGGTTCAGGTGGAGTTCCATACCTTCGGTGGTGTTTCAACGTGGACATCGACAGATAGTTTGGGGTTTCCCAGGTAGCAGCCTGGAATCTATGGGCTGGGATGTCGCCTTATGTTGCGGCCTCTTAGGCCTTTTTGGTTCTTGTTGTATAGCAACATAATTTGCTTTCCGTTGTCTGATGTAATGTTGGGTCGTGTGACCTCTGTTTGTAAGCTATACTCTGGTATTACTTGCTTAATAAAGCTTCATGTTTAGAGTATTGCTTTGAACGGTTGTTGGTTTCGAGCTCATTGTTATACAGTTTTGGCTATGCCTGCATAGTTGTCGCAGTCGAGGGGTTGTGGAGCCGATGATCCATGTCCGAGCCCGCCTGTCGATTTGATCGGCCTGGGGCGAGGTAACCCCAGTAACCCTCGATTGTTGTTGCACTTTCTGGACACATAGCAGCTCTGTATAGCTTTGGTCCCGTTTCCTTCAGTTTCATCCGACTCTTGGACGCTTCGATATGCGTAGTTGGTTATGACTAGCATGGATACAAGGAGTAGTAGATCGGGGATCCGGACTACGTGCCGATGAATCCGGTCTGCCTGCCGTTGTGTGTTGCGGCCGGGGCTGGTAACCCCGAAGCCCTTTTGAGTCCATGGCTAGGAGCACATAACAGTATGTATATCTCTGGGTCCGGGGTCTGACAGTTAATTCATGCTTTTATTATCCTTCCATACATTTCTTGTTTTGTTTCCCATTAGATACTTGTCTCATACATGATTGGTTTTATTTATCTTTCAATCCAATTCCTCTAATAGAGGTTATAACTTGTTGTTATTCATTACTTGTATCCAGAGATACTTTAGTTTTTGAATGTTAATTTGAATAGAGACGTGGAATGCTTATGGAATGCTGACTTAATATAGGAAGTTGATCAAATGGTTCATTGATGTGTTCATAGCTCAAATGCTCACTGGTATAAGATGAATAAGACAATGAGCATATGAAAGTTATTGAGGTTTAATGATTTAAGTCAGAGTTGGTAGTTGTTTTCTCAGGTGTCATGATCTTACTTTATATTCTGCCCTTATAATCTTTGCCAGGCATAATGTAGACATAGAGATTTGGAAAGGTCATGTGTAATGGTCAAGGTTTAACAGTAGTCACTAGTAGGAAAAGTCTTATAGCCACCAGCATAGCGTCGGCGAACACGTTTTGGTGTTGTCCAGTGCTATTACCGTTGGCGAAGCGTTTATAAGGTTCGCCAGCGCTAAGATAGTACCGCCGGCGAAGCAGCGGGCGTGTTCGCCAGCGCTAACTGTGGGCTACCCCCCCCCCCCCCCGCAGCGCAGTATACCGCTGGCGAACCGTGCTACATGTTCACCAGCGGTAAGTTCAGTACCGCTGGCGAACATGTAGCACGGTTCGCCAGCGCTATTTCGCCTACTACCGCTGGCGAACTTTTCTCTTGTTCGCCAGCGGTAAAATTTGAAATTTTCGCTCCACACCCCCCCCCCCCCGTGGACCGCCTTTTTTACTTTTCTAAAGCAGAAACGAAAATGATAAAATGTTCAAAAAATAAATTCCTTTGATATGTGGGTAGGGTGTACTGTCTAGTTGATATAGAAAATTTGAAATACTCCATTTGACCTTTTATGCAAAATTCAAAAATAAAACGTAAAACGGCCATAACTTTTGCATACGACGTCGAAAAAACGCGTTTAATATATCAAAAAAAATCGTGAGCAAACTGGGAGGATACGCTACAAACCGCGGTACTACCGCTGTCTGGGATGTACCAGGTGTGCCGCAGCAGTACAACTCCATGAGGAGCGGTACTACCGCTGCACAACCCGGTACTACCGCTTGTTAGAGAAAAAGCTTCTCGACCATCTTGGATTCTTCGATTCACACAAGGTCTCCAAACTATTCTTATGGACAAGTCCTGAAAGAATATCTCAATGCAAACATTAGTCCTTAAGGATTGTCATTAATTACCAAAACCACATATGGGGGCACCATGCGCTTTCACATATGTCATCTAGATAAAGTATTGGAAATATGTCATAGCGCTCCCACTTAATTTCTTGTAACTCTACAAGCATATTTATCGTTCATGATGGAATCAAACTCTTTTGATAACTTCATTAAGATAAAGATTTCAACTTCGTTATGCTCACTTCAACCATTGAAGTGTGCATACCTTTCTAGCAACCTTTTGAACTTTACAAAACGCTCATACTGTGTCAAGTACACATCTTTGATCAAACTTCCTCAAGAGGAGAGTTGGTTTTGTTATTCAACCGCCATATCATAATATGTAACTTTTGCTAGAACTATCCGCAAAGACTAAAACATCACTATGGAAGATCAAAATCTTGTAGTAGTCAACTCTTTGAACTTCGTCGAAAAACTACTTTTTGATAAGTACAACTTTCAAAGGATGTAAAAATCCATGTCTTTGTAGCTATATAGACCCTTTTGCTATTGTTAGGCATCAAGACTATCGAAAAGACTACCAAGTCACATCCTTTATATTCATACAAGGATACTATGGCATATATAATGACTCATAGTCAATGTTACGAAGTCAGGGCCCATCATTTGCTTCCTTTATAAGGTCCAGGTCCTTTTGTTGTCAAAACAACACTTTACTCTTAAACCATAAGTTGGTCTAAGTATAAAGTTTTAGGACTTTTATGGTTCAGTTCGCAAACTCATTCGAAGTATCTACAACATATGTAGTGTCTTCTACTTAGTCAAAGTAGGAAACCCCGGAACAACTTCCAGTGCTGCGCTACTCTTGACATGATAACAAAGATTCTCTAATCTCGTTGATTTTGTACTGTCCTCCACTCACTTGTTTCGCAAGAACTACTTTCTCGAGAAATCAACCCTTTCTGAAAAACAATATTTGTCTTTTGGTTCGGTGATAGGAGAAATACCCAATGTTTTATTTGGGATAACCTTATAAACATATATTTATCCTATTTTGGTTGTAAACATTTTACACATGCTATGCATACCAAAACTTAAGAAATGACAATTCGGGTCACTACCCAAACCATATCTTATATGTTGCCAATTTCAACGGATCATGATGGTGCTCTTTTCAGTGAAAAAGCGGTTATCACTAATGTATAAATTACAAAATTATAATGACATTTTTATTAATCTTACAATTTCCAACAAGGTTTGATTTTCTCTCTTGAATACTCCAAACTAATGTGGGGTATTCGAGAAGTATAAGTTGTAGAACAGTTATGCAACTTCTCAGATGTTTTGCTAAACTTGTAACTCAAACTTTATCCTTTATGATCCAATCATAAATACTTGATTATCTTGTTACATTGATTTTTTAATTCATATTAACAACTATTTGAACCAATTCAAAAGTCAAACTCCGTTCTCTTTAAATAGATATACTCACATATCTACTCAAATCATCGACATAATTTTATGAAGGAAAAATTAATCCACCATACATGACTACACATAATGGACTATATACATCAATATGTATAATCTCCATTAAATTAGTCGTCCATTCTAGTTTGGCCTATGAACGACATTCTAGTCATCTTTTGGAAGAGGTCTCACAAGCGTCAATTATTCTAGTCATCCTTTCCAATATGAACTAAAATGGCGGTGTCACAATTTAAGTGAAACTCTTTTACGTCTTGCAACGTTTAGCATTTAGTATTATAGATGTTTACTTTACCAACATGATTTATATTAACATATCCATCAATTATGGAATATGGTCATAGTTTGAATAATCTCATTTGTTCTCACAAAAGACCAAAACAAAATAACAACTTATTAAGTTCTTAAAATAAATCTTGAATGTTTGGTTCGATACTATGATGAACACAATAACACTTTATTACTGTTCTTGTCATAATCGATTCCACATCTATTACTAGTTACTTTTAGGCCCTTGTATTTCTTGCATTGCGTTGCTTTGTATGACAACTCATACCAACCAATGTGGTATCAAAATACCCAAAAAATACTTTGTTAACTAGTAATACATCTATAACTTGTATATCAAGCATATACTCCTGAGCTGGACTTTTCCAGTTATCTTCTTTTTCTGCCATATATCTTTTGTAATTCTATTTTTAATATTACCTTTCCTTTATAGAAGAATCATTCAACATCAAACAATGCTTGTCGTACTAGCACATTTTCCTTGGCGTGTTAGTCATATACTATCACCCATTGAGTCATACTTTAAGTTTGATTGTTCTACTAATATCACCATATTAATAGTATTCTTCCAGATTCCACTCTTAGAAATCTCCAAGCAAGGTAAACGGTTTTGACACATACTTTTAATCCATCCCATCATAATTTTTTTATGATTAAGCTACTATAGCTCGAAGGAAGGAATTTAGAGGATAATGTTTAGCGCCTAATTTCTTGGAATATTCAAACGCCTAGCCTCTTCAATCGTTGCATATATTCAAATAATATAAGCATACATTGTCACGCTAAATTATACTCAGTCATGTTGTTACAAATAAGTTTCTAGATATCAATATATCTTTCATTGTTTCTGAAAACAACTCTTTTCAGTTCCAAAATCACCTTGATCAACAAAACATTCTTTTGAAGATAAAGTAATACGGAAGCAACCATGACTCTGGATTCTAAGTAGGAATTATTTTCTCTCTAGATCAATCAATCATTAACCATATGGAGCTAGTTAGGAAATACCAAAAATCTACAATAGGACTCAATTTTAAATTTCACTAATACGGTACCAATCTTAAATGATTTTTACCAGATCATAACAGTTATATCTCAATTAACAATCTAAGTGTAAGGTAGTTATGTGGATGCCAATGAATACTACAATTTGTGCAAATTCACTTTGATTGGTTGTTCATGATAAATAAGTTCAAGTTAATTCAAAAATTATACCATGAATGTAAGGTCCGCCCCAGAACCACAGGTCAAGGACACCTTCGATATGCATACATTCACGATCCCAGATCACATCAGTCGTGAACAACATATCAGATTGGTACACAGATACAGTATCCATTACACGGTTGCATAAACACTTACAACGGACATGGTCACATGACCAAGTATAACACAACTGCCGCGCAGGGCAAACACACAAAACACACCGCGGAAGACTAACACACACAAACGTAGTAGAGCCCAAGTCATGCCTTAACCTACAGGCTGCTGAACGGGAGACGATCCTAGCTCGCAAAGCCATCAGCTCTGTACTCCTCCTCGTTGATCTCCTTCCGAGACTCCTTATCAAAATCTGGCAAGTTGATACCAGGGACGAAACCAATATGAGTACATTTGAATGTACTCAGCAAGACATCCATCATGTAACTTACCAAATGCAGGTATGCTTATGTAATACGTAGGCTATAAATATGGTTCACTATCAATGATATGTGTAGGACATATCATAGTTGATTTGTAAAATCTCTGTATCTTCGTTGAAGAAGATACTTCAAAAGAAAATAATATAGTTTTCTTTCTCTTGTAGATATCACATGTACAAGAGGTTTTATAAACTCATTTTGTAAAAGAAGGTTTTCTCTTTGCAAACTTTTTGTAAAACAACTTCTGGCTTTCCATCAACGGTACCTCCACGGTACAAAATTTCCTCCTTTCGACACTTCCCAAGTCCAACTCCTTTTTGAAAACTCCTTTTTGAAAACATTGACACAATGCTAGCTACATGGCTATTCAACTGTCCATATCCAAGGACGCGGCTTCTTCTAAAATGTTGCACTCTGCAGAGGTGTACACATCCACCAGATCCACTACACCTACCGTGAACAACCACAGACTGTAACAACAGTATGTAAACATCAGGTAACTGATCCTAACCATCAACTATGTTCAAGCTAGAATATGTCTATCTCTCAATTGAGTATATGCTCCCCGGCATCATGTCCCACTCTGCCTAGACGGGAGCCTCAACGGAATGCATCCGGAGGGTAACTTAATCCCACACTTTATATGTCTCAACATTGGGGGTTTTGACGACATTCGGTTCAAGGGCGCGACAACCCTTATAGCAATTGAGTTAGAACACACACTAACAATAACAAACTTCCAGTTAGGCCCGTGCCCATGTTGGGGTAAAGTGGCAGTACGGTAAAGGTTGTCCGGCGAAGACTAGGTTATGTGTCATTTTTGAAAACACGTTTTTCCCAAAAATGACCACTTCCACCTTCCTTCGGTGAATAAGGCTCTGCCTTTCCACCGGGTTTTCCATAAAGCCTTTGTTTTGTAAAAACATAGTTTTAGGGTGTCCACTTAGGGACTAGTATATTTGACTGTAATAAATACCATATGGTGGCTATGGGCTTGGTAACACCAAGTATCAACTACTGGCGTAGTATATATATAATAGTAGTAGTATTCACTCAAAAATAGTTTTTGGAAATCAAGTTTTGTAAAACTTTTCAGAAGTAAAACATGCATGATAGACAATGAAGTGTAATATCAGCAAGCATCAGGATGGCTTGCCTTAAATCTCTTAATGTCCCTGGTCTTGAAGTAACTTGAACTTGACGCACAGATCCACAACTGCCTCTTCTTCTTCTTCGTTTTCTAGCGTCGTAAAAGAATAAAAGAAACACACTCAGGTCTTAAGGGCAAACAACTAAACTAAACAACACATACAGCAAGCAAACGCATACTAGCGCAATCACTCAAAACGTTATCGCGAAAAACTACCTCACATAACTCTCAGGCTCCAAAACTATCGTCCGACACTAGGTATGGTTTAGAAAACCATATCCCACATCTAACATATCATATATGGAGTGGTGTACCACTCTCATAATAATATATATAAGAAGCTAAAATATAGCTTGTGGGTGCAAGGGTGAGGTTACTAAGGTAAAAGAAAACAAAAAGAACAATACCCAAGGGAGTGGGTATTAGCAATACACAAGCAATTGTCACTCAAAATGTTTATGTTTTAAGTTGGATGCTTAGTGCACAAGATACTCGTAAGCCTAACAACAACACTAGCACAACAAATAACACAAGCATAACACTCAGGCTAAGGTAAACACTCAGGCAATTTCCAAACAGCAGGTAAACACACCACAGATGAATAGACTATTTATTTACTACAATAATGTTTACTTGAAGTTATGGAATCCATAAATCATGAAAATTTACCAAACAACCAGTAGCTAAAAACCAATGAATCAAGTCATAAAAATACTCAAAAACACAATCATCACTCCAGAAAATACTCCTATCAAAGAAGCATAAAAACAGGACTGTATTTAGCATACTAGTATGGGAATTCCTACACAAGCATGCTATAAGAAAACTTATATTCTACAACCATAGCACATGCAACTAAATAATTCATGGCATAATAACATAAGTAATAACTTCCTAAATATGCTATAATAAACTCATACACTCATAAAATAAAAGCTTAACTATAAACAAGCAAGTCATGAACATAAATGCATATACTAACAGTACACAAATCTTACACATGCTAGTAAGCAAAATCATCAAAATAATTCTTATGAAACAACCATTAAGCATGCATAAACTAATTCTAGCAATTTCTGTTTTTCCTAATTAATTACTAGCAAACAAACAAGGTATAAGCTACACAACCAGTGGCTATGCACTCCATGAAAAGTTATCTAAAACTTTTCAAAAATCCAAACACTCAATTTAAAGTTAGTTACAAACAACCTACCAATCAAAAGGGATTATTTCATTTGCAAAACAATTTAATTTAGCACACAATAGTGAAACATTTCTTAACATGATACCCCTAAGGAATATTATGCCAACAAATGAATCACACCCTAAAATACTAGTATTTACAAATAAGAAATAAACTTCTCACTTGCATAAGTGAAACAAACAACCTAGTTTTCCATGGTGGAAAAATATCCTATCAATCACATAATAAAACATGTTATTTTTACACACATGTATGGTTAGGGATTTTCATCCTCAACCAAATTGCAATGGAACCAGTGGGTTATGTGCCCACTAATACCAAGGCAAAAGAGGTACTAAGCCTCTGGTTACTCATGACAAAAATTAGTACACAAGATAACTAACACAAGGCTATTGATTCTAGTGAAAACAAGACTAGTGCACATGAATAAGAAATCCTACACATGCTTTAATATAAAAATACATGCAAGCTAACAGAGAAAAAATCATCAAAATAACAGTACCAAAATGGTACTGGACTGAAGTAAACATAGCACAAAAATTATTCAACCAAGCACACAAAGATCTAGCTCACACAAAAAATCCAAATAATAAAACTAGAAAGCAACCAAATGCTAGTTCCATTTTTATTTGGGTTTCCAATCATGCACACACTTTGTAAGGTAGATGTACTGAAAGAAAACAACTTAAGAACAAGTCCTAAAAAATCTATACAAGCTAGGAAGCAAGATTAAATCAAACACAAATTTCATTTTCAACAAAAACACACAAAGAAACAAAAACAGAAAAGCTGCTATTCCTAGATCTCCTCACCAAAATTAATCTAGAGCTCCAAAAATTAATCTAAGATACTAATACATATATCTAGACAATATCAAACTCATCCAGTTGGATTAACTTCAAAAATCATTTTTGAAATCATTCTAAAAATCACAGAAGAGCCTACTGGTCTTTTATCAAAATGGATGGCATTTCCATTTGGTAGCCCACCTTGATGCGAGGCCAAATTCTATGGATAGATCTGTTCAATAGCTATCCAAAACAATTTAGTTTGTTCATTTTAGTTATATACTCTAAAAGTTATGTTCCAAACATTCTCACAAACACTCTGTGCCAAAACAGTCATTGTGGTCAAACGAACAGTCCAAACTTAGATCTACAATTTTTATGTGGTTAAGAATTCATATAATTAGGACCATGATTTTTAGCAGATTTTATTTTTCCATTTTGGTATTTTTCCCACGTCCAAAGTAAACATCAAGTTTCTGTTATTATTTATAAAGGAAAACAAAGTGCAGCGCGGGCTTGTTTTGGCGTGGGCGCGGCCCATCTGGCGCACTGCGCGGCCCAGCGCAAACAGGCAAGCGCGCGCGGCGCGGGAACGCTTCCCGTTCAAGCGTGGCCATTGATCCCCGGATCGACGGCCCGTTCTCTCTCTTCTTCCTCACCTCACTCTCCTCTCTCTCTCCCGCGACGACCGGCGGCGAAAAGGCTCGGGAGGCTCACCTAGGGCTCGGGGATGACCGACGCAGGCTCGGGGAAGGTGCAGGGGGTCGAGGGCGTCGAGGGGTGCGGTCGGTGGCGCTCGGCGTGGCTCCAAGCGGCAGAACGCGGCCGGTGTCCGTGGCGGCGCTCCAGGACGGCGGCGACGACTCCGGCAGGCAGAAGGCAAGGGATCTAGCCAGGGAGGTTCTGGGGGTGTGGGGAGTTGGTCTAGGGCAGTGGAGGGAGTGGGGAAGGCGGGGATCGAGCAGAGCCTCCTCAGGGCAGTGGTGGTCACCGACGGCGAGCTCACTGCTCGTGCACGCTCCAGGGGGCTGGGCTCTGTCCCTAATCGACTTGGGGAGGTATGAGGGAGTGGGAGGAGGGCAGGGGCGCAAGGAAAAGGGCTTGGGGTACTTGTACCTGAGGTAACAAGGGTCAAGGGCAAAAATGGCGATGGGTTGATGCCAACCAATGGCATGAGCTAGCCAGAGGGTTCTTGGTCATTTCCTTTTGGTGAACTGTCTGTCCTAGGTCAAGACCACGATGGGGCAAGGTCAGGGCTGGCCTTTGGGTGCAAGTTGAGGCAAGGGGTGGTAAAATGGTCAAAGGCATGGGCATGCCCATACCTTCCACATCATCACTTCTCTCTCATCTTTTCCTTCATGCACAAGGCTTCTAGAAGCAAGCTAATGCATCCTGGCCCGAGTCCACTTGTTGGTCAACATGTTAGATCAGGTTACACCCCAAAATGTGCAAAGAAACATCAGGAAAACATTTTTGCAAAAGTGTATCTCACACTGTTCACTGAAAATTCAGAAAATTCAGTTTAGGACTTAGAAATATTTCTGAGTGTTGAAAACAGATGAAAAGTTCCAAAAGTTGAGTTTGTTTTCAAGGTTCAATTGATTCCCAAAATTAGTTTTCAAAGTATGGACTTGTTAACCATGTTATATAATTTCAGAAACATCTTTTGAATTTTTTTTAGAAATAGTTTAAGGCCATGAAAACAATGTGGAAAATTGTATACGTTCTGTTTTTCAAAAATTTCTGCCTTAATTTTATACCACAAAATCAACAAGAAAAAGATAGATTTTAAGAACCCAAAAATAAAAGTAAGCTTATGGGTTTGTAGTACATATATCAAGGATCAATTAAATGTCATGAAAACATAAAATAACATTTTATAGCCTAGTGAAATTAAAGGTATAAAACAGGTACTTGGCCTTATTTTCAGGAAATGTTTTCCATAGAAATCTTAAAAGAAAAATTTCATAAATCATTTTGAAAACTTGTTTGCTTGGATCCAACAAAGTTAAAAGTTTGTTTTCAAGATGCAAACAAGAATGGTCCAAGTCTTGGAATAAAAATCCACTCCAGTAATAATAGGAAAACATCAGGGAAAGTATCAGGAAAAATAATAGGAATGTTTCAGAAACATTTGGTATTGGTTTTATAAAGAAACAAAACTTGTGTTGCAAATATGATTAAGATCATAAACACATGTTAGTTCAAACAATCATGTTGTTAAAAAAAATTGTTGGCCCTAATTTTTGTCTTCTTAAGCAAAGTACAAGAATCCAAAAACTGGGGTGTGACAGACCTTCCCCCCTTAAAAGAATCTCGTCCCGAGATTCGCAGGCAAGTGAAAAGACTGTATGGTCAAAACAATGTTAGATGATTTTTTTACAAAACATGTGTGGGTGATTGGTAACATTATTTACAGGGGCTTCCCCCTTTTATTAAACTTACCAAAATGCATCAGCAATTTAGCTTTCTTTTCAAAGGTCTGGGTGCCATAAACTAAACCTCGAACTTATTGTTCCTCAAAGCCATTACAGCAAACCAGGGGTTATCCTTTAGACAAATACCTATTTGTTCTGAATCTCATATGATCAATTCAATGGATATCCACCAACATTTATTTAGTATGATCTTTCCATTGCTCCCTTTTCAAAATACAGGAAAATCCACTATCTTCCTCTTAGTCTAATATAATCAAGCCTCAAATCATTTGTTTCTCTCAAAGATATTTCATGAAGATCATAATGCTAAGGCTAAACCATCAAATTCAACAAGCATATACCAACTCTGTGTACTACTTCTATAAGTCCGTTCAAATACTCCAAACTCATATCTCATGATCAATATTAAATCATTTTCCCCAAACAATCTCAATAGAGCGTGACAAGCTCTGAGAATAATCCATCAAGAATAATCAGCTACTAATTCCAAGTCATATTGATTTTTCCTAAAATCCAAAATCATCCTTTAATATCCACAAATCTCTTCCTATATCAAAATCCAATATTCCTTCAATACCTATAATAAAAATCGAACATTTATCCCAATCCAACATAATCCTTTTATTACCATCAATCTTCCTTCTAAAATCCAGGATGAGAAATCACCTATGTGAACCATGATCATCATCATATTAATATCCCAAATTCTCTCACATGCTACTTCTAATCAATCCAATCTCCTTATATATCAAGCGCTTCCTAAAATCCAATAATTTCCACCAACCTTTCTAAACCTCAATCATATCTTCCATGCTACAAATTTTAGTTACTGATAACTTCCAAATCTTTGAGGTCCACAACTGGTTATCCCCGGGTATTATATCATACTTTCACTCCACTAAAATCATATGATCCTCATTCTTTCACTCCTAAGCAATGATTTCCCACCATCTCGTTTCCAAAATCTGGTTCCTCCAAACATATATACGAGAGATCTTGTTGCCTAGTAGCAATCATAGTTTATTCATCCAATATTTTTTTCCAACCTTTCACTTTCTTCAAAACAGCTATAGAATCATCCTAGGGCACCTTTCTCTGTGGTTTAGGAAAAATTACTTGTAAAGTTTTGAAACAAGTGATACCAACTCTGCAACGTATCAACTCTGTGAGTTATTCTGTAAGGTATTAGGCTTAAAAATTAGATGAGGTTATATCACCAACTCTGTAAGGTATCGAACTAGAATTTTATGAGGCAAGGTTACCAACTCTGTAAGGTGCTATTCTATAATTAGATGAGATTTTTTTAGTATCATTAATTATTTAAGATTTTATTTAGTCCGACGTGACACTTCTAGTGTTCCATTTACGTCGGATTTTCTAGGGTACGATGACAAACAAACTAGGGGGTTCACCGGTTTGGTTCGAAAACGTACCATTGGTTATGGCATGAGTCGCAGGGGTTTCTGCAACATCATCTTGGTATCGAGGTCCACTCGTCAGGCTCTTGCGTTTCTTCTAGGATGGACCTTGGTTTTCTTGGGGTTCATCAGGATGAGCTAGAACACGGTTCTTCTTGGGACATTCGCGAGAAAAGTGTCCTTCCTGTCCACAGGTAAAGCAACCCGTGGTTCTAGGCTTGACTTTCACACGCCTCCTTGAAGATTGTGGCATCGCAGGCAGAACGCTGCGAGTCACCCATGAACTAGTTTCTCTTGGCGTCACTATCTTCCCTTTGCGGCTCTCTCCATCAAGCAGTTGCTGGTACCCTCTCATAAGGATCGCAGTATTCTCAGCGTTGGTGATGACAAGCTGAGTCAACTTCTCCAGGGCAGCATGGGTGGCTACGTGTTCAGCACGAGCGGCTTCACTTTCTTCCCTCAACAGAGCAAACAGTTGATCAACTGTTGGCTCCGGTGGTGGAGGTAGATCGCTGGCCATGCTGAAGACAAGGAACGGTATAAGACGAGAGCAACTAAAGGTGGTTTTGGTTTTGAACACTTAGCTACACATACCGGCTCGTAACGAAGATGAGAACGGTAGGTAACACAACAACAAGCAAGCAGCTAAGAAACAATCACCAACACAAACCAAGATTAACATACGCATGGAACAGAGTCTTAACGAGCATAACTTAACTTAATGGTTCACACGGCTAAAAGGCTTACAACACAACTAGCACACTCAAAGCTCCAACAGAGTTCTCACGGCACAAACACAAACACACGTCTGGGTGGAGATAACACAACTCCTATCATCCTGCGGCAATCCTAAGTGCTCGAGGAAGCGCGTAGCTGTTCCTCCAAGGGATGGAAGTGACGAGCAAACACAAAGTCTTACGTGACTTCTATGGGCATGTTAAGTGATCTCTGGGGTCGACGGTGCTAGCAAAGGAGCACCAATGGTACAGACCACCAACCAGGAAAATTCTCGTCCCTTATGGTGAGTCTGAGCTCCCTCCAACTCAGGTAATGGGCGACCGATAAGACGTGTCATCTTGATCAAATCCTCCTCAAAGCGGCGGTACCAAGGTGTATGCGTACCTAACCGGAAGGATTCGGTGAAGACAACTGCCATCTATAACAAATGTTTAGGTATAGTTTAAGTTGGGTAACAGTGTGCAAAATTTTAAGATGCTCCTTTTTAACTTTAGTGTAAATAGAGTTTTTGAAACACAGAGGGGATGGAGTATAGAGTTCTTTTTGGAAAATAGTCATCTTAGTGACCTGGTTTTATTTACTTTTATTATGAGAGTACTAGCTAACGTACATGCTAACTAAGGTCTCCTAAGGTCAGGATAGCTCTGATACCAACTCTGTGGGGTCCGCCCCAGAACCACAGTTCAAGGACACCTTCGATATGCATACATTCACGATCCCAGATCATATCAGTCGTGAACAACATATCAGGTTGGTACACAGATACAATATCCATTACACGATTGCATAAACACTTACAACGGACATGGTCACATGACCAAGTCTAACACAACTGCCGCGCAGGGCAAACACACAACACACACAGCGGAAGACTAACACACACAAACGTAGTAGAGCCCAAGTCACGCCTTAACCTACAGGCTGCTGACCGGGAGACGATCCTAGCTCGCAAAGCCATCTGCTCCGTAGTCCTCCTCGTTGATCTCCTTCTGAGACTCCTTCTCAAAATCTCGCAAGTTGATACCAGGGACGAAACCAATATGAGTACATTTGAATGTACTCAGCAAGACATCCATCATGTAACTTACCAAATGCAGGTATGCTTATATGGTGTAATAGGTAGGTTATAAATAGGGTTCACTATCAATGATATGTGTAGGACATATCATAGTTGATTTGTAAAATCTATGTATCTTCGTTGAAGAAGATACTTCAAAAGAAAATAATATAGTTTTCTTTCTCTTGTAGATATCACATGTATAAGAGGTGTTATAAACTCATTTTGTAAAAGAAGATTTTCTCTTTGCAAACTTTTTGTAAAACAACTTCTGGCTTTCCATCAACGGTACCTCCACGGTACAAAATTTCCTCCTTTCGACACTTCCCAAGTCAAACTCCTTTTTGAAAACTCCTTTTTGAAAACATTGACACAATGCTAGCTACATGGCCATTCAACTGTCCATGTCCGAGGACGCGGCTTCTTCGAAAAAGTTGTACTCTACAGAGGTGTACACATCCACCAGATCCAGTACACCTGCCGTGAACAACCACAGACTGTAACAACAGTATGTAAACATCAGGTAACTGATCCTAACCATCCACTATGTTCAAGCTAGAATATTTCTATCTCTGAATTGAGTATATGCTCCCTGGCATCAAGTCCCACTCTGCCTAGACGGGAGCCTCAACGAAATGCATCCGGAGGGTAACTTAATCCCACACTTTATATGTCTCAACATTGGGGGTTTTGACGACATTCGGTTCGAGAGCGCGACGACCCTTATAGCAATTGAGATAGAACACACACTAATAAGAACAAACTTCCAGTTAGGCCCCGTGCCCATGTTGGGGTAAAGTGGCAGTACGGTAAAGGTTGTCTGGCGAAGACTAGGTTATGTGTCATTTTTTAAAACACGTTTTTCCCAAAAATGACCACTTCCACCTTCCTCCGGTGAATAAGGCTCTGCCTTTCCACCGGGTTTTCCATAAAGCCTTTGTTTTGTAAAAACATAGTTTTAAGGTGTCCACTTAGGGACTAGTATATTTGATGGTAATAAATACCATATGGTGGCTATGGGCTTGGTAACACCAAGTATCAACTACTGGCGTAGTATATATATAATAGCCGTAGTATTCAATCAAAAATAGTTTTTGGAAATCAAGTTTTGTAAAACTTTTCAGAAGTAAAGCATGCATGATAGACAATGATAAGTGTAATATCAGCAAGCATCAGGATGGCTTGCCTTAAATCTCTTAATGTCCCTGGTCTTGAAGTAACTTGAACTTGACGCACAGATCCACAACTGCCTCTTCTTCGTTTTCTAGCGTCGTAAAAGAATAAAAGACACACACTCATGTCTAAAGGGAAAACAACTAAACTAAACAACACATACATCAAGCAAACGCATACTAGCGCAATCACTCAAAACGTTATCGCGAAAAACTGCATCACATAACTCTCAGGGTCCAAAACTATCGTCCGACACTAGGTATGGTTTACAAAACCATATCCCACATCTCACGTATCATATATGGAGTGGTGTACCACTCTCATAATAAGATATCTAAGAATATAAAATATAGCTTGTGGGTGCAAGGGTGAGGTTACTAAGTTAAAAGAAAACAAACAGAACAATACCCAAGGCAGTGGGTATTAGCAACACACAAGCAATTGTCACTCAAAAGGTTTATGTTTTAAGTTGGATGCTTAGTTAACAAGATAATCGTAAGCCTAACAACAACAATAGCACAAAAAATAACACAATCATAACACTCAGGCTAAGGTAAACACTCAGGCAATTTCCAAACAGCAGGTAAACACACCACAGATGAATAGACTATTTATTTACTACATTAATGTTTACTTGAAGTTATGGCATCCATCAATCATGAAAATTTACCAAACAACCAGTAGCTAAAAACCAATGAATCAAGTCATAAAAATACTCCAAAACACAATCATCACTCCAGAAAATACTCCTATCAAATAAGCATAAAAACAGGACTGTATTTAGCATACTAGTATGGAAATTCCTACACAAGCATGCTATAAGAAAAACATATATTCTACAACCATAGCACATGCAAATAAAGAATTCATGGCATCATAACAGAAGTAATAACTTCCTAAATATGCTATAATAAACTCATACACTCATAAAATAAAAGATGACAACACTAGAGCAAACCACAATTTCTAGTGGTGACACTAGTTCAAAACTATAGAAGCAAATAATGCTACCATGATGCTTAACTCTAAACAAGCAAGTCATGAAAATAAATGCATCTAATAACAGTACACAAATCTTACACATGCTAGTAAGCACAATCATCAAAATAATTCTTATGAAACAACCATTAAGCATGCATAAACTAATTCTAGCAATTTCTGTTTTTCCTAATTAATTACTAGCAAGCAAACAAGGTATAAGCTACACAACCAGTGGCTATGCACTCCATGAAAATTTATCTAAACCTTTTCAAAAATCTAAACCCTCAATTTAAAGTTAGTTACAAACAACCTACCAATCAAAAGGGATTATTTTATTTGCAAAACAATTTAATTTAGCACACAATAGTGAAACATTTCTTAACACGATACCCCTAAGGAATATTATGCCAACAAATGAATCACACCCTAACATACTATTTTTACAAATAATAAATAAACTTATCACTTGCATAAGTGAAACAAACAACCTAGTTTTCCATGGTGGAAAAATATCCTATCAATCACATAATAAAACATGTTATTTTTACACACATGTATGGTTAGGGATTTTCATCCTCAACCAAATTGCAATGGAACCAGTGGGTTATGGGCCCACTAATACCAAGGAAAAATAGGTACTAAGCCTCTGTTTACTCATGACAAAAATTAGTACACAATATAACTAACACAAGGCTATTGATTCTAGTGAAAACAAGACTAGTGCACATGAATAACAAATCCTACACATGCTTTACTATAAAAAGACATGCAAGCTAACAGAGACAAAATCATCAAAATAATAGTACCAAAATGGTACTGGACTCAAGTAAACATAGCACAAAATTTATTCAACCAAGCACACAAAGATCTAGCTCACACAAAAAATCCAAAGAATAAAACTAGAAATCAACCAAATGCTAGTTCCATTTTTATTTGGGTTTCCAATCATTCACACACTTTCTAAGGTAGATGTACTGAAAGAAAACAACTTAATAACAAGTCCTAACAACTCTATAGAAGCTAGGAAGCAAGATTAAATCAAACACAAATTTCATTTTCAACAAAAACACACAAAGAAACAAAAACAGAAAAGCTGCTATTTCTAGATCTCCTCACCAAAATTAATATAGAGCTCCAAAAATTAATCTAAGCTAGGAATACATAGACCTAGTCAATATCAAACTCATGCAGTTGGATTTACTTCAAAACTCATTTTTGAACTCATTCTAAAAATCACAGAAGAGCCTACTGGTCTTTTACCAAAATGGATGGCATTTCCATTTCGTAGCTCACATTGATGTGAGGCCAAGTTCTGTGGATAGATATGTTAAATAGCTATACAAAACATTTTAGTTTATTCATTTTAGTTATGTACTCTAAAAGTTATGTTCCAAACATTCTCACAGACAATCTGTGCCAAAACAGTCATTGTGGTCAAACTAACAGTCCAAACTTAGATCTACAATTTTTATGTGGTTAAGAATTCATATAGTTAGGCCCATAATTTTTAGCAGATTTTATTTTGCCATTTTGGTATTTTTCCCACGTCCAAAGTAAACAGCAAGTTTCTGTTATTATTTAAAAAGGAAAACAAAGTGCAGCGCGGGCTGGTTTTGGCGTGGGCGCGGCCCATCTGGCGCACTGCGCGGCCCAGCACAACGAGGCAAGCGCGCGCGGCGCGGGGACGCTTCCCGTTCAAGCGTGGCCGTTGATCCCCGGATCGACGGCCCGTTCTCTCTCTTCTTCCTCACCTCACTGTCCTCTCTCTCTCCCGCGACGACCGGCGGCGAAAAGGCTCGGGAGGCTCACCTAGGGCTCGGGGATGACCGACACGGGCTCAGGGAAGGTGCAGGGGGTTGAGGGGCGCGGTCGGTGGCGCTCGGCGTGGCTCCAAGCGGCAGAACGCGGCCGGTGTCCGTGGCGGCGCTCCCGGACGGCGGCGGCGATTCCGGTGGGCAGAAGGCAAGGGATCTAGCCAGGGAGGTTCAGGGGGTGTGGGGAGTTGGTCTAGGGCAGTGGAGGGAGTGGGGAAGGCGGGAATCGAGCAGAGCCTCCTCGGGGCTGTGGTGGTCACCGGCGGCGAGCTCACTGCTCGTGCACGCTCCAGGGGGATGGGCTCTGTCCCTAATCGACTTGGGGAGGTATAAGGGAGTGGGAGGAGGGCAAGGGCGCAAGGAAAAGGGATTGGGGTACTTGTACCCGAGGTGAGGGGCAAGGGGAAAAATGGCCATGGGTTGATGCCAACCAATGGCATGAGCTAGCCAGGGGGTTCTTGGTCATTTCCTTTTGGTGCACTGGCTGTCCTAGGTCAAGACCACGATGGGGCAAGGTCAGGGCTGGCCTTTGGGTACAAGTTGAGGCAAGGGGTGGTCAAATGGTGAAAGGCATGGGCATGCCCATACCTGCCACATCATCACTTCTCTCTCATCTTTTCCTTCATGCACAAGGCTTCTAGAAGCAAGATAATGCATCATGGCTTGAGTCCACTTGTTGGTCAACATGTTAGATCAGGTTACACCCCAAAATGTGCAATGAAAAATCAAGAAAACATTTGTGCAAAAGTGTATCTCACACTGTTCACTGAAAATTCAGAAAATTCAGTTTAGGACTTAGAAATATTTCTAAGTGTTCAAAACAGAGGAAAAGTTCCAAAAGTTGAGTTTGTTTTCAAGGTTCAATTGATTGCCAAAATTAGTTTTCAAATTATTGACTTGTTAACCATGTTATATACTTTCAGAAACATCTTTTGAAAACAATTTTGAAATAGTTTAAGGCCATGAAAACAATGTGGAAAAGGTATACTTTCTGTTTTTATCTGTTTTTCAAAAATGCCCTTTTCTGCCTTAATTTTATACCACAAAATCAACAAGCAAAAGATAACTTTTAAGAAACAAAAAATAAAAGTAAGCTTATGGGTTTGTAGTACATATATCAAGGATCAATTAAATGTCATTAAAACATAAAATAACATTTTATAGCCTAGTGAAAACAAAGGCATAAAACAGGTACTTGGCTTTATTTTTAGGAAATGTTTTCCATAGAAATCTTAAAAGAAAACTTTCATAAATTGTTTTGAAAACTTGTTTTCTTGGATCCAACAAAGTTAAAAGTTTGTTTTCAAGATACAAACAAGAATGATCCAAGTCTTGGAATAAAAATCCACTCTAGTAATAATAGGAAAACATCAGGGAAAGTATCAGGAAAAATAATAGGAATGTTTCAGAAACATTTGGTATTGGTTTTATAAAGAAACAAAACTTGTGTTTCAAATATGATTAAGATCATAAACACATGTTAGTTCAAACAATCATGTTGTTAAAAAAAATTGTTGGCCCTAATTTTTGTCTTCTTAAGCACAGTACAAGAATCCAAAAACTGGGGTGTGACAATGAACTCCCACTCAAAAACAACATCCCTCTTAGTCGTCTTTAGTGATTATATGAACCAAATTCACTACACCAAAACCGATCATCACGTGAGATGATGTAGCTTCAAAGGCGAACATCGACATGTTCATCATATCATCCATATGACTCATGCTTTACCTTTCGGTTACGTGTTCCGAGGCCATGTTTGTACATGCTAGGCTCGCCAAGTAGAACCGTAGTATTGCGTGTGTTTCAAGGCCATGTATGTACATGCTAGTCTTGAAAATACCCGTTGTATGCGAACGTTGAGTCTGTCACACCCGATCATCACGTGGTGTCTCGAAACGACAAACTTTCTTAACGGTGCATACTTAAGAAGGAACACATTATTATCTTGATATTAAGTGAGAGAGATCATCTTATAATGCTACCGTCGCTATCTAAGCAAAATAAGATGCATAAAAGGATTAACATCACAGTGATATGATATGGTCCTCCTTGCACTTGATCTCCATCATGTGCATTATGGTATGATCTCCATCATTCCACCGGCGTGGTACCAAGTACCATGGCACCCCAATCTTGATTGACCATCAATAATAAGACAACCATATGGATATCGTCCGGTATATCAAAAATTTACAAAAGAGATCATCTCATAATCAAATTTGTGACATTGACCATATCACATCACATGCCCAGCAAAAACTAGTTAGACGCTTCTAATTTATTTTTGCATATTTTACGTGGCTTAGGGCTTTCGAGGATAGAACCGTTCATACCTACGAACATCAACCACAACATTGATAAACACATTTTTAACAACCCTTCGTAGATTAGATCTTAACTATAGTAGGAGAAACGGACACCCCCTTAGCCACAAGTGAGACAATTCTCGCGTACATAGTACACGTAAACTTAGTCTGGGGCAGCTTCATCCTACTATGCCACTAAGATCATAAAATACTCAAAGAGGAAATAACATGATCATCAACGCCCACATACACCTATGTGTTCTACCCGTAGAAAACATCTACGCATAGATCCGGCTCTGATACCACTGAAGGGGTCGTTGCATAGAAAACAAAAAATTTCCTACGCGAGAGACACCCGAAAGGCCAAGATCTAATCTAGGAGACGAAGTGCAACGGTCAAGAGAGGATTAAGGAGAACACATAACCTCTAAGACACAAAGCGTTACGAGATCAAATCTCGTTGTTGGCATAGTCGTACTCACACCGATCCCGATAGCGAGAAGATGTGCACCGCAATCCGGCGGTGCCTCCATGATTGGTCACACGTACGGTTGATGACGACATCCGTTCCCTCGATCCAGCGGGGAGGCGGAAGTAGAGGATCCCTCGGAACTCCAGCAGCACGACGACGTGGTGGTGGTGAAGAATCCCACGGTCAGGGCTTCGCCAAGCCGGAGACCATGGAATTGAGCAGCGGGTGAAGTGGAAGGGAGGTGGGCAAGTGTGTGAGAGTGAGGGAGCTCATGCCCTCTATTTATAGGAGAGGGGGAGGCAGCCCAAGGGGGTGCATCTAGCCCATGGGTGTTCCCCCACCTCTTCCCTCATCATGTGAGTGGACACTCCACTCACACCCACTCATTTTCCCTTAAAACTCCACTTAGAAAATCCAAGAGTTTTTCTTTAATAATTAAATAAAACATTTTTATTTCTTTATTTCAGCATTTGTTAATTCTATTAACAAAATTTTGCATATAGCACCTCGAATCATTTGTTAATTCTATTAACAACCATTCGATGAAAAACCCCTTGAACTACTTCAATTTTCCCTGAATTTTTTTTGGTGCTGCCCAAAATAATCTTCGATATTCCGTATCCTCTCAAATGCGTCATCGAACCTTAAGTGTGTCACCCTACGGTTCGTGAATAAGATAGACATGATCGAGACTTCTCTCCGATCAATAATCAACAGCGGGATCTAGAGATCCGTGATGACTCCTATATATTCAACGATGACTCTCGTGATCGTGTGAACCATCAACATCGTGAACTATTCCCTTTGTCTCGCGATATTTTACTTGTCCGAGATTCGATCATTGGTATGAACTATACCTTGTTCAATCTCGTTACCGACAAGTACTCTTTTCTCGTTCCCATGATATAACATCCTTGTGATCATATCACGTGCTTGCAAGCGGTGTCTATGTGATATCACCGAGAGGGCCCAGAGTATATATCTCCGTCATTTTGGATGGAAAAATCCCACTCTTGATCCATGATCCTCAACTAATACTTTCCGAATACCTAACGGCACCTTTATAGTCACCCTGTTACGGTGTGACGTTTGATGACATCAAAGCACCCTCCCGGTATCAGTGATTGACATGATTCTAAGGAATAAGTTACTTCGTATGTTTGATATAACAATGTAAACTTAATGACTTGATCGCATTGCTATATTCACTTTGGGTATATGTTCATCACATCATTCTTCTAATGACACGATACCGTTATTAACAACATCCAATGTTCATGATCAGGAAACCTTGAACATCTATTAATCAACAAGCTAGTTAAAAGAGAGGCTTTACTAGGAACCATTGTTTGTTTATTAAACACACATGTATCAATGTTTCCGGTTAATACAATTCTAGCATGAGAAATAAACATTCATCATAAACAAGGAATAAGATAATAAACATTTTATTATTGCCTCTCGGGCATATTCCCTTCAGTTTAATAGCATCAGTCAAACAGATTTGCAAAAACAGAGGTTTCATCCACTCACAAAACTTGTTATAATGTTCTTCTTCCTTTGATTTGTGTTTCTTATTAGGAAAAGGCATTGCTTTTTGTACCCAAGGCTCTCTTCCATTACCATGTTTATTAGCAATGAAATCCTCCTTAGTATACTTCACAGATTTAGTTTGCTTTTTAGGTCCGGCTGCAATTTCTTCTTTATGAGAAGCATCACTTTTATAATTAACACTTTCAGTTTCAGCATCAGAAATAGATATAATATTAGGATCTTTAGCAGGTTCAGGAGATTGTACAACATTTTTATGTCTCTTCTTATTTTTTTAGAAGGAGAACTATTGTTTTTAGGTTGTTGAGAATCTTGTTCAATTCTTTTAGGATGTCCTTCGGATACAAGGGGTCCTCAGTAGAAACACCACTTCTAGTAATTATTTCACAAACATGTTTATCTCTAGAAGCATTAGCTAGCATATTTTTTTTGCACTTTAGTAAGTTGATCAATTTGAGTTTGAACCATATGAAAATGTTTAACAAGCATTTTAACATCATTAGAGGTTCTCTCAATAAAACCATGCAAATTATCAATAGCTCTAGATTTTTCCATAAGATGGTTTTGCACTCTCATATTAAAGTTGTCTTGCTTAACAACATATTTATCAAATTCATCTAAGCATTGATCGAGTGGTTTAGAGTAGGGAATATCTCTATTATCAAAGTATTGGAGGTAAATTCTTCAATAGGAGGTAAATTCTTCAATAGTTCATGGATGAGGAATAGGCTTACATAATTCTTCAATAGGAGGTAAATTCTTGACATCTTCATATTTAATACCCCCCTCTTTAAGAGATTTCTTGGCTTCCTTCATCACTTCATCATTTAATTCAATCATCTCTCTCTTCTTGGGTAATGGTATTGGTGTTGGCTCTGGTGTAGGTGTAGGATCAGGTATATCCCAATCATCATTATTTTTGGCTATTTTAGCCATTAATTCCTCAGCTTCTTTTGGAGTTCTTTTCCTGAAAACACAACCAGCACAACTATCTAGGTATGTCCTAGATTCAACAGTTAGTCCATTATAAAATATATCTAGGAAATCATTTTTAGGTAATGGATATCCATGGCTAGCTCCTATTAAAGAACAAAACCTTGTCCAAGATTCAAGCAATTTTTCTCCTTCAATTTTTATCAAAGTTAAAGATATCCTGCACAGCGGCATGTTGGGCACTAACAGGAAAATATTTTTGAAAGAAATCATTAACCAAATCCATAGGATTAGTAATATATCTAAGTGACAGATTGTTAAAGCAAGTTTTAGCTTCATCCTTCAATGAGAAAGGGAAGATCTTGGTAACAAAATAAGTACGCAGTTTTAGTATCATCAGAAAATAAACTACTCAAAGATGAAAGCTCATTCATGTGTTCCATAGAACTTTTACTTTCAGTTCCACAAAAAGGTTCCTTCTCAACAATAGATATAAGATAAATCTAAAGATAAATCATAATCCTTGTCTCTAATGTGTATGGGAGATGTGGCAAACTTAGCATCAAGAGAAGATTTATATTTCACATCATGTCTTGCAAGAAGACTCTTAAGAGCACTTGCACCGGTAGTAGCCCGAGCTTCTTCAATAAAGTCATCATTAAGTTCAATATAGGTTTCATCAAGATCATCAATAGACTCAGGTGAATTAACAGGTGTACCAATATTTTCAACAAGAATTTTAGCATTTTTAATTTGTTTGGATTTAGCAATAGTAGCATCTAGGAAAGGACCTAGAGAACCAGTATCATCAAGCACAGCAGAAGCATAATCAAAAGTATCAGAAACATTTTCGTACTCAGCATAAGTAACAGTACGTGTAGCATGTGGTGGAGTAAGAAGCTTACTCATAACAGACGGTGAATCAAGAGCAACAGAGGTGTTCAGAGTTGTACCTCTCCTTGTAGTGGATGGTAATATTGAGACTTTTCCATCACGAGTCTTGCCCATGATGCATGTATTGGAGCAAACAATATTACGATCAGGTGAGCAAATAAATAAAGCTATGCTCCCCGGAAACGGCGCCAGAAAATAGTCTTGATGACCCACAAGTATAGGGGATCGCAACAGTCTTCGAGGGAAGTAAAACCCAAATTTATTGATTCGACACAAGGGGAGCCAAAGAATATTTATTAGCCTTAACAACCGATTTGTCAATTCAGTTGCATTTGAAAGTAGACTTGCTCGCAACAATTTACTAGTGGTAACAGTTTTATAGCAGCAATAGAAATAAAATAACATAAGTAGTAAAATAGTAACAACAATAGCAATCGTGGAAAACAGCAGGATGGGAGTACCGTAGGCATAGAGGGAATGGATGAACGAGCGTTGCATGGATAACAAAGGTCATGTAATAATCTAAACATGGGCATTGCAGATAATAATAATAAAGCATCCAACTTCTAGGCAAACCATAGGCATGTGTTCCAATATAGTCATACGTGCTCGCAATGAGAAACTTGCACAACATCTTTTGTCCTACCAGCCCGTGCCAGCGGGGCCTCTAGGGAAACTACTGGTAATTAAGGTGCTCCTTTTAATAAAGCACCGGAGCAAAGCATTAACACTCCGTAAACACACGTGATCCTCACATCACGTCCATCCCCTCTGGTTGTCCCAATTTCTGTCACTTTGGGGCCTCGGGTTTCGGACAATGACATGTGTAAACAACTTGCAGATATGATCAAGAAACATAATTATAGTTATGAAACAATAACATGTTTAGATCTGAGATCATGGCACTCGGGCCTAGTGACAAGCATTAAGCATAACAAGTTGCAACAATGGTAGAAAACACTAACAATGGATACTAGGCACTATGCCCTAACAATCTGGCATTATTATATGATCGATCTCATCCAATCCCTTCCATTCCTCTCATCCTACAACAGTGTTTACTCACACATGGATGGGGGAATCATGGATGGTTGATGGAGAAGAGGTGACGGTGTCGATGGCAATGATCTCCTCCGAATCCCCGTCCCAGCAGGGCGCCAGAACAGGAACTTCTGATCCCCGAATTGAGTTTCGAGGTGGTGGTGGCGCTCTGTTGTGTTTTCTGTGGAATATGACAAACACCCTCACGTTTTAGGTTTACGAGGGTTATGTAGTCGAAAGGTGATGAGGGGATAGTAACCCGGTATCCCAACTCCCAGGTGTGACCCGGCCCAAACGGCGGCTGGACCAAATCCGGCTAAAGACAAAGAAACTTCTGGAAGGCCCAGGGCATGTAACGTTCGTGACCCGGATTGTGGGTTGCGGTAAGGAAAGTTAGGGTTTGTGTATAGAGTTCGAGTAGGACTCAGGAGGCGCTTTGTAAAGGCAAGCCAAGGGGGGTATGAGTGCTATATAAACCAACCCCTAGGCTTAGCCTCAGAGAGATTCGAGTCATAGTTGCAACACCTGTTATCAAGCATCCAGTATAATCATATCGAGAGCCGGCGAGTTGCTTTCCGGTTCTTAGATTGCTTTCGCCATGTCCTCCTTCGAGCTAAACCCTCTCCCAAATACCTGTGTCGACTTGCCCCAAGATCAGTTACCCCAGGTAACATCTGCCGTGATTATCCCACGACAGTTGGCGCCCACCGTGGGGCCTGCGTCCAAAGGTGTTTACATCACGGGAGAAGCTCGGAAGAGCATGAAGAACCTCATCGTCGGAGAAATCTACGTCAACAGCAAAGGAGAGAAGATGGTAGACGATTCTGGCTGGGGGCCAGAGTCAGATCACCTCGAAACCGGATCCATCGTGACAGTCGGCAGCGTCAACGTCTTCGTCGGTATGGTATGTACTTCCAGTTCGAATTGTGATAATATTGGATCTGATTCTGTGTCAGGAGAAGACATGTATGTCCGATCGGAAAAGGAAGAGTCGATTGGAACAACGGGTCAGATGGAGAGGGAAGATGATACCGAGTCTATACGGGATTTGTCGGAGGATCGATATGAAAGGGAAAACAGCGAGGAAGAACAGTACGAATCTACACCGGGCATCATGCGCCGGGTTGCAGTCTATGCGGCTCCCGCGACCAATCTCAATCAAGAAAACGCGGCCGCGGCGCCAGCCGGGGCGGTTCAGGCAGCGGCCCAGCAGCAAGGAGCAGTTGACCCGGTCTTGGTCCAGGTCGATGGAGAGTCGGCGTCTGTCACCAGTCGCCCAGCAGACGAGGAGCGACACGCGAATATGTTCGGGTTCCAAGCAAACCGGACACCGGGGGCGGGCCCCTCAAACCCGCGTCACCCGGCTCTGTTTGATAATAATTTGATTTTGGACCCCACAGTCTTGGCCACAGTTATTACCCCAGAAAACGCGGCAGAGCGTGTAAGAGACCTGGACGTGGCTCGTCGTGCATTGGAGCAGCAAAGAAGGCAAGTGGAAGCAGAAAGGCAGGGGATGGTCGCGCGGCAGCGCGAATTGGATGACCGAGAGACCCGGCTCCGGGAGGAAATGACAAGGATGCACCAAAGGCACCGAACTATGCTGCCGGCAACAGGAGGGGTTATTAACCCGACTGCCCTGGTGTTCACGCCTCAAGATCAGCCGATTCCACCGACGAACCCAGGGACCATACCGCGACCTTCAACGGGAGCACATCCGGTAAACGCGCCAGCCGGGTTACCTTTGCCACAGACAGGGGCGACAGCCGGCAATACCATGCCGCCACCACCATCACGATTCCGCACACCAGCAGGTCATTACAACAATCCCATGGACAACGTGTACGCAGCAACGCTCGCATTAAACCAGATTCCTGTGGGAGACTCGCCTCATGCGGAAGGAACCCGACGAGCAATCGATCTGCTACACACCGCGGTAGCACAGCAAGCCAATTATCCGGATCATAGAAGCGGGATGCATGGGACGCCGTACGCCAGTCAGCAACAGGTCAATGTTCAAACAAGTGCGGCACAACGAAGGGAAGAGCAGCAGCAAATGCCGCCTCCACCGCGTATCCAGACAGTACCAGTAGTATCAGCAGCGCAGGCGGTGGTGGACAGTTCCAGAGCCAGAAGAGCCGGGGCCGGATCTGCTGGGCGCGAATTGCCGGTGGCGCCACACCTCGAGGCACCCCCAGCCGGGTCACGCGCCTCCCGGGTAAGACCACCCCCAACCACCCTGGCGGGACCCAAGTGCCTCTCGGACGATATCAGGGCAGAACCTTACCCGGAGAAGTTCAAAGAACCGGGGAAAGTAGTAAATTATGAGCCAACAATGGATCCAGAAACGTGGCTGAGCAGCTATGAGATGGCAATGTCAATTCGCAACGCATCCGAGAATCTCCAAGCCAAATTCATGTACTTAATGATGTCAGAGGGAGCAGCAAAGTTATGGTTCACCAATCTACCGGAAAAATCGATCAAATCGTGGGAGGAGCTAAAGACCGCATTTATCAAGCACTTTCATGGGACATGCAGAAAGTTATTTACTATTGATGATTTAGAAAGATGCGTTCAGAAGAAAGGAGAGTCAGCACGCAGCTGGGTACGCCGGGTTATGGAGATACTCCACTCGTCTACGGATATCCAGCCTAAGGATGCGCTACAAGCTATGGCAAAAACATGTAAGTATGTTCCTTTAGTGCAAAAGCTAACTCGCATGAAATCTAGTAGGAATGCAGCGGAGGTTACAATGGGAGAGTTAATGGATGCGTGCAACAAACACGCTGCAACGGATACCACAGAGGAGGAAGTTGATGACAAGAAAGCAAAAGCAAACACAAGTAGCAGTGGGAAAACCGGCAATGGATCGGCGCCAAACAATAATGGAAGTAGCCAAAACAAGCGCCCGTTTGAAGGGAATTCCGAGTTTGTAGCCAACACGGAGGCCGGGTCTCCAAGACCTAGATCCGAAGGAAATTTTAATACTGGAAATCACAATGGGGGGCACTACCAAGGACCTCCAAGACCAAGCAACAGTTGGGACATATTTAGGATGGCATGCCCGAAGCATAGCAGGAACGGCAAGCCGGCCAATCACTCATTGGAGCAATGTGCCGACTTACAAAGGTGGAAGAACGAGGAAGTGAACAGAGCCATGCGAGGTGCAGGCCGAGGAGGAGGCCCGGGCCTAGGTGGAAATTTGGGCAACGGACCGCCCCCAGCCGGCAACCCGCCAGCTGGAAATCAAGGTAACAATCAAGGGGGAGCGGGAGGTTTTCAAGCTAACCCCAAACAGCTGGGTCAATATCATGTGCACACCACGGGAGGCTCTAACAAGGATAAGAAGATACTGAAACAAGCAGTTAATTCGGTCTCTTCCGCTGTTCCAAGATATTTGAGGTGGTCAGAACAGGAGGTAACATGGAGCAGGAGAGATCACCCGGACAGGATTGATCACCCGGGAGTCTTAGCGTTGGTAGTAGCACCACAGGTCAACGGTTACGAGCTAAAGAAAGTCTTGATGGATGGAGGGAGTAGTATCAACATCCTATACTGGGAAACTTTCCTGCGCATGGGCTTAAAGGAATCACAGCTGCAAAAAAGTACAACAGTTTTTCACGGGATAGTGCCAGGTCATTCGGCATGCCCCGAAGGAAAAGTGGCACTGGAAGTAGCTTTCGGGGAGTCAAAGGACAATTATCGAGTCGAGTGGCTTACCTTTGAGGTAGTAAAGTTGCGCAGTCCTTATCATGCATTGTTTGGAAGGCCGGCTTATGCCAAGTTCATGGCGAGACCGTGTTATGTGTACCTACAACTGAAAATCCCGGGTCCCAAGAAGACCATTACAATACACGGAAACCGAGATATAGCAGCTGAGTGTGATGAGGGAGACGCGGCAATGGCCGAGCAAGCCTGTAGGAAGGAAGAGCTCAAACATTACCGTTCCCAGGTAGACCTAGAAGAGAGGACAACGTCAAAAAAGCCAACTCCTGAGGGGGACAAAGCAAAAGTTAGGGCAGAACAAAACCCTAAGATGGTAGGCTTCATCAGGAGCGGTACTTTCAAAACTCTCAGCAGGGAAGAAGAAGACGTACCACCATCCGCAGCTGATCACGTTTCAAGGGCGATATACCCGGATTGGCTAGCAAATCCGGCACTCATTACGAAAGGGCATAGCAAGTGGAGAATGTGCATCGGCCGTACCAACGCGAGGCCGACTCTCGAGAATAACTAAAGCAGTGTAATGGGCGGCAGGTTTCATACGCACTCTTTTCCTATCCAGGGTACCTAAGGGGACTGGAAGGTTTTTAATGAGGCGGCCTGCTGATTTAAAAAAAAAAAAAAGAAGTTTCTTTCAATAAAAGAAGATGTTCTCGAGTCGTATCATGGTCTTTGCTTCAGTTACAAGTAAGTAACATTGTTATTATCAATACATCAGTATCATCGAAATACATTGCGTGAATATAGGTCTCCGGGGGGTGATCTGCTTCAATAAGTAATCACAAACCCGGAGACCCGGCCATGATGCCTATGAGTTATGGGGGCTGATTACTCGTAGAAACGGGTGCGGCTACAATCCTATAACTGGACGAAGGAGCCAAATTTCTTGATTATTCTTACTTAAGCTCGATGTGACTCGCGCTAAAGTGGCATGATCTGTTCACGTACGATTACAATCAAACTATGCAGCCCAATGGGGCTTGCTTGATCTTGTTTTTCGTATAGATGCAACGACATGGTATCCACGCGAAAGCCGGCTTACAGTACAAGATAATCAAAAGGGTCATCTAAACCACAAGTCCATGCAGAGTATAAGGCTAAAAAAGCCGGAAACTCAACAAGTATTAAGCATGACTTCAGTATTTATGTGAACAGCTATTGGTATTCAGCTTGGTAAACAGCAGTATGTCATCTGAGAAAGGCCACGCCCCCATAGCTCGTACTTTGGGTCATGGGGACTGGGGACTTCGAAACAGAAACAAACTGTTTAACTACCAAAGCCTGTAAACCTTAATTTCCGAGTATTGGGGACTTAAAGAAAAGTTCATCTATCAAAACCTACGATACTCGGTTAGCCGAGTCTCAAAAGGAAATTGAAAACAAAAATTCAAAGTATCGAGAATAAGCTTATACGTAACACGAGGATCGAGATTATCAAAAGCCAGGGGAGGCAAAGAGTTATCATAAGTTAACAAGCATACAGTCATAGTATCAGCACCAATGGTGCACAGGCGCACCGCAAAAAAAAAAATATATCATATCAGTCTCGAGAAACGCAAAGCACTAGGTAGCATCCTACTCGGCATCCTGAGAGCGGTCCTCCGGGTCTAAGTCTTGGACTTGCCCCTTGGCCTTGCCAGCAGTTTTACCCGGGCTCTTCACATCTGGACGAACAGGCGGAGGCACGGCTGGGGTAGAGGTAGACGGCTTTACGCCCAGCTCTGCTTCCCTCTTTGCAGCCTCTTCCTTCCTCCTAGCCAGATCAGTCGACCATTTGTCCAACATATCAATAGGGGGGGTGCCTCCACCAGGATAACCTTGCCCTCAGAATCATACGAGCTCATAATCGTGTTTAGATCCATCTTGTCGGCCAAAGCTGTGGCTGAAGGACGTACCGCAGATTGTATAGCTTTGAAATCCTGGGGCTTGAATTTGGATCCGTCAGCTTTAAACTCTGGGAACCCGGATACTACCTTCGCCGGGTCAAGCTTTGGAAAATAAGCCTTCGCCAGAGTTAAAGCCCGGGTCATCCCAATTCGGCAGGACGAACGCTTCAGTATTTCAATCCATCCAGGCGCTGTGGAAAAGGCCTGCATAAGGTTCTCCTCGCCCGGGTATACCTCAGAAGGCCACTTGATAGCATCCAGCAAAAGTTTCGTACCGGCAAAAAACGTCCGGAGCACAGTCTTCAGAGTTTTAACTTGAGTAATGGCATTCTCCTCCGGAGCAGCAAGGTTAGCACCTGCAATCGAAAAACACAAAAGCATATCAGTAATTTTGGTTATTACAACGGCAAAATGGAGGTAAGCAAGCTAGTTGCAAATAAACAAACTTACTTAGCAAAATACGGTAAGTGTCCGTAATCTGAGTCGATAAGTTCTTCAGCGAGGATTGGGCGGCATTATACTTCTTCTTGTATGTGGAGACATCTTTTTTCAAAGTCTTTATCTCCGCTTCAAGGGCCTCCCTACGCTTAACTTCAGCCAGCAAGAGCTGCTCAGCCTTAAGTAACGCTTCATCTGACTGAGTAATCTCTGCCTGCAAAGACCGGGTGAAGCTGTAAGCCGGATATCACGAGAGTATTTCCTCTGAGAAAATGATTACAGTAGATTATTATGCGAAGTACCGAGGATAATTACAGAAAATTATACTCGGAACTTGGGGACTGGATGTATAGTAAGAAGTGTCAAACAAGATTACCTGATGTGCTGCAGCCATACGCTCTAGGACATTTCCTTCCGAAGCTTTCATGGCGAGAAGAGCGCTCATTAGCTGGTTAAAATCAGCGTTATCCGAGTTAGATGACTCGGGTACCTGGAAAGAAGGAAAAGGAGCTTTTCTTGTAACAGGAGGTGGCACCCGGGTCATCCGAATGTCGGAGTCTGGTCCCCCTCCCGCGCTCGAAGCTGCTCCCTTCTCCTTCTCGCCTGCGTGCGAAGCGATTGGATACTCGGCGTCATGCCTAGCTGGCTCCGGTGGCGACACTTGCTCGTCGCCAGCCGCGGTGAAAGCATCATCAGCCGGCTCGTTCTCGACCCGGACCTTAGCCTCGGTGTCCTCCTGGTCGCTACTAATAACCGTGGCTCTGAAGAAGGTGCAAAGGCGCAATTAATCTTTGATTATGAAAAAAAGGGGATGAAAGTTCGGTATAATATCAGGAAAAGGCGCTTACCCGGTGTTTACCGGGAAGTCTGAGGGGAAGCCGTCACTAGACCCGGAAGAGACTGAAAAATGGCAAGAAAGGTCTGGGATTACATTACAAAGGAATGTCCGGAAAGAAATTTTGTTTACGATAAATACCAGGGTGTTGAACCGGGGGCGGCGAAGCGACCGGGTTAAGGGTCTCGTTGCCCGGATGGTTCCGGGTTACTCGGCGCCTAGTCGCGGGAGGCTCCTTCAGTTATGATCAAAAGGGGTGGAGATGGGGTTAGCCCCGGAGTGACGTTATGGGAACAAAAAACCAAAGTGTAATGAGATGAAGTAAAAACCTGGAGGGCTATCCTCTGGGATTTCCTCTTTGTTCCGGCTTTGGTGGCCAGCTCCGGCTCTTCCTCCTCGCTGGTGGATCCGCTCCTGCTGTCAGTTTCTTCTTCTTCGCTTTGGTCCTCTTGCTCTGAAAAATATCCGAGTTATAGCATAAAGAAGAAGAAAAGGCGGGATATAACGTGTGCAAGGGAATCAAGTATGTACCTTCATCCGAGTTAACAACATTGTCTTCCTCCTCCGCATCTTCGGAATTAGGAGGGGTGTCGACCGTCCAAAAGTCATCATCGGCCTGAGGAGAAGATGCCAGGATAGTGATTAATATCGAGTCAAGAGAAGAGAATAAAAGTAAGCTGTTAGAAGTCAAAATCAAGAGGTAGGAAACTTACTGCGGGGGCTGGATTCTCGAGGGTAAAAGGTTCTAGTCCGGCTATGCTCCGGATCACCTCGAGCTTCTCTGTTAAAAAACCCTTGATCGTCTTGTTCATATCACTAGGAGCAAGGGTACTAGGAGAGTATCGGATAGGGTCTGTGGGAAGACCCGAGTATTCGCACATCAGCTTCTCACGAATGGAGTTTGGCTGGATGCGGAAGCTGACCCAGGTCTTCACCAGGTTTAGCCCGATGAGACCTCGGGCTGACAAGATGGAGATCCTAGCTAGCAAAGGCAAGATCGCCTCCCTGTCCGAGTCAGGGGCGAAGGCGTTGAAAGTCTCGGAGATGTCAAGCTGACCCTCCGAGTAACCCGGCAACTTCTTTTCGCCGGGTGGAGAGGTATCCTGGCAGTAGAAGTATGAGAGCTGCCAGTGCTTCACATGAGAATTGAGAGTAATAGGAGGCATCAGGGAGTTCTTGCGGCGCTGGATGGAAACCCCGCCGCAAGTAAGAAGTGCGCCGTCGCCGCTTTCGCGACACGGCTTGCACTGAAAAAGTTCGACGAAAAGAGCCAGACTTGGCGGAGTGCACAAGTAAGACTCGGAAAGAACGATAAAATGGGAGATGTTTAAAATGGAGTTTGGGCCTATATCGAAAATACGGAGTTTGTAGTGGTCTAGGACGTCGCGGAAGAAAGGGTGACCCGGAGGCCTGAAGCCCCGGGTCACGTGTTCAACGAAACATATTACCTCGTCCGTTGCTGGGGAAGGTCGGGTTTCGTTGCCTGGTACTCTCCAGTGGATAGCTTCCTGTGGAGGTAGGGTTCCAAGCTCGACCAACTCCTCCAGTTTGGCCGTGGTAACAGAGGATTTCCCCCAATTGGCTGATATGGAGTTTGTGGATTTAGCCTTAGCCGGCTGTTTCCCCTGCCTCTTGGGTGCCATGGGGTTGACCTGGTAAAACATTGAAGGAAAGGGCGTAAGAAACAAAAACTCGGAAGTTAGTAGATAAGCAGTTACCGGCAATTTAAGCACAAACCGGGTATTGCCTTGCCGAGTCAAGTATGATGTGTCCGGGTATTGTATGCTATTACAAAATCTATGGAGCTTTCCGTAAAAGCAAATGTTTGGAGAAGTTATGAGGGTGTTTATGTGCCTACCATCTGCGAATGATCCGGAGAAGTGAGATTTTCTGAGGAGGGAGAACAAGGGCGGAAATTTTATATGGCCCGAGCCTAGATTGGGGATCTTATTTCTAAATTTATGGCCATGTTAATGACTACTGGAGTTAGGAGAGTAATATAAGCTATGAATCCTACCTATGAGGATGTATATGGTAAGTATCATTGAGCTAATCCGGCGCGGCCCGAGAAGTCGCGGACTACTTGATTCAGATCTGATCTGAGGAAAAGATGAGAAATTGCGAGGATGAGCTGAGGGATACGAGGAACTTACCAAAGGGGATTGAAGTAGAGCTTTGCGGAGACAGATGGCGCAAGATTGATGTCCTTTCGAGGTTGTTGGTCGGCGAATCGGGCGCTTGGCGGCGGATTTGGGAGTTGGAGTGAGTCGCGCGGTGGCGGAGCGCAGGCGACGGCGGATGGGCTCCGGCGAGGTGCGTGGGGCTTCCGTGGTGGCACTCCGCGAGCTCAGATTTGAGAAGAAGTGAAATGGGGAAAATGAGCCGTTAAGAGTTGGGTTTGTTCCTTGAGCTCTATTTATAACCGCCCGGATGGAAGGGCTTAGCCTAACGGTCGAGACCCGGGGAGTGCGGAGTAATTGGCCATTTCGAAATTTGAAAGGCACGTTTTATGCGCAGACCAATATGATCCAGAGAAAAAGGAAGGGGAAATTGCCTTCCTCCTATCAGCGGTAATTATCAAGAAGGATGTGGGGTCAGGGAGTTTCCTATTAAGATTTAAGTATGGGAGATTAAGGGAGAACCTAAGAAGGGAGAGCCGGGTCTTTACCTGGCTCCCTTGGTACCAGTCACGGCTATTCGTCGACGCGCTGCGTCTTGATCCTCATGTGTTTGCATCTAATATTTCTGTAGGGAATAGCCAACGCTTCGAAGAGTAAATCTTGGAAGCCCAAGCTATTCTGGGGACTACTGATGAGGGGATAGTAACCCGGTATCCCAACTCCCAGGTGTGACCCGGCCCAAACGGCGGCTGGACCAAATCCGGCTAAAGACAAAGAAACTTCTGGAAGGCCCAGGGCATGTAACGTTCGTGACCCGGATTGTGGGTTGCGGTAAGGAAAGTTAGGGTTTGTGTATAGAGTTCGAGTAGGACTCAGGAGGCGCTTTGTAAAGGCAAGCCAAGGGGGGTATGAGTGCTATATAAACCAACCCCTAGGCTTAGCCTCAGAGAGATTCGAGTCATAGTTGCAACACCTGTTATCAAGCATCCAGTATAATCATATCGAGAGCCGGCGAGTTGCTTTCCGGTTCTTAGATTGCTTTCGCCATGTCCTCCTTCGAGCTAAACCCTCTCCCAAATACCTGTGTCGACTTGCCCCAAGATCAGTTACCCCAGGTAACATCTGCCGTGATTATCCCACGACAAAAGGGGAGCCCGAGGGGGTGGAGGTGGCCCCCACACCACCTGGCGGCGTGGCCTAGGGGGCGCCCAGGGGTGGTATGGGCCCCTCCTGGCCCCCGTCCAGGTTTCTTTCTGGCTCCCGGGGTCTTCTGATGATATAAGCTCAATGGGGTCTTTTCTGGCCAATTTCCCGAAAGTTGATTTTTCTGCACAAAAACAAGATACCAAGGTAATTCTGCTGAAAACAGCGTTAGTCCGTGTTAGTGGTATCCAAAACTCACAAGTTTAGAGGAAAATAATAAGAACAGTGTTCGGAAGAGGTGATACGTTTTGGACGTATCAACCATCACATACCCTAACCAAAATGGAGAGGATAACTTAGATCACACAAATGTTTTGATGAAAATGACTAAGTGTTACATATTGTTATGTGCTACTTTAGTTAAAGAAGTGATATGACCACCCTTAGTGAACTCTTGGAAACCCCTTAACAAGTATTGAACCGTTAGAGAATGCATCTTTTAAAAATCAAACCTTGACCTTGTCCTAGCCAACTTAGTTAAACCCCTTTTGCCATGATTGTTTCCTTGTATGCTTTCTTCACTTGTATGTTTGTTTGGTAGGATGTTTGTTTATTTCGTTTTTGTGTTTTCATTGTATAGATTGTACGGAGAGCAACGATCTTTTGTGAAGAGAGTGTTTTTCTTCACTATATTCAACAAGGTAAGTAACACACCATCCATTCACCCATTATTTTCTATATGCATTTGTTGAAATTTGAGTAGTATGCATGATAGGAAATTTACTAAGTTATATTATGCTATGCTATTATCCAAGTAGTGTGTAGCCATCTCTTTACTTTATCTTTATAGCCTTAGAACTTGATAGATGCTATGCAATGTTACAAATTGTTTTTACTTGATGTTGTGGAAAAATTCTAAGTAACAACTTCAATGAACCACCTGGGTGGATTTGGTAGTGCAAGGCTGATGAGAGTTGAGTGTCTCTCTCAGGGGTGTTCACTTGAGGAATGCCACCCAGGAACAAAGTGATTTTGATGTCCCCCAAGTTTAGATTTCTTCCAGTGCAGCCTTTGTTCATATGGGCACTGGCTTAGTCGATTAAGTTGTGTGGACTCTACCTGTGGCTTGACAAGCAGATGTAGCAGAATTATAGGTGGAACGGGTCTTGTCGGTTGGTAGTTTTCATGCTTCTAAAAGAGTTCGAATCAATTCTCTCCTTTCCTTAATACATTCAACATGTATAGAATGTTTGGGTGAAAAGAGTGCAAGGGTGCAGAGTTAGAAACTATGATCATAGCCGTGACCCCGGTAATGGACGACTTCGAGCAGCTGGACAAGGATGGACGGAAAGATCACATCATCATTTTCAATAAGTAAAATTTTGACTAAGTGAACAGTAGTTGTGGTAGTTGGATTCAGTCCAATGATGCCACCCCTTTGAAAAGAAAAGTTTGTTTTACAAAAGAGATAGGGCAAAACTGGCTTTATGCAAACTTAGACAAAACTCCACTCAGCCAAATAAGCATGTAGTATTAGTCTTACCATTTATATTTACCATAGTGTTACTTGCCAATACATTAAATTGTATTGACTCCCTTGTGGCCGCATATTTTAACGTGCAGGTTATTCTGAAGACGTGTAAGGTTTTCGTTTAGAATCTCGAGTCTACCGCCAACATGGTTTGCCTGTGGCACATGAAGAAGACGGGTTCAATGTTGTACTAAGTTTTCCGATGTAATATTTTGTATCCTGCCAGTCTTCTAAGACTATGCAAGTTGTAATACTCTTTTTATAAAGACTGGATCATGCGATGTAATAGAATTTGACGCATTTGCATGATATTTCATTTTGTATTGTGGTGTTACCATTTGATCCAGGGACTAGCGCAATACCACAGGTGTTCTTGCATTATTTAAATGTGGGAACGCTACATTCCCAATCTCGACACTTCGGCATGGATCGATGGCCGACATTTTATGAATTGGAAGTAGGGCCAATTTATAGCTTCGCACATAGCTTTAAATATTGCCGGCCCCAGTAAAAAGGAACTCATTTTTTCTTGCAACACTTGTCATTTTATGCAGATCGAAATGATATTTCGATGTTAATATGTTTGTATATGCTAGAGACATATACTAGACAAGTATACATGTATGTATAGCTAAAGTGATTCTCGATAGGGATATTGGTGGGATCGATCGCCTTGACCTCAACCGGGCGGAAACCCTATATATGTAAATTTCTTAGCTGTGCCGGCCCATTTAAACGAATTTTATTAGCGAAAATAAGAGGTGCGGAGCGTGCAGGGGAGTTCGAACCTAGGACCTCGCAGTTCAACCGCAACGCTAAAGCCACTGGGACACAGCCAGTCTCTGTAAGTTTCTTCTTTCATACCTTTTTATCCTCTTATTTTTCTTACTTTTTTTCGTTTTTTCTTTTTTTTGTTTTTTTGTTTCTTTTTCTTTTCTGTTTTATTCTTTCTTTTTTGATTTTTTTGTTCAAACTTTAAAAATGTTCAAATTCGAAATTTGTTCAAAATTAAAAACTGTTCAAATTTGAAATTTGTTCAAATCTGAGAATCTGCTTCAAATTTAAAATTTGTTTAAATTTGAGATTTTTTCATGTTTGAAATCGTTTATCTTTCTAACAATAGAAATTAGAAATGAAAAAATATAAGTGAGCCGGCCAGGTGAGGTGCGAGCAGCCAGGAGCGAGGAGCGACCGAGACAGCGACGGATGCCTTTTTTGGACCGGCCCATGTAGTGCCATCGAGTGGAGCGAACGGGCGAGTCCTATACGGACTCGCTATAGGCGGCGCATAGGGGAACCCAAATTGGGGCGCACAAATGGCATGCGAATAGGTGCCAGCAAACCCGGGCCCAGTCGGCCCGGTATAGGTGTCCAATTTCTCACGGTGCTTCCCCTTGGACTCTCCGAAACTATCCGCCCCTTCGCGACTCTTCGTCTACGTAGACTCGTCGGCCGCCGCCTGCTTCGACGATATCGATCGGACGCCCAGAAGGTACAGTCCTCCGTGCGCCCGGCCGTCGCCGCCGTACATCGCCACTTGCAGCAGCCTCCTCATCCCGAGGTAACAAAACCAGCACACCGGCTACATTAGGGTTTCTTCCGTTCTTTACTTCTTTATTGCGGTACAATCATTCTCAAATCCTGGCTCTTTCTTTCTCATGTCAAATCTAATCCAATCCCTTGTAATCATATTTGGTAAGATTGAGATGACATATATATAGCTAGCATATTTCGTGCATTAATTCTTACAGTTAGTTTTTATTTTTTGGAAGCAAAGGCAAAAGATTTTTCTTACAGTTAGTTTCTCGATGATTTAGACAGCGAGAAGGAAGATATATAATGGAGAAATATTTCGTCAAGAGGCCAACAAATATGAGCACCGCCACTGAGAGCTCAAGCGCCGCGCCTCAACTAAATGATTTGAACAACCGTTGCCCGGATCTATCTGAACCGGAGCTAAAAGGTAACAGAGTTTATTTGGAGAATAAATATTCTATTTGGCACTCTCTCAAAATAAATCTGTTATATTATTATTGGACGATGTTACTTGTGAGTAAACAGAAAACCGCTACATGTAACATATTAATTTAGACGTTTATCAGTCTAAATGGCCAAGGGCTTGCATATACATGGGTGTCGTGTCATTTTTTATCCTGGGACCATCCTCGGTATTTGGAGTTGGATCTCCTACCTGAGCACCCACTTCAAATGAACCAGATCTCATTCGTGTTCCGGCGAAAATTTGGAGTGTGTTTGGACACATTGTTTACTTTCGTCGGTGTCTGTATTAATCGTAACACCAATATGTTTCAGATGGATCGGTTGCTCCAACAGCTAAAAGAAACAGGTCAGCTTGCCAACATGATGATTCTCATGGTGGCAAGAAAATAAGATATCCAGACCTTCCAGAGGTATTTTATTGTACTGCCAGACTTGTGCATCAGAATAGATAAATAAAAGTATGAACATATGTATGGTTCATCGCTGCAAGCTTTGCATTGTTCTGTTGCTGCTAACTTCCCAACAGAAAACTAGCTATTTCACGGGTTTTAAGGTCCGCTGCAAGCTTTGATTTGTTCTATTGCAGCTAACTTCCCAATAGAAAATTATTTCACGGGTTTTTAAGATCCACTGCCAATCTTGAATTTTACATCTCTTGCCCTTCTTCTTTATGCCCTATAAGAACCAGTTCCAACTTCTTAGCCTTGGATAATTCTAAGATTATGCCATCCTTTCCCTGCTTGACAAAAGCAAGTCTTGTACTCCCTCCAATCTATATTAAGTGTCGCTGATTTAGTACAACTTTGTACTAAATCAGCGACAATTAATATGGATTGGAGGGAGTTCTTTATTATTCCTTACCAGTACTTCTTCAGTAGTTCTCCTTAGCACGATCTGTTCTACTTGTGCACGCAGGACATTTGGCGTCACATACATTTCCTGATGCCAATGCAAGATGCTGCCCGTGCTGCCTGTGTGTCTTGCTCCTTTCTAAGCTCCTGGAGATGCCATCCCAATCTCACCTTCACTAACAAAACAATGTGCTCGAAAGAAACATTATATGAGGAAACTGTGGGATCCAACGCTATAGCAGACTACAACAAAAATATTGATCGTGTTCTGACGAACCACTCGGGCACCGGCTTGACGAAATTCACGCTTGAATACCATGTTCCTTGTGTTGCAAAACCATATGATCATCTCAGAAGCTGGCTTCAGGTTGCTACTACAGAAGGGATTGAAGAACTTAACCTTACAGTATACTCGAAGAAGGCGGCAACCTTTAAGTTCCCATGCAACCTTCTGTCTGGCAGGTGTCAGGACTCGATTCGGTATCTTCGCCTTTTCGACTGTGCCTTACGTCCCAGATTTGACCTTTGTTTGAGAAATCTGAAAATTCTGCATCTGTGTAAAGTGCGCATTAAGGACGATAGGTTGGGGTGCCTTCTCTCCAATTCCTTAGCTTTGGAAGAACTGAAGCTTATCAATTGCAATGACATTATTCGCCTGGAGATACCTTGCATGCTGCAGCGGCTCAGCTTCCTGGAGGTGTTTGAATGCTCCAGCCTTCAAGTCGTAGAGAAAAAAGCTCCAAATATCTCCAGAATTCGCTTTGTAGGTTATGAAGTGCAACTCTCACTTGGACAGTCTCTGGGACTGAAGAATCTGGAGTTGTCCCATAGTTGTGCCATCAGTTATACTATTGACAACCTTGTTTCATGTGTGCCGAATCTTAAGACTCTTACCATACATTCCTTTACTGAGGTATTCTCTTACTCCTAAGTTGGTAAATGTCCATACAAAATCAGCCATATCTTGGAATAATTAACCCGATACATATTTCTGCAGACGGTTAATGCACCAATTGCAAACGGCAAATTCTTCCATCTCAAGTGCTTGGATATTCGTATTTATGGAGGGTATTCTCACCGGGACTATGATTACTTATCATTGATTTCTTTTTTTGATGCTTCTCCTTCACTACGGACGTTTGTCTTGTATGTAAGTCACTGTTCACCGTGCAAAGATTGTCTAATAACCATGTATGGATCATTAGTTTGAATATATATGCCTTTGATCTTTAGGTAGCAAGGCAGTTCAAGTATGACTCTTTTGAGGGATATCCATCATCTCTGAGACGAATGCCAGGACACCGCCATCGCAACCTCAAGCGTGTGAAGATCACCGGTTTCTGCCCTCAAAAGAGCATGATTGAGCTAACATGTCATATTCTTGAGAATGCAACCTCACTTAAGTGCCTCACATTGGACGCTACTCCTGTTAGTAATCGGTGTTCTGGAAATACTATGAACTGGAAATGCCCTCCCCTGGAAACTGAATATATAAGGCAGGCGCATAAAACAATCTTGGCTGTGAGAACATACATTGAGGGGAAAGTTCCCTCTAAAGTTAAGTTTAACGTTCTGGAGCCTTGCAGACGATGTCATGCATTGTGAAATTCAGATGTCAAATTATTGTAGTCCATTGCCAATATTTTTAAATTCCAGAATTTGTCCGTGATAACTTAATTATTAGCATATTGTGTCCGATTACTGGATTCACCGGCATTGATCTCTATTCTGCACTTTATATCTTCTGTACTTGCAGTCCTTCCGAACAGTTGTATAAGATTGTTAAACTAATTTTTGAGGAAGAAACTCAGGGAATTTATTTTTTCCGTTTGAATCTTGTAGCAGCGCTGGATAGAAATAGTCGCCCAATTTATCTAGAAAGAGATTTTATTTCCTATTGCACAATTTGCTACATGCTGAATGTAGGTGTCGAGTCAAAAATCTGTAAAATGTGGTCATAAGTAAATGGAAGACATTAATTGTTTTGTTATGTGGCAATTTGTCAGTCCTTAGTACTGTGTTTTCAATCATGTATTTTCATATGCACTTAGGCATTAATTAACCGCTAGAATTGTTGGTAAGAACTATAAGGGGGGTGAAAACATGCATCACTTGGAATATATGAGCGCTTGTGTATTTGTACTGTGTTTCTCAACAAAAAAAAGCATATGAAGCATATGGCACCGTTTAAATGAACTAGTAATTTTTTTTGAGAGAAATTCGCACTTTATTGATCACATAACATCAGTACAAGGTTCAGGTTGGACGACATCCGGCATAACATCAAAAGAAAGTTATAGGATAAGCGTTCCGAAGAACGAGCTAGACAGTGTGCTTCTATATTCTATATTCAGAGTACGAAGAACATGTTTGAAAGAGCAAGAGGCGAAGGATGCTGCCAATGCTTTAATATCTGTGACCACTGAACCCATTAGAGAAGGGTCTCGGAGCTCGAGGAGATTCGTTGGAGCAGGGACAGACAGTCAGAGACTAAGACAATGTCCCGGAAGCCACGGTCACGGAGAGTTGACAGAGCTCGCCGCACCGCCATACCTTCTGCAAGCTCGGGTGCTGGAAAGTCCTCTAATCCTTCACTGCAGGAGAAGATGATCGAAGCTCCCCTGATGGTCCTGGAGGATTCCTCCCCAGCCCATGCGCCGTTCATTAGGAAAGAGCGCAGCATCCACCTGCATACAGACTGTACCAACAGGCAGATCAATGGTGCGCCGATGGTTTGGACTCACGCCTTGAGGCTGGCTTCGTCTTGAAACAGAATTGAATGATCAGTTCAACATACGCGACCACCTTTGCTGCAACACGGAGAGGATGGAGTTCTGTGGCGTTGTTCCTTAATTCATTCCGCGTACTGTGACTGCAGTACCGTCGCAGCCGTGGGGCTCTCCCGTTCGAGCAACTCCAAGATCCACTGTCCCGCCGAGATGATGCTCTTACGGCGAAGGTTGACGGGGAAGGTTGCCTTTCCAGATTTCCACACAGCCCGAGCAAATGGGCACCGTTTAAATGAACTAGTAATTGGTGCATGTGCAAGACGCCCTATTTTTCCTTAAGGTATACACATCCCTAGACTAAAAAAAAGATAAAATATAAACATGAACATTATATTAAGAAAATATTTAATATGTAAAAGATAGATGGTTTCATGAAGTATTATTACTGAAAATCGTGACATCTAAATTCTATTGGCAAAACGCCTCTTAGACCACCCATCATGAAAAATAATCACCAAATTAACATTTTGTTCATTAGAATCAATGCCCAACACTGGCCATAGCAATCTAAACTGCAAAAACAGGGAATGCATCACCTGTTTGTGCCAATTTTTGTGGAGTTTACATATGAATGTTGCTTCCCACTGCTTTGTTCTCGTGCGAGGTGCAGATATGCCTCGTGATTCCCCTATCACCGTGCTCATCCCGGACCTCAGAAAAATCATAAATTTTTGGAACCACAAAAATATTCTAATTTTATTATTTGTATTTTCTCTATGTTGGAGGCAATGGTGTGCTCTTCTAGCTGGATTTTGTTTTGACAGCCCGCTTCTAGCTAGATTAGAGGTTCCTAAAATGACAAGACATTTTTTTTTTGTTTGTGGTATGTTCATGGTTTTTTATCATTTATTTATCTATATAGTTTGTATGCATATCTAATTCAATTAGTTTGACTATCTTAGGAAAATAAAATAAGGATGTTGCTCATCCCATTCTGAAAAGTGTGGTGGGATGCAACTATAGTTTTCTTGCTCTCCACCGCGCTTAAGTATGTGTGATGCATTCGCCATGCCACATTGATTGCTTGAACCTTTTATCCAACACGAAATCTGAAATATAATAGTTAGGGTAATCCATTGTGTAGTTTCCTTGACCACTGGATTTTGTATATAACAGCAAATACTTAATCTGAATGTAATGAATGATGTGTTTTGCTCTATTTATTTGTCCGATTTGTTACACAACCAAAATAATCATGAGAAGGTAGATTTAAAGATGGTATTTTTATTATATTTTATTGTTGGATTCATTCATAAATCAAGAATAAGCATGATTGTTGTCATGGCATTTAGTTGATGTAGGAAATATTCAAACAACAAGAAATCAAGGGATAGAGTTGGTTGTTGCTTTGACCGCTATATATGTATTTTTGAGCAAGATCGTAAAAAAGTATTTATTATTTGATTATTAGTAAAGTAGACATGAGGGTGATCCATGTAGAAATTAGACAAAGGGTTTTAGTTGGTTATTGTTTTTTTTTCTGGGCCGCATAAGGGGGTTGACAAAGTGACAAGAGACGAATGAGCTATATTTGTTGGAGTCCCTCTTATGGTTGAATTTTTGTGTGCCGAGTCGTGTATTTTAATTGAGCCACGATTACTATAGTGATATATGAACTATAAATGTTGTTGGTGAGACTTGATAGACTATGCAATGGATGATTGCATTGCATGTATGCTACATCATGTGTATATAGCATTATGAATCGTTGACAATGACAGTGATAGTTTGTTTAACATACATCGTAGCCGGTCATATTGCGTGCACCAAACTTTTAAGCATGCTTACGAGCTCCACAGTGCCCCAAGCTGACCCTCAAAGTGGAAGCTGATATACAAGCTCTCCCTCTTCAGCAGCAAGACCTGAAAGTGGAAGCTGATCTGATGGCAAGGTACGAGATGCTTACGTCCAACTTAAATGACTTCTATAGACAGAGAGCGAAAAAACACTGGATTAAAGATGGTGACAAGAACACAAGTTTCTTCCATCGTGCTGTCGCAAAGAGGAGAAAAAGGAATGCCATTATGACTATCAAGGACGAGCAAGACATCCTTCAACATATGCCGGATAAGGTAGCTGATACTTTTATTGCTTATTTTAGAAACATTTTTCGCTCTTCTGGGCTGGGTTCCTCCTCCTCCTATTTCGATGACAGGCAGCTGCCTTCAGATGATCCTACCTACTCTATTCCTGATAAACACGAGCTGCTTGCCATTCTTAAAGAGATGAAAAAGAACGCCTCCCCGGGTCCAGATGGTTTTAACGTCGAATTCTATCTTGCTACCTGGAGCTGGATTTCAGATGATGTTGTTTCTCTGGTTACCAATTTCTATCGATCTGCCTCCCTTCCAGCCCATCTTAACGACACTCATATTGCTCTCATCCCCAAAAAACTTGTGCCTCTTGTCCCTGCTGATTACCGTCCCATCAGCCTTTGTAATGTTATCTATAAGCTCATCTCCAAAAGCTTGGCTAATAGACTTCAACCTCTTCTCCCAGGCTACATCCTTCCTTCGCAGCAAGCCTTTATTAAGGGACGTAGAATTAGCGACAACATTATCATTGCCCAGGAGATTACTCACTCTTTCCAGCTCTCTTCGTGGAACCAACAAGCTTTTCTCCTGAAAATTGATCTTGCCAAAGCCTTTGATAGATTGGAATGGAGTTTTATTCTTGCTTCTCTCTCACGTAAAGGGCTTCATGGTCATTTCATAAATCTTGTACGTGCCTGTATCTCTAACCCCTCCTTTGCAGTGCTCCTCAACGGTCAACCAACTACCTCTTTTGTCGCTTCCAGAGGGATAAGACAAGGCTGCCCTCTCTCGCCCACTCTCTTTGTTTTGGCTATTAATGAATTATCTATTGCTCTCCAGGACGCTTTGCAGGTTCAACAGCTATCTGGCGTCAAGTTGGGGCCCAGTTGTCCACCCATTCACTCTTTATTATTTGCAGATGACCTCCTTATATGTGGCCGAGCTGATGCTACTGAAGCTGTCAGGATCAAGCAAATTCTTCAATCCTTCTGTCAGGCTTCAGGACAAATTCCTAACTGGAACAAATCAGGTATTATTTACAGTAAGACAATTCCCTCTCAAATCTCGAATCAAATTAGTCTGATCTTTCCAGTTAACATCATGGACTCGGCCTTTGTGCACTTGGGACACCCTCTTATCCTCCCTGCAAAAAATAGATCTGAGGCCTATAACTTCATCCTTCAAAAATTCAAAGCCAAATTAAACACTTATAAAGCAAACTCCCTTTCTCATGCTGCAAGATTGGAACTGATTAACTCTGTTTTTGCCTCTATACCTGTCTATTACATGTCTAACATCATATTCTCCAAGAAATTCATTGCTAAGATAACAGGTATCATCAGAACCTTTTGGTGGCAAGGTATCTCCTCTGACCAGGCTAAGAAACCAATCTGTTTGCTAGCCTGGAACAATATTGCTTTACCAAAAAAGGAAGGAGGCCTAGGCATCAGAAACTTGAGAGCTGTCAACCTCAGTCTCATCCTTGCAGCTGCTTGGAGAATTGCTGAACAGCCTGACAGTCATATACAACAAGTGCTTAAGTCTAAATACTTTGTAGACTCTTCCATATGGAAACCAAACCCAAATGCTCCCAAGTCTGCTTTTTGGGCATCTGTTCTTAAGATTATGCCCTTGTTAAAATCAAATTCTTTCTATCAGCTTTCTACAGGGAACATTTCCATCTGGAGCACACCTTGGTGCCAGGCCTGGGAGCGTGTGTATGATGATCTTATTATTCAGGAACCACCCTTTGTCTACCCTGCTATGGTGAAGCATCTTTGGAGGCCAGGTTTGAAGGTTTGGGATGCCCAGTTAGTCTCCTCTCTTTTCACTAACCCTACTGCTCAAATTATTTTAGATACTCCCATTTTGCAGTCGGAGGACAGTGATATTCTTTGCTGGAAACCTGCCTCTTCTGGCATCTGTACCTCAAAATCGGCCTATGGTTTGTCTCTCAGATATCTGCAACCTGCCCCCCCCAGCTCTGCTGCAGACTTGGATGACACCTCACTTCAATTACTAAAACAAATCTGGAAGACTAAAGATATGATCCCAAGAATCAAGACTTTTGCTTGGAGGCTTCTCCGAAGCGCCCTTCCAACTGGAGCAAGATTGGCATGGAGATCAAGACACATTGATGGTTTTTGTGGCAGGTGTGATAAAGAAGAAGACGACAAGCATCTGTTCTTTACATGCCAATTTGCCAGAGCAGCTTGGTTTTTACCCCCTTGGTTTATCAGGTCTGATAAACTCTGGGAAAATCTGCAATCTACAGGGATGATCATCAATACTATTCTATCTTCCAATCATCCATTTGCTTCTTTATCTAATATACTGACATTCATGTGGTGCATCTGGAAATCTCGAAATGATGTCTTATTTGCCAGGAAATCAGGTTCTCCTTTTCAGGTGGGACTGGCTATGAAGGCGTTGCTTGCAGATTTCGCCGTCCAATGCCCGCTGAACCAATCTCAAAAGCAGATCACCAGGGCTCTGCATCCTCCTACAATCTTGGAGAACTCCTATGTTTTCCTTGATGCTGCTTGGAAGCCCAATCAAGATTTAACTGCCTCGCCAGCTGGACTAGGAATTTTTATCTGCTGGAAGCATGAAGGACGAGTTTCAGACATTTTCATGCAGGGCCTCTCTCTGAAGGTGGACTCGCCCCTTTGTGCTGAAGCTGACAGCATGGCGTTGGCTGTTAGGATCATCGCTGCTCTTCGCATTTCTCCCGTGCAGATCTTCTCCGACAACCTCACGATGGCCTCTGCTGTTCGATCTTCCTCCTCGGTACTCCAATCGATGCCCTGGACCATAAGGAGGCAACTTGCGGAGATCAGGTCGAATTTGAAGAATATTGTTTTCTCAAGCCATCATACTTACAGGGAGTTCAACATGCTGGCTCACAATGGCGCTCAGCAAGCCCTTCGATCGGAAGGATCAGGGCTCATCAGTTCTTGCAGGAACCCTGCTCACGACAGCAGATTGTGCCCGGTAGTCGAAGCGATAGATTCTCTGAGACTAAATGGCAATGTAATCCCTGTTGTTCACTGTCTCTGAGCAGTTTCATAGGCACCTCGGTGCCATCTCTTGTACAAAAAAAAACCTTTCTATATAATCCTATGCTCCAGAGATAACGGGTGTTTCACCCTAGAGACTGTTGGAGGTGAACCCTAGAGATTATTCAGTTATTATTCTATCTCCAAGTTCAGAATTAAGTTTATTTCATCATGCTACAACCTCTATAATACTTGAAAAGTAAGTTTTAAAAGGAAAATCTTTGCGTGGGTGTGAAGACATAAACAAACAAGAGTTCCTAATCTTTGGCTCTAACATTATCTTATGGTTTGTGAGATGATCATATTTTCCTGATCATGTACTTCATTGAAAGTCTAGCAAAACATAAGAGTTTATTGTTAGGATAACAATAGTACTGAAACGATCCAAGTATATGTTCTTGCTAAAAGAGACTAAATAATTGTGACATATTTTAGCAAAATACATATGAAGTTGTCATTGACTATAATTCCTATACTACGAGAATCTAGCGACCATGCGATCGAAAGTTATACTTTGGATGTAATCAACCATCTTGACTGGGGATCAGGACGGTGATGTGTGGGTATTACCGGTTCCATGTGTCGACATATCCCCCGTATGACATGTTGGGGGCTTGAGAATAGGAGACGGATGAGCGCTAGTGGACTCGACAATTAACAAGGGACGCGATTTACCTAAGTTCCGGGCCCTCAAGGAGGTAAAACTTTTACTCCCGCTTGTCTGGATTACATCAGTGGTGGTTTACAATGAGGGGTTCCCTATTCGCCGGAGATAGATTGAATCTCGAGCGAGCCAAGACTGTGGTGGATTGAATATTCGATGCCCTTCCCGGGGTTCTCCCAGCCTTTGTATAGGAGGCTGGGTCTTTAATCCGCACCTAGGTAGGTTACAGAAACCCTAGCTATGTCGGTTGTGCCTCCAATCCTTGGATCGCAAGTCTTACGAGTGGGCTTTGACTGGGCCTTCTAGATGATTAAGATGGCTCCTCATGATGGGCTTCTATATATAATTGGACCGGGTAGGCCCGTCTGGAGGACTCGAGAAGTATCCCTACGTCAGTAGCCCCCGAGTTCTTATTTGACTCCGGGGAGTCGGTTAGGACTCAACTCCATGTCGGATATCTTGTGACTTATAGGCTAAAAGCTTCTTTTAAGGACGTGCAAATCGTATTTGATGAGGACTCGTGTACAGAGTCGAGAGATTTGTTATATATAGCTAGTCGCTTGGTTCACCCGATAGATCGGGACCAATTAATTGTACTTGGGCAAAACCAGTACTGACCTACACGAATCCGAGTCCCCCGGCTCGAATCCGGATAGGTGATAATTGCGACTCATGCCGCGGATGACTTACCGAGTCGAGCTTAACCTTTAGTCGGGTACCTAGCGCGTCCGCTAGGATTTTTCATCATGCCGTTAGCATGGAAATTTCCAGGAAATGCAGCGTTAGTGCGATTTCTGGGCCCAAAAGACAGAATCCTTGGGTCTTACCTTCACGTTTGTAAAACGCAGCATCCAGGCGTGCCTCGATGGAAATGCACCTGGGAATCCAAATATTGTGCGATGTGTTGCGCGTCAGAGTCGTGATATAACTGATGGGGATTAAAGCGAGTCCTTATTCAAGGTGCAGACTCACGATTTTCTCTTAGGAGATGTGGCGAGCGCCTTCTTTTGTAGCGAAGCCACACCATTGTGGTGGCTAAACAGAGAGAACACTCCTTTATGCTTTGGACCCGCAACATTTTTGAGGCGGAATGAGGCAAGTGATGTTTTGTTTCTCGTACCCGCAACATTTCTGTGGCCGAAATCAAGCGAGTGCCTTTAGCTTTGGACTCGTTTGAAAATGAATCCGTAATCTGATGTTTTGATGACGTCATGACGGACTCGCCTGCTCCCGATGGGACGTGACGCGAATTGGCAGGGGTGAGACGAGACGTGTTGGACACACTCTGCTAGCTTTTTGACCGGAAGCAGGCCGTCGTGCGCTAGTTTTCCCGCTTAGTGGCGCAGTTAATTACGCGTGGATTCCTTGAAGATCATGCGGAGTAACCACGCACACAATCGATTCACCTTCAGGCGCCACATGGTGGCTTGGATTAACGCCACACGTCCTTTCTGACAGAGATCAACGGCTCGGGTCGATCCGGCCGCGGTATAATGTGGGGCCTGCAAGGAATGATTACCTCTTTTGTTGCCACATTCCCCTTCTTCCTCCTTAGCGCTCACTTTCCATGGCTTGTTTCACCAAAGAAAAACCCCATGGCTGGTCTTAGCAAGGACATGCGCGCGATGGCGGCGTCGGCGAAAAGCGGGGGCGCAACCTCATCGGCTCTTCGGAAGAAGACTGGCGAATGGCGTTCCTCCAACATCACCATGAAGAGCTCGTAGGCAATGCAGAAGGACGGGGTGCTTCCCCAGCGAGCTCGGGGCGCGTTCGTAATCCTGGGAAATACGAGGAAATCCCGAACCCGCAAGGTAATGAGCGGGTCGCTTTGGCCGAGCATGTATCGCGCATCCTTTCGTTTCTTCTGCATCCCTTCCTCCTCGGCCTCCTCTACATCTACGAGATCCAGCTCCAGGACCTCCCTCCAAATGCAGTGCAGCACATCACATGCTTCATCGTATTGTGTGGGCGCTTCCTTGGCACTCGACGCAATCGGGGGTTATGGAGGCGACTCTTCCTAGTGAAGACGCACCGGGAGAAAACCCTCTAGGGTGAAGATGGACCTGGGGAGACACTCGCCACGGGCGGCTTTGAGATTCAGGCCCGGGGCGAGGTCAACTACTTTGAGATAAAGTTTGTCGACTCCTCCTAGGGATGGCGAAGGCGATGGTTTTATGTCCAAGCGATGAGGACGTGATCACACGCTCATTGGGAGACCCCAAACAGATGGTATGATGCAGTCTAGAGAAAGTTTTCCCCTACTAAAGAACCAAAGTTATCGAACCAGTAGGACTTCATAGTATTGAAGAAGGTTACTTGTATCAACTGCACCGTTTATCGATCTTGACCAAGCGTGGAACCTGCACACAAACACAAACTCTTTCTTGCCCCAACTTTCTGGAAGGTTGTCAAACTTCTGGTCATGTTGAAAACAGGAGATTTAAACGTACAAAGTCTTGGAAAACAATCAAATAAAAATAGGACGGTAAGGAAACAATTATGAAAGTGCTTAAAAGAAGGTTTACAATATGAGGAAAATAGGACCGGGGGCCATAAGTTCACTAGTGGTGTCTCTCCAAAGAAAACAAACATGTTGGGTGAACAAATTACAGCTGGGCAATTGACAAATCATGAACGTATAACAATACTATTATGACGAGATAAAGTTTATGGGTTCTAACATTGTAGGCATTATGTCAAGGCATATGGACCGCTATCCAGCATGCATCCATATCTAAATATCCACCTCAAGAAACCTATCCAGCAACATACAAATGTATTAAGATTAATACGTAATGTAAGGAGTGGTTCCCATCCGTAGACAGGAGCATCGTTGTTTTCTCCCTAGTGGCAACAACTCCCCCTGCACGTTTCTATCACTTAAGCGCAAGCAACAACGAGGCATGAACCCACTATCTAGCATATAAACCCTCTCTTGGAGGTGAAAACAACTACGTGGCCAAGGTAATCATAAACACTGGAGAGTATTGCAAGAAAAGATTAAAAGTCTCTACAAATATAAGTGCATCATCTCAGATCGACATGAGCAAAATAATCATAATCTCATTGTTCATCGGATCCCAGCAAACACAACATGCACAATTACATAACGGTGGTCTCGATCATGTGAGACAGCTCACGAGACTCTAAACATGGAGGCATAGGGAAGAGTACAACCATCTAGCTATTTCTATGGACCCGTAGTCCCGAGATGAACTACTTATGCATCTGTCTAGAGGCGATCATGGCGATGTAGAGGCCTCCGGTGGCGATCCCCCTCTTCGGAAGGGTGCCGGAGCAGGACTCCAGAAGCCCTAGATTGCACTTTCAAGGTGACAACACCTCTATGTATGTTTCATGGAAAGTAACTCCATCCCCGATGTTTTAAGGGTAATATGCAATTCTAGGTGAAGGGGGGACTTGAACGGTGGCCAAGTTCCCCAGGGGCCCAGCAAGCGCGTCCTAGGGGGAGCTCGCGCCTGGTGCCCTCCTGGTGGTGATACTTCATGAACGTATCCTTAATTTCTGATGTTCCATGTTATTTTCATGTTGTTTCCTACACGTTTGCTATACGCTTTATGCCTTTTTCATCGATTTTCCGGACTAACCTATTGACAAGATGCCACAGAGCCAGTTCCCTGTTTTCTGCTGTTTTTAGTTTCAGAAAACTTGTTTTGGAAATATTCTCCGAATTGGAAAATTCGAAGTCCGGAAGTCTTAAATTCCCGAAGGTTCCACGGAGTCCCAAAGAGGCCCAGAGGGGGGCCACACCATAGGGCGGGGCCCCCCTGGCCGCGCCTGGGGGTGGTGTGGGCCCCTCGGGCCTCCACCCCCTTCGCCCTTTCGCCTATTTATACCCCCGATATGACAACCCTAAAAATATACCACTTCGTCCTGAGAAACACCTGAGGCCACCGTCATCGTCATCCCGAGATCGAGAGGGTTCTGGAGCTCTCCCCGGCACCCTACCGGGAGGGGAATTCATCACTTAAGGGGTCTACACCACCATGCCCTCCTCCGAAGTGATGCGTGAGTAGTTCATCCCTAGACTACGGGTCCATAGGTGTAGCTAGATGGTTGTCTTCTCCACTTTGTACCTCATGTTTTGATCTCGTGAGCTATCCTACATGATGGAGATCGTCTTTATGTAATGCTACATGTTGTGTTTGATGGAATCTGATGAATGTTGAATGATATATCTTCTGATTATCAATCTATCATGTTATCTTCATGCATATGTTATTTATGATCTTGCATGCTCTCCATTATTAGTAGATGCTCTGGCCAAGTAGATGCTAGTAACTCCAAGAGGGAGTATTTATGCTCTATAGTGGGTTCATGGCTCCTTTGCATCTGTGCTCGAGTGATAGATTCGTGACGGATGGAGGATGTGTTGTTTCCATTAGGGAGAAAACAACAGTGTTTACTTAGTTTACCTTGTTTACATTACACACTTTGCTTATTGTGATAATCTGTTGCTTGCAACTTAATACCCAACGTTTATTCGGATGATATTCGGAGGGTGGATTATTAGTCATAGATGCAGTTGGATGATGGTCTATGCATTTTGTTGTAATGCCCGCATGAATCTCATAGTAATCTTTATGTCTTGCATTTGCACTACGGTGCAGCCTTCATTTCTGTCAATTGCCCAACTGTAATTTATCTTTCACGGAGAGACACCACTAGTGCACTATGGACCCCTGTCCATTTTCTCATACTGATAATACACACACTGCTTCCAGTGGTTTCACATTGCGTTCATACTGTTACTACTGCTTTCATACTGTTCTCCTACTGTTTTCCACACCATATGTTTAACCTCTTTGTTTTCATCAAAACCTGTGAGATTGACCCTACGTTAGGACAAAGTGATTTGATTGTGTTGTGTAGGTTCCACGTTGCTGCTGAACCGGTAGTGCGCCATGCCATCTCAGCTGCATCAATCTTTAGAGATTGCTTGTCCTCCTACTGGTCGATTCAACCTTGGTTTCTTTTCTAAGGGAAAACTTGCTTCTGCACTGTCGAATCTATGACTCTACAAATCCCTTAGGTGAACCTATCGGGTTTCGATTAGGAGAACCCATGAGCGCTGGTGGAATTGTCGGCTAGACAGGGGGCGAGATTTACCCAGGTTCGGGGCCCTCGAAGAGGTAAAACCCTTACTCCTGCCTCTTGTCGATCTGTATTGATGAAAAGATCGGTTACAATGGTGGTACTTGAATCGAGAGTAAGGACTCGAGTTCAAGGTTTCGATGGTGAGGTATTGCTTGGCCCTCTACCGGTGGCTCTCCTGGCCTTATATAGGTGGCCAGGTCTCAAACCTTACCCGGAGAGGACTCGAATTCTAACCCTAGGTCGGTTACAAGTTTCCAAACTTAACCCGCAAGTTAGTGCAGGTGGGCTTCACGTAGGCCTTCTAGAATACTCCAAGAGCTCCTCTTCTTGGGCCTTAACCTTGGGCCTGATATGGGGTGTCCTTACCCGCGGGGTCCAGGATCTATGCCTTCGTCAGTAGCCCCCGAGCGTTTGCTCGAGTGGGTTTTTTCCAGTCGAGTAGACGGTCAAATCTTGGCCTTTCTTTCCTGCGGGTAACCAGCTTGGCTGTTTTCCTGTTTAGAGGGCGTGTACCCTGTATAATAAGCTTTCATACTCGAGTATCGAGCAAAGCAAGTGCCTGTTTTTATGGCTTTTTATCGCAGAAGGATGCGGCGCAGCAGCTTGGATCTCCCGAGAGATCAGGGCCAATTAATTGCGACTAGGGCAAAAACATTTCTGGCCTACACAGATTCGAGAACTCCGACTCGAACCCGGTAAGGTGATTGTTGCGACCGGGCCGTTGTGGTCTTATCGAGTCGAACTTAACCTATGGGGGTACCCGGCGCGTCCGCTAGGATTTTTCTTCGTGTTGTTGACACGGAATCATACCGGAGGATGCAGCTTTTGAGTGCGATTCCAGGCCCTCAAGAGATATCTTTTCGGGTCTTACCTTCATATTCGAAGAATATGGCATCTGGATGTGCCTAGTCGGCTGAACAATCCAGGTTTTTATGATGTGTGAATATCATGTGTGAAAAAAGGTAGGTTCCGCCTACTCGAATAATTGTTTGAGTTAGTAGATCCATACGAAAGAGTTTTCGTGTTAGGAATTTTTGCGCCCATATGAAAGAGTTTTCATGTTTGGGATGCCGGACCCATACGAAAGAGTTTTCGTGTGTAGGGTATCTTTCTCTTGTTTAAAGAGATTTTTTTTCTTTGCTTATGAAAGAATTGTTTCTATTCGAAGGAATTTTGTTCATACGAAGTTATTTTCGTGTTTGAACTTTCCATTCGAAACTTTTTTGTCTTGATGATGCGCGCTATGACGTCATGGCGCACTTTTCTCCTCCCGAAGGGACGTGACGGAGTGCGAGCAGATAGGGCTGGCCCACCTGGTCAGCTTTTTGACCGGGAAACGAGACATCGTTCCTGGTTTTCATGCAAACCGCATAGTAAATGCGCATGATCTTCTGTTGAGATCGTGGCAGGAAGCAGCGTTCACCGCCCCTTCGTTTCATCTTCACACGTGGTGGTAGAGATGAGCGACACGTGGTGCATCGAGTGGCCAGGATTGATTTGCTCCGTGTATAAGTACGGGTGTTTGCGCTGCGGTAAAACTTTCCCAGCCTTCGTCTCCAATCCATCTTCTTCTTCGCGCCCATCTTCTTCCTCTCCTTAAGCTCGTGCTGTCAGCCATGGCCGGTGGAAAGAAACGCGGCGCTGCTGTTTCCGCATCCGGGGAAGCCTCAGTGCAACCTGCGCCGCGCTCGGGCGACTGGAGGTCGCCCAACACCACTGCAAAAAGCGTCAAGGAAATGCAGCGGGAAGGACTACTGCCAGCGGAGTCCGAGAAGCGGGTGCGCCTCGGCAAGAAGGAGGAGGTACCCAACCCGCAAGCGAATGAACGCGTGGTCTTTGCGGACCACGTGTCACGCGGCCTCTCTTTCCCCCTCCATCCATTTCTTCTCGGGTTGTTGTATGTCTATGGCATACAGCTTCACGATCTTCCCCAGAACGCGGTGCAGCACATATCGTGCTTCATCGTGTTCTGCGAATGCTTCCTAGGCATTCGCCCACATTGGGGGCTCTGGAGGGCTCTCTTCAAGGTCCGGATCTTCCGCGAGAAATCGCAGGTGGACTCCGAACCTGGTGAGCCGCTACGCACGGGTGGCTTCGGGATTCAAGCTCGATTGGAGTCCAGCTACTTCAACATGCACTTCATCGACTCCGCCCAGGGATGGAGGAAAAAATGGTTCTACGTCATCGACAACAGCTCAGGTGGAACTCATGAATTCCACCCGTTCGCTATTCTGAAGAAGAGGAGGTCCTGGGCGCACAAGCTGTCGACTGAAGAAACCGAGGTCGTCGCGCCGCTACTCGCCAGGGTGGCCGCCCTTCGCGACCAGAGTGCTGGGGTTGTATTAAACGGACTGCATCTGGCGGCCGTTTTCCTCAGGCGCAGAATCCATCCTCTGCAACTCAGGCCTTCCACAATGTGGGAGTACCAAGGCTCTGAGGACCCTAGCCGAGTGAGTTGCGAGGAACTCTCGAACGTCGAGTTCGAGAAGAAAATCGCTGCTATCACTAGCCTGAAGGTGGGAGAGAAATTTCCCGACTGCACAGTTGCAGCCTTTGACGCGTCGAAGCCTCCGCCAGCCGCGGTGAGTTTATTCTTCACCTCTTCTTTTATCTTCTTGTTTGTTCTGAGTTTCAGTCGAATGAATTTTTCCTTGCTTGAATTTTTCCTTGCTTTCTTCTGCTTTCCATAGAGTTTGTCCGTGGCCACCTGCTATCCTCCTGTATCTGGGGCGGAGGCCTCAGAGTTGTTGACGATTAACCTGGAAGGCCCAGCCGACACCAGTGTTGCCGATGCTTCTTCGAGCTCCGACCAAGATTCTTCAGATGACGCAGGAGACTCGGGTGGCGATCGTTATAAACGTCGTCGGGTAGAAGGCGATGAGGCCACTTCTAAGGACAACTCCTTGGATGAGTCGCCCGGGAAGGAGCCCATCCACGCTACTCCTCTGCAAACGCGCGCCCCTTCTTCCTCATTCCCAGTTATCCAGACCGCCTGGAATGCGGATATGCTGGATGAGGATGAAGACGATGAGTAAGTTTTTCTCCTCGTTCTTAGTCGAACGTTTTTCCTTTGCATCTGTGTTGACGCTTTGTCTTTTGTCACAGACTGCAAACCATTAGTCCTCGCAGGTACGCCTCTTCTCTTCCTCCCGAAAGGAGGAGTAAGGCAGGAGCTGCGGATGAGGCTCCCATTGCAGGCACCGTCCAGAATTCGCCCAGCGTAGCCTCCAAGGCGGCGACTATGGAACATGAAACTCCTAGTTTAGCTGCCGGGGCTTCAGCTTCAAAGGAGGTCTCGGGTAGCTCCGCAGATCCCCTCTCCCGTGCCAAGGGCAAGGTAAATTCTGTTACTTGTCTTTAATTTGTTTATCGGGTGCACGACAGTGCTCCCGATGGGAGTAGCCCCCGAGGCTGTAGTCGATCACATGTGATCGGCTACAGGCTCAAAAACTGTCTTTTCCTTCTTCTTTATTTTATCGGGTGCACGGCAGTGCTCCCGATGGGAGTAGCCCCCGAGGCTGTAGTCGATTGATTGTAATCGGGTACAGGCTCCAATTCTTCTCTTCTAATTTTTCTATCTCTAATTTCTTGCAGTCGCTCATTGACTCCCTTGCGGCGATTGGGCGCCGTGTTGTCCTCGCCGAATCTGACTGTTCGTTCCTTCGAGCGGAGCGCAGTCGACTCACTTCTGAAAACGAGCTTCTTTGAAGTAAGCTCAGCCCCCTTTCTTTTTCTGTTTGCACCTTCCCATTAGTTCTTCGATTCTAATAGATATTGTCGTGCAGCTCAACTTGAGTTTTCGAAGACCGAGAAGGACGATGCTTCTACTCGGGCAATAGCTCTGGAGGCTGAGCTGGCGGCTGTTCGCCAAGATCTGGAATCCTCCCGCATGTCTTCGGCTGACCTCGAAGGGAAACTTGCTTCTGCCCAAGAGGCCTTGAAGAAGTTAGAGACGGCCAGCACCAAGGCGGATGCTGATCTTGTCGATTTTATCCGTCCCCTTGCCGGGCGCTTTGCGGGTGAGTTATTTTGGGTTTATAATTTATTTTCTGCTGTCTTGATTTTTGACGCTCTTCTTCTTTGTAGGTCTTCTTGGTGTTCCTCTGGAGCTTCCAGGGATCCAGCGGGTGGACGCGCTGACGGATTCCCTCGCCCAGCTCAGGAGGCATGCCGAAGGAATTTGCTCCTTGGTTGGCAACGCCACTCAAGTGTTGACGCAGCTGCATGGTCGCCTTCTCGTTAATGCTTCCTCTCCATCCGCGCTAGGTGACCTGCTGAAGATCTTCTCGGGGAGCAATCTCCTGGATGCCTACGCGGTTGCTCAGTCGGAGTCTGGGGCGAAGACGGCCATCCAGTTCGCGCTGGCGCTTGGAGTTAGCGGCTTGGAGGAGGCTTATTCGGATCTCCCAGTCGACCCCTCCACGGGCAAAAAGGTACGGCTCTCTCGTTTTGGCGAGCCAGCCTCCATCCTTGCTCGGAAGCTGTCTGAGCTGTTTGCTCGACTTAAGGGAGGGACGACTGCCGCGAGTGGGAGCACCACTGTAGCTTCTTAGGCTTGTATTTCTTTTGCTTTACCAGCTTGATTGTAATGAACCTTGGGATGTATTCCCGTATTTTCACTGTCTTTAATCGAGGTGTTCTTCTGAAAAATGCTTCTTGCAATTGTTTGTCTTCTCCCGATGGGAGTAGCCCCCGAGAACCTGTTGAATAGGGCACCTTATTCCTTTAATCTTCTTTTTGATCTGCAGGTAGCCGAGGTGGTTGCAGAACCCTCAAGTGGACCTGCTGCCCGAGCTGATCCACTTGTTGCCGCTGTTGGGACTTTGGCGGGTCTCCGTGATCATGTAGCCGATGGTGAGCGCAGGCTGAAAGCGTTGTGTGGGGTAGCCGATGTGGCGAAGTCCAAGCAAAAACTGGCGATTGAACGCGAGCAGTTTGTGATGGACGAGTTGGCTTCCCTTGCTAGGGAACTGCTGTGTAAGTAATACAGCCCCCAGGTCTTCTTTGTCTTGTTTCCTTACCTAATCACGCATATTTGTTCTTCAGTTGTTAAACCGGATGATAGGGAGGAAAAACAGTGGGTAGAAAACCACATTCTTCAAGAAGCTGGCAGCTCAAGGCCTCATGCGAATAATTTTTGGTCTGATCGCAGCCGAGGTTTTGTGTTGGCTACTTTGAAGTTCCGTGTCTCCCAGGTAAAAGTTCTCGTGAGTTCTTTTCACGAGGTCTTGATGGCGATGAACGCTGCATTCTACCCGCTTGAAAGGGGTCCCGAAGACTGGAGCTATCTCCTCGGGCTCTTCGGGCAAGAGGTAGAAATTCGCGAGTGCGTGCGTAATCAGATGACTTGCGGCGCGGTGGTGGCTCTCTCCTTTGTCCGAATATGGCATCCTGAAGTAAATTTTAACTCCGTAGCTAGGCTTCCAGATGGTCCAATCGATGATATTTCTCCGCATTACGATGTTGTTCGTCCTGCAGCGGAGAAGATCATTCGACTAACCTCTGAGGAAGTAGATAGAGTGTTGGCGACTGAGAATTCTTATCGCCATGATTGATTGTTGAATGTGGACATTCTGTGATGCTGTATAGTTTGTAAAAACTGTTGTAAGGTGTATAACCTTGTGCGTATAAATTTTCTTGTGATGCTTAGTTGTAGGCGTAGCCCCCGTGTGTTTATAGGGTGTGTACCTGTAACTATTTAGCATGTAAGAATGAATAATCTTCGAGTAAATATGGTTGAGAAACCATGTATTTTATTGCTATGACTGAGAAGTCATGTATTCGGGCTACATGAGTGGCTAGTATAGCCTTATTTGTTGTGAGAACATGTAAATCTAGGGATAAAATTTGCGGAGGTGTGCGATATTCCAAGGGTTGGAATAGATTCCTCCAGTCGATGGATTCTTCAGTCTGTAGGCTCCACCTGGGATGACTTCGTGTATGATGAAGGGTCCTTCCCATGGTGGCTCGAGCTTGTGTCCTTCCTTCTGCTTGAGTCGCAGTACTAGATCTCCAACCGCGAATGCTCTGTGGCGTATACGGCGACTATGATAGTTTCGCAGTGATTGTTAATATACTTCGGATCTTGCGAGCGCTATATCGCGCATCTCATCGAGTGCATCCATATCTTCCGCGAGTGCCCTGTTTGAGGTTTCTTCGCTGTAAGCCACAACTCGTGGGGCGCTGAACCGAACATCCTCGGGAAGGACTGCCTCTGCCCCGTATACCATAAAAATGGCGTGTAGTTTGTGGATCGGTTTGGAGTCGTGCGGAGGCTCCATAGTACGGAGGGTAACTCTTCGGCCCAATGTCCGGCTGCTGGGTGTAGACGATCGAGTAGACGTTTCTTGATTCCAGCTGAAACTAAGCCGTTGGACCTTTCGACTTGCCCGTTCGTTTGCGGGTGGGCAACTGAAGCAAACTTGAAGTTGATGCCCTTTTCCTCGCAGAACTGTTGTGTTTCCTTTGCTATGAAGTTTGTGCCATTGTCTGTAATGATGTCATGCGGTACCCCGAATCTGCATACGATGGAGTCGAGGAACTTGATGTAACATCCCAAGTATGAAAAACCACCCCTAGCATGTTTGATTTCTTGTTTTATTAAAGTTTTGCATCATGTCATCATATTCATTGAATTGTTTGCATTTGTTTTACCTTGTTTTCCATTTGTTTGCTTCTGTTTTTCTCTGTTTTCACAATTCAAATTCAAACTTTATTCAAACATTTATTTCATACTTGCTCTGTTACAACCTTTTAAATAAAAAGTTCAAATAAAAACAACCATTTGTTTCCATTTTATTCCATAATGTTCAACTATTAAAATGGTGGCTTTAATCAACCAATTAATTCCAAATTGCATTCAAAAATTCAAATCAAATCATCAAACAGCACCTAATTTGAATTTATGAATATTATCAAAACAAATCAACTCATTTGTTCTATTTAATCAATAGGGTTCACCCTATTAAAAGGTTTGTTTTCAATAAATATTTACTTAATAATAAAATCCATTCAAATTTGATTAAATCACAAACAGTATTTAAAATTTGAACTTTTTGGAAAATAAAAGTTAGCATTCAGTTGCTATGGTGAAAACTAACCTAACCATAATGTTTTCAAAATTTTCCTAGCCCTAAGAACTATCTATTTCTTCCATTTCCTTTTTCTGCAAAAAAAAAAAAACAGGAGAAAAATTTTAAAACAAAAAAAAATCGGGCGCAGGGGCAGTGGGCTGTGCCAGCCCACCCGTTTCTTTTCTCTCCCGCGCGGCCCAACCCTTTTCTTCCCCGCGCGGGCCCGATACCGGTTCGCCCTTTCTATCTCCCTTCTCCCTCGCGTACGGCGGGTCATCCGCCGGTGCCACGGCGGCACTGCTGCGAGCAGACGGCGATCCGCGCCCTGTACCCCCCTATATAACCACCCTAGGTCCCCGCGCCGTAGCCCTAAACCCTAGACCCCCTATCCCCTCGAGGCCGCCGCCGTTTTCCCCTCTCGCGGCCACCTCCCTTCCCTCTGCGACCTCACCGGAGAAGCGCCGCCTGAACCCACGATGAACACCGCCGCCTCGTTGCGCCACCACCCTAGCTAGCCCCTGGAATCAACCCACCACCTCTCCCTCCTCCGTTTGGACACCGCAGCCACCCCGGAGAGCCTCCACAACGACGCCGCCGTCCTCGACCTGCCGCCACCGAAGCTCCATCGGGCCTCTGCTCGACGACATCCGCCGGTGAGCAGTCGTGGTTCTCCTCCTCCTCCCTCTCTGGCACGAGCACCTGCGCCACCGTGCACACCACTCCAGCACGCACCACCCAGCAGCAGCACAATCACGCCGTCCACGGCACGCCGCCGTCCGCCGTCGTCGTTCTCTGACGAAGTTCAGACAGCGCGCGCGCGCGTTTAAATTCAGTTAACGCGCAGTTGAACGATAACCTCACCGCGCCCCTGTATCTGACAAAACTGACGAAACACTGCAGTGGTAACACTGCCTCCCTCGCTCGCGCACGGTCGCGGGATCGAGCCCTCGCGCCGCGGAATAAAAACCAATTTTTGCGCGAGCCACTGACAGGCAGGCCCCCTCTGTCAGTGGGTTGTGCTGCCACGCACGCACACGCGGGCCACCGTGGTGCCCTGGGCCCTCTGTCAGTGGCACTGGGTAGCCACTGCGGAGTAACAAAAGATTTCAACCTTTTCTGTTTCAAAATTAAGTCCTTTCTTTTTACAGATTGGCCCCTGAAACTAATTTGCAAATAATTTTTGTTTTATAAACTCAAATAATAAAAGTAAAATATGTGCACTGCCCCAAATTCAATTATCTACCTGTTGGTAACATTTGTTTTCTGTTTTGAATTTTCCAAATTAATTTCAAATTTGAATTCAAATAATTCAATTGCAATTTGCTAAAATCCATAACTAATTCATACTTAATCCAAATAATGCAAATAAAATATGTTTTCCATGCTATTTCAAATACTCTATTCAAATATAAATTTTGTTTCATGGTTTGAATATTTAAAATTGCTTAAATAATTTAAACCTTGTTTAAATCATTTAAATTTGCTAAATTCATAACTTGCTCAAAATAAATTATTCTTGAACATGTAAAATATGTTTTCAAACTAGAAAAACATAACCTTTCCAAATATGAAGTTGAATTTATGTTTTGAATAAATAAAATTCAATTAATATTCAAACTTGTTTTAAATTCATTTAAAACTTGTTTAGTTTTGTTTAAGTCATAATAAATTCATCCTAATTCCTTTTTCAATATTTGAAACATGTAATCCACCCAAAATTTTATGATCTTTTCAAATATGAATTTTTTTATTTATTTTGCACAATTTAAAATGATGAAAGCAACAACTATTTGTGTAATCCCTTTAAGGAACAAAAAATTCCCTAACTTAATAAATAAATTTCTAAATTGGTAAACCTCATTTCCAATTGGTTCTATTGTTGTTATTTTGTTGTTTTCCTCATCCATGCATCATACTAATCCACTTTCACCTGTTGGTTAATTGGAAAACAATTGTTTCAACCAAAAATTCATGGGCTTTTCAGATGCAACTCAAAATTGCATATGTGTCCATTGAAATTGTGTTTCCATGTCAACTAGTTTATTTTGATGCATCCATAAAGTTGTCATGCATCATCCCATGATTGTGCACTATGCCATGATATTGATTGTTTATCTTCCTGTATTGGTTGTTTGCTTCTTCTCGGATAGACGACGACGTTGAGACAGACGATCTTTACGACACCCCTTCTGAGGATCTAGCCCAGTACCAGGCTAATGAGTTTGCAGGCAAGTTATCACTCACATGAACCGTTGTGTTCCTGTCAACATTGGTTACCGATACTTTCCGTTGTCTGTTTATGCTAGACCAATGAATAGTTGTTTCTGTTACGAACCTATCACTTGATACCCTAAACCTGTTATTGCCTCACATCCAGTCCTATAACCCCGTTGCTTGGGCCCGTGTCTTACTAGCATGCTTAGGGTTGTTTTGCTCGAGTCTGTTATCAGTTACTTTCTGTTATCATGTTTTGACTATATTCTGGGGCTCGATGTTAAACAACAACCTGTTAATTTGAGGTATTAATAAATGGCTGATAAGGCACCGGCAGGAGGCCCGGCGTGGTTTTGAGGCCTGCTAGTGTCGACCCTAATTAGGAAAAGGGTCTTGTCTACTGATCCATGATGAGCGCACTATCCGCATGTGGGAAGCGTGTATGGGCGCCCCCCTCAATTTGATTCGATTCGCATCTCGTCCAAATCACCACACTTAGTTCGGGCTTTCCATTTGCTGCACGCATATGCAGGTACGAACCCGAGGCCAGGGTGGAACTTTTGTAGTCGGCATTTAGGGCGGCGTGGTCTTCCAGTGCTATGAGGGTCCCCTTTTCTTCGTGGGGCTCGATTAGCCGCGCACGCACAACACGTGGTTCTTTGGGCTTGATGCGAAGAAGAGTTGAGTTGTGTAGAGTGCCTCGCTTGGTGGAAGTGCATTTCCATCCTGGCGGGATATTCTTACGTGTACGGCCAAATTGGTGCACCCCTGCAGTGATAAATCTTCTCGAGAAGCCGTGTTTTCCGCGGTTATGGTTGACTTGGTGAAAGTACTGGCTAACAAGTACTCAGAACAACTTACACCTAACTAATGATAACTTGACTAGTAATAGGCTTATTGACACAACAATTTGATCCATCATTAATCCAACTCTGATAGTTATCCTCGGATTGCTTCTTTGGATAAGGGGCGAGATCCAGGATGGGTTTGTGTGGTGGTTAGTTGTAGTTGGTTAAGATACGCTATCTTATCCCCTTTCTGATAGCCGGAAGTTGTAGTATGTTCTGTAGTTGGTTAGTGCAGCCAATTGCAGCATCTTTTATATCCCTTTCTTCCGTTGAACCCAAGGCATCTGTGCTTGGTGTTGACGGGCTACACTTTGGTGAACTGTGAGTCTTGCTTGCCAGTACGTTTATGTACTGACCCCTTTGGGGCTGTGGTTTCCGCAGACTACGCTTACTAGGATCCCCGTGACGGCTACTACGTGGAGTTTGACGAGGCTGCTGACGAGTAGGTAGCGGACCCGGGCAGGATCCGAGACATCGTGGATGGGCTCCGTTTTCTTTTCATTCCCGGCTTCTTAAGCCTATTTGGATTTGTCTGTACTCAGACCCTTTGAATGCTTCCGCTGAGATGTAATGATGTTATGTTGGGACATGTGTCCTCTGGATGATTGTATTTGCTATCTCTGCTCTAGTGAGAGCTATTTGCAACTTATTTCCATCTTTTGTGTCCTAGAGATATGTTATGTTATCATTATGTTAAACGCCGTTGACGTACCATGTGTGTATGGTATGAAGTACGTCAATGGTAGTATCCTGATTTCTATGGGATAGTTTACATCGACGGTGAATGGTAGAGATTGGTTGTCACACCTAAGTGTTGGCCTACTCGTAAGAGATGTGGGTGCCGGTAAGCCCCGTAATCCAATCAACTACTGTTCAGTTCGTACGGTGAGTATCCTCTAGAAGTCCGGGTACGACAAATGGTATCAGAGCCTGTCTGCCTGTAGGATCCCTTTTACTGGTCGCAGTTGAGTCTAGAAACTATTTTTGTAGCTATAGAGGAAAAATGAAACGCGAGAGTAGGAATTCTGCCATTTTTCTTCTTTCCCCACCCACCCACCCTTTTCTGGTAAGGAAGTGCAACGTTGTTTTCTCTTCTCACCTAAACTTTCAAGTTAGGTTTTCACGAATCCTGGTTTCTCTGGGATAGTTATATCTACTAGACCATAGGAATGGAGGTGGTTGTAACATGATTTATCATGTTGCCTACTCATGATTGAGAACGGAGGCGTGTAAGCCCCGGAAGCAAATCCTCTCTCCCTTAAGCAGTAGATATTGATCCTTTAGAAGCCCGGATGGGGTTTTCCGTAGTACCTCAGGAGTTTTGGTCTCGTGTTTCCCGATGTTGCTTCGATATCCTGTTCTTCTCAACATCCTTTTCGTCCGTTGAAACCTTGTTGTTGCTTTCCACTTCAGTTTTCTACCGGCGTCTAATCAAAACTTCCCCGATCATCTGCAGATGGATCTCAGGTTCTACCCGCAGGTGGTTCGGATGACTCGTTGCGAGAGAACTGCCGGTTATCCGGAGATGCTGAGAGACATGGTCACTTATCTGGGGTTTCGTTGGGCACCAGAGTACCAGGTCTACGAGCAGCAGCGAGAGTTTGACCAGACCTACTACCAGGCTATCGTCTACATATTGTCAGATGATGGCATGAGCGTCGTCCACCACTACGAGGCAGTAGGTTCCACAGTGGATATGGCCGTGCAGCAGGCAGCTTATGTGAGTCTCACCGTCCTTCGTGCTGACTAGTGGGGATTTGACGATTCTATCTATCGCCACATCCCCCGTGGTTACATCACTTCGGAGGGAGCTCATTTCACTCTCTACGAAAACATGGATGTCTACGAGCATGATAACACCAGGCTGCACACCACCGCTCAGTTTGCGAGGCACAGTGACGCAGTTGCCACCACACTTTCTCAGGAGTTGGCCTCAGTCAGAGAGCAGCTCTACCTTGCTTTGACTCGTCTGGCGACGTACACCACAGACTTTGTTGGAGATGAGCGCTTTGCACGTTTCGATCAGCCAGTTGGTCGTCGTCTGCCAGATGCTGGAGGTTACGAGCCGATCAGAGGTCCACTCCTCAACCTCGGTGTTGGTTACACTGGGATTCCACGCTTTGGAGCACAGGGAGTCGACGCTATGTACTTCACCACACCTAGAGTCGCTCTCAGGCCACGTCAGATCTATGTGGATCGTCGTTCTACCTACTTTCGTGGGCGTGCTCCTCATCGTACCCCTCGTCGTACTACTCACCGCCGTCCTGCATGATGAGCATGAGAGTACCGATGTATCCATTCTTAGCTATGTTTAGTTATCCTTTGGCTTTCGAACCATGTAATGGTGTGTTGGATATTCTGATGTATTTGAACATGTGATGATGTACCTGTTGGTTATCTATTCATGCGTCGGAATAATCTCTCTTTCGGTTACCAAGTCTATCCTTTTCTGTTGTTGTGCTAAAATGTGTTTCCATTCAGGATGCCGCCAACAAGGAACAACCCGCCTGAGCCACCGCCAATCACGGAGCTGTTGACTCAGATGAGTCAGGTCGTGACGGAGATGGCCCAGATCCAGGCTAACCAGCACAACAACCAGAATGCTCCACGAGTCAGCATCAGGGAGTTTCTGAGTCTGGGGCCGAGAGCTTTCGTGGCAACACGGGAGCCTCTGGATGCTGATGACTGGATCCGGGAGATGGCCAGGGCTCTGGACATTGCTCACGTTGCTGAGGAAGACAAAGTCAAGTATGCCACCTACCTACTGAAGGGTCAGGCAGCTACCTGGTGGGAGAACTACCAGACCATGAGAGCTGGATACCCAATCACCTGGGGTTGTTTCAAGGATGCCTTCCTGAAGCACCACATCCCAGATGGCCTCATGGAAAGGATGCGTGAGGAGTTTTGCTCTCTCAAGCAGGGCAAGCTTGACGTCATTGGCTATCAGAATGAGTTCAATCGTCTCGCTCGATACGCTGGTGATGAGGTGTCCACTGAGGCTAAGAAGATGGCAAGGTTCCGCCGAGGTTTTAACCTGGAACTCAAGTACGTACTCACCAACATCAAGTGCAAAGACTTCGAGAAGCTCGTGAACACCGCGCTCAATGAAGAAAATGGGCGCAAGGCGTTCGAGGAGTCTCGAAAGCACTCGCGTGAGGGTGGTTCCTCCTCCAACATGACCACCCCTCCGCAGAAGCGCCGCATCTGGGTGCCAAATGGTGCTGTCACTCGGGCTCCATATGCCCAAGCTTCTCCAGGCTTCGCTTCCCGCCCACCCAACCCATCTCAGATGCAGGCTCAGAGGTTTTCAATGGGGCAGCCAAGGCCATATGCACCTCGTGTCGTCACTTGCTACAAATGCAAGCAGACAGGGCACTATGCTGACAAGTGCACTCAGAGGCAGCTACCTCCACCACCACCTCGCCCCAACACCAACCAGGCAATGGTGCGTGCTCCCCCGGCTAAAGCCTTCAACTCCAACAACAGGCCTGTCGGGAGGACCGCGAGGGTGAATCATGTCAAGGTCGACAAAGCTGAGGAAGCTGCTGACGTCGTTCTCGGTACATTCCCCGTAAACTCTAACCCAGCTAAAGTGTTGTTTGATATCGGAGCATCGCATTCTTTCGTGTCAAAGATCTTTGCGACAGCAGTTAAACTACCTTTTGTTGGTTTGGGTTCCCCGCTAGTAGTAAACTCCCCTGGAGCAACTATGCAAACTTCCAAGATCAGTCATGAGAATCAGATTCTAATTGGAGGTCACATATTCCTTGCTTCCCTCATTCTGCTTGGCAATTCTGACATTGATGTCATTCTTGGCATGGATTGGTTGAAGGCCAATAAAGCTACGATTGATTGTGCTCAGAAGTCAATAACTCTGTTCCACCCTTCTGGCCAGATAGTCTATTCTCCAAATGAATCAAGTTCTGTTCAGCTGTTCAACCTCGATGCAAAACCTCTACCTCTAATCGAAAATGTTCCGGTGGTTTGTGAATTCCCTGACGTCTTTCCAGAAGAGTTGCCAGGGATGCCTCCGGACAGAGCAGTTGAGTTCGTGATCGAGCTTGAACCAGGTACTGCTCCAATCTCTAAGCATCCATACAAGATAGCTCCTCCTGAACTGAAGTTGTTGAAGGAGCAAATCGATATGTACATGGAGAAAGGTTACATTCAACCTAGTTCCTCGGCTTGGGGTTGCCCAACTCTGTTCGTTGCAAAGAAGGATCAAACAAAGAGACTCGTTGTTGACTATCGTTCTCTCAACGAGAAAACCATCAAAAACAAGTATCCAATTCCTCGTATCGATGATCTTTTTGATCAACTTGCTGGAGCCTCAATATTCTCAAAGTTGGACTTGAGGATGGGTTACCATCAAATAAAGATCAGAAAGGAAGATATTCCAAAAACATCTTTCACCACTCGTTACGGTCTATATGAATACACCGTCATGTCCTTTGGTCTCACCAATGCACCGGCGACGTTCTCTAGACTCATGAATTCTGTCTTCCATGAATACCTCGACAAGTTCGTTGTGGTATATCTCGATGACATTCTGGTCTACTCAAAATCTGAGGAAGAGCATGGAGAACACCTTCGTCTCACTCTCATGAAACTTCGCGAGCATCGTCTATATGCCAAGTTCTCCAAATGTGAGTTCTGGATTCCAGAAGTTGCTTACCTTGGTCATGTCATCTCCGCCAAGGGCATAGCCATTGATCCAGAAAAGGTTAAAGCAATTGTTGATTGGAAACCTCCTAAGACGGTAAAACAAGTTAGAAGCTTTCTTGGCTTGGCTAGCTATTGCCGTCGTTTCGTCCAAAACTTTTCCAAGATTGCCAAACCTCTCACTGATCTCACAAAGAAGGACAAGAAGTTCGTTTGGTCTCCACAGTGTGATGAAAGTTTCAATCTCCTGAAGACTAAACTCACTTCTACCCCAGTTCTGGTTGGGCCAGATACTACCAAACCTTTCCAGATATTCTGCGATGCATCTCTCCAAGGTCTAGGTGCAGTTCTTATGCAAGAACGTCAAGTTGTGGCTTATGCTTCACGTCAGTTGAATGCACATGAGCAAAACTATCCCACACATGACCTAGAACTTGCAGCAGTTGTGTTTGCCCTCAAGAAATGAAGACAATACTTGTTGGGTAACCGCACTGAAATCTTTTCCAATCATAAGAGTTTGAAATACATCTTCACTCAACCAGATCTAAACCTCAGGCAAAGGAGATGGATTGAAAAGATTAAGGACTTTGATCTCACCATTTCTTACACTCCAGGCAAGGCTAATGTTATGGCCGATGCTCTCAGTCGCAAGTCGTATTGCAATAATCTAATGATCATGGAAAGCCAACCTCCTCTTCATGAAGAATTCCAGAAGCTGAACCTTGGTCTTGTTCCTCAAGGCTATCTTGCTAGCTTGACAGCCAGTCCAACTCTCGAGGACAAGATTCGTTCTGAACAACTTCGTGATACTGAAATCAAGAAGATGGTTGAGCACATCAAAGAAGGCAAGGAGAAATTCAAGTCCTTCTCGATTGATGACAAAGGAACTGTGTTCTTCGAAGGACGCATTGCAGTTCCTCAAGTTCAAAGTCTCAAAGATATCATTCTCAAGGAGGCTCATGAAACTCCTCTCTCCATCCACCCTGGAAGTACAAAGATGTACCAGGATCTTAAGACACTGTATTGGTGGCCTGGCATGAAACGTGAAATTGCTCAATACGTTTCTGAATGCGACGTTTGTCAACGTGTTAAGGCAGTCCATCAGAAAACAGCCGGTCTACTCCAACCTCTAAAAATTCCTGAGTGGAAGTGGGACATGATTGAAATGGACTTCGTCACTGGTTTACCAAAGTCCAAGAAGGGAAACGATGCAATCTTCATTGTTATTGATCGTCTCACTAAAGTAGCTCACTTCTTTGCTGTCAAAGAAACAATCTCAGCTAGTCAGTTAGCACAGCTCTACACAGCAAAGATTGTTCCTCTTCATGGTGTTCCATTGGAAATAAGCTCAGACCGTGGAAGCATATTCACTTCTCATTTCTGGAAGAGTTTCCAAGATGCATTGGGCACCAAACTTCTGTTCAGCACAGCTTATCACCCTCAGTCTCAAGGGCAAGTCGAAAGAGTCAATCAGATTCTCGAGGATATGCTCAGAGCATGTGGTATCTCCTTTGGCATGAAATGGGAGGATTGCCTTCCATATGCTGAATTCTCCTACAACAACAGCTTCCAGGCAAGCCTAGGCATGGCACCATTTGAAGCACTCTATGGCCGCAGATGCAGGAGTCCAATCAATTGGTCTGGAGCTGGTGAACGTTCACTCTTAGGCCCTGACATTGTTAAGGAAGCCGAGGAGAAAGTTCGCATCATTCGTGACAATCTCAAGATTGCTCAGTCTCGTCAGAAAAGCTACTATGACAGCAAGCACAGGGATATGATCTATGCACCTGGTGACAAGGCATATCTCCGTGTAACTCCCCTCAGAGGCACTCATCGTTTCGGTGTGAAAGGAAAGCTTGCACCAAGATACATTGGTCCCTTCAACATTCTCTCAAGGCGTGCAGAAAATGCCTATCGTCTTGAACTTCCAGAAAAACTATCCAAGGTGCACGATGTGTTCCACGTGTCACAGCTCAAGAGGTGTTTCAAAGATCCAGATCGTGCAGTTGATCATGATTCCATTGAACTGCAAGATGATCTATCTTATGAGGAGCACCCTGTTCGTATTCTCGATGAGACCGAGTGTAAGACTCGCAACAAGAGAACCAAGTTCTTGAAAGTGCAATGGTCACATCATTCCGATAAAGAGGCAACGTGGGAGACCGAAGGGGATCTTCGCAAGAAGTATCCGGACCTTTTTCTTTCTCAGTAGGAATCTCGGGGCGCGATTCCTTCAAGGGGGGGCGTTTTGTAACATCCCAAGTATGAAAAACCACCCCTAGCATGTTTGATTTCTTGTTTTATTAAAGTTTTGCATCATGTCAACATATTCATTGAATTGTTTGCATTTGTTTTACCTTGTTTTCCATTTGTTTGCTTCTGTTTTTCTCTGTTTTCACAATTCAAATTCAAACTTTATTCAAACATTTATTTCATACTTGCTCTGCTACAACCTTTTAAATAAAAAGTTCAAATAAAAACAACCATTTGTTTCCATTTTATTCCATAATGTTCAACTATTAAAATGGTGGCTTTAATCAACCAATTAATTCCAAATTGCATTCAAAAATTCAAATCAAATCATCAAACAGCACCTAATTTGAATTTATGAATATTATCAAAACAAATCAACTCATTTGTTCTATTTAATCAATAGGGTTCACCCTATTAAAAGGTTTGTTTTCAATAAATATTTACTTAATAATAAAATCCATTCAAATTTGATTAAATCACAAACAGTATTTAAAATTTGAACTTTTTTGGAAAATAAAAGTTAGCATTCAGTTGCTATGGTGAAAACTAACCTAACCATAATTTTTTCAAAATTTTCCTAGCCCTAAAAACTATCTATTTCTTCCATTTCCTTTTTCTGCAAAAAAAAAACAGGAGAAAAAATTTAAAAGAAAAAAAAAATCGGGCGCAGGGGCAGTGGGCTGCGCCAGCCCACCGTTTCTTTTCTCTCCCGCGCGGCCCAACCCTTTTCTTCCCCGCGCGGGCCCGATACCGGTTCGCCCTTTCTATCTCCCTTCTCCCTCGCGTACGGCGGGTCATCCGTCGGTGCCACGGCGGCACTGCTGCGAGCAGACGGCGATCCGCGCCCTGTACCCCCCTATATAACCACCCTAGGTCCCCGCGCCATAGCCCTAAATCCTAGACCCCCTATCCCCTCGAGGCCGCCGCCGTTTTCCCCTCTCGCGGCCACCTCCCTTCCCTCTGCGACCTCACCGGAGAAGCGCCGCCTGAACCCACGATGAACACCGCCGCCTCGTTGCGCCACCACCCTAGCTAGCCCCTGGAATCAACCCACCACCTCTCCCTCCTCCGTTTGGACACCGCAGCCACCCCGGAGAGCCTCCACAACGACGCCGCCGTCCTCGACCTGCCGCCACCGGAGCTCCCTCGGGCCTCTGCTCGACGACATCCGCCGGTGAGCAGTCGTGGTTCTCCTCCTCCTCCCTCTCTGGCACGAGCACCTGCGCCACCGTGCACACCACTCCAGCACGCACCACCCAGCAGCAGCACAATCACGCCGTCCACGGCACGCCGCCGTCCGCCGTCGTCGTTCTCTGGCGAAGTTCAGACAGCGCGCGGGCGCGTTTAAATTCAGTTAACGCGCAGTTGAACGATAACCTCACCGCGCCCCTGTATCTGACAAAACTGACGAAACACCGCAGTGGTAACACTGCCTCCCTCGCTCGCGCACGGTCGCGGGATCGAGCCCTCGCGCCGCGGAATAAAAACCAATTTTTGCGCGAGCCACTGACAGGCAGGCTCCCTCTGTCAGTGGGGTGTGCTGCCACGCACGCACACGCGGGCCACCGTGGTGCCCTGGGCCCTCTGTCAGTGGCACTGGGTAGCCACTGCGGAGTAACAAAAGATTTCAACCTTTTATGTTTCAAAATTAAGTCCTTTCTTTTTACAGATTGGCCCCTGAAATTAATTTGCAAATAATTTTTGTTTTATAAACTCAAATAATAAAAGTAAAATATGTGCACTGCCCCAAATTCAATTATCTACCTGTTGGTAACATTTGTTTTCTGTTTTGAATTTTCCAAATGCATTTCAAATTTGAATTCAAATAATTCAATTGCAATTTGCTAAAATCCATAACTAATTCATACTTAATCCAAATAATGCAAATAAAATATGTTTTCCATGCTATTTCAAATACTATATTCAAATATAAATTTTGTTTCATGCTTTGAATATTTAAAATTGCTTAAATAATTTAAACCTTGTTTAAATTATTTAAATTTGCTAAATTCATAACTTGCTCAAAATAAATTATTCTTGAACATGTAAAATATGTTTTCAAACTAGAAAAACATAACCTTTCCAAATATGAAGTTGAATTTATGTTTTGAATAAATAAAATTCAATTATTATTCAAACTTGTTTTAAATTCATTTAAAACTTGTTTAGTTTTGTTTAAGTCATAATAAATTCATCCTAATTCCTTTTTCAATATTTGAAACATGTAATCCACCCAAAATTTTATGATCTTTTCAAATATGAATTTTGTTATTTATTTTGCACAATTTAAAATGATGAAAACAACAACTATTTGTGTAATCCCTTTAAGGAACCAAAAATTCCCTAACTTAATAAATAAATTTCTAAATTGGTAAACCTCATTTCCAATTGGTTCTATTGTTGTTATTTTGTTGTTTTCCTCATCCATGCATCATACTAATCCACTTTCACCTGTTGGTTAATTGGAAAACAATTGTTTCAACCAAAAATTCATGGGCTTTTCAGATGCAACTCAAAATTGCATATGTGTCCATTGAAATTGTGTTTCCATGTCAACTAGTTTATTTTGATGCATCCATAAAGTTGTCATGCATCATCCCATGATTGTGCACTATGCCATGATATTGATTGTTTATCTTCCTTTATTGGTTGTTTGCTTCTTCTCGGATAGACGACGACGTTGAGACAGACGATCTTTACGACACCCCTTCTGAGGATCTAGCCCAGTACCAGGCTACTGAGTTTGCAGGCAAGTTATCACTCACATGAACCATTGTGTTCCTGTCAACATTGGTTACCGATACTTTCCGTTGTCTATTTATGCTAGCCCTATGAATAGTTGTTTCTGTTACGAACCTATCACATGATACCCTGAACCTGTTATTGCCTCACATCCAGTCCTATAACCCCGTTGCTTGGGCCCGTGTCTTACTAGCATGCTTAGGGTTGTTTTGCTCGAGTCTGTTATCAGTTACTTTCTGTTATCATGTTTTGACTATATTCTGGGGCTCGATGTTAAACAACAACCTGTTAATTTGAGGTATTAATAAATGGCTGATAAGGCACCGGCAGGAGGCCCGGCGTGGTTTTGAGGCCTGCTAGTGTCGACCCTAATTAGGAAAAGGGTCTTGTCTACTGATCCATGATGAGCGCACTATCCGCATGTGGGAAGCGTGTATGGGCGCCCTCCTCAATTTGATTCGATTCGCATCTCGTCCAAATCACCACACTTAGTTCGGGCTTTCCATTTGCTGCACGCATATGCAGGTACGAACCCGAGGCCAGGGTGGAACTTTTGTAGTCGGCATTTAGGGCGGCGTGGTCTTCCAGTGCTATGAGGGTCCCCTTTTCTTCGTGGGGCTCGATTAGCCGCGCACGCACATCACGTGGTTCTTTGGGCTTGATGCGAAGAAGAGTTGAGTTGTGTAGAGTGCCTCGCTTGGTGGAAGTGCATTTCCATCCTGGCGGGATATTCTTACGTGTACGGCGAAATTGGTGCACCCCTGCAGGGATAAATCTTCTCGAGAAGCCGTGTTTTCCGCGGTTATGGTTGACTTGGTGAAAGTACTGGCTAACAAGTACTCAGAACAACTTACACCTAACTAATGATAACTTGACTAGTAATAGGCTTATTGACACAACAATTTGATCCATCATTAATCCAACTGTGATAGTTATCCTCGGATTGCTTCTTTGGATAAGGGGCGAGATCCAGGATGGGTTTGTGTGGTGGTTAGTTGTAGTTGGTTACGATACGCTATCTTATCCCCTTTCTGATAGCCGGAAGTTGTAGTATGTTCTGTAGTTGGTTAGTGCAGCCAGTTGCAGCATCTTTTATATCCCTTTCTTCCGTTGAACCCAAGGCATCTGTGCTTGGTGTTGACGGGCTACACTTTGGTGAACTGTGAGTCTTGCTTGCCAGTACGTTTATGTACTGACCCCTTTGGGGCTGTGGTTTCCGCAGACTACACTTACGAGGATCCCCGTGACGGCTACTACGTGGAGTTTGACGAGGCTGCTGACGAGTAGGTAGCGGACCCGGGCAGGATCCGAGACATCGTGGACGGGCTCCGTTTTCTTTTCATTCCCGGCTTCTTAAGCCTATTTGGATTTGTCTGTACTCAGACCCTTTGAATGCTTCCGCTGAGATGTAATGATGTTATGTTGGGACATGTGTCCTCTGGATTATTGTATTTGCTATCTCTGCTCTAGTGAGAGCTATTTGCAACTTATTTCCATCTTTTGTGTCCTAGAGATATGTTATGTTATCATTCTGTTAAACGCCGTTGACGTACCATGTGTGTATGGTATGAAGTACGTCAATGGTAGTATCCTGATTTCTATGGGATAGTTTACATCGACGGTGAATGGTAGAGATTGGTTGTCACACCTAAGTGTTGGCCTACTCGTAAGAGATGCGGGTGCCGGTAAGCCCCATAATCCAATCAACTACTGTTCAGTTCGTACGGTGAGTATCCTCTAGAAGTCCGGGTACGACACTTGACTGCGCATTGGACACTAGCCGAAGTTACTGGCATGGCCTCGATCCATTTGGTAAATTTGTCGACTGCGACCAGCAAGTGTGTATATCCACCTGGTGTGGACTTGCGTAATGGTCCTACCATGTCTAGCCCCCATTGCGCAAAGGGCCAGGCGATGGGTATCATGTGCAGTTCCGTAGCAGGTGCATGTGGTCTTGGCGCGAATCGCTGGCAAGCATCGCATCGTTCGACTAGCTCCTTTGCGTCGGTGGCTGCTGTGAGCCAATAGAATCCTGCTCGGAAGGCTTTTCCCATGATTGCTTTCCACCTAGCGTGATGCCCGCAGTCTCCTTGGTGGATGTCCTGGAGTAACTCTTTGCCATCTTCGGGTGCGATACAGCGCTGAAGTATACCTGAGATGCTTTGCTTGTATAATTCTCCGTTGATTACCCGAAAGGATTTGCTGCGTCTGACTATTTGTCGAGCCTCACGAGGATCTGCCGGGAGCTGTTTGGTGGATAGGTAGTCGAGGTATTTCTGCGTCCAGAATGGCTCGAACAGAAAACCCTGTCGTGAAATGTTATGAATAAACTCGATGATGGCGACTTGCGGGCTGACCTCTGTTTCTTGTGTTGTGGGTGTTCCTGCAGCTTTTTTGACTTTGACAGAGCGCTTGGTCATCCTCTCGAAATATATTCCTGGCGGTATGGGTGTGTTTGTAGAACCCATGTTTGCCAATTTATCTGCTTCTTCATTACTGGATCTCGCAATGTGCTTCAGCTCGCATCCCTTGAAGTTTCCTTCGAGTAGGTTGTACATGTCGCGATATGCGACCATGTTTTCGGCAACTGCGTCGCATTCTTTCATTGTTTGCTGTACGATGAGATTGGTGTCGCTGTAGATCATTAGTCGGGTGGCTCCACAGGCAACTGCCATCTTCATCCCATGCAACAGAGCTTCATATTCTGCGTCATTGTTTGATGCCGGATGATTGGGTGGAAAGTCCAACCGTAGGAAGTATTGCAGCTTGTGTCCCCTAGGCGATATGAGGGCAATTCCAGCTCCTGCTCCTTCGTTTCGTTTGGACCCGTCAAAGTACATTATCCAGTTGCTCGTGTACTCAGGCGGTCCTGGCGTTTGTAGTTCTGTCCACTCGCTTAGGAATTCCACGAGTACCTGGGATCTGACTGTGTTGCGTCCTGCATAAGTGATGTCCCAAGCGCCCAACTTGATGCTCCATTTGGCAATTCTTCCGGATGCCATGGGGTTGTTCATGATTGTCCCGAGTGACGCATCATTAACCACTCTGATGGCGTGTTCCTGGAAGTAGTGCTTGAGCTTTCGGGCTGTAAGAACAACTCCATATGCGAGCTTCTGGTAATGAGGATATCGTTGCTTGCATGGCGAGAGCACTTCGCTGATGTAATAGATTGGTCGCTGAACTCCGTACGCTTTGCCCTCCTCAGGTCGTTCGACTACGATTGCTGTGCTGATGACCTGGTTTGTGGCGGCTAGGTACAAGTAGAGTGGCTCCCTTTCTTGCGGTGTTGCAAGGACTCGCCTGCTTTGCAACGATCGCTTTAAGTCCGCGAATGCTTGCTTAGCTTCTGGTGTCCACTCGAATTTGTCCGTCTTCTTCAACAGCTTGTAGAAGGGTAACGCTTGCTCTCCCAATCGTGCGATGAACCTCCTCAGGGCGGCTAGTCGCCCTGCGAGCTGTTGGACTCCGCGTAGATTGGTTGGCTCCTTCATTGTCAAGATTGCTTGTATTTTCTCTGGGTTAGCTTCGATGCCTCTGGCGGATACCAGGTACCCGAGAAGTTTCCCTGCTGGAATGCCGAAGACGCATTTTGTCGGATTGAGCTTGATCCTGTATGCGTTGAGGGCGTCGAATGTTTCTCTAATATCCTCGATGTTTCTCTAATGCGGTGAGGGGCATCACGGAGTGATCCGTGGATTTTGCCAGCTCTTGAAGTTCTTCTTGCATCCCGAAAGATTTTGCGATCTCATTGAATTCAATGTCGCACTTGTTGGATTTCTGAAATTCTCCGTCGATGGTGATTACGCCATATTCTCCAGGTAATTTGAGCTTCAGGTAGGCGTAGTGCGGTACTGCCATGAATCTGGCGAACGCTGTTCGACCAAGAATGGCGTGGTACTGTGAAGGCCAATCGACGACTTCGAAGTCGAGGAATTATCTTCTGTAGTTGCTCTTAGTGCCCAGCACAACTTCTTGGTTGATTGTTCCGAGTGGACGGATTGCCTTTCCTGGAACTATCCCGTGGAAGGATGTTTCTGATTCCTGGAGGCCGTCCAAGTTCCTGTTCATCCGACAGAGTGTATCCGCGTAGATAATGTTGATGCCACTGCCACCATCCATGAATACGCGGGCCAAGTCATAGTTGCCAAATTGTGCTTGGATGACAAGGGCGGCGTGTCCTGGTCGATAGACTCGTGGCGGGTGGTCCTTCATCGAGAATGTTATCGGCTGGTCTGCCATCTTCAAGTACTCTGTTTTTGTTGGCGGTGTCTGCATAGCCATGCACAATTGCCTCGTATTAGTCTTTTGAGCTCTGCGGGATGGACATACCTTCTGGATCATCGCGAGTTGCCCTGCTGGATTCGGGTACGCATTGGCCCCGGAGTTTTGTGCTGGTGGTGCAGGTAGCGCAGCTAATGCCATGTTTGGATTTGCTGGTGGAGGTGGGGGTTGTGGCGGTTGGAATCCTTGGTGGCCTCCTCCTGGAAGCGGTGGGTAATTTTGGGTGGCTGCAGATCTTTTTCTGGCGAGTGCTTCTGAGATATCAATAAACTTTCGGCAATCCTTAAGAAGGTGCGTTGCCTTAGTTTTGCCCGTGCGCTTATCTGTAAATAGATGTAGCGAGCAGTATCCATCGAAGTCCTCCTCAGGTGATTTTTCTTCAGCCTTTGGTCTCCACTCGCGATTCCCATGGCGAACGGAGTCGCGGCTTCGCGTGAATTCCGCCGCTACCAACTCCTCTCGGTCCTCGTGATCGTAATATTTCCTCCTTTTCCTCCGGCCATGACGGTCTTCATCGTGCGCAGGTGATGAGGATCTCTCATTGCGCACCGCATCTTCTCCGTTAGCCCATTTTTCGGCTATGTTCATCAGCTCCCCAATAGTTTTGGGTGCGGCTCTGCCCAGTTCTTCTCTGAAAGTCGTTCTTCGGGCGCCTTTTGCGAAGGCTTCAATCGCTACTTCTTCCGAGATAGTTCCTGCGGTATTCCTGAGCGTAGTCCATCGCTGGATGTACTCGCGGGTGGATTCGCCACTTTTCTGCTTGCATGCTCGCAGTTCTTCAATGGTGGCTGGCCTCTTGTAAGTCGACTGGAAATTTTTGCAAAAATCACGGTGCAAGTCATCCCACGATTCGTAGCAAGATTTTGGTCTTCTTTCCAGCCAACTGCAGGCCACGCCGGTGAGATGCAAATTGAGGTATTGCATAGCCGTGTTTTTGTTCCCACGTTGGCATTTTACTGCCGTGAGGTAATCGCTTAGCCATTGAGAGGGCTCGAGTGAGCCGTCATACTTCGTCACTTCCGTGCTAAGCTTGAATCTTTTGGGTAGAGGTGCCTCGCGGATACTGCGGGCAAAGCAGAGAGCGCCGCAGGTTTCGCCATCTAAGGAGCCGGACGAAGAGCGCTCGCGATACCGCGAAGCCCTTGCCTTGTCCACCCTTTTTTGAGCGAGATCTGATCGCGCGTCGTATTCTGGCCGGTCGCGGTCGGCATCCTTCCTTGGTTCCTTGCTTCGCTTTCGCGAGCGGCTGCTATGATGCCGCGAGCTTTTGTCTCTCGGACTGCCTTCGCTGCTGCTTCGACTGTCATCACGGCACCGTGCTTCTTTTCCTCGGCCACGACGTGGCGACCTGTCCCTTCTTGGCGAAGAGCTCCTACGTTTGCGGGATTCCTCCCTATCCTTCTCTTTCTCCTTCTCCTGTTCCTTCTCCAGCTGCTCTGCGGCTTTCTTTCGATCATAGGCGGCGAGCCTTGCGGCTGCCAGCCCTAATCCCTTGCGTACTTGTTTATACTGCTCCGCCCGAGGGTCACTTTCCGTCGGTTGATTCATATGCATGTAAGTTGCTGCGGCTAGAACCGCGGCAGCAGGAGTTTGCGGGTAGACATTGTCGTCGTCATCGACTCGCATGAGAGAAGGAGTGATCGATCTGCTGGTTCCGGCTAGGGACTCATTGTTCCTGGATGTAGATGCGTGCCCCTTCCCCGCGGGTCGGGTTCCGACCGAGGGTGTTATGGACAGCCCGGCTCGCCTTTGGCTCGACTCATCCGCCGCTCTTCTTCGGCGGGCCAGATCTATCCGAGCGTCTTTGATGGTCGTGGCTGCTCTCACTAGGTGATAGTGGTAGGCAACCATGTCTTCGTGTGAGGCCCCGGCTGCGGGTGGCTTGCTCGTTCGCATAGCCTCCTTTGCTCGGTTCCAAGATTCCCGTGAGACGCCGATTATGTTGCGCTCTGCCACGCTATGTTCCGTTTTCGAGGCTTGTTCCGATCCTGCCATGCAGACTTGAGCCAGTCGGGGCTCGTGCGTCCTAGGCGTAGATCGAAAGTTTCTTTGAATTCTTAATGGTTCCTTTGTAGAGAGGGTATGATAGTCGTTGGCGTTGAAGCGGATGGACTCGCCGCTTTTCTCCAGATGACGGCGCGAGTCGACAGCTCCAGATTCAGTTTCTGATTCATCCGAGAAGTGGAGGATCCCGTCCCTGTTGGTCACGAATTTCAGGCTCCCGAACGTCAAGGTGACGCTTTTCTCCAGATCCTCGAATACCGGGCGCGATTCCGGCGAGTGAGGTGTGACCACGATAGATCCGATCCGTATAGGATTGTTCGGAGCCGTAGTCGATGGTTTCCAACGGGAGTGGGTTGTCGATGAAGCCGAAGATGCCGGTGATCCAGCGCCCATCGTCCCCACGGTCGGCGCCAATTGTCGAATCTCTGACTCTACAAATCCCTTAGGTGAACCTATCGGGTTTCGATTAGGAGAACCCATGAGCGCTGGTGGAATCGTCGGCTAGACAGGGGGCGAGATTTACCTAGGTTCGGGGCCCTCGAAGAGGTAAAACCCTTACTCCTGCCTCTTGTCGATCTGTATTGATGAAAAGATCGGTTACAATGGTGGTACTTGAATCGAGAGTAAGGACTCGAGTTCAAGGTTTCGATGGTGAGGTATTGCTTGGCCCTCTACCGGTGGCTCTCCTGGCCTTATATAGGTGGCCAGGTCTCAAACCTTACCCGGAGAGGACTCGAATTCTAACCCTAGGTCGGTTACAAGTTTCCAAACTTAACCCGCAAGTTAGTGCAGGTGGGCTTCACGTAGGCCTTCTAGAATACTCCAAGAGCTCCTCTTCTTGGGCCTTAACCTTGGGCCTGAGATGGGGTGTCCTTACCCGCGGGGTCTAGGATCTATGCCTTTGTCATGCACTCTTCACACCTTGCACTTGGGGTTTACCAATGTCAGTCATCAACAAAGTTTTCAGGCGCCGTTGCCGGGGAGGAAGATAATTTCCGCAAGGGAGTATCTCACCTCCAATCTCTTTACTTTTTTTTGTTTTCCTTAGTTTATTTTATTCTTTCTGCTGCACTCTTCACACCTTGCACTTGGGGTTTACCAACGTCAGTCATCAACAAAGTTTTCTAGCGTCGTTGCCGAGGAGGAAGATAATTTCTGCAAGGGAGTCTCTCACCTCCAATCTCTTTACTTTTTTTTTGTTTTGCTTAGTTTATTTTATTTTGTCTTGTTTTCTTCTCTTTATCAAAAACACACAAAATATATTTCTTATTCTAGTTGTAGTTTTATTCTTGTTTTTAGTCTTGCTAAAATGAGTGTTCCTGAGGTTGAAGTTCGTTCTTTTAAGCAACAAAGTGGAGAAAGTTTGAAAGATTCTTGGTATAGGATAAGTGATGCTCATCATAGATGCACTAAGATATATTCCACTTTAATCCTTCTTAGGAATTTTTATGTCGGTATTACTAGCTGGTATAGGTATGTTCTAGACACTCTTACAGGCGGTAATTTTCTGGGAACACCTGCTTTGGAAGCCTATAATTTAATTGAAAGTTTAGTTGAAACACCACCTACCAAGGTTATTAAAACTGAGATCACTTTAGATCATGTTATTAAAAAGCTAAACTCCATGGAGAAAAATCTGCCAAAGTTCCTTGATAATGCTAGCAAAGTTAATGAACCAATAGTAAATATCAACAAGAAAATTATTGTTTTAGAAGCTAGCAATATCCATGATAGTCAAAATATGAGGATTGGTAAATTAGAGGAGGCTATGGAAACTTTAAGCTCAACCTTTCCTTCTCTTAATTTTAAAAGGGAGAAACCTTGTGTGGGAAAAGATAAAAAAATATGTATGTCCCCAAGGTACCTAAACCGAAATCCCCTAATATGCTTAAAATTAATAAAACTTTTACTGAAACTAAAAGTGATTTGCATGTTGAATCATCTTCAGGGTGTCTAAGGTACCCATTTCTACAATTGGGGTTTTGGAGGAAATTATTTATTTGGATAATTCTTCACTCGAAAACACTTGGTTTCACTTTTCTGGGCCTAGCTAAAAGGCGTTAAAGAAAAGCACTTCTTAAGAGATAACCCATGGTTTTTTTTTTTCTTTGTTTTGCTCTGTTTTCTTTGATTCAAGGGGTTGTATACTTCTGTAGAAACTCCTTTGTATCTTTATTTTCATGTTTTAGTTGTGCCAAGTAAAGTTTCTGAGGAGAGTTGGAGTTGGTTTTGGGTTTCTGCGTAGGAAACATATTTCTTCTGTCCATCATAACAAATCATATAATTCACCGGAAAATTAGAATGATCTGAAATATTTCGTGATTATTCCTCAGCTAATTCCGCAACTTTTTTGTTCTTTAAGTTTTTCGATCTGAGCAACATAAGTGCCCCGAAAAAATTCGTATTTACAGACTTTTTTGGTTTTGACAGATTCTGCCATTTTTCTTGCATTTGCTCTTTTACGATGTCAAGTGGATTTCTTTGCTTCACAAAACATCAGTGGCTGTAGCTAATGTTTAAAAGTATCAATAGTACTTGTGCCCATACAGAACCCATGGATTTTTGATTTTTTGCACTAACCCTCAAATGCGAATTACTCTTTGAGTGTGGTGTGAAGGAAGTTTTCAAGGGTCAAGAGAAGAGGGTGATATATGCGATCAAGAAGAGTGCAAGGTCAAAACTTAAGGATGCCCCCGTGGTTCATCCAAGCATATTTTAAGAATACTCAAGCATCTAAGCGTGGGTATGCCCAAGGCATCCCCTTCTTCATCAACAATATATCAGGTCACTTCTAGTGAAACTATATTTTTATTCGGTCACATCATATCAAGTTTACTTGGAGCGTATGTTTGTTTTTCTTTTGTTTTCTCTTGTTTTCTTTTCTTTTCCTTGCTGCAATAATATAGTTGGACCCTAGCATTCCTTATTTGGGAGAGAGACACGCTGCTCTTCTTCGTTTGAATACTCGTTATGCTCGTATTCTTAGTTTTTCTTCTAGCTGCTGCAAGATTCCTGTTTAGCTCTTGTTTTCTTTGCATCTCTTATTCAGAGCTATTAGTTTTAGTAGTGTTGTCTGAGTACTCTCATGTTTTCTTTCTGTATCATTTAGAGAGTTTTTGTTAAAACATATTTTATATGGTGCTAGTTGGGAAAAGAAACTCCTGCTTGAAGTACAATTTATAACGGTGCAAGTAGAAACTTGTATAGTCTGTGGCTAGAATTTTTCGTATCATGCTAGATGTTATTTTAATTCTAAAAATCTAGTGGTTATTTAGTAGCATGATTATTCTCAAATAGCTGAGAGTGTTTAATGTGCTATTGAAAGAATCATGAGTTGTTCTTATCATATTGAAGCATAAATTTGTGGTGTTCTTCTTTGAATGTTTTATTTCGTTGACTTGGCGCATGCTCACACCATGTTTATGACTATGATCCTGGCACTTGTAGCCTATATGATCATTTAGTTTTTGAACTTGTGGTACCACTTATGCTTTCATTAATGATATTTATGTCTCTATGCATTATTATGGCTCTTATGCTCTCTTCATTTGTCGCTCCCAGTGTTTTGCTAGCCTCCAATCGTACTGAGTATGAGCTCTACTCGTGCATCCAACTTCCAAAAACCAAAGTTTGCCAAATGTGTTGACAGTACCTACCTACATGTGGTATTTAAATGCCACTCCAAAGTAAATTGTTCATGTGTTACCTTTAAAACTTTCAAAATTACTCATGTTTTGTGCTCCCGTTTTAGCTCATGAGGACGTAAATAGAGAATCTTTATCTCAATTGTTGATTGGACTTTCACACCCTGGACTAGTGGCTTCATCCTCTTATCCAATTGATAGAAGATCTGGCAGCGGGGTGCCCAGCCCCTAATTAATAACAACAAATTCTCTTCACTATTTTTGCCTCTGATTTATCAGTCAAAGCATAATTGTGTAAACAAAAAAGAAAGAGGAATGACCTTCTACCCAGATGCGTCCTTCTATGGGAGCCGCTCTTGTGAAGTCTAGTTGTCTTGTGATGTACTGTATTTTATGTGTACCATTCGTTAACATAAGCATACACCTCTCTAAAAAATAGACACTCCTCCACGGTATGTGATTGTTGGCAGGCACCCAAGGATTCGGTTAGCCATGGTTTGTGTAAGATGGATGGGAGGAGTGTCAAACATTTTGTACCTCTATTTAATAAAATGAAAGCTCTAGCACATGAGTTGATCCCTTCTTCCCTCTGCGAAGGGCCTTTCTTTTACTTTTATGTTGAGTCTCCATCTTCTAACTTTATGCACAGTTGAGAGAGCATAGTTGCCATTCTGGGTTTAATGTGCATTTGTCCCAGAAACATTATTAATTGATTCATGATGTGTTATTGTTTGTTCTATAATTATTTGTTCTAGTCTTCATCATGAACTTTGAAGGTGTCCTGGCATTTAAGTTTTTTCCCACTCTTAAGGACTCGCGGAATATCACTTTGCCATGTTTTCTCTATACTTGAAACAAACGTATATCTTTTGATGCATTGTTATTCATGATCTTTTATTTGTCTTACTTCTCATGATTCAAGGTGATTACTTATCATGCTTGTGTTGAAGTTCTATGATCTCAGCTTACATATGCTTTTACATTATTGATGATCAAGTTTATGTTAGTAGCATGTCACCTCAGAAATTATGTGTTTTTATCATTTACCTACACGAGGACGAGTAGGAACTAAGCTTGGGGATGTTGATACGTCATAAACGTATCCTTAATTTCTGATGTTCCATGTTGTTTTCATGTTTTTTCCTACGTGTTTGCTAATTACTTTATGCCTTTTTATCTATTTTTTGGACTAACCTATTGACAAGATACCACAGAGCCAGTTCCATGTTTTCTGTTGTTTTTAGTTTCAGAAAAGTTGTTCTGGAAATATTCTCGGAATTGGAAAATTTGAAGTCCGGAAGTCCTAGAATTCCCGAAGGTTCCACGGAGTCCCGAAGAGGCCCGGAGGGGGGCCACACCATAGGGCGGCGCGCCCCCCGGCCACGCCTAGGGGTGGTGTGGGCCCCTCTGGCCTCCACCGCCTTCGCCCTTTCGCCTATTTATACCCCCCGATATGTCAAAACTAAAAAGATACCACTTCGTCCTGAGAAACACTAGAGGCTGCCTTCATCGTCATCCCGAGATCAGGAGGGTTCTGGAGCTCTCCCTGGCACCCCGCTGGGAGGGGAATTCATCACCGGAGGGGTCTACACCACCATGCCCTCCTCCGAAGTGATGCGTTAGTAGTTCATCTCTGGACTACGGGTCCATAGTAGTAGCTAGATGGTTGTCTTCTCCACTTTGTACCTCATGTTTAGATCTCGTGAGCTGCCCTACATGATCGAGATCATCTTTATGTAATGCTACATGTTGTGTTTGCTGGGATCTGATGAATGTTGAATGCTATGTCTTATGATTATCAATCTATGATGTTATCTTCATGCATATGTTATTTATGATCTTGCATGCTCTCCGTTATTAGTATATGCTCTGGCCAAGTAGATGCTAGTAACTCCAAGAGGGAGTATTTATGCTCGATAGTGGGTTCATGCCTCCTTTGCATCTGTGCTTGAGTGACAGAAACGTGACGGATGGAGGATGTGTTGTTGAAATTAGGGATAAAACAACAGTGTTTACTTAGTTTACATTGTTTACATTACACATTTTGCTTACTGCGATAATCTGTTGCTTGCAACTTAATAGCCAACGTTTGTTCGAATGATATTCAAAGGGTGGATTATTAGTCATGGATGCAGTTGGATGACGGTCTATGTATTTTGTTGTAATGCCTGCATGAATCACATAGTAATCTTTATGTCTTTCATATGCACTACGGTGCAGCCTTCATTTCTGTCAATTGCCTAGCTGTAATTTGTTCACCACACATGTTATTTATCTGTCACGGAGAGACACCACTAGCGAATTGTGGATCCCGATGCATTTTCTCATACTGATAATACACACACTGCTTCCACTGCTTTCACACTACTTTCATACTGTTTTCCACACCATACGTTTAACCTATTTGTGTTCACCAAAACTGGTGAGATTCACAACCTCACTGCTACGTTGGGATAAAGTGATTTGATTGTGTTGTGTAGGTTCCACATTGCTGCTGAACCGGTAGTGTGCCCTGCCATCTCAGCTGCATCAACCTTCAGAGATTGCTTGTCCTCTTACTGGTTGATTCAACCTTGGTTTCTTTTCTGAGGGAAAACTTGTTGATGCACTCTTCACACCTTGCACTTGGGGTTTACCAACGTCAGTCATCAGTGGCCCCGTGGCTCCCCTTTGGAATTCGTCTTCGTTCCAGGCAAAAATTGATCTCCGTGGATTTTCAGCCCTTTCTGAGAATGTTTCCTTAGGAACTTTTCTGAAATAGAAAACAACAGAAAACAGTAACTGGCCCGGGCATCATGTTAATAGGTTAGTCTGTGAAAACATAAGGAAGACAATAGAACACATATGGAAAATAAAGATATTGGGTAGAAAACAAGCATGGAGCATCAAAAATTATAGATACGTTTGCAACATATTAGCATCCCCAAGCTTAATTCCTCCTTGTCCTCGAGTAGGTAAGTGATAAATAAAAGTTAGATGACATGAAGCCAACACTAATCTTTATCAACGTTATGTAGAAGCATTGCAAAGCTGAGATCAAAGTATTTTAACAAAGGTATGATAAATATTATTTCAACCAATGTAAACTTAGCAACCATGTTGCACATGAAAAGAAACACAAACAAAAGAAAATGAATAATGAAACATTGAAAGTGATACGGTTGTTTCAATCATAAAGAAAAATAATAAAGTGGTATCCAACTAGTCCTTCGTCTGATAGAAAAACATAAATGCCAGGACACCTTCAAAGTTTAAATGGTGACTAGATACAAATAATTTAAGAGCAGTCAATACCACAATCATGAATCAATCAATAATAAATTTTAGGACTATGCACATTATAATCAGAATGACAACTATGCTCTCTTAGCTGGTGCATAAAGTAATAAGATGAAGACTCAACATGAAAGTAAAATAAAGGCTCTTCGTAGAGGGAAGTAGGGATTACTCATGGGCTAGAGATTTGTATTTGATAAACTGAGATATTGCAAACAATTTTGAGACTGGTGTATGTCAATGTCAACAAAGGGTAATGAAAAACTTAATATAATCCATGTCAAGAAAAGTGTTTAGAATTTGGAGAGAGGTTTTTGTTGTTTATTACTTTGACACTTCCCCCCACCTTTCTTTTCCCAAACCAGGGCTAGCCGTGTTCACAGGTACCCACCAGCTTTCATCAAACCATGGGGAAGTGCCTTTTTGTTATTATTTGGCACCAGTTCTCTACAAACTTAAATGAGCACAAATTCCATACTAATTGTGTGAAATAAGGAAGAAGAACTTTTCTTGACACATACCATAATAAACTTTAAACTACTTCCTCATGAGCTAAAACAAGAACATAAAACATGTTATAGTTTTGAAGGTTTGAAGGTAGCACAAGAGAAATTTACTTGGAGTGGCGGTTAAACATCACATATAGGTAGATATGGTGGACACATTTGGCATACTTTGGTATTTGGAAGTTGGATGCACGATTAGAGCTCATACTCAGCACATATGTATGCTAGCATAAGACTGAGAGCGACCACGTAAGAGCACAATAACGTCCATAATCATGCATAGCGACAAAACATCATTAATCAAAGCATAAAGTGATATTACAAGTCAAAAACTAAATGATCATCAAGGCTAGAAGTGACTTTATTTGTAGTCATAACATGGTTTGAACATGCGCCAAGTCAATCCAGACAACGCATTCAAAGGAGAAATACCACAATACCATGCTTCAATATCAGAGCACAACACATGATTAATTTCAATGGAACATTAAGCACTCTAAGATATTTCAGACTAGTCATCATACATCATAAATAGCTAAGAACACAATTAAAATAACCTCTATCCTAAGCCATGGTCAAAACAAGCTTCCTATTGCACCACTATAAGCATGAAACAATTTACTTTTTTCCAACACCAATCAACTTATTCGAAAAAACTCTCAAAGCAAATAAGCATAAAAGACCAGAGAGCTAATCAAATATAACTGAAGCAAACCAACAAGCTCTAAACAAAATAAGAGTGAAGAACAAGATCTAAACGCAGTACTAGCAAAAGTTGAACACTCGCAGAACAATAAGAGTGAAAACTGGAGTATTCTAGGCAATGAAAACGGAGCGTACTATCCCAAAATAAAAGTGCTAGGATCCAACCAAAATCTATAGCAAAGATAAAAAAAAACAAACTGAAATCAAAATAAGAAGACGCTCCAATAATAACACATATCACGTGAAGCAAAAAAAATATAGTGTTCTGTAAGAAACCTGATATTTTTGTTGATGAAGAAGAGGATGCCTTGGGCATCCCTAAGCTTTGACTCTTGTACTTCTTGGATATGTCTTGGGGTGACATGGGAATTCAAAAGCTTGAGATTTTGTACATCCTTCATCTCATCACATCATTCTTCTCTCCCTACACTTGAAAACTTCCTCCACCTAAAACTTCTCCAAAATCTTCATCAGCAACGTTAGTGTAATCAAAATAATAAATCCACTTGGTTCAGTTTCAACACAAGTCTTACACTTCAATTAAAACATTAGCTACTGTCACAACTTCTTTTAAATCTATTACCCTCAAAAGAACACCAAAAGAAAGATATTAAGACGCAAATGCAAATGTTGGCACGAATCTGTCAAAACAGAACAGTGGTAAAGATGATTTTTTTCGAAAATCTTATGTTGCTCAAATAAAAAAGTGGGAAACTAAAGAAAGTTCAATAAAAACCTAGGGAATGTGTCTATTGTTTTCAAACAAATTCGACATTCTGGCTGAGAGATGATTTTTTTGTTAATAGCCCAAAAATCTGTTTCAGAACGGCAACTTCCCCAAATCGAGCTACGTCTCTATTAGAGGTTACTATTGGCACAAAAACGATATAAAAAGGATAAGGAACCGTTTTTTATAGAGGTAACAACTTCCAAATAGAAAAAGAACAAAATAAAATAAAAGAATATAAAAGTATAACAAAAGAAAGCAAAGTGTGTTGCCTCCCACAAGCTCTTTTCTTTAACGCCTTTAAGATAGGCTCAACAATTTTCAAAGATGCTCACATAACAAATATGTATAGAAGAAAAAGAGAGCATCAAGAAGAGAGTATGAAAATCATTTAAGTCTAACCTACTTTCTATGCATTGGAATCTTGCAAAGAAATAAATTAAAGAAGCACAAAATAGCAAGCATGGGAAGGTAAAACAAAAGAAACTTCAAAACTTTCAACATAAATATAGGTGTTTTAATAACAAGAAAATTCCTACAACCACATTTTCCTTTCTCATAATAATTTTCAGTAGCATCATGAACAAACTCAACAACATAACTATCACGTAAATCATGTTTGTCATGATCTAAAAGCACACAATTCATATCAAGCTCAAAAATAGTGGGATCAAAATTAAAAATTATGGCCTCTTCTTTCCCACTTTTAGAAATATTAAAACAAGATGATTGGTTACTCTCCAAAGGTATGTGATTCCTTATATCAATCCCATTTTGGGTAGCATTACAATTTATAACATCAAGTACCATGGGGCCATCATCTAGGGCATTATCATATAAATTTTCCAAACAAACTTCCTCATTATCATGCATATCAATGGTTGGAATAAATAGAGTATTATCATAAGATTTATAAAATTAGAAATGATTATCATAAATAACATTGGCAAAATAATTCTCACAATTTTCATTCATAGAAGCATCAAGGTCACAAGTATAGCAAATATCGATTTCATCAAAAAGGGATATTTCAAAAGAACCAATAGGATCATTACATTCATCAATATAGCACTCAACCTCCTTCCGGAAGCATGGAGGGAAATAAAATAATGTATGAGTTAAAGATTTACTATCATTAGAAGGTACACATGGGTAGCGACTCTATTCTTCCTCCTTTTGTCCGTCACTCTCCTCCTCTTTTTCATCCAACGAGCTTCAAGTTTCAGCAATTTCTTCTTCCATAGGATGCTGCAAGGCATTAGTATCTTCCCTTGGGGAATGACAAGTTTTAGGATATCTCATAATCTAACCATTTTCATTTTGGTAATTCTCACAACAAAATTTAAGTACAACAACAATCTCGAGTTTGTGAGGAGCGTCATCATAATTTTCAAGCAAAGAGGCAGTTTAAATAGCACTTTTCCAAAGAATAAATTCTTCAGTTTTTTCCACATTATGAAATCATAGTTTCCCATAACATAAGAGAATATGGTGTCAATAGGATTACTAGCACATTGGAATGGGAGGTGTTTAAAACCCATATGGAAACAAGTTTTATCACAGCAATGAGATACATCATATATAGAGCACAAATTTCTAGCATAGCTATCCATTTTATTTTTAAGTATCCATAAGTGTTTCCCTTTTTTAGACAAGCGGAATTCCTTATAATATTTGTGTTGTTCCTCTGTGAACCCACCTTGCCAATAAGATCTGGTTTCAAAGAAATTAACCATTGGTATCCATGCACAAAATAAACTAATAACACAAATAAAAGACTAGGTACTAAAGAACTATTTTTTTGATAAAGAGAAAACAAGACTAAACAAAAGTAAACTAAGCAAGAAAAAACAAAAAAAGAAGTGGAAGTGTGAGACTCCCCTTGCAACAATCTATAAATCCCCGACAACAGCGCCCAAAAAATATACTTGATGAGGACTGACGTCTATGCACGTTTCTATTCTTGTAGACAATGTTGGGCCTCCAAGTGCAGAGGTTTGTAGAACAGCAACAAGTTTCCCTTAAGTGGATCACCCAAGGTTTATCGAAATCAGGGAGGTAGAGGTCAAAGATATCCCTCTCAAGAAATCCTGCTATTATGATACAAGAAGTCTCTTGTGTCCACAACACACCTAATACAATTGACAGTTGTATAAGTGCACTAGTTCGGCGAAGAGATAGTGAAATACAAGTAATATGGATGATTATAAGTGATAATAGCAATCTTAAATAAAAATGGCAGCAAGCAAACATGTAGCATAACTGGATGTAAACGGTGTTTCAATGCTTAGAAACAAGGCCTAGGGATCATACTTTCACTAGTGGACACTATCAACAATAATAACATAATTGAATACATAAATATCTTCTCTTCACTATGCTACTCCGAACCACTCTCCGGTTGGATAACAAACACCAATTCATTGTGTAGTGCTATGAAAGAACGCCTTAAAGTCGCATTCCCCACTAGGTAACCCCACACCGTCACCTCGAGCCCTAGATGGTTCCAGACAAACACCACAATTTCATAGAGATATCCAACACAAAATATATAAACTTTAGCACAAGAGTCACACATGGTGCGCACAGTGTCACCTTCACACCTTAACAGAACCACTTGAGTAGAATAATAGATGAAGATTAACATCTACCTATTCAACTTGATTACATAGCTCACGATCACATAAAGATCACACCATGGGAGAGAGAGATGAAACACATAGCTATCGGTAGCTACCTTCACACCTCGGAGTCAGCAACGACGATGAATATGGCAGTGGAGTCTTTCGAGATGGCTCTGGGGGAAATTCCCCGTCCCGGCAGGGTGCCGTAACATAGATTTCAATCCCCTAAAACTTGTCTTTGATGGCGGCGGACCTACAAAACTTTTCGTGGTTGGAGGCCGATTGATTTAGGGTTTTTGAGTCAGGGGGAATATATACGTGAAAGGGAGATGTCGGTGGGCGCCCGGGGGGGCACACCATGTGGTGTGGCCACCTCGGTGCCCTCTTCCGTCTCTTCTTTGGAGTCCGTTGACGTGTCGGGAAAAATAGGACCATGGGCTTTCATTTCATCCAATTCCGAGAATATTTCCAGAACAACTTTTCTGAAATAAAAAAACAACAAAAAACAGGAACCGGCGTTGTGGCATCTTGTCAATAGGTTAGTCCATGAAAACATATGGAAAACAAAGGAAAACATGTGGAAAACATAAAGGCATTGGATAAAAAACAAGCATGGAGCATCAAAAATTATAGATACGTTTGAGACGTATCAAGGACGTGATCACACGCTCGATCGGAGACCCCAAGTGGAAGGTATAATGCAGTCTAGAGTAAGTTTTCTCCTAGTAAAGAACCAGAGTTATCGAACCAGTAGGACTGCGTAGTCTTGAAGAAGGTTACTTGTATCAACGGTGCCTTTTATCAATGTTTACCAAGCATGGAACCTGCACATAAACACAAACTCTATCTTGCCCCAACTTTCCGGAAGAAAACAGGAAAAATAAACGTACAGAGTCTTGGAAAATAATGAAAGTAAAACGGGACAACAAGGAAAAAATTATGAAAGTGCTTAAAAGAAGGTTTACAATGTGAGTGTGGAGGATATGAACTCAACAATCCTCGTGGTGAGGGACCCGGGGTTTCCCGAAGGTTCAGCGTTTTACTCGAGGTCCGCCTCGTCGAGTGAGAGAAGCGAAAATTGCATCACGAGTGCTTCTTCTGACTGAATCCGATCTGAGTCTTGCAGGCGTAATATTCTGGTGCGGTTTGCGCAGAAATTCAGATGGACAAACGCGAGGTCGATGCTCCCGTTAAGGGAGTGAAACACTGAACGAAATCCTGCTGAGTGCCTGGTGAAGTCGATTGAATAGAATTGGATCGAGTCCGCCCGGGTCGTTGAGTTGTAGCCTGATGTTGATGAAGTCAAAGAAGTCGCGGATCCAGCGCCATAGGTTCCCACAGACGGCACCAATGTCAAGGATGTGAACTCAACAATCCCCATGGTGAGGGACCCGAGGTTTCGTGAAGGAAGAAGGCACTAATGGACTACTCGACTTGGCGGGTTACTTCCCGTCATATTTTATTTCGATGAGGTGAAAAGTACCGATTACAGGTGTGCTATTCGTAGATTGAATCTGGTCTAGCTCTAAATCTAGGATTGTCTGTCCCATACGTGACCCCCTCTCGTGCTTTATATAGGTAGCCGGTTATGGGAGGCCGTAAATGAGGTGGACTCGAATCTGAGTCGGTATTCGTAATTTCCTATCTCTATTGCCTAATCTTTCCTTATCCTACTCCTGCGTAGGCTTCTTCTATCGCTGCTGCATAGTCATCTGTCGGGCTTGTAAAGGTATCCTCGTTGGACCGCACCGGGTATACCCATCATGGATGGTCTCTCTATTACCACCACGTTAATGAGGAAAACATGACCAGGGGCCATAGGTTCACTAGTGGTGTCTCTCCAAAAAAAACATGTTGGGTGAACAAATTACAGCTGGGCAATTGACAAATCATGAACATATAAAAATACTATTATGACAATATAAAGTTCACGGATTCTAACATTGTAGGCATTACGTCAAGGCATATGGACCGCTATCCAGCATGCATCCATATATAAATATTCACCTGAAGAAAGATATCCAGCAAATCCCTTGGTATTAAGTTGCAACAACGTAGTGGACTTCTATGTGTGCAATATACAAATGCATTAAGATCAATACGTAACGTATCTAGTGGTTCCCATCGGTAGAAAAGAGCACAGTTGTTTTCTCCCTAGTGGCAACAATACATCCTCCCCCCGCATGTTTCTGCCACTCGAGCGCAGGCAACAAGTAGGCAAGAACCCACTATCTAGCATATAAACCCTCTTTTAGATGTGAAAACAACTACGTGGCCAAGGTAATCATAAGCACCAGAGACTACTACAGGACAAGATTAAAACTCTACAAATATAAGTGAATCATCTCAGATTGACATGAACAAAATAATCATAATCATGTGGTTCATCGGATCCCAGCAAACACAACATGCACAATTACATAACGGTGGTCTCGATCATGTGAGGCAGGTCATGAGACTCTAAACATGGAGGCATAGGGGAGAAAACAATCATCTAGCTACTTATATGGACCCTTAGTCCCGAGATGAAATACTTACGCATCTGTCCAGAGGCGATCATGGCGATGTAGAGACCTCCAGTGACGATACCCCTCTCCGGCACTGTGCCAGAACAGGACTCTAGAAGCCCTAGATTGTACTTTCGAGGTTACAGCGCCTCTCTGTATGTTTCATGGAAGATAAATCCATCCCAGTGTTTTTAGGGTAAAAGGAAATTTATATGCGAAGGGTGGACTTGAGGCGGTGGCCAGTCCCCCTAGGGCCCACCAGGCGCGGCCTAGGGGGAGCCTGCGCCTGGTGCCCTCATGGTTCCCTTGGCTCCCCTCTGCCCGACCTTTGGACTCCGTCTTCATTCTGGGTAAAAATTATTCTCCATGGATTTTTAGCCCTTTTCGAGAATATTTCCTTAAGAACTTTTTTGAAATAGAAAAACAACAGAAAACAGCAACTAGCCTGGGGCATCTTTTTAATAGGTTAGTCTGTGAAAACATCTGGAAAACGATAGAAAACATGTGGAAAACAAAAGGTATTGTGTAAAAAACAAGCATGGAGCATAAAAAATTACAGATACATTTGCAACATATCAGCAAGACACGAACGTGAGTGGTGTGCTGGAGTTTAACCCACATGACGTGCTGAATAAAAGGAACTCTTGGTGCCATATGATGACGCACGAGAAGATCCAAGCGACTGAGCCGCTCATGGTGCAGATTGCCAGTCTTCGCAGGAAGGACAAGGGGCCTTGGATTAGAGGAGTGCATATGGCATTCATCTTCCTACTTCGTCGAGTGCAGCTGTTGCAGAACTGTCTCCGCCCAATGTGGGAGTACTCGGGCACCTCGGACCCGAGTCGGACTCGCAAGACAAGCTCTCGAAGGACAAGTTTGAGACACGCATCCGCGATATCACCAGCCTCAAGGAGGAGAAATTCACAATTATTCCTGCGACGGCCTTCGATTCCAACAACACCCCCCCCCAACTGAGGTGACTTTTTAATGTTGTTCTTCTTTTTCTCGAGTGACTATTTCGAGTGCTTGACTGATAGCTTTTTTTTCGCAGAATCGGGATTTTGAGACTTGTTATCTGCCACTCCTTGAGGAAGGGGCTTCTTCCGATCTTCTAGCGAGTACTCTCGAGCCGCCTCTCGAAAGTAGTGTTGCAGCTGTGGGTACTGGTGAGGAGAGGTCCGAGCAAGAGGAGGATGAGGAAATGGAAAGTTTCACTTGTGTTCCCCAATCCCCACAAGCGTGGCAGAGGGAAGAAGAGGAAGTGACTTCCAAGGTCACCTCCCCGAGTCAAGAGCCACTTGAAGAGATTGACCCGAAGATGATGCACGTTGTGTATCCTTCGAAGACACTCCCCCCTTGTCCAAGAAGGCGAAGGTTTCCGTTCGTCGGTACTTGGACGCTTTCGATGAAGAAGATGATGAGTGAGTATCCTTGGCCTTTTTCTTGTTGCATTATTTTCTTTAGGACCTTTCTCTTAACATCTTTTAGCTCTTCTGTACCCTCTAGATGCATGATGGTCAGTAAACACAAGTTCGTAGCCTCGACCCAATATTATAAGTAGAAAGAAGGTGCCACGAAGAAAACAGTGGTGAATCCTAGCCCAGACTCACCCGTTCCTGCTAGCGATAAGATGAAGGAGACCGCCACGCCCGAAGCGCAGACAAGATTTGAAGCTTTGGGTAGTTCCGCAGATCTGTTGTCTAGTCCAAATGCTAAGGTAAATCTTGTACTTTTCAAATTCTTCTCGAATGTAATTTTCCTTCTGTTTATTGGGTGCACGGCAGTTCTCCCTATGGGAGTATCCCCCGAGTCTATGCGCAATTATTTATTGTTGGTTATAGACTCAAAATTATCTTCCTTGTTCAAATCAATTTGTCTATCGGGTGCACGATAGTGCCCTCGATGGGAGGAACCCCTGAGTGTATGTGTGAATTTTTGTATCGGGTATAGAATCAAAGGTCTTTGTCATTTTGACTGTTTGCTCTATAGGATATCCTTGACGCCTTGGCTGGATTCGGGCGTCACCTCATGGTCGCTGAAGCTGATTGCGTCAACCTTCGTCGCGCGCGTGACCAACTTCTCCTGGACCTCAAGAATTCGAAAGGTAAGGTTTTTCTAAAATTCCGCGATTGATTTCTTCTTGTTGTTTTTCTTAGGTTCGGCATGCCACTTTTTCAGATGAGGCTGCCCATGCCAAGATGGAGAGGGAAGATGCTTGTCGTCGAGCCAAAGATCTCGAGAGGGAGCTGGAGTCTGTTCAAAAGGAGTCCTCCTAGAAGCTCGTGCAAGCCCAGGCCGCCCTAGAGAAGGTGAAAGAGGAAGGCCAATTTGATGATGATGTACTGACATGCTTACTCCTCCCCGTAGCCGAATCATTGCCAGGTAAATGACTCAAAAGTGTTTGCCCCGCGAAAGTGTTTGGTGCAGAATTTTATTTTGTCTTTCTAATTTCTTGAATTTTGCAGGTGCACTTAGAGTTCCTCTAGCGATTCCCCACAAGGTTAGAATCGATGCTCTAATGGATGTCGTCAACCAACTCAAGGACATGGGATGAAGGCAAAGTCTATCATCGAGGAAACCATCAGGGTCCTGACTCCGCTACACTAGAAGCTTTTCGTGGGGCAAGAGATTCCTTCAACGGTGGATGGCCTACTAAAGTTTTTCCTTAGCGAGGATGATCCTCCCCGCGAGTATTCAGTGGCTTAGATAGAGTGTGGCGCGAAGACGGCGATCTAGGTAGCCTTAGCGAGAGGCATCGAGGTAGATCTGGAGGGGTCTTACTTGGACGTTCCTAGGAACCGCGAGGGAAAAAGGTAGCTCTAAATTTTTATTCCGCTCGCACTGAGAAGCTAACTAGAATGTTGTCTGAGTTAATTGCCCGTGTCCAAAGTGCCAAGCCTGCTGCTAGCGAAGCTGTTTCTGGAAAATCGGTAGCCCCTTAAGATAGAGGGGACTTTATTTCTGTTGACATCGTTGTAATGAACGTGGCTAAGTACCCTATTTTCTCCTTGAAGTATGGATGTTGTTTTCCTTATTGATTCTGCAAAAAATTTATGTGCCTTGTATGCTCCCGATGGGAGTAGCCCCCGACAACTCGAGAGTTTTTTGAGACATTGATGTCTACGCACACTTCTATTCTTGTAGACAGTGTTGGGCCTCCAAGTGCAAGGGTTTGTAGAACAGCAACAAGTTTACCTTAAGTGGACCACCCAAGGTTTATCGAACTCAGGGAGGAAGACATCAATGGTATCCCTCTCAAGCAACCCTGCAATAACGATACAAGAAGTCTCTTGTGTCCCCAACACACCTAATACAATTTTTAGTTGTAAAGGTGCACTAGTTCGTCAAATAGAGAGTAAAATAAGAGTGATATGGATGGTTATAAGTGATAGATGCAATCTGAAATAAAAATGGCAGCAAACAAACATGCAGCAGAACTGATTGTAAATGGTATTTCAATGCTTAGAAACAAGGCCTATGGATCCTACTTTCACTAGTGGACACTCTCAACAATGATAACATAATTGAATGCACAAATATCTCTCTTCACAACACTACTCCAAACCGCTCCCCGGTTGACTAACAAACACCAATTCATTGCGTAGGGCTGCAAAAAGCACTCCTCAAAGTCGCATTCCCATGTCTAGTTCACCCCACACTGTCACTATGAGCGCCCTAGAAGGTACTAGCCAAACACCACAATTTCACAGGTCATCCAACACAAGATATAAATATCATGCTAAACCACACGGTTCACAAACTGTCACCTTTACACCATGATCAAAATGTCTACAGAGATCTCATAACAGAACCACTCGAGTAGCATAATACCGTAAGAGAAACATATACTTATTCAACCAGATTACAAAGCTCATGATCACATAAAGATCACACCATGGGAGAGAGATGAAACACATAGCTACCAGTATAGCCCTCAGCCCCGGGGGAGAACTACTCCCTCCTCATCATAGGAGACAGCAACGGCGATGAAGATGGCGGTGGAGTCGATGGAGATGGCTCCGGGGGCACTTACCCGTCCCGGCAGGGTGCCGGAACAGAGATTTTTGTCCCCCGAAACTTGTTGGCGGCGGCTGCGGAGCTACGGATGTTTTTGGGGGAAAGGCCGATCGATCTAGGGTTAATGCATCGGGGGGGGGGGCATATATCGGCGAAAGGGCGATGCCGGGGGGTGGCCAGGGGGGCCACACCATCCCTTGGCGCGGCCAGAGGGGGAACCGCGCCCCTATGGTGTGGTTCCTTCCAGGCACCCCTCCGGGTATCTCCGGGACTCCGTGGACCCCCCGAAAATTCTAAGACTTCAGGGCTTCGAATTTTCCAACTCCGAGAATATTTCCAGAACCACTTTTCTGAAACTATAAACAGAAGTGTCGTGGTGGTGTCACGGCAGATGCCATAGGATGGCTAAAGATGTGGGGACGAAGGATGCTGGAGGCGCTCGGGGAGGGATCACGCGACGAGTATACGCGTGAAGGATGAAACAAGCACTGCAGACAACACGATCTACCCAGGTTCAGGGCCCTCGTGAGGAGGTAAACACCCTACTCCTGCCTTTCTCTCTGTATTCTGATGTCTCACTGAGTAGCCACATTACAATGGTTCTTGCTACCGAGTAGCCACTCTTCTCTCTGTGGGACGAACTAGGTCAAGAATCTCTACGTAATGCGCGATCTAGGTCAGCATCCATCGCGCAAGAGGGGGCAGGGCACCTTATATACTCGGTGCCCTGCCGGATACAGCCAAATACAAACAGATGTCGACATTTTGTGCACACCGTCCTTCTTCCGAGTTCCCGCTGACAACTTTGGCTTCTAGATTTGTCCCGGTGCGGAAAGTCGTTGGGCAAAACCAAGTGTTCAGTCTGTTATCACTGTGGCGAACACAGAGTAGGTCCCCCTATCCTGCGACGCCCTGCTGACACACTGTCGCTGTCAGGCACGCCGTCCCCAGATGAACAGTGCTGTGAACAGTGCCAGTACGGACCCGGGATACGCGGGATTCGGTGTCAGAATGGCTCCTTTGACTTCTGGCCCGAGTAGGTTCCCGCCATTTCTACCCGGACCAGCTCTTCTATTCGGAGGAGCATAACTCTCTTGATTCATCCTTCTGGCTGTCTAGGTGTAAGACCGGGCAGCAGTCGACCGGGTAGCGAGTACCAGGTAGCCGGCTACTCGGCCAAACATCCCTTCTGATCTTGCCATTAGCACTTGCCTTTACCCTACTCGGGGGTAACCCCCCGACAGCAGTCCCCGAAGCTGGTAGAGTCCTGCGAACTCGTTCACTGGGCCCTGCCAGCTTAAAAACCAACCTTGACATTCTTGCCCTTGAACCTTGGGATAGCAAGTGAAAACCTCCGAGTAGCCCTTGATCTTGTTTCTTCTCTTCCGAATAGGACCACTTTTCTTCTCCGTGCCGAGTAAAATGAATTGGTGAAATCTCGAAACAGAATCTCTGCGTGACAGAGCACAATCCGGCTTTCCGCGCTGCAACTGGGCACGTGTCGTGCGGACACGATTTTGACGCCTCGGTGCCCGGTAACTGACAGGCCACGCGCCCAGTTTTCACGGGGTGGACCCACCAGTCCATAACGTCCCATCACGCGCAGTAATCGCCCACGATCTCGTCGTGGGATCTAATGCGGCCGATACGCGCGCGTTCGGCGCTGTGTGCGTTTCTAACCGGCCCACAGACCCCACGCCACACGATTACTGCCACGATCGATCCCACTTCCTCAACTCGTAACGGTAACCCGAGGGGCGGTATAAATACCCCCTCGGTAACTCCTTCTTCTCCTTCCGCCCACAATTTCCCCTCTGCCTTCTCGTTTCTCCGCCGCCGCAGAGCTCCTCGCCGCCGCGCAACTTACTGCGCCGCCGCGAGCTTCTCCACACACCAGATCCTTCGATCTCTTCCCAATTTCTTCCTCGCCTCCATGATCGCGACGACAACGCTCGCGCCGGCTGGGCCGGATCCAAGGTCACCGCCGAGGACTGCCAATGGCTGGTGAACACCCGGCGAGTTCCTCCCGGTGTTCGCTGCCGGCAACCTGACAATGAGCTCGTCCCTGCCCCGCAGGAAGGTGAGCACGTTGTCTTCCTCGCGCACTTCGCGCGAGGATTCGGGCTTCCAGCATCAAACTTCCTCCGTTCCTTCCTCGACCATTACGGCCTCCAGATGCACCATCTCCCTCCGAACGCCATCGTCTTCCTCTTGTACCACGCCGTGGTGTGTGAGGCCTTCCTGGGCGTACGCCCCACGACGGAGACTTGGTCCAGGTATTTCTTCTTTCGCCAGCAGAGCAAAGGCAAGAAGGACGGCGCGGACACCAGCAGCCGGATAACCGAGACCGGCAGCGCCATGATGGTGCAGTGCCCTGGAACCAACCATCCGCGCATAAGGGACTGGATTCTGTCCGCAAGTGGCAGAGGACTTTCCTATACGTGCAGAATGTCCCCGCCACGAAGGGAGCCAAGGTGGAGGACCAAATCAATCTGCCCCCTTGGAGCAATCGAGCTCCCACCGGGCAGAACTGGCGGACCAAGCCGTCCATCGACAGCAACCTGAAGCAGATGGACGAGCGCCTCGCCTATCTGGCCGAAGAAGGGCTCAAGAGCGACGACCCAATCGCCTGCTGGATCTCCAAGCGGGTGCTGCCGCTCCAGCGCCGCGTCCACCCCACATTCTACATGGGCGGCCCCCGCGACTGTACTCAGACGACCACGTTCGAGATCAGCAACGCGGATGTCGCCGCTCACGCGCGGTCCATCATGACCACTGGCCTCAGAGACAATTGGCAGTATGGCTTCATCCCATACAGCCGTACGAAGCCAATCGAGCGGGTATGTACTTCTTTTCCTATCTCTTGTATGCATGTTCCGAGTAGATAGCCCTCTTATCTTGCAGCGTCTGGTACTTGCACTCTGCGTCGAGTAGGGCACTTAGCAGAACTGCTTAGGCTTAATGTGCTTTATGTTTGCACACCTTGCCGAGTAGCACACATAGTAGCATTGCTTAGGCTAAATGTGCTTTATGTTTGCACGCCTTGCCGAGTAGCACACAGAGTAGCATTGCTTAGGCTTAATGTGCTTTATGTTTGCACGCCTTGCCGAGTAGCACACAGAGTAGAATTGCTTAGGCTTAATGTGCTTTATGTTTGCACGCCTTGCCGAGTAGGATGCCTCTGTGCTACTCGACTAACTTGTGATGTTTCTCTATTCTTCAGGTCCTTGCTCGCCAGCTCGCTGAGAGCATGGAACGCTTCGAGGACAACTGGTCGGAGGACCGAGAGGAAGACGACGAGGTCTCCTTCGAGACCGCGGACAAGCTCAACCTCCCTCATGCCGCTCAGACGGAGAAGCATCACGTAGATGCGTCTGTCCGTGATTGGTCCAAGGATGATGACGAAGGTAATTGAGCTCATCCTGTCTGGTCGCAAGCCGCGCTACCCAATTTCCTCTTGCTTCTGAGCTGTTTTTCTTCTTTCGAACTTCACAGGTGGCGCTGATGCTGAAGAGGAAGACGAGGACGAGGACGAGGAAGCCCTTGTCGTCAAACCGCTCTCGGTCGCTGCTCCTCTTACCCGCAAACGGACGGGTAGCGGTGCTCAGGAGCCCCCCGCCAAGAAGAAGAAGACGGCCGGGAAGACGACCAAGAAGACCGTGACGAAAGGACGACGGACAATCCCTACCCGTAAAGGGTAAGCACTTTCTCCTCAGTTATGCGCCTCTGCTGCCGCAAATTCCCAATTCTCTTACTTCGTTGCTTCTTCTCGATTTCCTCTGTCCTTCTCTTTTTTCTGAACATGTTTCTTTCTTCAGAGCCCCCTTGGATGCTGACGCCGCTTTCGCGCCCACCAAGACTAAGAGGAAATCCGCCATCGACGTCGATAATCTCATCTACCTCGACGACGAGAATGAAGCCGCAGCGCAGGACGGAGCGCGTGCGTCCTCTCCCGTGAAAGGAGACGACTCCGACGATGCTCGGTACATGGACAGCGACGCCCATGACACCGAGCAGGAGCAGCAGGCCCGCGCAGATCAGGAAGCGCGGGACGCTGATCGCGACGCGAGGCCAACTTCTCCTCCGGCCACCACGGCCGAGGAGAACTTAGAACAAGATTCCGAGAAGCATGATGACGCCGCCCTTGAGCGGCGAGAAGAAGACCAAGAGCAGCCAGCGACAGGGGCTGCTGAGCACGACGACCCCGCGGCCCAGCCGCGGGTAGAAGGACAAGACGCCACACAGCAAGACCCCGCTGCCGAGCAGCGGGTTGAGACAATTGATGAGATGGAGCAATACCCTCTGAGCGACGCGCAACCAGACGCCGCGCAGGGTAGCGCTCAGCCGGATGCTGCGCCGGGTAGTGCGCCCTTGGCGCCGCCTACCCGACAGGGCACTTCCTCCACCGCGCCAAACTCCCCGTCAACGAAGAAAACCAAGACCACATCCAGCCCTCCGGCCAAGCAGCTTATCAAGAAGATCAAACAGGAAGCCGTTGACAAGAAGGCCGCCGAGAAGAAGGCTGCCGAGAAGCAATCCTCCGGGAACCAGGCCGCCGAGAAGCCAGCTGGCCAGTCAGAGGGCACTGTCCGCAGGAATCCCTCGCGTAGCGGTACGCGCGGTGCTGCCACGATGCCGCCGCCAAGACCAACTGCCAAGCCCGGCCAGCTCACCATCCGTGAACCTGACGCGGCTGCTTATACCGCCGCAGGAGCCAGCTTCCCGGATCCACCCACCTTCCCACCTTATATGGTGAAGATGAGCCAGCAGCACAGCATCCCAATGACCCCAGCCGAGAAGAAGCTCGCTATCAGGAGGGGCAAACAGGCTACGCCGGTGGACTCCAAGCCTCCAGCCAGGAATAAGGACCGATCCGTCTCGATCTACTCGCGCGAGGTTGCGGAAAACGAGGTAACGTCCACGGGCCTCGAGCAGATAGTCGACCGGGTTGGATTTATTGACGCTGGGTGGGACAGCGAAGTCCTTGGCAACACAAACTGACACGGCACGTCCTTGGGCGATTTGGATCACATGCGCGTCGACTGGAACAAGGCGGACATGGGTTATAAACCCATGACCATCTCGTCCAATACCAGCACGCTCGCCGCCAAGCTGTTCGTCCATCGCAAGGCCGCAGAGGATATTGAACAGACTTACGCGGTAAGTTTTGCTCATCCGTCCCGAGTTGCACTTTCCTTCTCTTCTATTCTTCTGCTTCTTCTTATCCATCCCCCAGTCCCCGAGATTCTGGCCGAGTAGGTGGGTACTCAACCGAGTTGCCGCCTTCTCGGGTTGAATCTTCACGACTTTGTCTGATTCTTTTTCTTTCTTCCTTTCAGAATTGCCTTCTGAAAAGAACCAACCTGTACCGGCGGCTGCTATGGAACCACAGCATCGCTAGGAGGCGTCTCGAGGCCCTGGAATTGGAGCGCAAGTCCGATGAGGCGGCGGAGAAGGAGGTCATGGACAGTGCCCTCAAGCTTTGCGAGATCGAAAGTAAGCTTGTAGCTATGCGGTTCCCGCGTTTTATGTTTACGCCCGCTGTTGCTTTCTGCTCAAACCGACTCCTTTCTGCAGGCAAATTTAAGACCCTGGCCGAGGAGCACTCCAACTGCCGCGCCTTCGTTGAGAGAGGCCAAACCACCATCAAGAGGCTGGAAGGTGAGTTGATGTCTTCTCGGCTTGACTTCTTGCGTTCATCTTTGCTACTTTGCTGACCGTGCTTTGCTTTTCACAGAAGATCATAAGAAGTTTGTCGAGGAGCATCTCGACTGCCTCAAGCCTGCTGAGGTGCAGTAGCAGATTGCAAGCCTTGAGGTGGAATTCAAGAACAGGCACCTCTCCGAGATGGAACCATTGCAGGTCCAGCTGCGAACTGCTCTCCAAAGGGCCATTGATCTAGCTGCCGAGAGAGACAACGCGGTGGCTGAGAAGAAAAAGGCCGAAGCGGCAGCCACAGCCAAGCGAAAGGCTCTCGAGTTGGAATGCAAGACGTTGAAGGAGAGCAACTCGGATCTTATGCTCCAGCTGGCGCAGTTCCGGAAGGTAATCATGGAAGAACAAGCTGCAGGCGCTATTCTACGACCTGAATAGTAAGTGCTTGCTTCTCCGCCCTTCTCTTGTTTCTTGCGCTTCTCCGCTGCTCGGTTTTTTTTCAACTCGGCTTCTGTTTCTAATCTTCTCAATAGCTCTTTCAGAAATCTTCTCCGACCTCGAGACATCTTGTAAGCCTGCCTTGGCGAAGGCCCGAGCAGCTCTCCTTGAGAAGGGCGAACCTACGGACACCAAGGCAGAGATCGAAGATAGCATCATGGTCATGCAGGGGCAGCTTCAGCGCTTAAGTGGTGTGGGCACCGATCTGGTGCGCACTGCCTTCAAGCTCCATGACTTGTTCTGGCCTAAAGACTCAGCGCCAAAAACTATCCGCGGACTTACCGCGAAGCTGAATGGCGTGAAGGCCGAGCTGAAGAAATGGAGGGCGTCCGGAGCTCGGGCAGGCGCTGATATGATGCTGCTGTTCATCACCAGCTAGTATGAGAACCTCGACTTGCAAGTTGTCCGTGAGATGCGTGAGGACTCCAAGTGGGAGAGGGATTCCGATTGCGTGGCTCTCCGCCAGGCCGTCACGTACGAGGTCGCCCAGTACGCAGACACCGCGCACTTCATCGACGGTCTCACCGAGCCTGACACCGAGGTGGACGAAGGCGATGATGACGACGAGGACGAAGACGCAGATGCCACCGAGTCTGAAGGCCTGAGCAGCTTCGAGAGTGCGCGCCACCAGACCGGGAAGGGGAAGGCCGCGGTCGTTGCGGACAGCGAGGAGGAGGCTGAGAGCGTGGAGATGACGATTGACACCGCGGCCCTCGAGTTCGGCACCTCCTCAGGTGCGGCTCTCAACGACACGGCGCGACTCCGCGCTCGGACTGCGGCCTCCACCTCGGCTACGGACGCCACCTTGGTGGCCACTGCCACCTCTGAACAAGCTGCTACTGAGCCAGATGCGGATGCCGCGAAGACCGACGCCGCCAACTCGGAGGTTGATGCTGCTAAGGCCAGCGCTGAAGCTGAAAACGCCAAGGCCAATGCTGACGCTGAAGCCACCAAGGCCAGCGCCGAGAACACTGCGGCTTCTACTTGATTACCTCCTGCAACTTTTACTCTCGAAACTTTTATCAGATCCTCGGGATGCCGGGTGCAGATGTATTGAAACAGTTAAGCTTGTCGTTCGCTACTCAGTTTTATTCACGTTTGATATTTAACTTAGTCAATTTGAGCAACTTTGGCTCGAATGCCGGGTTGCGTTATCATGCGAGTCCCCGAGTTGCATTTCTTATTCGCTCTTCCTCTTTATCTCAGCTCTTACCCGCAACTTGTTGCTTTTTTGGTATTCGAGTCACAAGAATTCAAAGTTGGAGTTGCAAATACTTAGCCACTTAGAAACACTCATAGTAACGCAGCCCACCACATAGCCGAGAAGGAGTTTAACAAGGGAAAACAGTAAAAGACATCCTACTCGGTTCCTGCACTTTTTCTTTCCTTAGTAATTTTTCTTGTGCTCATTGACCTTTTGCTTGTTCTCTTGCTTGCCATGAAGCCGGGTTTGGACAGCAGCAGAGTCGAAGAGTTGGCATGTAGGTTTAAACACAGTACTAGATGTACTCGTGAAATTTTAAGCAGAGCAACCGAGTGGACAAAAGTAAAGCCGGTTAGAAACACACAGAGCAAGTTTGGACGAGGGCAGTCCCCGAGCTGAATTTCAGATTGCAGGGTAGAATTTTAACTCGGATAAGAGAATACATACACATCTTTGCTCACGAATGAAAGCGACAAAGTAGGGCTACATTCCAAGGGCGCTTGGTTTCCTCTCCAGCTTTGTCTGCCCTGTTCTCCTGTGATGGACGCATGTCCACGAGATAATAGGCATCATTGTGCAGCGCTTTGCTCACAATGAAGGGCCCTTCCCAAGGAGGAGACAATTTGTGCATCCCGGCTGTGCGTTGCACAAGCCTGAGGACCATGTCTCCTTCTCGGAAAACCCTTGGGTTCACCTTTCGGCTATGATAACGCCGCAGGCTTTGCTGGTAGATAGCTGAACGTGACAGAGTGAGCTCTCTTGCTTCTTCGAGCAGGTCAACGTTATCTTCTCGAGCTTCTCTCGCCTCCACCTCAGTGTAGAGGGTTACTCGGGGGGAGTCATGCTCTAAGTCTATTGGCAACACTGCCTCAGCCCCGTATACCAAGAAGAATGGCGTGTAGCCGGTTGACCGGTTAGGGGTAGTCCTTAGACTCCACAACACCACTGGCAACTCGTCTAGCCAACACCCAGGTGTTTTCAGCAGCGGCTCAATCAGCCTTGGCTTTATGCCTGCTAGCACCACGCCGTTTGCTCTTTCCACTTGCCCGTTGGAGGCGGGATGCGCAACAGACGCAACATCTAGTCGGATGTGCTTATCTCTGCAGAACCGCACCATTGCCCCCTCTGCGAAATTTGTGCCGTTGTCGGTGATGATGCTGTGCGGGTAGCCGTATCTCAGGATCACATCCTTTAAGAATTTCACTTGCTGTAGCTCCATCGCACTTCCGAATAGGCTTCACTTCAATCCACTTGGTGAACTTGTCCACCATGACCAAGATGTGTGTCATGTTGCCTTTAGCCGGCTTGAAGGGGCCAACCATATCCAGGCACCATACGGCAAACGGCCATGTGATAGGAATTGTTTTCAACTAGGAAGCAGGCATGTGAATCTTACTCGCGAACATCTGGCAGCCATTGCACTTCCTCACGATGTCTTCAGCTTGCTGCAGAGCTGTGAGCCAGTAGAAGCCATGCCGAAAAGCTTTCTTGACCAATGCCCGAGAAGAGGCGTGGTGCCCGCATTCTCCTTGGTGTATTTCCAACAAAATTTCTCCTCCTTCTTCTGGGTCCACACAACGTTGCAGCACGCCGGTGGCACTTCTTTTGTGCAGCACATCTCTGAATATCGTGTAGCCCTTGGATCTATTCTGAATCTGCCTTGCGGCCACCTCATCTTCTGGCAGAGTGCCGTCTTTTAGAAAGGATAATATGGGCATGGCCCAACTCGGTGTCTCCCGTGTGGGAAACACTGGTTCGTCCACTTCCATTGGGACAGGCATCTCTGGCTGCTCTTTAAGGTTGGGAGCACTTCTCTGGAGCCCTGAACGATTGGCAAGGACTTCCCCAATGAATGCGACAGTCCCCGGGTTAAGGACAGCAGTCCCCGAGTATGGAGTGGCAGTCCCCGAGTAGGGAACGGCAGTCCCCGAGTAAGGAGCGGCAGTCCCCGAGTAGGGAGCGGCAGTCCCCGAGTAGGGAACGGCAGTCCCCGGGTTCTCTGTTGTATTCTCCCAGTCAATCTCCATTGGAACGGATTCTTTACTTGGCAGAGAAGGAACAAATATGGATTCCGAGTTGGGAGATGGCTTGATGGATGGCTTCCTCAAGTGCTCTAAGGCAACCCCCGCCGGGATGGATTGCTGAGAAGATCCCAACTTGGACAGCTCGTCTGCCGCTTCGTTCTCTGCTCGGTGAATGTGCTGGAACTCGCAGCCTTTGAAGAATCTAGTCATAGACTGTACCAGGAAGCGATATGATGCCATGTTGGCATCTAGAGCATTCCAAGTGCCAGAGACTTGCTGCACCACCAGATCTGAATCTCCATAGCATATAATGCGCTGCACGCCAACCTCCTTGGCTACTCGCAAGCTGTGCACCACGGCCTCGTACTCTGCTACGTTGTTGGATGCCTTGAAGTGAATCTGCAGAATGTACTTGAGTTGATCTCGCTTGGGTGACGTAAGCACTACGCCAGCACCAAGGCCTTCCTTTACCTTCGAGCCATCAAAGTGCATCTTCTAGTAATTGGAAACTGGAGCAGGAGGTTCGTACTGCACCTCAGCCCAATCCACCAGGAACTCTGCCAGGATTTGAGACTTGATGGCTTCTCTTCTCGCATACGCGGGGGCGTACGCGGCCAGCTCGATTTCCCACTTGGCCACTCGGCCACTCGCCTCCTTGTTGCCCATGATATCCGAGATGGGAGCAGAGCTCACAACAGTGATAAGATGCTCTTGGAAGTAATGCTTCAGCTTCTTGGCGCCCATATACACGCCGTAGGTCATCTTCTGGTAATGCGGGTAGTTCTGCTTGGAGCTGGACAGCACTTTGCTGAGGTAGTACACTGGGCGCTGCACACTCTTGCCTTCTTCTTCTCGCTCCACCACAATCACCACACTGACTACTCGATTGGTGGCAGCGATGTACAGCAGCATTGGCTCCTTGGGTAGCGGACTAGCCAAGATGGGAGCGCTAGCCAGCATTGCCTTCAGCTCGTTGAAAGCCACATCCGCTTGCGGAGTCCAGACAAACTTGTCACTTTTTTCATCAGCTGGTACAAAGGCAGGGCCTTCTCGCCCATTCGTCCCAGGAAACGGCTCAGAGATGCCAAGCAACCAGTGAATTTTTGCACATCCTTCAGGGATCTCGGCAAAGACATGCTCTCAATAGCTTTTATCTTTGAAGGATTGGCTTCAATGCCCCGACTAGACACCAGGAAGCCGAGTAGCTTGCCAGCCGGGACACCAAAGGTGCATTTACTCGGGTTCAGCTTCATTTTATACTTGCGCAAGTTGGCAAAGGTTTCCTCCAGGTCGGCAAGCAGAGTATGTGTTTTATTCGTTTTGATGACAATGTCATCTACGTACACCTGCACATTCTTGCCGAGCTGATCGTGCAAGCATTTCTGCATGCAACGCTGATAAGTAGCACCCGCATTCCGCAACCCGAAACACATGACACGATAGCAATAAGCCCCGTACGGGGTAATGAAAGCAGTCTTTATTTGATCAGCAGGATTGAGAGCTATCTGGTGGAAACCAGAGTAGGCATCTATGAAAGACAGCAGTTCACAACCAGCAGTGGAATCGATCACCTGATCGATGCGAGGTAGCGGAAAGGGATCCTTGGGGCATGCTTTGTTCAAGTCGGTGTAGTCGACACACATGCGCCATGCGGTAGCAGCCTTAGGATCTTCCTTCTTCTTCTCGACCATGACCGGGTTGGCTAGCCAATCCGGATGCAGCACCTCCATGATGAAATTGCTTATCAGTAACTTGGTGATCTGGTCACCAATGGCCTTCCTTCTCTCATCTCCGAAGCGGCGCATAGCCTGCTTCACTGGTTTGGCGTCAGGACGCACATGTAACGAGTGCTCAACCAACTCCCTCGGGACTCCTGGTAAATCTTCAATGGACCAGGCGAACACGTCCCGATTCTCACGGAGGAAGTGGATGAGTTCGCTTTCCTATTTCTCCGCCAACCCGAAGCCAATGACGGCTACTCGGTCGGGGAACTCAGGGTCGATCTGGACCTTCTTTGTCTCTTGAGACGCTTGGAACGCGGTCCCGTGCTAGGTACTCGGCACGCCCTGCGCACCAGCCTGCGCGGATTGCGCCATAGCCACCACCTCGTACATCTTCTTCTTCTCGGCAGCAATCACCATAGACTCCGCCAACTGAGAACCAGAAGAGGCACACTCCATGGACTTCTTGTAATCACCCGAGATGGTAATCACGCCATTGGGACCAGGGATCTTCATCTTCAGATACGCCGTGTGGGTAGAGGCCATGAACTTGCTCAGAGCAGGTCTGCCGAGTAGAGCGTGATAGGGGCTCTGATGATCAACCACCTCGAACTGCAGGCTCTCTGTGCGGCAGTTCTCCCTGGTGCCGAATAGCACATCTATCCATACTCGGCCAATCGGATTGCACGAGACTCCCGGCACAATGCCATGGAAGGTGGTCTTGCTGGGTAGCAGCATGTTCTCGGCCAGCCGAAGCTTCTCGAGTGTGTCTTTGTACACAATGTTGATGCTGCTGCCGTTGTCGATCAGCACCTTGCTGAACCTCACATTCTTCTCGGGACCCAAGAAGGTGGGATCCACCACCAAGGCGTAGCTACCCGGGTTGGGCATTACCTTGGGATGATCTACTCGGGACCACCTGATCTCTTGGTTGCACCAATGCATATAGTGAGGAACTGCAGGGATCACGGCATTGACCTCCATGGCACGCCTGTGCTGTGACTGCTTGTCGACGGGCTCTGAAGTGAAGATCATGTAGCTCTCATGGTGTTCTTGGTACTGGTTGCGGCCTCCGCCCTCATTGTTGCCGTTGTTGTTGCCCTGGTAGTTATTGTTGCCTCTGTTGTTTTTGCGGTTGTAGTTGTTGTTGTTGCGGTAGCCCTCATTGTTGAAGTGACGGTTGGCTCCTAAAGCCACTTGGTTCACGTTTTCTCTTCTCGGAAACACTGGCGGCCGAGCTGCGGGTGCGCGAGCAGTCTGCACATTGGCATTTGCAGCTGGCAGAGGAGGAGGAGGAGGAGGCAAGCCTTCATTCCGGATCAGATCCCACCACTCGCACTGTCGGGTAGTGTGGTTAGCAGGCCTTGAGGGGTGCTGAGTGTGGAAACTGCATGGGCCATCCTTCATGTCGTCAAAGACGAACTTCCTCGTCTGCTCCGAGTTGCCGCTACCCGACTGAGGAGCACGGAAAGGTTTCTTGTTGCCTTGGCCCTGGTTCTGGTTCTGCCCGTAGGCTCCAGCAGGTTTCTGCCTTTGGCTACCCCCAGCCCCAACAGCCACTGCATTCACCTCCTCAGGGTCGTACCGAGCATCTATTCGGTCACCCCTGCGCTTGTTGCGGAACTCGTTGCGCTTGTTGCTGTTGAAGTTTCTTCTCGGCTCGGAGGAATCCATCAGAGGCTGGGTAGGATCACCGAGTGCGTACTGTTCTGCAATCTTGATGGTCTCCGCCAGAGTGTTTGGCATCTCCCTCAGCAACCTTTGCCACAGCATACTGCCGTGTCTGCAACCCTGCGCAAACCAAGTGATGGCTTGGGCCTCGTTCACACCTTCACAGGTGTTCCGCAACGTGCTCCACCGACTAAGGTACTCGCGGTCCGTCTCGTCTTCTCGCTGCCTGCAAGCGGACAGCTGCTGTGGCCTATTCGGCCTCTTGTAGGTGCTGGTGAAGTTGCTGACGAAGGCCTCCGAGAAGTCCAGCCATCAATTTATGCTGTTCTTGGGCAAGTTGTTGAGCCAAGTGCGAGCTGGACCCTCTAGCATCTGCAGGACGTACCGGACTGCCCATCTCCTGTTGCCGCCCGCGATGTGGACTGCGGTGACATAATCGTTGAGCCAGTCTTCTGGCTTGGTGCTGCCGTTGTAGCTCTTGGTGCCCCTTGCGAGCTGGAAGTTCTTCACGGACGGCTCGTTCATGATGCGCGGGCCAAAGCACTCGGGGCCAGGAGGTCCCGTGTTCTCAAGCCGTGCCGACAAGCTGATCCGGTCCAGCTGGTGCCTTGCATCTCCAGGCGCCAACACGCGCTCACCCACACGATCCAGAATGTCATAGACAGCCATCCCCATGGCCGAGTAGCCATCATCATATCTGTCCACCTGCACAGTTGCTGGCTGCTCCACCGGGTTGGCGACTGGCGCCACTGCACGCGGCTGCTGCCTCTGCCGAGTAGGCTGAGCGACGGGATGCTGAGAAGGACCTGGGTGCTCTCCATCTCGGGCCTGGCTTTGAGCTTTATGGGCTTGAAAGCCTGCTCCTGCAGCGTTACGTTTCTGACCGGACTGTCGCGGCACAACGAGCTGTTTCGCGGCGACAGTCGGGTCGTACACCTGCATTTTCCTATCCTTGCCAGAATGCCCACTCCGGCTTTTCTCACGGCTAGGATGTGGAGATGAGGCCTGATCGTTAGATCTGGCCGCATGCGAGTGCACCACCTGAGAGGCTCCCGCACCCGGGTTGGCTTTCCGGAACTCCTCGTTCTGCCTAGCCGCCTCTAGCACCAACTCGTTCAGCCTCTCCTGATGCCTAACGCGCGCGTCGCCAGCTAGATGCGGCAACTCGGCAGCTACGACCTCAGCAGCTCTAAGCGTCTTGGCGGGTGTGCTGTATCTGGGTCTAGTGGAGGTGTTTGCGGTGGCGGACTGACTGGGAGCCTCTACAACTGTTGCCATCTCGGCACCTAGGTTGCGACGCGTAGCACCTACTTTGCTAGCTCTCCTAACAACTGGTGTGAAACCGTGAGCCTTGTTGTACTCAAGCTGATCTAAGCTAAGCTCTACCCTGATCTTCTCCAACTCCGCCTGCTTAGCGAGCAGCTCCTGGCGCTGCCGGTCGAGCTGCGCCTTCATGGTCAGGAGCTCGAGGTCAGTGGGAGGCGGCATACCCGTCCGCGCAGCAGACGCAGGGATCGTCGGAGTAGTGGAGAGTGGAAGGTTGCACTTCTTCTCGTAAGGCTTGTGCGTCTTCCCGCCAGCACTAGAGCCAGCAAGATCCTCGACGACAGCCGCAGCGGTAGCAGCCGCACCCTTCCCGGCGTCAGCAGCAGGGCCGGCCATCATCACCTCCGCGACGCTCGCAGAGCGGCTTGACGGCCTCCCGCGTGCGGCGATAACGGCGGGTGGATCCTCCGCATCGTACACCAGCTCGGGGTACTCGCGGTCGATGACGGTGGCGACGTAGACGAGGTGCGCGCCGAAAGAAAGCACCGTGCCGCCCTCCGGCATGGCCCTGCCGCCGAAATCGCCGGCGTTGTCGGTGACAAAGTCGAAGGAGCCGAATCTGTGGACAAGGCCACAGACCACGCGCTCTACGGCAGCAGAAATCGATCCCGTCCGAACGGAAACTCCAGCCAGCGCCGCTGGTTGCCCCACGGTGGGCGCCAACTGTCGTGGTGGTGTCACGGCAGATGCCATCGGATGGCTAAAGATGTGGGGACGAAGGACGCTGGAGGCGCTCGGGGAGGGATCACGCGACGAGTAGACGCGTGAAGGATGAAACAAGCACTGCAGACAACACGATCTACCCAGGATCAGGGCCCTCGTGAGGAGGTAAAACCCCTACTACTGCCTTTCTCTCTGTATTCTGATGTCTCACCGAGTAGCCACAATACAATGGTTCTTGCTACCGAGTAGCCACTCTTCTCTCTGTGGGACGAAATAGGTCAAGAATTGTCGGGGGGTTACCCCCGAGTAGGGTAAAGGCAAGTGGTAAAGGCAACAGTCAGAAGAGAAGTTTGGTCGAGTAGCCGTCTACCCGGTACTTGCTACCCGATCGACTGCTACTCGGTCTCACAAAAAGATGACCAGAAGGAGATATCAAGCAAGTTATATTTGTTCGAGTAGAAGAGTTGGCCCGAGTAAAACTGGCGGGAACCTACTCGGGCCAGAAGTCAAAGGAGCCGTTCTGACACAGGATCCCGCGTATCCCGGGTCCGTACTTGGCACTGTTCACAGCACTGTTCATCTGGGGACGGCGTGCCTGACAGCGACAGTCTGTCAGCAGGGCGTCGCAGGATAGCGGGGACCTACTCTGTGTTCGCACAGTGATAACAGACTGGTTACTTGGTTTTGCCCAACGACTTTCTGCATCAGGACAAGCTTAGAAGCCAAAGCTGTCAGCGGGAACTCGGAAGAAGGACGATGTGCACACAATGTCGACACTTGTTGTATTTGGCTGTATCGGGCAGGGCACCGGGTATATAAGGTGCCCAGCCGCCTCCTGCGCGAGGCATGCTTCACACGTTCACAAGGGACACTTCACACGTAGAGATTCTTGACCTAATCCTACCCGGAGAGAGAAGAGTGGCTACTCGGTAGCAAGAACATTTGTACTGTGGCTACTCGGTGAGACACCAGAATACATAGAGAAAGGCAAGAGTAGGGGTTTTACCTCCTCACGAGGGCCCTGAACCTGGGTAGATCGTGTTGTTTGCAGTGTTTGATCTTCAGCTCACGTGGCTACACGTCGCGTGATCCCTCCCCGAGCACCTCCAGCGTCCTTCGTCCCCACATCCTTAGCCATCCTATGGCATCTGCCGTGACACCACCACGACAGTTGGCGCCCACCGTGGGGCAACCAGCGGCGCTGGCTGGAGTTTCCGTTCGGACGGGATCGTTTTCTGCTACTGGAGAGCGCGTGGTCTGTGGCCTTGTCCACAGATTCGGCTCCTTCGACTTCGTCGCCGACAACGTCGGGGATTTCGGCGGCAGGGCCATGCCGGAGGGCGGCTCGGTGATCTCTTTCGGCGCGCACCTCGTCTACGTCGCCACCGTCGTCGACTGCACGTACCCCGAGCTGGTGCATGACGCGGAGGATCCGCCCGCCGTTGTCGCTGCACGCGGAGGCCGCTGGGCAGCTCCGCGGACATCGCGGAGGTGATGGTGGCTGGCTTGGCTGCGGACGCCGGCACGGGTACTCCTGGCGCTGCGGTCGTTGATGAGGACCTCGCTGGCCCGAGCGTTGGTGGCAGGACTCACCGGCCTTACGAGAAGGAGTGCAACCTACCGCTTTCCACTACCCCGACTATCCCTGCGTCTGCTGCGCGCCCAGGCATGCCGCCTCCCACCGACCTCGAGCTCCTGAGCATGAAGGAGCAGCTCGAGCGGCAACGCCAGGAGCTGCTCGCCGAGCAGGCGGAGTTGGACAAGATCAGGCTAGAGCTTAGCTTAGATCAGCTTGAGTACAACAAGGCTCATGGCTTCACGCCAGTCACTAGGAGAGCTAGCAGAGTAGGCGCCACGCAGCGTAACCTAGGTGCCGAGATGGCAACGGTTGTAGAGGTTCCCGCTCAGTCCGCCACCGCAAACACCTCCACTAGGCCTAGGTATAGCACACCCGCGCAGACACTTAGAGCTGCAGAGGCCGTGGCCGCCGAGTTACCTCATCTCGACGGTGACGCGCACGTTAGGCAGCAGGAGAGGCTCAACGAGTTGGTGTTGGAGGCTGCTAGGCAGAATGAGGAGTTCCGGAAAGCCAGCCCGGGTGCTGGAGCCTCGCAAGTGGTGCACTCGCACGCGGCTAGATCTAACGATCAGGCCTCATCTCCGCATCCCAGCCGCGAGAAGAGCCGCGGCGGACGTTCTGGCAGAGATAGGCAAATGCAGGTGTACGACCCGGCTGCTGCCGCGAAACAGCTCGCTGTGCCACAGCAGCCCGGGCAGGAACACAACGCTGCAAGAGCAGGCTCCCAAGCCCATCAAGCTCAAAGCCAGGCCCGAGGTGGAGCGCGCCCAGGTCCTTCTCAGCGTCCCGCTGCTCAGCCTACTCGGCAGAGGCAGCAGCCGCGCGCAGTGGCGCCAGCCGCCAACCCGGTGGAGCAGCCTGCAGCGGTGCAGGTGGACAGATATGATGACGGCTACTCGGCCATGGAGATGGCTGGCTATGATATTCTGGACCGTGTCGGCGAGCGCGTGTTGGCGCCTGAAGATGCAAGGCATCAGCTGGACCGGATCAGCTTGTCAGCCCGGCTGGAGAACACGGGTCCTCCTGGCCCCGAGTGCTTTGGCCCGCGCATCATGAACGAGCCTTCCGTGAAGAACTTCTAGCTCGCAAGGGGCACCAAGAGCTACAACGGCAGCACCAAGCCGGAAGATTGGCTCAACGACTATGTCACCGCGGTCCATATCACGAATGGCAACAGGAGATGGGCGGTGCGCTATGTCCCGCAGATGCTAGAGGGTCCAGCTCGCACTTGGCTCAACAACTTGCCCAAGAACAGCATCAATTGCTGGCTGGACTTCTCGGACGCCTTCATCAGCAACTTCACAAGCACTTACAAGAGGCCGAATAGGCCACAGCAGCTGTCCGCTTGCAGGCAGCGAGAAGATGAGACGGACCGCGAGTACCTTACTCGGTGGAGCACATTGAGGAACACATGTGAAGGTGTGAATGAAGCCCAGGCCATTACTTGGTTTGCGCAGGGTTGCAGACATGGCAGTATGCTGTGGCAGAGGTTGTAGAGGGAGATGCCAAACACTCTGGTGGAGACTATCAAGATTGCGGATCAGTACGCGCTTGGTGACCCTACTCAGCCCCTGATGGATTCATCTGAGCCGAGAAGAAACTTCAGCAACAGCAAGCGCAACGAGTTCCGCAACAAGCGCAGGGGTGACCGAATAGATACTCGGTATGACCCTGAAGAGGTGAATGCAGTGGCTGTTGGAGCTGGGGGTAGCCAAAGGCAGAAACCTGCTGGAGCCTACGGGCAGAACCAGAACCAGGGCCAAGGCAACAAGAAACCATTCCGTGCTCCTCAGTCGGGTAGCGGCAACTCCGAGCAGCCGAGGAAGTTCGTCTTTGACGACATGAAGGATGGCCCATGCAGTTTTCACACTCACCACCCCTCAAGGCCTGCTAACCACACTACTCGGCAGTGCGAGTGGTGGGATGTGATCAAGAATGATGGCTTGCCTCCTCCTCCTCCTCCTCTACCAGCGGCCAATGCCAATGTGCAGCCTACTCGCGCACCCGCAGCTCGGCCGCTAGTGTTCCCGAGAAGAGAAAATGTGAACCAAGTGGCTTTAGGAGCCAACCGACACTTCAACAATGAGAGCTACCGCAACAACAACAACAACTACAACCGCAACAACAACAGAGGTAACAACAACTACCAGGGTAACAACAACAACGGCAACAATGGGGGCGGAGGCTCCAACCAGTACCAAGAGCACCACGAGAGCTACATGATCTTCACTTCTGAGCCGGTCGACAAGCAATCATAGCACAGGCGTGCCATGGAGGTCAATGCAGTGATTCCTGCTGTCCCTCACTACATGTATTGGTGTGACCAAGAGATCAGGTGGTCCCGAGTAGATCATCCCAAGGTGATGCCCAAACCGGGTAGCTACGCCTTGGTGTTGGATCCTACCTTCCTGGGTCCCGAGAAGAATGTGAGGTTCAGCAAGGTGCTAATCGACAATGGCAGCAGCATCAACATCGTGTACAGAGACACACTCGAGAAGCTTGGCCTGGCCGAGAACATGCTACTGCCTAGCAAGACCACCTTCCATGGCATTGCGCCGGGAGTCTCGTGCAACCCGATTGGCCGAGTGTGGATAGATGTGCTATTCGGTACAAGGGAGAACTGCCGCACAGAGCGCCTGCAGTTTGAGGTGGTTGACCACAAGAGCCCTTATCATGCTCTACTCGGCAGGCCTGCTCTGAGCAAGTTCATGGCCTCTACCCACACGGCGTATCTGAAGATGAAGATCCCTGGTCCCAATGGCGTGATTACCATTGCTGGTGATTACAAGAAGTCCATGGAGTGTGCCTCTGCTGGTTCCCAGTTGGTGGAGTCGATGGTGATTGCTGCCGAGAAGAAGAAGATGTATGAGGTGGTGGCCATGGCGCAATCCGCGCAAGCTGGCGCGCAGGGCGTGCCGAGTACCCAACACGGGACCGCGTTCCAGGCATCTCAGGAAACCAAGAAGGTCCAGGTCGACCCCGAGTTCCCCGACCGCGTAGCCATCATTGGCTCCGAGTTGGCGGAGAAATAGGAAAGAGAGCTCATCCACTTCCTCCGTGAGAATCGGGATGTATTCGCCTGGTCCAATGAAGATTTACCAGGAGTCCCGAGGGAGTTGGTTGAGCACTCATTACATGTGCGTCCTGACGCCAAGCTGGTGAAGCAGGCTATGCGCCGCTTCGGAGATGAGAGAAGGAAGGCCATTGGTGACCAGATCACCAAGCTGCTGATAAGTAATTTCATCATGGAGGTGCTGCATCCGGATTGGCTAGCCAACCCGGTCATGGTCGAGAAGAAGAAGGAGGATCCCAAGGCTGCTATTGCATGGCGCATGTGTGTCGACTACACCGACTTGAACAAGGCATGCCCCAAGGATCCCTTCCCGCTACCTCGCATCGATCAGGTGATCGATTCCACTGCTGGTTGTGAACTGCTGTCTTTCATAGATGCCTACTCTGGTTTCCACCAGATTGCACTCAATCCTGCTGATCAAATAAAGACTGCTTTCATTACCCCGTACGGGGCTTATTGTTATCGTGTCATGTGTTTTGGCTTGAGGAATGCGGGTGCAACCTATCAGAGATGCATGCAGAAATGCTTGCACGACCAGCTCGGCAAGAATGTGCAGGTGTACGTAGATGACATTGTCATCAAAACGAATAAAACACATACTCTGCTTGCCGGCCTGGAGGAAACCTTTGCTAACCTACGCAAGTACAAAATGAAGCTGAATCCGAGTAAATGCACCTTTGGTGTCCCGGCAGGCAAGCTACTCGGCTTCCTGGTGTCTAGTCGGGGCATTGAAGCCAATCCTTCAAAGATAAAAGCTATTGAGAGCATGTCTTTGCCGAGATCCCTGAAGGATGTACAGAAGTTCACTGGTTGCTTGGCATCTCTGAGCCGCTTTCTGGGCCAAATGGGCGAGAAGGCCCTGCCTCTATACCAGCTGATGAAGAAAAGTGACAAGTTTTTCTGGACTCCGCAAGCGGATGTGGCATTCAATGAGCTGAAGACAATGCTGGCTAGCGCTCCCATCTTGGCTAGTCCGCTACCCAAGGAGCCAATGCTGCTGTACATTGCTGCCACTAACCGAGTAGTCAGTGTGGTGATTGTGGTGGAGCGAGAAGAAGAAGGCAAGAGTGTGCAGCGCCCAGTGTACTATCTCAGTGAAGTGCTGTCTAGCTCCAAGCAAAACTACCCGCATTACCAGAAGATGACCTACGGCGTGTACCTGGGCGCCAAGAAGCTAAAGCATTACTTCCAAGAGCACCCTATCACGGTCGTGAGCTCTGCTCCCATCTCGGATATCATGGGCAACAAGGAGGCGAGTGGCAGAGTAGCCAAGTGGGCAATCGAGCTGGCCGCGTATGCACCCCCGTACGCGAGAAGAGAAGCTATCAAGTCTCAGATTCTGGCAGAATTTCTGGTGGATTGGGCCGAGGTGCAGTATGAACCTCCTGCTCCATTTTCTAATTACTGGAAGATGCACTTTGATGGCTCGAAGGTGAAGGAAGGCCTTGGTGCTGGCGTAGTGCTTACGTCACCCAAGCGAGATCAACTCAAGTATGTGCTGCAGATTCATTTCAAAGCGTCCAACAACGTAGCAGAGTACGAGGCAGTGGTGCATGGTTTGCGAGTAGCCAAGGAGGTTGGCGTGCAGCGCATTATATGTTATGGCGATTCAGATCTGGTGGTGCAGCAAGTCTCTGGCACCTGGGATGCTCTATATGCCAACATGGCATCATATCACTTCCTGGTACAGTCTATGACCGGGTTCTTCGAAGGCTGCGAGTTCCAGCACATTCACCGAGCAGAGAACGAAGCGGCAGACGAGCTGTCCAAGTTGGGATCTTCTCGGCAATCCATCCCGGCGGGAGTTGCCTTGAAGCACTTGAGGAAGCCATCCATCAAGCCCTCTCCCAACTCGGAATCCATATTTGTTCCTTCTCTGCCAAGCGAGGAAACTGATCCCATGGAGATTGACTGGGAGAATGCTACAGGAAACCCGGGGACTGCTGCTCCCGACTCGGGGACTGCCGTCCTCTACTCGGGGACTGCCACTCCCTACTCGGGGACTGCCACTCCCTACTCGGGGACTGCCACTCCATACTCGGGGACTGCTGCCCTTAACCTGGGGACTGTCGCATTCATTGAGGAGGTCCTCGCCAATCGATCAGGGCTCCAGAGAAGTGCTCCCAACCCTAAAGAGCAACCAGAGGTGCCTGTCCCAATGGAAGTGGACGAACCAGTGTTTCCCACACGGGAGACACCGAGTTGGGCCATGCCCATATTATCCTTTCTAAGGGACGGTACTCTGCCAGAAGATAAGGTGGCCGCAAGACAGATCCAGAGAAGATCCAAGGGCTACACTATATTCCGAGATGTGCTGCACAAAAGAAGTGCCACCGGCGTGCTGCAACGTTGTGTGGACCCAGAAGAAGGAGGAGAAATTCTGCTGGAAATACACCAAGGAGAATGCGGGCACCACGCCTCTTCTCGGGCATTGGTCAAGAAAGCTTTTCGGCATGGCTTCTACTGGCTCACAGCTCTGCAGCAAGCTGAAGATATCGTGAGGAAGTGCAATGGCTGCCAGATGTTCGCGAGTAAGATTCACATGCCCGCTTCCGAGCTGAAGACAATTCCTATCACATGGCCGTTTGCCGTATGGTGCCTGGATATGGTTGGCCCCTTCAAGCCGGCTAAAGGCAACATGACACACATCTTGTTCATGGTGGACAAGTTCACCAAGTGGATCGAAGTGAAGACTATTCGGAAGTGCGATGGGGCCACAGCTGTGAAATTCTTGAAGGATGTGATCCTGAGATATGGCTACCCGCATAGCATCATCACCGACAACGGCACAAATTTCGCAGAGGGGGCAATGGTGCGGTTCTGCAGAGATAAGCACATCCGACTAGATGTTGCGTCTGTTGCGCATCCAGCCTCCAATGGACAGGTGGAAAGAGCAAACGGCATGGTTTTGGCAGGCATAAAGCCAAGGCTGATTGAGCCACTGCTGAAAACACCTGGGTGTTGGCTAGACGAGTTGCCAGCGGTGTTGTGGAGTCTAAGGACTACCCCTAACCGGTCAACCGGCTACACGCCATTCTTCTTGGTATACGGGGTTGAGGCCGTGTTGCCAATAGACCTAGAGCATGACTCCCCCCGAGTAACCCTCTATACTGAGGTGGAGGTGAGAGAAGCTCGAGAAGACGACGTTGACCTGCTTGAAGAAGCAAGAGAGCTGACTCTGTCACGTTCGGCTATCTACCAGCAAAACCTGCGGCGTTATCATAGCCGAAAGGTGAACCCAAGGGTTTTCCGAGAAGGAGACATGGTCCTTAGGCTTGTGCAGCGCACAGCCGGGATGCACAAGTTGTCTCCTCCATGGGAAGGGCCTTTCATTGTGAGCAAATCGCTGCACAACGATGCATACTATCTTGTAGATGCGCGCTCATCACAGGCGAACAGGGCAGATAAAGCTGGAGAGGAATCTAAGCGTCCCTGGAATGTAGCTCTACTCCGTCGTTTTCATTCGTGAGCAAAGACGTGTATGTACCCTCTTATCCGAGTTGAAATTCTATTCTGCAATCTGAAATTGAACTCGGGGACTGCCCTCGTCCTAAATTGCTCTAAGTGTTTCTACTCGGCTTTACCTTTTGCCTATTCGGTTGCTCTACTTCAAAATTCAAAGGTATTTTGAGTACTGTGTTTAAACCTACATGCCAACTCTTCGACTTTGCTGTTGTCCGAAACCCGGCTTCATGGCAAGCAAGAGAACAAGCAAAAGGTCCATGAGCACAAGAAAAATTACTAAGGAAAGGAAGAGTGCAGGAACCGAGTAGGGTGCGTTTACTATTGTTCTTTGTCTTATCTTTTCGGCTAAGTGGTGGGCTGCGGTACTATGATTGTTTCTAAGCGGCTAAGTATTTGCAGCTCTGCTCTTTAACTCTTGTGACTCGAATACCAAAAAAGCAACAAGTTGCGGGTAGAGCTGAGACGAAAAGAGAGAGTGAATAAGAAATGCAACTCGGGGACTCGCAGGATAACGCAACCCGGGATCGAGCCTAGGCTGAACAAATTGACTAAGTTAAAAATAACAAGTGTGAATAAAAATGAGTAGCAACGGCATAAGTAGTCTGATACATTTGCACCCGGCATCCCGGGGATCTGATAAGTGTTTGAGAAATAAGCTGCAGGACAGATTCAGGTCGAGACGGCGTTCTCGGTGCTAGCCTTAGCTGCCTCACCTTCAGTAGTGGCCTTGGTCGCGTCTGCCTCCGAGCTGGCGTCAACAATCTTCACAGCTTCGTCCTCGGTCCCGGCCTTGGTCGCATCCGCTTCCAGGTTGACGGGGACGGTTTTCGCTAGCTCGGCGTCAGGCTCGGTGGCTTGGGCGCGAAGGCTGACGGTGTCGTCGAGGGCAGCTCCTGACGAGGTGCCGAACTCGAGTGCGGAGGTGTCAATCGACATCTTCTCGTTCTCGTCCTCTTCATCGCTATCCGCGACGACCGTGGCCTTCCCCTTCCCGGTCTTGCCACCAGGAGACTCGAAGCAGCTCAGGTCCAGCTCCTCTGTGTCCGTCTCCTCATCTTCATCCTCCTCCTCGCCTTCGTCCACCTCGGTGTCGGGCTCAGTGAGGCCGTCGATGAAGGTTGCAGTGTCAGCATACTGAGCGACCTCGTGAGCGACCAGCTGGCGGATAGCCACGCAGTCGGGGTTCTTCTCCCACTTGGAGTCCTGGCGCATCTCGCGGATAATCTGCAAGTTGAGATTGTCATACCAGCTAGTGATGAATAGAAGCATCATGTTCACGCCGGCCCGAGCTCCCGATGCGCGCCACTTCTTCAGCTCGGCTTTCACGAGCTGCAACTTCAAGGCAAGTCCGGAGATTGTTGTCGGCGCAGAGTCATCAGGCCAGAAAAGGCTGTGGATCTGGAAGGCGACGCGCACCAGCTCGGTGCCCACGCCCGCTAGCCGCGGAACCTGCCCTTGCATAATCAGGATGCTCTCCTCGATTTCTGCTCTGGTGTCCAGAGGCTCGCCCTTCTCAGCGCGAGCTGCTCGGACCTTTGCCAGGGCAGGCACGCAAGAAGACTCAAAGTCGGGGAAGACTCCTGCAAGAGCTATCGAGAAGATCAGAAACAATAACAGAGTGGAAACATGAAACGAGAAGCAGAGAAGAAAGGTGCAACCGAGTAGCAGAGAAGCAGAGAAAAAAGAGCACTTACTGTTCAAGTCATGGCGCAGCCCTTGCAGCTGGGTCTTCCATGTTTCCTCGTTGGATAGATGTTTCTCTTCGATCAAGCGGAGCTCCTCTAGCTGAGTGAAGAGCCCAGCATTGCTCTTCTTCAGCACCTCGCACTCCTGTTCGAGGGTTCTCTCCCTGGCCTTGGCTGTTGCTTCGTTCTTCTTCTTCTCGGCAAGCAGCTCCTTCTTCTCGGCTGCTAAGTCTAGGGCATCCTGAAGTGCAGTGCGCAGCTGGAGTTGGAGCTTCTCCATCTCGGTAGCGTGTTCCTTCTGCAGCGCGACAGATTGGCTTGATAATTGCTGCTGCACCTCAGCAGGCTTGAGACAGTCTTGATGTTCTTCGGCAAACTTCTTATGATCTTCTGAAAAGAGCAAAGCACGGTCAGCAGAGTAGCGAAGAAAGAAACACAAAGACAAGCCGAGAAGATGGCAACGTACCTTCCACTCTTTTGATGGTGGCTTGGCCATTCTCAACGAAGGCACGGCAGTTCTCGTGCTCGTCGGACAGGGCCTTCAACTTCCCTGAAGAGTAAAATTGGTTGGCGCACAAAGCAGAAGCGGGCGTAAACACCAAACGCAAGAACCGCGTAGCTAAAAGCGTACCTTCAACTTCAGAAAGCCTCAGGGTGCTATTCATCACTTCTTTATCAGCCGCCTCGGCGGCTATCTTCTCTTTTTCCAAGGCGGCAATGCGTCTCCTAGCAACGGCATGGTTCCAGAGTAGCCGACGATGCAAGTCGGTCTGCTTCAGTACGCTATTCTGAGAAGCAAAAGAAGCAAGAATCAGACAAGGTAGTAGAGATTCGGCCCGAGAAGGCGGCTACTCGAGAAAGTATCCTCCTACTCGGCCAGAATCTCGGGGACTGGGTGATGGATAAGGAAGAAAAGAAGAGTAGAAGAAAAACGAAGCGCAACTCGGAGAGGATAAATAGAAGCTTACCGCATAAGACTGCTCAAGGTCCTCTGCATTCTTGCGGTGGACAAACATCTTGGCGGCAAGTGTAGCAGAGTTGGATGAGATAGTCATGGGTTTGTAACCCAGGTCTACCTTGTTCCAATCAACAAACATATGGTCTATGTCACCCAAATCCGTGCCGTTCCAGTTCGAGTTGCCAAGGACCTTGCTGTCCCACTTGGCATCAATGAAGCCAACCAGATCGAGCACTTGCTCAAGGCCTTGGGACGTCACCGTCTTGTCCTGAACCTCACGCGAAGAAATGGAGAGGGATTTGTCCTGATTTGGGGCCGGGGGCCTGGAGTCCACTGCCACGGCCTTCTTCCCTTTTTGAAGAGCAAGCCTCTGCTCCGCGGGCGTGAAGCCAACCTTGTGCTGCTGGCTGACCTTCACCATATAAGGCGGGTAGCTGGGCGAATCCGAGACGCCGGATGCAGCAGCGGCGACAACAGCTGCGCCGGGATCGCGGATAGCCAGCTGACCGGATGGGGCAGTTGATGTTGGCGGCGGCATGTCGGCTGCCCGCTTCTTCGACATTTCCTTCTTGGCGGCCGGCTTCTCGGTGTTTGGCTTCTCGGTCATCTTCTTCTCGGTGGCTTTCTTGGCCTTCTCCTCGGCGGCCTTCTTCTCTACGGCTTCCTGGGCGCTCTTCCTCGTAACCGGTTTGGCCGGAGAGCTGGTTGCAGTCTTGGTTTTCTGCACCAAGGAGGAGTCTGGTGCAGTGGGCGGCGCCAGTGGTGCGCTACTCGGCGCGGCGTCTGGCTGAGCGCTACCCTGCGCGGCGCCTGGTTGCGCGTCGCTCAGAGGGTATTGCTCCGCCTCGTCGACTACTTCTACCCGCTGCTCGGCATCGGGATCTGGCTGTGAGGCATCTGTTGCTTCTGTCCGCGCCTGGGCCGCCGGGTCTTCCTGTTCAGCAGCCCCTGTGGCTGGCTGCTCTCGTTCTTCTTCCTGCCGCTCAGGGGCGGCGTCGTGGTGCATCTCTTGATCTTGATCTTGGTTCTCCTCGGCTGTGTTGGCCGGAGGAGAAGGAGGCCTATCTTGGTGAGCAGCATCCTGCGCTTCTTGATCCGCGCGGGACTGCTGCTCCAGCTCGACATTCTGGGCATCCGTGTCCATGTGTCCATGTGCGTTGGCGGCTTCGTTCTCGTCTCCGTCAAGGTCGATGAGCTTATCAACGTCGATGGCGGCCTGCTTCTTGGTCTCAGTGGGCGCACGAGCGGCATCCGCGTCCAGGGGGCTCTAAAGAAAAAATTGCGTTCAGAAAATAAGAAGAGGGCAGAGGAAACTGAGAGGAAACAGTGAAGTAAAAGGATTGGGAAGCAACCGAAAAGAACGAAATGAACCAAAGTGTGCAATCGAGAAGGGACTTACCCCTTGCGGGTAGGGATCGCTGGTCGTTTCTTCTTCACGACCTTCTTGGTCGTCTTCTCGGTCGGCTTCTTCTTCTTGGCGGGAGGTTCTTGGGCGCCGCTACCCGCGCGCTTGCGGGTAACAGGAGCAGCGACTGCAAGAGGATCGACGACCAGGGCCTCCTCGTCCTCGCCCTCATCCTCGCCGTCATCCTCAGCACCAGCACCATCTGAGAAATTGAAAGGGAGAAAGGCAATTCAGAAGCAGGAAGCAATTAGTTTGTGCTGCTCGCAATCAGACGGGATAAAATCAGTTACCTTCATCTTCGTCCTCGGACCAGTCGCAAAGAGATGCGTCGACGTGATGCTTACTCGTCTGGGCGGCTTCAGGAGGATCAAGCTTGTCCGAGGTCTCGAAGGAGACCTCATCATCTTCCTCTCGGTCATCTGACCAGTTGCCCTCGAAGCGCTCACTGCTCTCAGCGAGTTGACGATCAAGGACCTGAAGAATAGAGAAACATCGCAAAGTGAGCCGAGTAGCGTGAAGGCACTCTACCCGACTAGGCGTGCAGACACCAAGCACATTAAGCCTAAGCGATTCGCTAAGTGTCCTACTCGGCAAGGCGTGCAAACATCAAGCACATTAAGCCTAAATGTTTCTCCTAAGTGTGCTACCCGACAAGGCGTGCAAACAGCAAGCATACTAATCCTGAGCAGTTCTGCTAAGCGCCCTACTCGGCGCAGAATGCGAATGCTAGTTGCAGCAAGGAGAGGAAGCTATCTACTCGGATTGCATATACGAGAAGCAGATTGAGAAGAACGTACCCGTGGAATCGGCTTTGTGCGGCTGTATGGGATGAAGCCATACTGCTAGTTGTCGCGAAGGCCGGTGGTCAGGATGGACCGAGCGTAGGCGGCGACATCCGCGTTGCTGAGCTCGAAGGTAGTCGTCCGAGTACAGTCGCGAGGCCCACCCATGTAGCACATGGGGTGGGAGCGGCGTTGCAGAGGCAGCACGCGGTTGCGAATCCAGCAGGCGACTGGATCGTCGCTCTTGAGCCCTTCCCCGATCAGATGGGCGAGCCGCTCCTCCATCTGCGCCAAGTTCCTGCTGTTCGACGGCTTGCTCTTCCAATTCTGCCCGGTAGGAACTCGGTTGCTCCAAGGGGGCAGATTGATGCGGTCTTCGATCCTGGCCTCCTTCGTGGCGGGGATGTTCTTCACATACAGGAAGGACTTCTGCCATTTGCGGACAGAATCCAGGCCCTTGATGCGAGGATGATTGGTGCTCGGGCGCTGCACCATCATGGCGCTGCCGGTCTCGGTTACCCGGCTGCTGGTGTCCGCGCCATCCTTCTTGCCCTGGCTCTGTTGGCGGAAGAAGAAGTACTTCGACCACGACTCAGTCGTGGGGCGAACGCCGAGGAAAGCTTCGCACACCACGGCGTGGTAAGAGAGGAAGACAACTGCATTGGGAGGAAGATGCTGCATTTGGAGGCCGTAATGGTCCAGGAAGGAACGGAGGAAATTGGATGCGGGAAGGCCGAATCCCCGCGCGAAGTGCGCGAGGAAGACGACGTGCTCCCCGTCCTCTGGAGCCGGAACAATCTCGCCGTTGGACGGCCGGCAGCGAACACCGGGAGGAACCCTCCGGGTGTTCACGAGCCACTGGCAGTCCTCCGCGGTGACGTCGGAGCCCGCCCAGCCGGCGCGAGCACTGTCACCGCGAGCCATGGCAGCGAGCAGAAAGACTGGAGAAGTTTGGAAGAGATTGGTGGAGTGGACAAGCCCGCGGCGGCGCAAGGAGTTGCGCGGCGGCGGAGAGCTCTGAGGCGGCGGAAAATCGAGGAGACAGAAGGGGAAAATGAAGCGGAAGGAGAAGAGGAAGTTACCGTGGGGGTATTTATACCGCACCACGGATAACCGTTACGAATTGGAGTAGTGGGATCGATCGTGGCACTTAATCATGCGGCGTGGGGTCTGTGGCCGGTTGGAAACGCACACAGCACGGAACGCGCGCGTAACGGCCGCATTGGATCCCACGACGAGATCGTGGGCGATTACTGCGCACGATGGGACATTACGAGGTCGTGGGCCCACTCCGTGAAAACTGGGCGCGTGGCCTGTCAGGTCCTGGGCAACGAGGCGTCGCGGTCCTGGATGCGTGACACGTGCGTAGTTGCAGCACGGAAAGCCGGATTGTGATCTGCGCTGCAGAGATTCGATTGAAGAAATTCCCTAAGTCTTTTTACTCGGTTACAGAGAAGGAGGCTAGCTCTATTCGGAAGAGAGGAAACTCAAGGTACTCTTCAAAGTGCTACTCGGAGGTTTTACTCGGCATATTGAGGTTCAAGGGCAAGGTTGCCAAGCTTGGTTTTAAGCTGACAGGGCCCAGTGAACGAGTTCGCAGGGCTCTACCAGCTTCGGGGACTGCTGTCGGGGGGTTACCCCCGAGTAGGGTAAAGGCAAGTGGTAAAGGCAACAGTCAGAAGAGAAGTTTGGTCGAGTAGCCGTCTACCCGGTACTTGCTACCCGGTCGACTGCTACTCGGTCTCACAAAAAGATGACCAGAAGGAGATATCAAGCAAGTTATATTTGTTCGAGTAGAAGAGTTGGCCCGAGTAAAACTGGCGGGAACCTACTCGGGCCAGAAGTCAAAGGAGCCGTTCTGACACAGGATCCCGCGTATCCCGGGTCCGTACTTGGCACTGTTCACAACACTGTTCATCTGGGGACGGCGTGCCTGACAGCGACAGTCTGTCAGCAGGGCGTCGCAGGATAGGGGGACCTACTCTGTGTTCGCACAGTGATAACAGACTGGTTACTTGGTTTTGCCCAACGACTTTCTGCATCAGGACAAGCTTAGAAGCCAAAGCTGTCAGCGGGAACTCGGAAGAAGGACGATGTGCACACAATGTCGACACTTGTTGTATTTGGCTGTATCGGGCAGGGCACCGGGTATATAAGGTGCCCAGCCGCCTCCTGCGCGAGGCATGCTTCACACGTTCACAAGGGACACTTCACACGTAGAGATTCTTCACCTAATCCTACCCGGAGAGAGAAGAGTGGCTACTCGGTAGCAAGAACATTTGTACTGTGGCTACTCGGTGAGACACCAGAATACATAGAGAAAGGCAGGAGTAGGGGTTTTACCTCCTCACGAGGGCCCTGAACCTGGGTAGATCGTGTTGTTTGCAGTGTTTGATCTTCACCTCACGTGGCTACACGTCGCGTGATCCCTCCCCGAGCACCTCCAGCGTCCTTCGTCCCCACATCCTTAGCAATCCTATGGCATCTGCCGTGACACCACCACGACAAGAATCTCTATGTAATGCGCGATCTAGGTCAGCATCCATCGCACAGGAGGGGGCAGGGCACCTTATATACTCGGTGCCTTGCCGGATACAGCCAAATACAAACAGATGTCGACATTGTGTGCACACCGTCCTTCTTCCGAGTTCCCGCTGACAGCTTTGGCTTCTAGATTTGTCCCAGTGCAGAAAGTCGTTGGGCAAAACCAAGTGTTCAGTCTGTTATCACTGTGGCGAACACAGAGTAGGTCCCCCTATCCTGCGACGCCCTGCTGACACACTGTCGCTGTCAGGCACGCCGTCCCCAGATGAACAATGCTGTGAACAGTGCCAAGTACGGACCCGGGATACGCGGGATTCGGTATCAGAACGGCTCCTTTGACTTCTAGCCCGAGTAGGTTCCCGCCATTTCTACCCTGACCAGCTCTTCTATTCGGAGGAGCATAACTCTCTTGATTCATCCTTCTGGCTGTCTAGGTGTAAGACCGGGCAGCAGTCGACCGGGTAGCGAGTACCAGGTAGCCGGCTACTCGGCCAAACATCCCTTCTGATCTTGCCATTAGCACTTGCCTTTACCCTACTCGGGGGTAACCCCCCGACAAGCAGAAAACATGAACTGACTCTGTGGCATCTTGTCAATAGGTTGGTCCCGGGAAATCGATAAAAATGACATAAAGTGTAAGGAAAACATGTGGGAAACAACATGAAAACAACATGGAACATCAGAAATTAAGGATATGTTTATGACATATCAACATCCCCAAGCTTAGTTCCTACTCGTCCCCAAGTAGGTAAACGATAAAAACACATAATTTCTGAGGTGACATGCTACCTGTCGGGGGGCTACCCCCGAGTAGGGGTAGGATAGGTGAAGCAAGGAGTTGAAGGCGCTGTTTACCGAATTCGGCCGTACCGAGTTGGTACGTGCCGGATAGGATGCTACCCGGTTGGATGGTACCCGGTTGGGGCTATTCGGCAGGAAGCTTAAGAGGCCAAGGGAAGATTCAAGTATCTGTCTGGGTCAGCCGGGTAGCACTCGGATGATCCGGATCGAGAAGTGGCTTTTCTACTCGGAGGCAAAGTCAATGGAGCCGTTGAGGTGAATCCCGCGTATCCAGAGGCTGTACCGGCGTGCGGTTCAACTTACTAGGTACGTGGTAATCTGTATCCAGACGTGGGTGCAGTATGGTATGGGCGCTGTCAAGTCCTGTCTCTGACAAGGTGGACAGGACATGTCAGTGGCCTACCGTGGAGACTGACAAGGGGGACAAGACATGTCAGCGGCCTACCGCGGAGACTTTTGGCGATGTTGTCGGCAAAGTCACGGAGGCGTGCGCTGCTGCACAGTGGTGTTGTCTACTTAGTACTTTTATTCATAGAATAGTGGTTGGCCACCAGTATATAAGGTGGCCTACCCCCTCCTGCTTGAGGGTAGGACTGATCACGAGCCATTCGGTACACACTAGAGGGATTAGTACTCACAGAGAGAGAAACAGAGAGAGACAGGAGAACTCTTGTACTCGGCATACATAATACAGACAGAAAGGCAGGTGTAGGGGTGTTACCTCCACACGAGGGCCCCGAACCTGGGTAGATCTTGTTGTTTGCAGTGTTCTGAGCGCGCCAGTTCGGCGTGCCATCCCTCCCCGGATACCTACAGCGTCCATCGGCTCCAACTTTAGCCATCCTATGGCATCCGTCTTGGCGCCCACCATGGGTCAAGCAGCGACGCTAGCTAGGGTTTCTATCCGGACGGGACCCGTTTCTCATTTGGGGGGAGCGCGTGGTCTGTGGCCTTGTCACATATTCGGCTCCCTCGACTTCGTCTCCGACAACGCATGTGATTTCTGCGGCAGGCCCGTGCCCGCAAGCGGCTCCGTCATCTCCTTCGGCGCGCATCTGGTGTACGTCGCCACCACCGTCATCCGCGAGTACCCCAAGGTGGTGCTCGTTGCTGCGGACCCTCCTGCCGTTCTCGCCGTCCACGGGAAGCCAACCGGCTACTCTACGGGCAACGTGGAGGTGATGATGACTGGCCCGGCTATCGAGGCCGGGAAAGGCGCGCCCACTGCACCCGAAGTGATCGACGAGCTGGCTTCTCGTCCGAGCCACAAGCCCTACGACAGGGCCCAGAACCAACCGGGCTACAAGGATCTTTCTACATCAACTACGATACCGGCAGCTCATGCCGGTGTCGTCGAGCATCTGGGCATGCCTCTCGCCACGAATGCGGATCCGGCGGTGGTGAGGGCGCAGCTCAAGCAGCAGCGTCAGGCCTTGCTCCAGGAGGCCCAGGAGCTGGAAAAGGTTAGGCTTGAGCTCAACCTTGACCAAAATGAGTACAATAGAGCCCATGGTGTTACTCCTGTATCTAGAAATCCTAGCAAGATAGGGATCATTCGTCGCAACCTACATGCTGAACTAGCTAGAGATGGTAAAGCTGCTAGCAAATCTGGTAGTATGACCTCAGCTGGTAGGCCAAGATATAGCTCTCCTGCCAAAACACTTAAAGCCGCAGAGGAAGTTGCTGCCGAGTTGCCGAACTTGTCCGGCGAAGCTCGTGCTAGGAAGCAGGACCGGCTCAATGAGCTTGTTCTGGAAGCTGGTAGGCAGAATGAGGCTTTACAGAAAGCTAATCCGGGAGCTGGTGCGTCTCATGTTGTTCAGTCGCATGGGGCAAGATCCGGAAAGTAGGCCTCATCACCACTTCCCGGTGGTGAGAGGGCTCCGAGTGTAAACTCCGGGAAGAGTATACAGATGCAGGTGTACGATCCCGCTGTCGCTGGAAAACAACATGCTGTAGAGCAGCAACCCGGTCAGAAACACATTGCTGCAGGTACTGGCCATCAGGCCACCCGGGTTCACCAAGAGGGGCAAGGAGGAAACCGAGATGGCCCATCTCGGCACCATGTGGCCAACCCGGTTCAGCATGTTGTTCAGCCACAAGCAGTTGCCGCAGTGGCCAACACGGTTGCTCAACCCGGTCCTATGCACCAGGACCGCTACAATGACGGGTACTCGGTGATGGAGCAAGCCGGGTACGCCGACCCAAGAGATGTTGCAGCTCGGTTGGGAGCGAGGATGTTGGAGCCAAGCGATGCAAGGTACAAGCTGGACAGGATCTACCGGTCCGAAGAGATAGAAGCAAGGGGCCCACCCGGACCAAACTGTTTTGGTCCCAGGATCATGGGAGAGCCAACTGTGCCCAAGTTCCAGTTGGCCAGGGGGACCAAGACATATGGTGGAAGCACCAAGCCAGATGAATGGTTGAATGACTATGATACTGATGTGTATGTTGCCGACGGCTATCGGAGATGGGCCATGAGGTATGTGCCCCAGATGCTAGAGGGACCTGCCCGAATCTGGCTCAACAACCTGCCGAAAGATAGCATCAACTGCTGGCTGGACTTCTCGGAGGCCTTCATCAGCAACTTCACCAGCACTTACAAGAGGCCAAACTGACCACAACATCTCTTGGCGTGCAAGCAGAGGGAAGAGGAGACTGACCACGAGTATCTTACTCGGTGGAGTACCCTGAGTAACACCTGTGAAGGTGTGAATGAGTCATAGGCAATTGCCTGGTTTGCTCAAGGCTGCCGACATGGCAGCATGCTATGGCAGAACTTGCAAAGGGAGATGCCGAGTACGCTCACCGAGACGATCAAGATTGCAGATATGTATGCTCTCGGCGACCCTACTCAGCCTCTGCTCGATTCTTTCGAGTCGGAGAGAAGAAACCATGATGGAGCCCGGCGCAATGACCGCCAAGATTTCCGTAACAAGAGGAGGGATGATCGTCCGGATATCCGCTATGGATAGGACCACGTGGCTGCAGTTACCCAAGATCAAGCTGCTGGCGGGAGTACCCAGAGGCAAAAAACTTCTGGTGCCCAGTATGGGAAAAACCAGACTCAGGGCTAGAACTTCAAGAAGCAGTACAATGCTCCTCACAGTACAATGCCCCTCGGGAGTCCGGTGACGCTGCTCAGAGATTTATCTTTCAGACCATGAAGGATGGGCCATGCAGCTTGCACACTCGACATCTGAGCAGGCCAGCTAACCACACTACTCGGGAGTGCAGCTGGTGGGATCGGATTAAGAGTGAGGGCTTTGGCCAACTGCCTCCTCCTCTTCTTCCTCTCTCGGGTTTGAATGTGCAGCGTATCCGGGCAGCTGCTCCCAGGCCGGCCGAGAACCAGAGGAGGGAGAATGTGAACCAAGTGGCGCAGGGAGCCAACCGCTACAACAACAACAACAACAACAACAACAACAACAACAACAACAACAACAACAACAACAATCGCAACAACAACTACTACACCCGCAACAACAACCGGAACAACAACAATGCCAACCAGAACAACAACAACAACAATGGTGGTGGTGGAGACCGGAACCAATACCAGGAGCATCATGAGAGCTACATGGTGTTCACCACTGAACCGGATGACAAGCAAATCCAGCGTAGGCGCGCGATGGAGGTAAACGATGTGATGCCGGCGGTGCCGGATTACATGCATTGGTACGACCAGGACATAGTATGCTCCAGAGATGATCATCCCAAGATCATGCCCAACCCAGGTACTTATGCTCTGGTGGTGGACCCTACCTTCCTGGGGTCCAAGAAGAATGTGAAGTTCAGCAAGGTGCTGAATAACAATGGGAGCAGCATAAACATCATGTACCGGGATACTATGGAGAAGCTCGGCATTGCTGAGAACATGATGCTACCCAGCCGGACTACATTCCATGGCATTGTGCCGGGAGTGTCTTGTGCTCCTATCGGCCGGATCTAGATTGATGTGCTTTTTGGCACGAGGGACAACTACCGGACCGAGTGCCTGCAGTTTGAGGTGGTTGATGTTCAGAGCCCTTACCATGCTCTGCTCGGCAGGCCTGCTCTGACCAAGTTTATGGCTTCTACCCATGCCGCCTACCTGAAGATGAAGCTTCCCGGCCCCAACGGCATCATCACCATCTCGGGTGATTACAAGTGCTCCTTGGACTGTGCATCTGCTGGATCTCGACTTGCCGAGTCCATGGTCATTGCTGCTGAGAAGAAGAAGATACATGAGGTGGTGGCACTGGCACATGTAGCTCAACTCGGTATGCCTGGCATGCCGAGCTCTCAGCATGGAGCCACATTCCAGGCCTCCCAAGAGACAAAGAAGGTGCAGATTGACCCGGAGTTCTCGGAGCGTGTTGCCATCATTGGCGCCAGACTGGAGGAAAATAGGAAAGTGAGCTTATCCACTTCCTCCGTGAGAATCGGGATGTCTTCGCATGGTCCAATCAGGATCTGCCGGGTGTCCCGGGGGAGTTGGTTGAGCACTCTTTACATGTGCGACCAGACGCCAAGCCGGTCAAGCAGGCTATGCGCCGCTTTGCGGCAGAAAGGAGGAAAGCCATTGGTGACGAGATCACAAGGCTGCTAGCAAGTGGATTTATCATGGAGGTGCTGCATCCGGATTGGCTGGCCAATCCGGTCATGGTGGAGAAGAAGAAGGATGATCCCATGGTCGCTGTGGTGTGGCGCATGTGCGTGGCCTACACCGGCCTGAACAAGGCGTGCCCCAAGGACCCGTTCCCACTGACCCGGACAGATCAGGTGATTGATTCTACTGCCGGGTGCGAGCTTTTGTCTTTCATTGATGCCTACTCTGGTTTTCACCAGATCCCTTTAAATCCGGATGATCAAATAAAGACTGCTTTTATCACCCTGTATGGGGCTTATTGCTATCGTGTTATGTGTTTTGGCTTGAGGAATGTTGGGGCCACTTATCATAGGTGCATGCAGAAATGCCTGCATGAGCAGATAGGCAAAAATGTGCATGTGTATGTAGATGACATTGTCATCAAAACAAAAAAAACACACTCTGCTGAGCGATATTGAGGAAACATTTGCAAGCTTCCGCAAATACCGGATGAAATTGAATCCAACCAAGTGCAGTTTTGGCGTCCCGGCTGGGAAGCTACTCGGCATCTTGGTGTCTAGTCGTGGCATTGAGGCCAAGCCTTCAAAGATAAAAGGTATAGAAAGCATGTCTTTGTTGAGATCACTGAAGGATGTGCAGAAGTTTACCAGGTGCCTGGCTTCCCTTAGCCTGTTCCTGGGAAGAATGGGTGAGAAGGCCTTACCTCTGTATCAGCTCATGAAGAAAAGTGAAAATTTTGTCTGGACCCCACAAACTGTTGTGGCATTCAAGGAACTCAAGACCATGCTGGGCAGTGCTCCTATTCTGGCATCTCCACTGCCTAAGGAGCCAATGCTGCTCTATATTGCAGCTACCAATCGGGTAGTGAGTGTGGTGGTGGTAGTGGAGCGAGAAGACGAAGGGAAATTTGTGCAGAGGCCGGTTTATTATCTGAGTGAGGTGCTATCCAGCTCCAAGCAAAACTACCCGCACTATCAGAAGATGACATATGGGGTTTAGCTGGGTGCCAAGAAGCTCAAGCACTATTTCTAGGAGCATCCAGTTACAGTGGTGAGCACTGCTCCCATCTCGGAGATCATGGGCAACAAGGATGCAAGTGGCCGGGTGGCCAAGTGGGCAATTGAGCTAGCTTCTTACACCCTGTTGTATGCAAGAAGAGAAGCTATCAAGTCCTAAGTCCTGGCGGATTTCTTTGTTGATTGGGCCGAAATGCAGTATGAGCCTCCCTTGCCGGAAACAAACTTCTGGAGGATGAATTTCGATGGCTCCAAGGTAAAAGAGGGACTCGGTGCCGGTGTTGTACTCACCTCACCCAAGCGGGACCAACTCAAGTATGTGCTTCAGATTCACTTCCCGGCATCCAATAATGTTGCCGAGTATGAGGCCTTGGTCCATGGGCTGAAAGTGTCCAAGGAGATTGGAATCCAGCGGATCGTATGTTATTGTCACGACCCCGGACCCAATGTTATACATACTGTTATGTGCTCCTAGTCATGGAACCACAAGGGATTCAGGGTTACCAGCCCCGACCGCAACAAACAACGGCAGGCAGACCAGATTCATCGGCACGCAGGCTGGATCACCATGGTACTACTACTCCTTGTGTCCATGCTAGTCATAACCCAGTATGCATATCAAAGCGTCCACGAATCGTACGAAACTGAAGGAACGGGACCAAAGCTACACAGAGATGCTATGTGTCCAGAAAGTGCAACAACATTCGAGGGTTACCGGGGTTACCAAGCCCAGGCCAAATCACATCGGCAGGCGTGCTCGGAAATGGATAATCGGCTCCACAACCCCTTGACTGTGACAACTATGCAGGCATAGTCAAAACTGTATAACACTGAGCTCAAAACCAACAACCGATCAAAGCAGTACTATAGACATGGAAGTTGTATTAAACAGGTGTTATTAGAGTATAGCTTTACAAACAGAGGTCACACAACCCAACATTACATCAGACAACGGAAGGCAAATTATGTTGCTACTCAAAAAGAACCAAAAAGGCCTAAGAGGCCGCAACATAAGGCGATGTCACTACTAGGGAAAAGGTTACCCGTGACGCACCAATTTTCTTATCCGTGACGCACCTGGGCACGTAACGGCTATCACGCCGCGCCTATGGGTTTAGCCATGACGCACCTAGCTGGTGCGCCGCGCCTATTTATACCCGTGATGCACGGGCGCGGTGCGTCGCGGCTACTGCTAGGCGCGCGTCACGCCTAACCTCTCAGGTGCGTCACGGGTACCCTTTTTGGTGCGTCACGGCTATACTATGCTGTATTTTTTTAAAATATGCAGTACCATATTTATATAGGTATATACAGTTCTCTGACAAACAAATTATATATCATAGTTGATCATAACAGAATCACAGCAAATTGACAAAAATAAGTATGCAATTGACAGCAAAATGACAGAATAAAATTTCATAGCAGAAATATTCTCGAACAATAGTCTCGATCATCACCACATAGTTCAACAAATATTACATAGTCTCGAAAACAACCATACTACTAATAAATCCAGGAGTTAGTCAGATGGAAATGATTTTTTGTTCTAATTTCAACAAACTCGTCATCTATCTAGCGGGCTGATGTAGTTGATGACTATCATCATGTCCAAGTTGGGGATGTCACTATTCCTCATGGTGATCAGAATAGCTCGGCCAGCCTCCATACCAACTCTTGCGGAATGGAACTGCCTCCATGCTTGAGAGTTGAGGATGACGCGACCATCAGCATTATCCCTGGTGAACGGAACTGCGGTGACATTTCCTGATTCTCCACGGCGTACTCCAATGGTACCTTTATGCTCCATGCCAGCACTGTCCGCTACCGCCATAGGTATTTTCTAGAACACACAATTCCAAGAAAGAATAAAAGCACAATGTCACATACCGGCCACATTATAACATAAGCAACTATAGGAATAAGAAAGTGTTAAGAAACATACCATGACATGTCCATTGGAGATATTAGTGTTGGTGATGCGATGCACGAAAGGGACCCGATGTAGCTATCTATCTGGGCTAGTTTCTGAAGGACACGGTCCTTCTCAAGCTCACTAAGATTGTCTCTTTGAGAAACCACCACATGTTTCCATGGGTCCTCCTCGTCCATATAATCCTCCTCACTTTCCTCCTCACTCCCGCCATCCACCTGTATACTCTCGCTATCCTCGCTCGCAATCTCGCCCATATACAGCAGTACGATACGAGGTTGCGGTCCTGCCATAGAGAAGTGAATGAGATCACCTCCGCTTAAATTATAGGTGGCGATGATAGACCGCAATTGTTCCCCGTAGAAGTAGGTCTTCTTTCTTTCTTCACTCGAAGAATGTAAATGGTCCCGTGAACATCGAAATCCACATTATTGCCTACTAACTCGTTGAACTCTTCCCGAATATTGCATGGTACAATCTAAAAAAGAAATATAAAAGAATCTTTTGTTAAGAAACATACCAATCTAAGCTGGATAGTAAAACGAAAGAACACAAGTTGTAAGTTAACATAAAAAAGAATCGTTTGTTAATTACCAAAGAATCAAGGTGACCGTCGTTCAGCTGAATCATAAAAGAAGACCCGGTGAATTGTCCTTGGGCACATAGGGACCGACATACTTTGCAAGCCATGTTCTCTTAAATTAAGAAAGTAGACATAGAGGTATAAAGCATCAGGTATAAACCATCAGGTACAAAGCATCAGGTATAAAGCATCAGGTGTTAGAAGAAAGCAACATTTTACTTGTGACAACTAGCTGAACAAAATATTGTACAACATAGGTAAATTATTGTTCAACTAGGGGGTGTGTGGGGGAAATTTATTTGTATAGCCATTAGTGAATAATCAACTTAAATGAATTTAGTGTACAACTAATTGAGTTTTCTGCAACTTGGGTGTTTGTTTGCTGTCACACCAAGTTGGGAGACATCTATTATACAACTAGATGAAATTTGTTCCTCAACCAGAGGGAAATTATGAGGTGCCTGTATGCAACTAGATGGAATTTTTTTGTACAACTAGGAAACGCGGTCGCTGGAAATAACAACTTAAGAAAGTACATGAACTAGTTGAGTTTTATTCTTCAACTTGGGGGATTATTTTTACAACCAGGAGGATATTGTTCTGCAACTAGGAGGATATTATTCTGCAATTTGTTGTGTATGTACTCACATGTGTACTCCCATGAGCACCCCCATTTGGGCAGACAAAACCGACAAAAAAGATGCTAAGCACCTAGAAAAAGAATGCTGCTAGTAGAAGAACCAATTTTGATTTCCAGAACATCCCAGTTCTCCATACAACTGCCATTGTTTGAACATGTGCTGGCTCATTTCATTTCATCATACTACTTAATCAATGGCTGGGTAGATAAGATGGGATAATTTATCTAGTGGCAGATTAAGGTTCTTTCATCATGTAGTAAGTTGTGCCATATACCAAGTAGGCCAGGGGAAAAAATCTCTAAACGGGCAATAATGCAGTATATATCCTTTTAATATTTTTGAAAAAATGCAATACATATCCTGATGGCTCGGTTTTAGCTATCAGAAATACACACATCAGTCCGTCTACACCAATTGATGCACAATGTTTGGTTGAATAATTCTTGAGAGAACACTTTGCAACACGACATAAATAGGATCAAATGGATGGTTGCAAATAGGGAGGTCAATTAATATTGAAGTCACCCCCTACAATATAAGGCCCACTTACATCATGACAGAAGTAAACAAGGTCATATACACTATTACCGACCACCTACACTTCTTCTTAACATCCCACAAATTCATTAGGAGCATAAATTCACCAGTTTGCACCCCAACGTATCGTATCTAGCACCACAAAGGATTCCACCTGACTTGCACACAACAAAGGATCTACCACAAGTGGTGCTACTAAATTATTTTGTTGTTCCAGGTTTTTCCTAGAATCTTCCAATTCCCTCATCAAATCAATATATTGAAAGTTATCATTTGGTATAAGAATACCCATCAATGAAGCTCTATGCATAATTTCCGCATTCGACATAATAGCAAAAGAATTAACACAAGCATGATTGGCAGGAGCTTTTGAACAAGCCTGTTAGATCTCTCTTCTTGGACACTGCAGCTGCTTGCTCCAGCTCATCTCCCAGCTTCTGATGTCGGTTCCTTGACTAAATCCTGACGCCCTCCTCCATTATACATCCCACCTCATCCCTGGCAGTAGCCTGTTCGTCCACCTCATCACCATGTTTCTCAGGGGATTGCACCACATACATAGGAGATCCAACAGGAGGTGAAAATGAGTCATGTTCCACATCCGTCACTGTCATCTCATTTGTATGAGTATCTTTTTCAGGACACACCACAACAACATAGGATCTTTTATTTAACAGCCACTAGGAGTTTGGCATGACAGTGAGCAAGACCTTTTATTTAACAGCCACTAGGTGAATTAATCCAACACAAATAACAGCAATTTTATTTCAGAAACAAGAACAAGAAAAGGACAGGAGGGGTGGAGGAGGGGCTTACCTGGGGAAGTAGGGGAAGAAGATGGCGGCCTTGGCTCGATGTAGTCGTTCACGTTGGGGAAGCAGGTGGACGGCGTCGAGGACGAACCGGACGGATCCTCCTCCTCCTTGTCGTGGACGGCAGCGTGACTCCCCCTCCTCCTCCTTGTCGTGGACGGCAGCAGCGTGACTCCCCCTCCTCCTCCTTGTCGTGGACGGCAGCAGCATGACTCCCCCTCCTCCTCCTTGTCGTGGACGAACCGTACGGCTCCTCCTCCTCAGATCGAGATGGGCGGCGCTGGGCGGTGGGCGGCTAGGGCGATGGGAGGTGGGGGTGGGCGCTGGAGAGGAAGGGAGATCGAGCAGCGTCTGCGGCGGGAGGCTAGGCATAGCGTCTGCGGTGGCGGGCAACGAGAGGAAGGAGAAGAGAGGGGAGCAGCGCGTCTGTTGGTGTGGAGAGAAGGAGAAGAGAGGGGAACGGCCTATCTACCTGTACTCCCCATAGCCGTGGCGCACCACGCCTTGGTGCGTCACGCCTATCTAACCCGTGGCGCACCACGGGCATGTGCGCCGCGCCTATCCCACATAGCCGTGATGCACCAGTGGCTCGGTGCGTCGCGGGTATGCCTCGGAGGCTCGCCACCCCGGCCCCACACATAGGCGCGACGAGCTTTCGGTTTGGTGCGCCGCGGGTAAGGCTATAGGCGCGAGGCACCAAATTGTGGTGCGCCACGGCTATTAGGCGTGACGCGCCGTATTTCTGTTGCGTCACGGGTATCATCACTCCTATAGCTGTTTTCCTAGTAGTGCGTCCCAGCCCATAGATTCCAGGCTGCTACCTGGGAACCCCAAACTACTCGGCGATGTCCATGCTGAAACACCAAGTGAGGAACTCCACCTGAACCAAAAATTAAGCAAACCTGAGTACGGAAGGTACTCAACAAGACTTAGTTAACGTATTACATATCTGCTTCTTTTAGAAAGAGTTATGAAGGTTATTTTGCGTAAATCCATCTTTGTTTTCCAAGTTGAGGAAGGAATAGTACGTCTCATGGAGGATTTTGAAAACAGATGAGAAATCTACTCAACTACCGATATCATCATCTTATTGTATTCCACCTAGCCATTTCAGCACCTCGTGCGTCAAAGATCACCACCTCAAGTTGATCCGGTAACTCATTCTACAAGGTAACCCCTCTCGGCATCTCCGAGGAGGCATCCTTCATTCGTTATCAACAAGTTTTATTCATTCCGTTCAAGTTATCTATGATCACAAAATCCGTCACCAAGTCATCTTTAATCGCAGACACGAATTTTCGAAAAGATTTAACCCTGCAAGGGTGTACAACTTTACCCACACGTACCAACCGACTCTTAGTGCCACCAGGGTTAGCACTAGTCCTGGAAGTTCCGGTAGAAGGTGGTCGATTCCCGGCCTTTACCTTGTCGAACCATATCCATGAGTCAACCCAAACAGGACCACCCCGTCAACAGGTAGTTAGGTACCTCCCGACGGCACCTGTTCTGTGAGTCAGGATCAAGATCCGTGTACGTCCATCACTTGTCCCGATCACGACGTAATTTTCTCCAAAACATTTTCCGACTCACACGCAGATGAAAAGCTCAAACTACGTGGCTCATGGATAAGGTTAAACAAGTTAGTTAGCCGGGTGGGGTTCATCGGTCCACGTGTGGCTGTACGCTTAGTCTTGGCTCTAAGGCGAGAACTCGCTCCTAGGGTCATGAACAGGACAAAAAGCCACAACTCATTGTGGCCTCACATTCATGCCATTATTAATCAAGTTATCAAAGGTAAAACAATTCACAACAACCTGACATAATAGATTCACGCGTTGACCAGATTCATCAACCGGATGGATCAGATCACAAATAGGAATGGCTAAGCAAGACTCACAGGGTTTAACGGAGCGCGCACAAACAAACCTATAGCTGCTAGGAGTAGTGGACCAGGTTATGTAGGCTATGCAGTATATAGGAGAACTCTATCTACAGATATCAAATAGTTTGGAATCGAACGCAAATTACGAGATTCAAATCACTTTGAAACCATATATGAGCAGATAAGAGGTTATGCTTGCCTTGCTTATAAGAAAACCAATAGATATATTCTGAAATAAGTGCTTGACTTGTCGGTTAAGATCAAGTATTCGTCGATGGAGCTGCTCGCCTTCTCTTCGGAGTCACGTTCTACCGAGGGGGAACAAACACCGAAACAAGAAGAACAACAATCAACACATGGCATCGATGCAATGCGCAATATGTATGCATGAGCAAGTTAATGCACTAAAATAAATCCATAAACATGTTCGATGGGTTGCTAGAGTTCGTATGACAATTATGCATTTTTACTGAAATTATCCCGAAATAGACCTAGAGGGGCACTTCGGGCAATTCTGAAAGTGTGTACCATTTTAATTGCTCAAATGGGTTTGAAAACATCATAAATAGGTTTCATTTTCCATTTTAAGCAATTCGGTATATAACTTTTAATTTTCTAATTTTATTGAATAAAAACTTATTTTCTTAATTTTGAATAAATTAAAAACATTAAAATAATGGCCGAAATTCAACTTTGTCAAACATGTGTGAAAAAAGGCATATTTGGGTAGAGTTTATTTTTCTGAACAAAACCATATTTTATTTTATTTTTCTGACTAAAATTTTGGGAGATATTAAGTTTACAATTTTAAGCCATTTTCTGAAATTTTCCTGAAATTATTAATAAGGGAAAATATGACGTCAGGATGACATCATCCTTGCATCATGCAGAAGAGAACCTCTCTGTTACTCTCGAAATCGAATGAATTGCGGTTTAATTTTCAAATTAAATTGGACTATGATGTGGAGAAGGACGAGACGAATGCGTTGGTGGTGGCGGTTGACCAAGAGGTTGCCGGACTTGCCACCGGTGAGTTTCCGCGCGGCGGCGGACGGCGGAGCTCGACGGCACCGAGCTGGGGAGAGGCAGGGGACGAGTGAGGGGCACTGGAGGGTGCATAGGCTCACCAGGGATGCGGTGGAGGGGTCGAGGTGGTCGGGGAGGGCCGGACGGCGGAGAATTGGCCGCAGAGGCTATCGGCCGGAGGCGGGGAAGATGGGTACGGCGGTGGCGACTTAGGGCGTATCGGCCCGATTCCAGCGGCGAGGAGGTAGAGGGGAGGACGACCGTGCGTACGACACCCATGGCGCGGCTCGGGAGAGGCTGCAGCGACGGCGCGCAACGGCCTCTCGTCGGGCTAGGGTTAGGGTTCAAGTGAGGTGGAGGGACAGAGAGAGAGGGGTGCTTCGAGTGGGAGAGATGAAGGGGACCATGGCGCTCTCCCTTGGAGTTATATCCGCACGAGGAAGGCCAACCAGGAGGTGGCAGTGGACTGCAACGGTGTCGACACGCAGGTGCAGCCTTCTGTCCAGAGGAGGAAGAAGAAAGAATAAAAACATTTTTCAGAAAACCCCCTCAAAGGTATTAAAAACATAGAGGTCCTTTTCTATAGAAAACTGAAAAGGAAAGCATTTTTTCAGGACATTTTTGCAAACAAGAAAATTTGCAAAAATGATATTTGAAGACCTTGTCAAAAAATGCAACCTCACCATGTTTCGCTTTGCTGAAATTGAAATATTTTTCAGTTCAAAATTTTGAAACCCACATTAAGTAGTATTTGTGGTATTTTCTTAAACCATTTAAATTCACAACTTAAATTGTTTCAAACATGATTAAATTTTTATTTCATGCATGTATGAGATGAACACAACACCACAACCCTTTTGTTAGCAAAATTTGGGATGTTACAAATCTACCCCCTTACAAGAATCTCGTCCCGAGACTCCCGAAGGAGAAAGAAAGAAGGAACACCGGTTTTGAATGATCTTCTTGAACCTTACGATTCTCTTCGTGAAGGGGTTGATCCGTAGCACTTGCAAAGATATCCAGCGGCTACACCTCAGGTAGAGGAAAAACTCTTAGAAATTGATCTTCACGAAGATCGAGTATCTCATGGCTAACTCAGGACAAGAATGTTCGTAAAGAACTTTTGAGTTAACAGACATGAAACACATCAAGATAATAGAGGGAATAAGAGAAGTTTTCAAGTTTATGGACGATGGTTCTTGAAAGGATTTAGAATATGAGCTTTGCACAATACTTTAAATCCTATTGGAAAAGAAAGGTTGAACAACTTGTGACACCGAGGTTTCCTCGAAGTAGAATACCAAGATGGGAAGGATGGTCTTGAATATCACAACGTAATATCCGTAGACGAGGGAGAACACGAAAAAACACTGTAATCGTGCGTCAGAGAGAATTTGATACATGATCATGTTCACTCTTCGGAGTGGACACAGAAGATGAAGGAACCTTCATTCCGTTAAGGTTTGTCGAAATCTTTTTCAACGCTCATGATGTTACTTTACAACAGGAGATAGGTAACTAAAGATATGGGAACACCATAACAGAGAAGAAATTCTTGGTCACACCATAAGGATGGATAACCAAGGGGATTGAAGCACCGGAAGGAAATAGGGAATCTCTTTCCTATTGTTGTTCTGGACGTAGTAGTACATCTACCACATAGTTAAGACCCCATGGTTGAAGTGACTGACAAATTCACACAATGTGTGAGATGAACAGAACTTCAAGTACAAACAACTTGAAAAGGGAACTGATCATGGCAGTTACAAAACACCACAAGATTTTTTTTCATGACGAACTTGTTTCCACTAGAACAAAGGTTTTGTAGGTTCAACAGAGAGATTTTGAAAATATCAACTTCCAAATTATCCTTGATGTTTTAGATACCGACAGAATGCTCATGACAAGCCTTCTATAGGTCATCAAGTGAATGTAGAACTCCGGTTTGGAAGAACGGGGAGGGTAAACTTCTAGAATGAGTCACACAAGAATTCTCACGGGGAGTGGTTGTTCTTACGGATTCAAATATATGACATTAGGCCTTCCGGCTAGTTGTGTCAACCACAACATCAACAATACCGGATTTTAAAATGGACCTAATTCAATACCCTTAAGGAAACACCAACATTCGTGGCTGCTTGAGATTCATCTCTGGTTAGTGGGTTGATAACTCAGACTCGGTATGTTTAAGTGAAGGGATTGCACCGGTTACCAACGTGATACATTTACTCGATTCTCAAGATATGGACTATGATGCCACACTCAAGAAGATGAGCGAGATTGCAGAATTGATGTGTTGGCAACTTGCGAAAGACGGTTGCACCTACATGGTCTACTTTTAAAATAACACATCGGAGTCCTGGTTGGGAGGAGATTGCAAAGATAACGAGGTTCTTGGACTTCTTACCTTTCAAGGAAAATCAGTCAGTTGCTTGGTGTGGATGCAAACTTCTTCAAATAAATGGAGGTAACAACCTACAATCTCAAGAGTAGACCACACATGTACCACCGAATTGGGATTATTCCCGAAGGAATAAGAAAACTTTACTCGGATTCACGGCGACAACTTTCACCAAAATTACATGGACCGGAGTAAGTCACTTCAAACATCTAGAACACCAGCTTCGTGATGACACAAATATGGTTCTCGAAAGTTTAGAACATTGTTGCCATTTGTTCAGCATGAGCCTCTTGCAACTTGGAGAAAACAAAAATGTCATGGATGGGCTCGACACACCCTTATCAAAACACTCCAAGGAAAGGGATCCATATGATACATGACCAAGGCAAGATATTGGTCAGACTAAAGGACATGAAAGTATACTCAGGAGAAAACACCATGAGTGGAAACACCACAAAGATAGTCCTTAAATCTGGACTTGATCTGACGATAGCCCAAATCAAATCAAGGTAGGATGATAGCATGTCCACTACGGAGATACTATCCTTCTTCAGTATGAACAAAATTGGACATCCCATTGCAAAGGAACAAGTTAGGAAGAGCTCGTGTCTTTCAACTCTCCAAGTTGTTGTTTAAGCTCAACCAACTAGTCCTGGGTATCCAGCAAGGTTTCTTGGAGAAAAGATTAGTTCAAACTACCCCTTATTTAGACATCACGGTCAGGTGACAAACCTGGTGATACTTATAGAAAGACATCCAGAATATCACAACCCACCGATATATCTTGGAGTTCGAAAGGAGACTTGCTTTTTAAGACAAAACGGTATGGTCTTGAGAGCTTTGGTGTAAACCTAACTCTTTGACCAAGAATGCGCACCAGAATGAACGAATTTGGTAACACAGTCAACTTTAAGTAGAGACCGGGTGGCCAATAGTGCTAAGAAGGATATAGATGTTTCTTAAATATTTCAAAGCAATAGGAATTGCTAGGAATATCTGATACACATTTCAATGCACAGACCCATCATTCTCATGCATTCAAGCTTGGATGAAGGGGGAGTGAAGATGTGTAAGAGCATCACTTCATCATTAAGGCCATGAAACTTAACACGGCCTCTTGATATAAAGGGGTGTGATACCCTGAGGTAGAACAGAATAGAAGCTAATGAAACTTCTTTAATCTGCGAATTACAATACTTTGACCTGGTTCTATAGATGAACGAGGTACTGGAGTTTGTTTCTCCTGACATCCCAAGGTGGAATGTTTTAACGGAACAACAGAGGAGTGCATTAGAAGACTCCAACACACATATGCAACTTGGTGTACAAAACAACGGATGAAGGTGTGAAAGCAATTGGAAGACAGGAACATGCTCAGAAGAACTCCTAAGATCACGTTGAATGCACAGGGTAATACTCATGTGTAGAACCCATGCAAAAAGATTGATATAGCTAAACCAAAAACAAAGACGTGGGAATCATGAAGAACACTCTTGTTGTGACTCCTTTTGATTCCAAAGAAAACCTATGGCTATGAGCGTTGGAATTTCCTAACCACCCTAAGGTGGAACAGATTCCTCAGGATCCAAAGAAACAGAATGTCGTGGTGTGGAGAAGACAGATGCCATAGGGTGGCTAATGTTTGGGGCCAATGGACGTTGTAGGTATTCAGGGAGGGATCGCACGTCGAGTAGACACGCTCAGAAACACTGCAAACACCAAGGTCTACCCATGTTCGGGGCCCTCGTGTGGAGGTAACACCACTACTCCTGCCTACCTCTCTGTATAAAGCTTGACCGAGTACAGAAGTTACACACTCTCAATATGCCTCTCTCTGCCAAGTAGCGAGCTCCTAGCTCTCTCTACTGTTTCTCTCTGTGTGCTGCTAGCTCTCGCAATAAATGCTCCTGGATCCAACGTCCCTCGCGCAGGAGGGGGCTGGCCACCTTATATACTGGTGGCCAGTGAGTAAACTACACTTAAAAGTACACGAAGTGACAACACCACTGTGCAAATGTCGCACACCTCCTTGTTCCCACTGACGCCGTGCCGAAAGTCACCGCGCCGTCCGGCTTACATGTCTTGTCCACCCTGTCAGCCCCTTAGGGTAGGTCACTGACATGTCCTGTCCCCCTGTCAGTGACAGGACTTGACAGGCGCCTACCCACACTGTACCCACGCCTCGGCCCGGATAATCATGCTCCTAGTAAGTTGAACCGCACGCCAGTACGGCTGCAGGATACGCGGGATCTCCCACAACGGCTCCATTGACTTTGTCCCCGAGTAGGATAGCTTCTCATCTACTCGGATCACCCGAGCTCTACCCGGTTGATCCAAACCGATGCTTGTTATCTTCTCTTGGCCTTCAGTACTTATCACCGAGTAGCGTCTACCGGATACCGGATACCCGGGTAGCCGCCTACCCGGCAAACCGTACATTGATCACTGTTTTACCACCAGTCTTACCCCTACTCGGAGGTAGCCCCCCGACATTAGTCCCCGAAGCTGGTAGAGTCCGGCGAACTTGTTCATTGGGCCCTGCCAGCTTTAATCAAATTGCCTCTCTGAAGAAGCGTGGCCGAGTTGCTCCTCAACTCGGACGCCCATAATCTTTACTCGAACTTTTCCTATCATGGCCTTTGGAGTTTTCATCTCGGCACCGAGTAGACCACACGGTACTGAGTTCCACCGAGACCTCAACAGTTCATGAAATTTTCAACACTTTGCCGCTCGAACCAGAGCGGCTCTATCTTCTCGTGTCCAGGGTGGGCACGTGTCACGCATTCGTACCCCCGACGCCTCGGTTCTGGCGTTACTGCGTGGCACGCGTCCATCACAGCGCCTAGGGCCCACAGGCCGTTGCGTCACCTCGCGCATGTACTCGAGAGCCCTCGACGCGCGTCGTGCGATTAACTGCGCCCGTTACGCGCGCATTTCGCGCTGTGTTTGTTTCTAACAGGCACGTTAACTCCCACTCCGCACAATCTTGCCCACAATTAATCCCAATGATTTCTGCACATCGAGGCGGGTTAAATACCCCCGCGCCGCCCTCTGTTCTTCTTACCTTGCACTTTCCCCCTTTTCGCCTTCTCCTCGCCTTCACCTCCGCAGCGGAAATTGGCGCCGCCACGAGCTCCCCGCACACCGCCGTTCCATGCACAGAGAGAGAGAGATCATCCCCGTGCGCCTCCGCCTCCGGCCTTCGTCTCCGTCCTCGACACGCACGCCTCTGCACCGAAGGAACCGTCATGGAGATCGAGAACACCGCTAGAGATCTGCATGAAGAGGAGGTGGCGCCACCACGCACAGGCTGGGAGGGCTCAGACGTGAAAGCGTCGGACTGCCAGTGGCTCTTCAACACGCGGGGATTCCCTCCTGGCGTCATCTGCCGCCCTCCCAGGAAGGAGCTTGTTCCCACTCCTGAACCTGGTGAGTACTTGGTATTCTTAAGCCATTTCAAGCGGGGCTTCGGGCTTCCTATCTCCAAGTTCATGCAGGATTTCCTGCGGCATTTCGGCCTCCAGCCACACCATCCTCCCCCCAATGCGGTAGCCATACTTTCCACTCATGATGCCGTCTGCGAAGCTTTCCTTGGTGTTTATCCCACCGTCCACACATGGGCCAAGTTCTTCTTCCTCCGCTAGCGAAGTATTCCCAATCCCTCAAGTCCAATTGCCCCGAAGGAAATGACCCAGACGGGTAGTGCCATGATGCTCCAGTGCTCCACTGGGCACCACCCGCGGGTACTCGGCCCGGAGACTTGCCGTAAGTGGCAAAGGGGCTTCCTCTACGTGAAGAACGCTCCTGCCGCAGAAGGAGAGGAAGCTGTGAACTTGATCAAGCTTCCCGAGTTTCGGAACGTCGCCCCCGCCGAGATGCGGAATTGGGGTTACCACCCCAGGAAGACGGTGAAGGACGCCAACCAGGTTGACGAGCTCCTGCAGATGCTGGTGCAGGAAGGGCTTCTCCAGGACGATCCGGTGGCCTGCTGGTGTCGCACCCGGACTTCTAGGGGATACTCACAGTCCGTTAAACAGTAGATAAATGGCTTACGGGGCATACCGGCACCCGCATCTCAATATGAGCAGGCCAACACGTAAACGTGTGACAACCATTAGCTACTATTCATCGTCTGCGCAAACCATCCCATAGAAATCCAGATACTTCCATTGACGTACTTCAAAACATACACACATGGTACGTCAACGGCATTTGAACAAGCGATATCACAACAGATCTCTAAGACACAAAAGATTGAAATAAGTTGCAAATAGCTCTCACTAGAGCAGAGATAGCAAATACAATCATCCAGAGGACACATGTCCCAACAATTCATCATTACATCACAGCGGAAGCATCCAGAGTGTCTGAGTACAGACAAGATCCAAATAGGCCTAAGAGGCCGGAAACGAAAAGATGGAGCCCATCCACGAAGTCTCAGATCCTGCCCGGGTCCGCTATCTACTCGTCAGCAGCGTCGTCATACTCCACGTAGTAGCCACCAAGGGGATCCTCGGAAACGTAGTCTGCGGAAACCACAGCCCCAAAGGGGTCAGTACATAAATGTACTGGCAAGCAAGACTCACAATTCACCAAAGTGTAACCCGTCAACACCAAGCACAGATGCTTTGGGTTCAACGGAAGAAAGGGTGATACAAAAGATGCTGCAGCGGGCTGCACTAACCAACTACAGATACATGCTACAACTTCCGGCTAACAGAAAGAAGATAAGATAGCGTATCGTAACCAACCTACCAACTAACATCAAACAAACCCATCCTGGATCTCGCCCCTTATCCAAAGAAGCAATCTGAGGATAACTCACACAGTTGGATTAATGATGGTTCAGATTGTTGTGTCAATACGACTATTACTAGTCAGGTTATCATTAGTTAGGTGTAAGTTGTTCTGAGTACTGGTTAGCCAGTACTTTCACCAAGTCATCCATAACCGCGGAAAACACGGCTTCTCGAGAAGATTTATCCCTGCAGGGGTGCACCAATTTAGCCGTACACGTAAGAATAACCCGCCAGATGGAATGGCCTTTCCACCAAGCGGGGCACTCGACACAACTCAACTCTTCTTTGCATCAAGCCCAAAGAACCCCGTGCAATTGAGCGCACGGCTAATCAAGCCCCACGAAGAAAAGGGGACCCTCATAGCACTCTAAGAACGTGTCTCCCTAAATGCCGACTACAAAAGTTCCACCCTGGCGCCAAGGGTTCGCACCTGCATATGCATGCGGCAAATGGAAAACCCGAACTAAATGAGGCAATTTGGACGAGATGCGAATCGAATCAAATTGAGGGGGGGCGCCCATACACGCTTCCCACATGCGGTTAGTGCGCTCATCATGGATCAATAGACAAGACCCTTTTCCTAATTAGGGTCGACACTAGCAGGCCTCAAAACCACGCCGGGCCTCCTGCCAGTGCCTTATCATCAAATTATTATTACCTCAAACATTAACAGGTTGATTGTTTAAGATCGAGCCCCAGAACATAATGAATATGATAACAGAAAGTAACTGGCAACAGACTCGAGCAAAACAACCCTAAGCATGCTAGTAAGACACGGGCAACAAGCAAAGGGGTTATAGGTGTGGAGGTGAGGCTATATCAGGGTTAAAGGATAACATGTGATGGGATCGAACAGAAGCAATGATTCATAGGGCTAGCAGAATAGACAACGGAAAGTATCGGTATCCAATGTTGAAAGGAACACCATGGTTCATGTGAGTGAATACTTGCCTGCAAACTCAGCAGCCTGGTACTGAGCTTGATCCTCAGAAGGGGTGTCGTAAGTATCGTCGGTCTCAACGTCGTCGTTTATCCGAGAAGAAGCAAACAAACAACGCAGAGAGACAAACAATCAATATCATGTCATAATGCACAAACATGGAATGATGCATGGCAATTTAAGTGATGCATCAAAATAAACTAGTTGACATGGTAACATAACATAATTAAATGGACCCACATGCAACTTGGATGGCATATGGAAATCCCATGAATTATGGTTGAAACAATTGTTTTACAACTAACCATCATGTGTAAGTGAATTAGCATGATGCATGGGTGAGGAAAACAGAAAGAAAACAACAATAGAAACAATTTGAAATAAGGTTTACCAAGTTTGGAATTTATTTATTAAGTTTTTTGGAATTTTGGTTCCTTAAAGGTGTTACACAAGAATTTGTTGTTTTCACCACTTTTAAGTGTTCAAAATAGATAACAAAGTTCATATTTGTAAAGAACACCAAATTTTAGGTGGTTTACATGTTTCACTTGTGGAAAAGGGATTTAGGATGAATTAGTTATGAATTAAACAAGTTTAAACAAGATTTAAATGAATTTAATTCTAGTTTGAATTTAATTGGATTTTTATTTGTTCAAAGCATTAAACCAAATTCATATTTCAAAAGGTTATACTTTTATGGTTGAAAACATATTTTATAAGTTCAAAAAGAAATTAATTTGAGCAAGTTATGAATTTAGCAAATTTAAATGATTTAAACAAGGTTTAAATTATTTAACCAATTTCAATTATTCAAAACATGAAATAAAGTTTATATTTGGAAAGGTGGTTTAATTTAGCATGGAAAACATATTTTATTTGTGGAAAATGGATTTAAAATGAGTAAGTTATTAATTTGGCAATTTTAAATGCATTAATTAAGAAACAGTTGTTTTCAGCAATTTAAATTATTCAAAACAGCAAACAAAGTTTATATTTGCAAAGTACATGAAAAATTGGATGGAAAACATATTTAGTTTGTTGAATTTGGAATTTTTATGCCTAATTATGAATTTTGCAAAATTCAGTGAATTAAACAAGAATTCAAATATTTCACCAATTTAAAATATTCAAAACAGTAAACAAATTTTATATTTGGATAGAGCATTTAATTTGGTATTGAAAACATATTTAAAATGTTGAAATTGGAGTTAAAATGATTTATTTAGGCAATTTACAAGATTAAGGTGTAATCTGCCATTTTATTAACAGTTAGGGGCTTAGAAAATATTTGCAGGGATCTAGAAAGAAACTACAGGGACTGAACTGTGATTAGAAAGTTATGCTGGGCTTGGAAAAAAGATGGAAAAAATGTGGGGGTTTAATCCCGAGGGTGGGATTCGAACCCACCCCCTCTGCTGTGAGCGCAAGGGGCAGTACCAGTAGGGTGCTGTTCTGTTTCGTGACAGTAAGGGGGTCGTGGGGGGGTTATTGTGCAGATCGGATGTTAACTGAACCTTTGCAGGTTCAGGTTACTAAACCTCGACGGAGAGCAGCAGGCGGCCGGCGGCAGCTGCCGCTGCGACTCGCGGGAGGGGCGCCGCGGACGTGCGTGTGCGTGCAGGGGGGATGGAGGAGAGGGAGGAAGGGGTCGAGGGGAAAATCACCTCGAGGGAAACGGAGGGAGAAGCAGCGCTCGGGCAGCGGTGGTCGCCGGCGAAGAGGAGGACGGCGACGGCGCCTCGAGCCTTCCCGGTCTGCGCCGAGTGATCGAGGAGGGAGCTGATGGCGCGGGGGATCCATTCCCGTACTCGCCCTGGCCGGAGGGGGACTAGGTCGCCGGCGATTGCCGGAGGGAGTAGGAGGTTTTCGGGTGTTGTTTGGGGTTCAGAGAGTTGCAGAGAGGGGGCAGATAAGAAATAGAGAGGGAGAAGGGAGAGAATGGAGGCGGGGGAAGAGAGAGGAGAGGAAGAAGGGAGGTAGAGGGGAACCCTAGGGCTTGAGCTAGGTTTATAGGGGGAGGGGGAGAGCTGCAGCCGTCTGCTCCCTTCTGCTACTACGTGTGCACCCTGGATGTTGAGCCGTACGAAGAAGATGACAGGGGCGAAGGGGTATTGGGCCTGAGGGGGAGTTGGGCTGGGCCTGCCCCTCTCTCTCTTGCTGTTTCTTTTATTTTTTCTTGCTTACTTTTTTTTTTTGCAGATTGGAATAGGAAAGAAAAGGGAGGTTTTTAGGAGTAGAAAAATTAGGAAAACAATGGTGTAGTGCTTATTTTTTGTAACAGCAACTTAGTGCCACTTTGGTCTTCAAAATATTTCCAAATATTTTGTTGTTTGTAATTTGGTTGAAATTTGAATGAATTTGAGGTTAAGTGATTTATTAAAAATAAACACATAACTAGTTTTTGGACCCTCAAGTTTATTTGAAACAAATTGATTTGGAAAATGTTTTGTTTCATTAATTTCAAATGGTTGCTGTTTGGAAAATGCAAATGAATTTGAATGCAATTTGAATGAATTTTGAATATTAAGTGAAGTATTGAAAGCAATAATTTAAATAGTTTGAACCTTAGTTTAATGGAAACAAATGATGGAAGTGTTTTGTCATTTCCATAAGTTTCAAAAGGGGTTGCTGTTTTGGAAATTAATTGAATTTGCAAAGGGTTTGGTATTAAATGAATTTTTGTTAGAAACAAATCAACAGTTTTGAAATCACAACTTTAATGGAAACAATTGATTGTTTTGATTTGAAATATTCATTTGGAAATTGTAACATCACAAGTATGAAAGAAAAGGTTTGAAATTTGATTTGAAATTCAAATAGAAAACAAGGGAAAACAAAGAAAAACGGAGGAAAACAAATGGAAAACAAAGCAAAACAAATGCAATCAACATGATGTCATGATGCAAAACATAAAATAATAGAGATAAAACATTCTAATGGATGTTTTTCATACTTGGGATGTTACAAAACGCCCCCCCTTGAAGGAATCGCGCCCCGAGATTCCTACTGAGAAAAGAAAAGGTCCGGATACCTCTTGCAAAGATCCTCTTGAGCTGTGACACGTGAAACACATCGTGCACCTTGGATAGTTTTTCTGGAAGTTTAAGACGATAGGCATTCCTAGCAACTCTTCTGGAAAGACGTCAGGGAATTTGCAAATCACCGGAACATTTTCGAGTAAAGGTAGAGGTTTTGTATCGAGGGTGTATAGCTGAATAGAACTTGATTCATTTGGAGAATAGACTATCTGGCTAGAAGGGTGGAACAGAGTTTATTGATTAGACGCCGGTAGCAGAACTGAAATGGGAAGCAACAACAAGGTTTCAACGGATGAAAAGGATGTTGAAAAGAACAGGATATCGAAGCAACATTGGGAAAACACGAGACCAAAACAGTCCTGAGGTACTACGGAAAACCCATCCGGGCTTCTAAAGGATCAATATCTACTGCTTAAGGAATAGAGGATCTGCTTCCGGGGCTTACACGCCTCCGTTCTCAATCGTGAGTAGGCAACATGATAAATCATGTCACAACTACCTCCATTCCTATGGTCTAGTAGATATAACTATCCTAGAGAAACCAAGATACGTGAAATTCTAACTTGAAAGTTTAGATGAGAAAAGAAAACAACGTTGCACTTCCTTACCAGAAAAGGGAGGGTGGGTGGGGAAAGAAGAAAAAGAACAGAATTCCTACTCTTACGTTTCATTTTTCCTATATAGCTACAAAATAGTTTCTAGACTCAACTGCGACCAGTAAAAAGGGATCCTACAGGCAGACAGGCTCTGATACCATTTGTCGCACCCAGACTTCTAGGGGATACTCACAGTCCGTTAAACAGTAGATAAATGGCTTACGGGGCATACCGGCACCCGCATCTCAATATGAGCAGGCCAACACGTAAACGTGTGACAACCATTAGCTACTATTCATCGTCTGCGCAAACCATCCCATAGAAATCCAGATACTTCCATTGACGTACTTCAAAACATACACACATGGTACGTCAACGGCATTTGAACAAGTGATATCACAACAGATCTCTAAGACACAAAAGATTGAAATAAGTTGCAAATAGCTCTCACTAGAGCAGAGATAGCAAATACAATCATCCAGAGGACACATGTCCCAACAATTCATCATTACATCACAGCGGAAGCATCCAGAGTGTCTGAGTATAGACAAGATCCAAATAGGCCTAAGAGGCCGGAAACGAAAAGACGGAGCCCATCCACGAAGTCTCGGATCCTGCCCGGGTCCGCTATCTACTCGTCAGCAGCGTCGTCATACTCCACGTAGTAGCCACCAAGGGGATCCTCGGAAACGTAGTCTGCGGAAACCACAGCCCCAAAGGGGTCAGTACATAAACGTACTGGCAAGCAAGACTCACAATTCACCAAAGTGTAACCCGTCAACACCAAGCACAGATGCTTTGGGTTCAACGGAAGAAAGGGTGATACAAAAGATGCTGCAGCGGGCTGCACTAACCAACTACAGATACATGCTACAACTTCCGGCTAACAGAAAGAAGATAAGATAGCGTATCGTAACCAACCTACCAACTAACATCAAACAAAACCATCCTGGATCTCGCCCCTTATCCTAAGAAGTAATCCGAGGATAACTCACACAGTTGGATTAATGATGGTTCAGATTGTTGTGTCAATACGACTATTACTAGTCAGGTTATCATTAGTTAGGTGTAAGTTGTTCTGAGTACTCGTTAGCCAGTACTTTCACCAAGTCATCCATAACCGCGGAAAACACGGCTTCTCGAGAAGATTTATCCCTGCAGGGGTGCACCAATTTAGCCGTACACGTAAGAATAACCCGCCAGATGGAATGGCCTTTCCACCAAGCGGGGCACTCAATACAACTCAACTCTTCTTCGCATCAAGCCCAAAGAACCCCGTGCAATTGAGCGCACGGCTAATCAAGCCCCACGAAGAAAAGGGGACCCTCATAGCACTCTAAGAACGTGTCTCCCTAAATGCCGACTACAAAAGTTCCACCCTGGCGCCAAGGGTTCGCACCTGCATATGCATGCAACAAATGGAAAACCCGAACTAAATGAGGCGATTTGGACGAGATGCGAATCGAATCAAATTGAGGGGGGCGCCCATACACGCTTCCCACATGCGGTTAGTGCGCTCATCATGGATCAGTAGACAAGACCCTTTTCCTAATTAGGGTCGACACTAGGAGGCCTCAAAACCACGCCGGGCCTCCTCCCGGTGCCTTATCATCAAATTATTATTACCTCAAACATTAACAGGTTGATTGTTTAACATCGAGCCCCAGAACATAATGAATATGATAACAGAAAGTAACTGGCAACAGACTCGAGCAAAACAACCCTAAGCATGCTAGTAAGACACGGGCAACAAGCAAAGGGGTTATAGGTGTGGAGGTGAGGCTATATCAGGGTTAAAGGATAACATGTGATGGGATCGAACAGAAGCAACGATTCATAGGGCTAGCAGAATAGACAACAAAAAGTATCGGTATCCAATGTTGAAAGGAACACCATGGTTCATGTGAGTGAATACTTGCCTGCAAACTCAGCAGCCTGGTACTGAGCTTGATCCTCAGAAGGGGTGTCGTAAGTATCGTCGGTCTCAACGTCGTCGTTTATCCGAGAAGAAGCAAACAAACAACGCAGAGAGGCAAACAATCAATATCATGTCATAATTCACAAACATGGGATGATGCATGGCAATTTAAGTGATGCATCAAAATAAACTAGTTGACATGGTAACATAACATAATTAAATGGACCCACATGCAACTTGGATGGCATATGGAAAGCCCATGAATTATGGTTGAAACAATTGTTTTACAACTAACCATCATGTGTAAGTGAATTAGCATGATGCATGGGTGAGGAAAACAGAAAGAAAACAACAATAGAAACAATTTGAAATAAGGTTTACCAAGTTTGGAATTTATTTATTAAGTTTTTTGGAATTTTGGTTCCTTAAAGGTGTTACACAAGCATTTGTTGTTTTCACCACTTTTAAGTGTTCAAAATAGATAACAAAGTTCATATTTGGAAAGAACACCAAATTTTAGGTGGTTTACATGTTTCACTTGTGGAAAAAGGATTTAGGATGAATTAGTTATGAATTAAACAAGTTTAAACAAGATTTAAATGAATTTAATTCAAGTTTGAATTTAATTGGATTTTTATTTGTTCAAAGCATTAAACCAAATTCATATTTCAAAAGGTTATACTTTTATGGTTGAAAACATATTTTATAAGTTCAAAAAGAAATTAATTTGAGCAAGTTATGAATTTAGCAAATTTAAATGATTTAAACAAGGTTTAAATTATTTAACCAATTTCAATTATTCAAAACATGAAATAAAGTTTATATTTGGATAGGTGGTTTAATTTAGCATGGAAAACATATTTTATTTGTGGAAAATGGATTTAAAATGAGTAAGTTATTAATTTGGCAATTTTAAATGCATTAATTAAGAAACAGTTGTTTTCAGCAATTTAAATTATTCAAAACAGCAAACAAAGTTGATATTTGCAAATTACATGAAAAATTGGATGGAAAAAATATTTAGTTTGTTGAATTTGGAATTTTTATGCCCAAGTTATGAATTTTGCAAAATTAAGTGAATTAAACAAGAATTCAAATATTTCACCAATTTAAAATATTCAAAACAGTAAACAAATTTTATATTTGGATAGAGCATTTAATTTGGTATTGAAAACATATTTAAAATGTTGAAATTGGAGTTAAAATTATTTATTTAGGCAATTTACAAGATTAAGGTGTAATCTGCCATTTTATTAACAGTTAGGGGCTTAGAAAATATTTGCAGGGATCTAGAAAGAAACTACAGGGACTGAACTGTGATTAGAAAGTTATGCTGGGCTTGGAAAAAAGATGGAAAAAATGTGGGGGTTTAATCCCGGGGGTGGGATTCGAACCCACCCCCTCTGCTGTGAGCGCAAGGGGCAGTACCAGTAGGGTGATGTTCTGTTTCGTGACAGTAAGGGGGTCGTGGGGGGGGGGGGTTATTGTGCAGATCGGATGTTAACTGAACCTTTGCAGGTTCAGGTTACTGAACCTCGACGGAGAGCAGCAGGCGGCCGGCGGCAGCTGCCGCTGCGACTCGCGGGAGGGGCGCCGCGGACGTGCGTGTGCGTGCAGGGGGGATGGAGGAGAGGGAGGAATGGGTCGAGGGGAAAATCACCTCGAGGGAAACGGAGGGAGAAGCAGCGCTCGGGCAGCGGTGGTCGCCGGCGAAGAGGAGGACGGCGACGGCGCCTCGAGCCTTCCCGGTCTGCGCCGAGTGGTCGAGGAGGGAGCTGATGGCGCGGGGGATCCATTCCCGTACTCGCCCTGGCCGGAGGGGGACTAGGTCGCCGGCGATCGCCGGAGGGAGTAGGAGGTTTTCGGGTGTTGTTTGGGGTTCAGAGAGTTGCAGAGAGGGGGCAGAGAAGAAAGAGAGAGGGAGAAGGGAGAGAATGGAGGCGGGGGAAGAGAGAGGAGAGGAAGAAGGGAGGTAGAGGGGAACCCTAGGGCTTGAGCTAGGTTTATAGGGGGAGGGGGAGAGCTGCAGCCGTCTGCTCCCTTCTGCTGCTACGTGTGCACCCTGGATGTTGAGCCGTACGAAGAAGATGACAGGGGCGAAGGGGTATTGGGCCTGAGGGGGAGTTGGGCTGGGCCTGCCCCTCTCTCTCTTGCTGTTTCTTTTATTTTTTCTTCCTTACTTTTTTTTTTGCAGATTGGAATAGGAAAGAAAAGGGAGGTTTTTAGGAGTAGAAAAATTAGGAAAACAATGGTGTAGTGCTTATTTTTTGTAACAGCAACTTAGTGCCACTTTGGTCTTCAAAATATTTCCAAATATTTTGTTGTTTGTAATTTGGTTGAAATTTGAATGAATTTGAGGTTAAGTGATTTATTAAAAAGAAACACATAACTAGTTTTTGGACCCTCAAGTTTATTTGAAACAAATTGGTTTGGAAAATGTTTTGTTTCATTAATTTCAAATGGTTGCTGTTTGGAAAATGCAAATGAATTTGAATGCAATTTGAATGAATTTTGAATATTAAGTGAAGTATTGAAATCAATAATTTAAATAGTTTGAACCTTAGTTTAATGGAAACAAATGATGGAAGTGTTTTGTCATTTTCATAAGTTTCAAAAGGGGTTGCTGTTTTGGAAATTAATTGAATTTGCAAAGGGTTTGGTATTAAATGAATTTTTGTTAGAAACAAATCAACTGTTTTGAAATCACAACTTTAATGGAAACAATTGATTGTTTTGATTTGAAATATTCATTTGGAAATTGTAACATCACAAGTATGAAACAAAAGGTTTGAAATTTGATTTGAAATTCAAATAGAAAACAAGGGAAAAAAAGAAAAACAGAGGAAAACAAATGGAAAACAAAGCAAAACAAATGCAATCAACATGATGTCATGATGCAAAACATAAAATAACAGAGAGCAAACATTCTAATGGATGTTTTTCATACTTGGGATGTTACAGCTGGGTGGAGCGCCGAGTCCTCCCGCTCCAACACCGAGTACACAAGATGTGCTATATGGGCGGCCCCCGCGACTGCACCCGAACGACCACCTTCGAGCTCTCCAAAGCGGAGGTGGCGATCTGGGCCAAGTCCATCCTCCAGACCACGCTCACGTACAACTAGTTCTACGGCTTCGTGCCGTATAGCCGCACCAAGCGCATTCCTCAGGTAAGTTTCTCCCCTTGCACACTTGCTGATCTCAATTCTTTACTTGTTAGCTGTATACCGAGTAGAAACTCTGTTTGCATTTCATACCAGGTAGGGCTCCTCTGTTAGAACTTGCCTCTTATCCCAATCATGCCTTATGTTTGCATTTCAAACCGGGTAGGGCTCCTCTGTTAGAACTGAGCTTAATATGCTTTATGTTTACACGCTGTTCAGAGTAGAGCCTGCACCTATGCTTCTGCTTAGGACTTAGCAGCTGATACTCTCTGTTCGCTTGTTAGGCCGAGTAGAACTTCTGCATGTGTTCCTCTTCCAGGACTTAGCATTTTGTGCTTTATGTTTGCACGCTAGACCGAGTAGAACACCTACTCGTTTCTCTCTTCTACGCCTTAGCATTTTATGCTTTATGTTGGCACGCTAGACCGAGTAGAACACCTATGCGTTTCTCTCTTCTAGGCCTTAGCATTTTATGCTTTATTTTTGCACGCTAGACCGAGTATGATTCCTTTTTTGAGATTTAGCTCATTGTGCTTTATATTTGCACCTTTCAGCATATCGCTCGCCAGAAATAGGAAGACAACGCCGTCTTCAAGAGGAACTGGAAGCCGGACCGGACGGAGGACGACGCGCCAGTGTTCGACGTCCAGGATACGCTCTGTATCCCCTGCGCTGGCAAGGATGGTAAGTCCCGAGACTATGTCTCTATTCGAGACTGGTTAGATGATGAAGAAGGTGACCGAATTCACCTGTTTGCTTGCCTGCAGCGGGCCCTGACCTTTCTCTTTTCTCACTTTGACCTTTGCTTCTTTCCATCACAGATGAAATGGAACTGGGAGAGGGGGAGGAACCAGTGGACGTGGCACCTGTTTCCGTGGCCACCCCCACCGAATCCAGGAAGAGAACAGGTAGCGGGGCACTGGAGCCCCCTGCCAAGAAGATAAAGAAGAAGGCAGGCAACAAGAAGATTGCCACGCGCAAGAAGCGCCCCACTGCTGACGGGTAAGTGCTTCCGAGCTGTCCTTCTCACTTGTATTTCATATTTTTCTCTATTTTCCTTCTTCCCTTCTTCTTCTCTGCATCCCTTTGACTCTATTTCTTCTCTTTTTGTCTTCTCTCAGCGAGGCACTTGATGCCTAGGCCACCACCGCACCAGCCCCCAAGAGAAGCGCGCCACGACATGTCGTGGAGCTCTCCGATGATGAGGGGAACAAACAACCAGAGGGCAGGACACAGATGTCCTCCCCTCCTCCAGAAGAGCATGATCTTAGCATCGAGAACACCGGCGCCGAGATGGAGACCGACCACGCTCCCGAGCAGCCGCAGCCCAGCCCTCAGAGGGCTGCTCGGGAGCCCAACTCCGAGAGACCACCATCGCCCCCTGCGGCCTCCGCTGAGGAGCCCAGAGATGACACTGCCGAGCAACGGCAAGAAGAATCCGCCATGGAGCAGCCAGATCCCGCTGCCGAGCAGCGGGAAGAGATCCCTATCGATCAGCAGCAAAGGACCCCGCCCGCCCAGGACCGGGTTGCAGAGCAGCCATCACTCGAAGACCAAGCACAGCCTGATGCTGCGCCGGTTGTCCAGCCGCAGGCGCCGCCAACCAAGAAGATGCCTCCGCCACAGCAGCAAGCTCCCGAGCCCATCTCCAGGAAGCAGCCAGCACCCTCAACAGCAAAAATGGCTTCACAGCCAACCAGGGTGCAACCCAAACAGGGCGCAGGGTAGACCGGTCCGCCACCACCCGAGAAGCCAGGCGCCCAGCAAGGAGGGAAACCCGCGCAGCAGCTGCCGCCACCCAAGAAGACCGACTGGCCACTCAACAAGCCCAAGCAGGCAAAGGCTCCTAATCCGAACACCAAACTGGTACAGACCAACATCAAATTTGCCCCTGCTGAAGAACAAGCTCCCGGCTCGGGCGCTAGTGTCACCAACAAGCCTCCCAACTTCCCGGAATATTGGGTCGAGCTGCAGGAGCTGCACAAGATCAAGATGACGCAAGAGGCCGAGCGGTTGGCTGATCTGAAGCAGCGGAAGGCCCTGGCCCTCTCCGGATCCAAGGGAAAGGATACTTCCCTGACCATCCGAGATAATACTCCCCCCATAGAGGATGAGTCCGAGTTCCCAGAAGACCTAGATACTGTCCTTGACCGGATAAGATTTATCGAGAGGGACTAGGACAACAAGAAATTCGGCCGCCCCGAATGGGAATGTGTCCAGCTGCAGAACCTTGACAACTACTGGCAGATGTGGAATAAGGCTTATCTTGGTCCTGTTACCATGGCAATAGCCTCCAACAGCAGCACCCTGGCGCATAAGCTGTTGTGCCTGCGCAAAGCTGCTGAAGATATTGAAAAAGCCAACCGGGTAAGTGCCTTTCCTTTTTTTGACTTTTCCGAGTTGCTTTTCGAGTTGCGAGCTTTCCTATTTTTAGACTTTGCCCTATCTACCATCCAGTCCCCGAGATTTGGGCCGAGTAGATAAAACTCAACCGAGTTGCCATCTACTGGGCCAAATCTTCCAATCTTACAATATTTCCTTCTTCCCTACAGGAGTGCACTCAAACTTGGACCAAGGTTTTCCGCCGGATCCTGTGGTTGCACCGGTCCAACAGAGGTAAGAACAGGGAGTTGGAGGCCGAGAAGGGAGAGAGGGAGATTCTGGAGAAGAACGTCACTGAGACCGTCACCAAACTATCCTCTGTTGAAAGTAAGTACTTAGCATTTCAGTTTGTGCGTTTTTTGTTTACGCCCGTTTTTAGCTTTTGTTCAATCTCTCTCTTCTCTGTAGGTGAGCTCAAGGCGCTCGTTGATAGGCACCAAGACTGCGAGGTCATGGCTGCATCAGCGTAGAGCAAAATTTCCTCCTTGGAAGGTGAGCTAATCCTTCTCTTCTCTTCACTTAGCTTATGCTGCTTGTTCATGCTGCTAAATGAGTTGCTCTCCCCGCAGAAGAGTACAAACCTTCCGAGAACAGCACCAGGAGTGCCTCACCCCGGCTGAAGCGCATCATCAAGTGCAGGTCTGAGAGGCCTAGCTACAGCAAGAACTGGATGCAGAGAAGGCTGAAGTTGAGAAGCTCAAATTCGAGCTCACTAACGTCCTCAAGGCTGCGATTGCAGCCAGGAATGAGAAGACAATAGTGATGAACCGGGCTGCCTCAGAGAAGGAGGAGCTCGAGAGGGAGATTGGATCTCTGAAAGAGAGAAATCAAACTCTCGAAGGCATGGTCAATGATTCACGCCGTCTCCAAGACAGGCACATCCGGCTTGCTGAAGATTGGAGGACCCGACTAGGGGCCCTTGTCCTGGAACTGAGCTGTGAGTTCTCGCTATTCTTCATTCTATTCGGTCTTTGTGTTTTTGACTTCTTTTACTTGGTTTTCCTTCTTCCCGGTTCTCCCCTCTGACTCAAACTACCATACCCTGACCCAGATACCTTCCCGGACCTCAATGACGCCGCTGAGACCGATGTGGAGAAAGCAAGAAGGGCCAGGGCAGCTTCCGGCCTCAACACTGATGAGTCCGCCAGCATCGATGATCAGATCGTAAACATCAAAACTCGGGTGACATCCCTCAAGGGTCTGGACACTTCCATGGTTTCCACCGCCATGAATCTGCACAAGCTGTTCTGGCCAGAGCGACAAGTTCTAGACACAATCAACGAGATGGTAGCCAACCTGGACCATGTCAAGGAAGAATTGAAGAAGTGGCGTGCCTCCGCAGCCCGGGCTGGTGCGGATGAGGCCCTGCACTTCATTCTATCCTGGTACGAAAACCTCGACCTTGGCAGGATTGGCACCCTCCAGAATGGCTCCAAGTGGACTGGCCGGGATGAATGTGTCTTGCGCCGAAAGGAAGTGGCCTACGAGCTCGCGTCTTATGTTGAAACCAATCAATACATCGACGGCCCCACGGAGCCGGATACCGATGTCGAAGGAGATGAAGAGGAAGATGATGAAGCTGAGGGCGATGAAGATGCTAGCGAAGACATCAACTTGGGTGACAAAGAGGCAGAGCACGAGGAAGCTGAAGAAGAAGGGACCGAGCAGCGCAATACTGCTGAGGAGTCCGGGATGGAGGCGGACGCGGAAGTCATCAAGCCAGCAGCTGGTTCTGACGAGGCCCGAGTTGAGTCGCAGCCCGCCGCACAGGAGGAGGTTGTCACCACCGAGATGGTGATCGATGATCCTGCTCCCGAGTTGGGCGCGACCGGGGCTGCAACCGAGAACGTCGCCTCCGAGGTCTACCCTCTACCCAGTGCTTCCACTGCTCAGGCCACGAACTCGGCATCCGAGCCGGCCTCCGCTACTCCGACTTCGTCTAATCCAGAGCTTGTTTCCACAACTCCTGTTACTGAGCCCGTGGCGCCTACCAACACCGAGACGGACACTACCTCATCCGTTGTCGCTTAAATTCCTGCACTTTTATCCTCAAACACTTATCAGATCCCCGGTATGACGGGTGCATATGTAACAAATACATTTATGGTTCCTCGAGCTACTCAGTTTTAATTGTTTCTTTAGCAAGACTGGCTCAATGCCGGATTGCGTTAAAATGCAAGTCACCGAGTTGCTTTTTTCATCCCCTTAGCTTTTTTGTCTTTGCTCTTACCTGCCACTTGTGGCTTTTTTGCTAGTCGAGTCACAAGATTTCAAAAACCAAGTTCCAGATACTTAACCACTTAGAAATTTGCATATTAACACTGCCCACCACTTAGCCGAAAGGAAAACAGAGAAGTAAAAACACCCTACTTGGTTGTCGTGCTCTTCTTTCCTTTGTAGTTTTTTCATGTGTTCATTGACCTTTGGCTTGTTCTCTTGCTTGCCATGAAGCCGGGTTGCGGACAACAGCGGAGTCGAAGAGTTGGCCCTTGGGTTTAAACACACTACTTAACGTACGCGTGAAATTTTGAATAAAAGAACCGAGTAGGCAAAGGAAATAAAATAAATGACAAAGAGCAAGTTTAGCACATGTAGTCACCGAGTTCGAATTCGGAGTGCCAACTTGAATTTAACTCGGTTGAGGAGATACATACAATGTTTTCTCATGAATGAAAACTGCGGAGTAGAGCTACATTCCAGGGACGTTTGGATTCCTCTCCGGATTTATCGGCCCTGTTCTTCTGTGGTGCCTGTGCATCGATGAGATAATAGGCATCATTGTGAAGCGCCTTGCTCAAAATGAAAGGCCCTTCCCACGGTGGGGATAGCTTGTGCATCCCGGCTGTGCGCTGCACGAGCCTATGGACCATGTCTCCGTCTCGGAAAACCCTTGGGCTCAGTTTCGGCTATGATATCTCCTCAGATTCTGTTGATAAACAGCTGAGCGGGACAGAGTTAACTCTCTTGCTTCTTCGAGTAGGTCCACATCATCTTCTCGGGCTTCTCTTGCCTCTGTATACGTATAGAGGGTTTCTCTGGGTGAGTCATGCTCAAGGTCAGTGGGCAACACGGCCTCAGCTCCATATACAAGGAAGAATGGTGTGTATCCGGTTGATCGGTTAGGGGTAGTCCTTAGACTCCACAACACCGCCGGCAACTCGTCCAGCTAACAACCAGGAGTTCTCCGTAATGGATCAATTAGCCTTGGCTTTATTCCGGATAGGTCCATGCCATTAGCTCTTTCAACTTGCCCATTCGAAGCCGGATGCGCGAATGACGCAACGTCTAGTCGTCCGCTTCTCTTTGCAGAACCTAGCAAAGGCTCCCTCAGCAAAGTTTGTTCCATTGTCCCTGATGATCCCATGCGGGTAGCCATATCTCAGAATGACATCTTTCAGGAAGCTCACAGCTGTGTTCCCGTCACACTTCCGGATAGGCTTCACTTCAGTCCACTTGGTGAACTTGTCCATCATGACCAAGGTGTGGGTCATGTTGCCTCTAGCTGGCTTGAAAGGGCCCACCATGTCCAAACACCAAACAACAAATGGCCAAGTGATGGGAATGGTCTTCAACTCGGAAGCTGGCATGTGAATCTTGCTTGCATATCTCTGGCACCCATTTCACTTTCTCACTAGGTCTTCTGCTTGCTACAAAGTAGTGAGCCAAAAGAATCCATGAAGGAATACCTTCTTGACCAGAGCCCGAGATGAGGCATGATGCCCACACTCTCCTTGGTGTATTTCTCTTAGGATCTCCTCTCCTTCTTCTGGTTCAACACAGCGTTGGAGCACCCAGTAGGGCTTCTCTTGTGCAGCTCCTTGTTGATGATGGTATAGCCCTTAGATCTTCTCTCTATTTGCCTTGCTGTGACCTCGTCACTCGGCAATGTGCCATCCATTAGAAAGTATAATATGGGAAGAGCCCAACTCGGTGTCTCCCGTATGGGAAACACTGGTTCGTCCACTTCCATTGGATCAGCTGCCATGACTTCCTCTGAGTTGGAGACGAGTCCCCGAGTCCCCAAGTACTGAGACATGATCCCCTCGATGAATGCGCCAGTCCCCGGGTTTGCAGAGGCAGTCCCCGGGTTGGATGGAACAATCCCCGGGTTCTCTTTTGAGCCTTCCCAATCAATCTCCATAGGAACAGCATCAGAGTCCAGAACCCCTGGAATGTATATTGACTCCGAGTTGGGAGATGGCTTGATGGATGTCTTCCTCGAATTCTCCAGAGGAATCCCAGGCGGGATGAACTGCCGAGAAGATCCCAACTTGGACAGAGTATCCGCTGCATCATTTTCAGCTTGGTGGATGTGATGGAACTCACACCCATCAAAGAATCCAGTCATGCTCTGCACCAGAAACCGATAGGACGCCATGTTGGCATCCAAGGCATCCCAAGTCCCCGAGACTTGTTGAACTACCACGTCTGAGTCACCATAGCAAAAAATACGCTGGACTCCAATCCCCTTGGATACCCTCAGGCCATGTACAAGTGCTCCGTACTCGACTACATTATTGGATGTCGAGAAGTGGATCTGTAGCACATATGAGTTGATCTCGCTTGGGCGAGGTGAGCACCACACCGGCACCGAGCACTTCCTTTACTTTGGAGCCATCAAAATGCATCTTCCAGAAATTGGTTTCCGGCAAGGGAGGCTCATACTGCATCTCGGCCCAATCCACCAAGAAATCTGCTAGGGTTTGTGATTTGATTGCTTCTCTCCTTGCATACAAAGGGGTGTACGCGGCCAGCTCAATTGCCCACTTGGCAACTCGGCCACTCGCATCCTTGTTGCCCATGATCTCCGAGATGGGAGCAGTGCTCACCACCGTGATGGGATGCTCTTGAAAATAATGCTTGAGCTTCTTGGCACCCAGGTAAACGCCATATGTCATCTTCTGGTAGTGTGGGTAATTCTGCTTGGAGATGGATAGCACCTCGCTAAGATAATACACCGGCCTCTGTACGGTCTTGCCTTCCTCTTCTCGTTCCACTACCACCACCACACTGACTACTCGATTGGTGGCCGCAATATAAAGCAGCATTGGCTCCTTGGGCAAAGGGCTTGCCAAGATGGGAGCGCTACCCAGCATGGTCTTGAGTTCCTTGAAGGCCACATCAGCTTGTGGTGTCCAGACGAACTTGTCACTTCTCTACATGAGCTGATAAAGAGGCAGCGCCTTCTCGCCCATCCTTCACTGATCTCAGCAAAGACATGCTCTCTATAGCTTTTATCTTTGAAGGATTGGCCTCAATGCCCCGACTGGACACCAAGAAGCCAAGTAGCTTGCCAGCCGGGACGCCAAATGTGCACTTAGTTGGATTTAATTTCATCCGGTATTTGCGCAAGCTGGAAAATGTTTCCTCAAGATCTCTCAGCAGAGTATGTTTTTATTTCATTTTGATGACAATGTCATCTACATACACCTGCACATTCTTGCCTATCTGGTCATGCAAACACTTTTGTATGCACCTCTGATAAGTAGCCCCAGCATTTCTCAACCCAAAACACATGATAACATAGCAATAAGCCCCGTACGGGGTAATAAAAGCAGTCTTTATTTCATCATCCGGGTTCAGAGGAATCTGGTGAAAACCAGAGTAGGCCTCAATGGAAGAAAAAACTTCGCACCCGGCAGTGGAATCGATCACCTGATCTATACGGGGTAGCGGGAACGGGTCCTTGGGGCAGGCCTTGTTCAAGTCGGTGTAGTCCACGCACATGCGGCAGGCTACAGCAGCCTTGGGATCCTCCTTCTTCTTCTCCACCATAACCGGATTGGCCAACCAATCCGGATGCAGTACCTCCATGATAAATCCACTTGTTAGCAGCTTTGTGATCCCGTCACCAATAGCTTTCCTTCTCTCAGCCGCAAAGCGGCGCATTGCCTGCTTAACCGGCTTGGCGTCAGGGCGCACATGCAACGAGTGCTCAACCAACTCCCTCGGGACACCCGGCAGGTCCTGATTGGACCATGCGAAGACATCCCGATTCTCACGGAGGAAGTGGATGAGTTTGCTTTCCTATTTATCCTCCAACCCGGCACCAATGATGACCACACGCTCCGGGAACTCCGGGTCAATCTGCACCTTTTTTTGTCTCTTGGGAAGCCTGGAAGGTAGCCCCATACTGAGAACTCGGCATGCCGGGCATACCGACTTGAGCCGCTTGGGTCATGGAGACCACCTCATGTATCTTCTTCTTCTCGGCAGCAATGACCATGGACTCGGCAAGCCGAGATCCAGCAGATGCACACTCCAGGGAGCGCTTGTAGTCACCCGAGATGGTGATGATGCCGTTGGGACCAGGGATCTTCATCTTCAGATAGGCCGCATGAGTTGAGGCCATGAACTTGGTCAGAGCAGGCCTGCCGAGTAGAGCATGATAGGGGCTCTGAAGATCAACCTCCTCAAATTGCAGGCACTCGGTACGACAGTTCTCCCTGGTGCCGAAAAGCACATCCATCCAGATGCGGCCGATAGGAGCACAAGATACTCCCGGCACAGTGCCATGGAACGTAGTCCGACTGGGTAGCAGCATGTTCTCGGCAAGGTCGAGCTTCTCCATGGTATCTCGGTACATGATATTGAGGTTGCTCCCGTTGTCGATCAGCACCTTGCTGGACTTCACGTTCCTCTTGGTCCCCAAGAAAGTGGGGTCCACTACCAGAGCATATGTACCCGGGTTGGGCATTATCTTGGGATGATCCGCTCTGGACCAGACTATCTCCTGGTCGCACCACTCCATGTAGTGAGGCACATATGGTATCACGGCATTCACCTCCATCGCGCGCCTACGCTGAAACTGCTTGTCATCCGGCTCAGTGGTGAACACCATGTAGCTCTCGTGGTGCTCCTGGTACTGGTTCCGGTCCCCAGCACCATCATTGTTGTTGTTGTTCTGGTTGGCATTGTTGTCGCTGCGGTTTTTGTTGCGGGTGTAGTAGTTGTTATTGCGGTTGTTGTTGTTGAAGTTGCGATTGTAGTAGTTGTTATTGTTCCGGTTGGCTTTGTTGTTGTTGCGGTTGTTGTTGCGGGTGTAGTTGTTGTTGTTGCGGTTGTTGTTGTTGAAGTTGCGATTGTAGTAGTAGTTGTTGTTATTCCGGTTGGATCCCTGAGCCACTTGGTTCACGTTCTCCCTCCTCTAGTTCTCGGCTGGCCTAGGAGCAGCTTCCCGGATAGGCTGCACATTAGAGCCTGAGAGCGGAAGAGGAGGAGGAGGAGGCAGCTGACCAAAGCCCTCGCTCTTGATCCTGTCCCACCAACTACACTGCCGGGTAGTGTGATTGGCTGGCCTACTCGGATGTCGAGTATGGAAGCTACACGGTCCATCCTTCATGTTCTCAAATACAAACCTTGCTGGGTCTCCGGATTCCTGGGGAGCATTGTTCTGCTGGGGAGCATTGTACTGCTTCTTGAAGTTTTGGCCCTGAGTCTGGTGAAGTTGGTGAAGTTGCCGATGAAGGCTTCCGAGAAGTCAAGCCAGTAGTTCATACTATCTTTCGGCAGGTTATTGAGCCAGATCCGGGAAGGGCCCTCCAGCATCTGGGACACATATCGAACAGCCCATCTCCTGTTACCACCTGCAACGTACACGGCAGTCACATACTCGTTCAGCCAGTCCTTTGGCTTGGTGCTTCCAGCATAGGTCTTGGTCCCTCTAGCCAGCTGAAACTTGGACACGGGTGGCTCCCCCATGATACTGGGACCAAAACAACTTGGCCCGGGTGGGCCTCTTGCTTCTATCTCCTCGGACCGGTAGAGCCGGTCCAGCTTGTACCTTGCTTCACTTGGCTCCAGCATTCTTCCTCCCAACCGAGTTGCGAGATCTCATGGGTCGGCGTACCCGGCTCGCTCCATTGCCGAGTACCCGTCATTGTAGCGGTCTTGGGGCACAGGTCTGGGTTGAGCAACCGGGTTGGCCACAACAACAACCACATTCGGCTGAACAACATGTTGGACTAGGTTAGCAACATGCTGCCGAGACAGGCCTTCTCGGTTTCCTCCTTGCCCCTCTTGATGAACTCTGGCGGCCTGATGGCCAGTACCTGCAGCGTTGTGTTTTTGGTCGGGCTGCCGCACTACAGCGTGCTGTTTTCCGGGGACAGTCGGGTCGTACACCTGCATCTGTTTGTTCCTCCCAGAGTTCACACTCTGGGCCCTCTCTCCACCGGGAAGCGGCGATGAGGCATGTTCCACGGATCTTGCCCCATGCGAGTGAACAACATGAGACGCACCGCCTCCTGGGTTGGCCTGCCGAAAAGCCTCATTTTGCCTACCCGCTTCCAGAACGAGCTCATTGAGCCGCTCCTGCTGCCTAACACGGGTCTCGCCAGTGAGATGTGGCAACTCAGCAGCAATTGCCTCTGTAGCTCTAAGTGTTTTTTGCAGGAGAACTATATTTCGGCCTACCAGCGGTGTTTTGACTCGCAGACTTGCTAGCAGTTCTACCATCTCTACCTAGCTCTCCACGTAAGTTGCGCCGAATAACTCCTATCTTGCTAGGATTTCTAGAAATAGGAGTAAAGCCATGTGCTCTATTGTACTCATTTTGGTCCAAGTTAAGCTCAAGCCTAACCTTCTCCAGCTCCTGGGCCTCCTGCAGCAAGGCGAGTCGCTGATGCTCGAGCTGCACCCTCACCACGGCCGGATCCACGTCTGTGGCGATAGGCATGCCGAGCTGTGGGACACCGGCGCGAGCAGCCGGTATCACAGTCGATGTAGAAGGATCCACATAACCAGGTTGGTTCCGCGGCATGTCGTAGGGCTTGTGGCCCCTGGGAGCAGCCGTCTCCTCGATGACTTCAGTCGCAGTGGCCGCGCCCTTCCCGGAGTCGATGATCGGGCCCATCATCATCACCTCCAAGCTGCCCACAGAGCAGCCATTCGGCTTCCCGCGGACAGCGAGAACAGCGGGGGGATCGTCAGCGACGAGCACCAGCTCGGGGTACTCGCGGATGACGGTGGTGGCGAAGTACACCAAATGTGCGCCGAAGGAAAGGACGGAGCCGCCTGCACGCAAGGGCCTGCCGCCGAAATCGCCGGTGTTGTCACTAACGAAGTCGAAGGAGCCGAATTTGTGGACAAGGCCACAAACCACGCGCTCCCCCGACGAAGAAACCAGTCCCGTCCGAATATGCACCCCAGCCAGCGCCGCTGCTGGCCCCATGGTGGGCGCCAACTGTCGTGGTGTGGAGAAGACAGATGCCATAGGGTGGCTAATGTTTTGGGCCGATGGACGCTGTAGGTATTCGGGGAGGGATCGCACGTCGAGTAGACGCGCTCAGAAATACTACAGACACCAAGATCTACCCAGGTTCGGGGCCCTCGTGTGGAGGGAACACCCCTACTCCTGCCTACCTCTCTGTATAAAGCTCGACCGAGTATAGAAGTTCCGCACTCTCAATATGCCTCTCTCTGCCGAGTAGCCACCTCCTAGCTCTCTCTACCGTTTCTCTCTGTGTGCTGCTAGCTCTCGCAATAAATGCACCTGGATCCAACATCCCTCGTGCAGGAGCGGGATGGCCACCTTATATACTAGTGGCCAGTGAGTAAACTACACTTAAAAGTACACGAAGTGATAACACCACTGTGCAAACGTCGCACGCTTCCGTGTTCCCGCTCACGCCGTGCCGAAAGTCGCTGTGTCGTCCGGCTGACAGGTCTTGTCCACCCTGTCAGCCCATTAGGGTAGGTCACTGACATGTCATGTCCCCCCTGTCAGTGATAGGACTCGACAGGCGCCTACCCACACTGTACCCACGCCTCAGCGCGGATAATTATGCTCCTAGTAAGTTGAACCGCACGCCTGTACGGCTGCGGGATACGCAGGATCTCCCACAATGGCTCCATCGACTTTGTGCCCGGTTGATCCAAACTGATGCTTGTTATCTTCTCTTGTCCTTCAGTACTTATCACCGAGTAGCGTCTACCGGATACAGGATACCCGGATAGCTGCCTACCCGGCAAACCGTACATTGATCACTGTTTTACCACCAGTCTTACATCTACTTGGGGGAGCCCCCCGACACAGAACTTGGGTTAAAGGTCAGCATCCTGTACTGATGACATGAGCATCACATGGTAATAAACCACATGATTCAACCCACCGCAATTCAACACATTCCGGGACCTTCGGTTCAAGTCCAAGGTTGAAAACTCAAAGGAAGGAGTAACTACTATCTGAGTGCCTTGAAGGACACTACGAATAGCAATAACGATGTATCTTTTGAAAGAAAAACATATCTCCGGAAGAATTTGAGCAAAGTACGAAGGATACATTCGAGATTAAAAGAAAATCTCGAGGTTCGGGATTTGAAACTTTGAAACATGTAAGAAGGTGGAATCCCTACAACTTTGATGGATTATGATGGAAAGGAAATCTCCCAGTTTAAGAGATAACGGAATATGGAACACACACGACACTAGAAAGTTTTTAACACTAGGTCAACTTGGGTAAAAGACGTCCTTGCCAAAGAAGGCACCTAGGTTTTGAATGACTAGAAGGGATAGCAGAACCTTTCAAAACAAAACACGTAAGGTGACCCAGAGTTAGAGCGATACCAGATAAGGAGTAAAAGAATCCTAAAGAGATTTTCACAATCATTTAAAGTTTCAAAATAGTTTTCACAAACTCTAGACTCAACATCGACCAAGCAATAAGGTTTTCCTACAGGCAGTCCTGCTCTCATACCATGACTTGTCACGACCTTAGACCCAATGGTATACATACTATTATGTGCTCCTAGTCATGGACCCACAAGGGCTTCAGGGTTACCAGCCCCGGCCGCAACAAACAACGACACGCATGCCGGATTCATCGGCACGTAGGCCGGATCACCACGGTACTACTACTTCTTGTGTCCATGCTAGTCATAACCCACTATGCATATCAAAGCATCCACGAATCGTATGAAACTGAAGGAACGGGACCAAAGTTATACAGAGATGCGATATGTCCAAAAAGTGCAACAACAATCGAGGGTTACTGGGGTTACCAAGGCCAGGCCGAATCACATCGGCAGGCGTGCTCGGAACTGGATCATCGGCTCCACAACCCCTCGACTGCGAAAATTATGCAGGCATAGCCAAAACTGTATAACACTTAGCTCAAAACCAACAACCGATCAAAGCAGTACTCTAGACATGGAAGCTGTATTAAACAGGTGTTACTAGAGTATAGCTTTACAAATAGAGGTCACACGACCGAACATTACATCAGACAATGGAAGGCAAATTATGTTGCTACTCAACAAGAACAAAAAATGCCTAAGAGGCCACAACATAAGGTGACGTCCCAGCCCATAGATTCTAGGCTACTACTTGGGAACCCCAAACTACTCATCGATGTCCATGCTGAAACACCACCAAGTGAGGAACTCCACCTGAACCAAGAATTAAGCAAACCTGAGTACGGAAGGTACTCAACAAGACTTAGTTAACCTATTATACATCTACTTCTTTTAGAAAGAGTTATGAAGGTTATTTTGCGTAAATCCATCTTTGTTTTCCAAGTTGAGGAAGGAATAGTACGTCTCATGGAGTATTTTGAAAACAAATGAGAAAGCTACTCAACTACTGATATCATCATCTTATTGTATTCCACCAAGCCATTTCAGCACCTCGTGCTTCAAAGATCACCACCTCAAGTTGTTCCCGTAACTCATTCTACAAGGTAACCCCTCTTGGCATCTCTGAGGAGGCATCCTTCATTCATTATCAACAAGTTTTAGTCCTTTCGTTCAAGTTATGTATGACCATAGAATCCGTTACCAAGTCGTCTTTAACCGCAGACACGGCTTTTCGAAAAGATTTAACCCTGCAGGAGCGTACAACTTTACCCACACGTACGAACCGACTCTTAGTGCCACCAGGGTTAGCACTAGTCCGGGAAGTGCCGGCAGAGGGTGGTCGATTCCCGGCCTTTACCTTGTCGACCCATATCCATGAGTCAACCCAAACAGGGCCACCCCGTCAACAGGGAGTTGGCCACCTCCTGAGGGCACCTGTTCTGTGAGTCAGGATCAAGATCCGTGTACGTCCATCACTTGTCTCGGTCACGACCTAATTTTCTCCAAAACATTCTCCGACTCACACGCATATGGAAAGCTCAAACTACGTGGCTCATGGATAAGGTTAAACAAGTTAGTTAGCCGGGCGGGGTTCATCGGCCCACGTGTGACTGTACGCTCAGTCTTGGCTCGAAGGCAAGAACTCGCTCCTAGGGGCCTGAATAGGACAAAATGCCACAACCCATTGTGGCCTCACATCCATGCCATTATTTATCAAGTTATCAAAGGTAAAACAATTCACAACAACCTGACATAATAGATTCACGCGTTGACTAGATTCATCAACCGGATGGATCAGATCACAACTAGGTATGGCTAAGCAAGACTCACAGGGTTTAACAGAGCGCGCACAAACAAACCTATAGCTGCTAGGAGCAGTGGATCAGGTTATGTAGGCTATGAAGTATATAGGATAACTCTATCTACTAACATCAAATAGTTTGGAACCGAACGCAAATTACGAGATTCAAATCACTTTGAAACCATATAAGAGCAGGTAAGAGGTTATGCTTGCCTTGGTTATAAGAAAACCAATAGATATCTTCTAGAATAAGTGCTTGACTTGTCGGTTAAGATCAAGTATTCGCCGATGGAGCTCCTGGCCTTCTCTTCGGAGTCACGTTCTACCGAGGGGGAACAAACACCGAAACAAGAAGAACAACAATCAACACATGGCATCGATGCAATGCACAATATGTATACATGAGCAAGTTAATGCACTAAAATAAATCCCTAAACATGTTCGATGGGTCGCTAGGGTTCGTATGACAATTATGCATATTTACTAAAATTATCCCGAAATAGACCCCGGAGGGGCATTTCGGGCAATTCTGAAAGTGTGTACCATTTTAATTGCTCAAATGGGTTTGAAAACATTATAAACAGGTTCCATTTTTCATTTTAAGCAATTTGGTATATAACTTTTAATTTTCTAATTTTATTAAATAAAAACTTATTTTCTTAATTTTGAATGAATTAACAACATTAAAATAGTGGCTAAAATTCAACTTTTTCAAACATGTGTGAAAAAGGCATATTTGGGTAGAGTTTATTTGTCTGAACAAAGCCAGATTTTTATTTTATTTTTCTGACTAAAATTTTGGGAGATATTAAGTTTACAATTTTAAGCCATTTTCTGAAATTTTCCTGAAATTATTAAAAAGGGAAAATATGACGTCAGGATGACATCATCCTTTCATCATCCATAGGATAACCTCTCTGTTGCTCTCGAAATCGAACGAATTGCGGTTTAATTTTCAAGTTAAACTGGACTATGATGTGGAGGAGGACGAGACGAATGTGTTGGTGGTGGCGGTTGACCAAGAGGTTGCTGGACTTGCCACGGGTGAGCTTCCGCGCGGCAGCGGACGGCGCAGCTCGACGGCACCGAGCTGGGGAGAGGGAGGGGCCGAGTGAGGGGCACTAGAGGGTGCATAGGCTCACCAGGGATGCGGTGGAGGGGTCGAGGTGGTCGGTGAGGGCCGGAAGGCGGAGAATCACCCGCGGAGGCTGTCGGCCGGAGGCGGGGAGGATGGGTACGGCGGCGGCGACTTAGGGCATCTCGGCCCGATTCCAGCGGCGAGGAGGTAGAGGGGAGGACGAGCATGCGGACGGCACCCATGGCGTGGCTCAGGAGAGGCTGCATCGACGATGCGCAACTGTGGCTCATCGGGCTAGGGTTAGGGTTCCAGTGAGGTGGAGGGACAGAGAGAGAGGGGTGCTTCGAGTGGGAGAGACGAAGGGGACCACGACGCTCTCCCCTGGAGTCCTATCCACACGAGGAAGGCCAACCAGGAGGTGGCAGTGGACTGCAGCAGCGTCGACATGCAGGTGCAACCTTCTGTCCAGAGGAGGAAGAAGAAAGAATAAAAACATTTTTCAGAAAACTTCCTCAAAGTTTTTTTTAAAAAAACATAGAGGTCCTTTTCGATTGAAAACTGGAAAGGAAAGCATGTTTTCAGGATCTTTTTGCAAACAGAAAAATTTGCAAAAATGCAACCTCACCATGTTTTGCTTTGGTGAAATTGAAATATTTTTCAGTTCAAAATTTTGAAACCCACATTAAGTAGTATTTGTGGTATTTTCTCAAACCATTTAAATTCACAACTTAAATTGTTTCAAACATGATTAATGTTTTATTTCATGCATGTATGAGATGAACACAACACCACAACCCTTTTGTTAGCAAAATTTGGGATGTCACAGTTATGGCGACTCAGACCTGGTGGTTCAACAAGTCTCGGGGACTTGGGACGCGTTGGATGCCAACATGTCATCTTATCGGTTCCTCGTCCAAAATATGACCGGATTCTTTGATGGGTGTGAGTTCCATCACATCCACCGAGCTGAAAATGATGCAGCGGATGCTCTATCCAAGTTGGAGTCTTCTCGGCAATTTATCCCCCCTGGGATTGCTCTGGAGCATTTGAAGAAGCCCTCTATCAAGCCATCACCCATCTCGGAGTCCATATTCATACCGGCTTTGCCGGATTCGGAGGCTATTCCCATGGAGATTGACTGGGAGAGCGCAAAGGAGAACGCGGGACTGCCGTCTCCAACCCGGGGACTGCTCCTCCTAACCCGGGGACTATCGCATTCATCGAAGGGATCATTTCTCAGTACTCGGGAACTCGTCTCCAACTCAGAGCAAGTCATGGTGGCTGATCCAATGGAAGTGGATGAACCTATATTTCCTACTCGGCCCACGCCGATGTCGCACCCTGATTTCTAGGGGATACTCACCGTACGAACTGGATAGCAGATGCTTGGATTATGGGGCATAACTGCTCCCACGTCCCAGCTTCCTGGTAGGCCTGCGCTTATGCGCGACAACACAAGCCCTGCTATTCCATCGTCGATGTAAACTATCCACTAGAGATCAAAGGCACTTCCGTCGACGTACTTCAAACCATACACACATGGTACGTCAACGGCGTTGAACAACTGATATCACAACAGATCTCTACGACACAAAAGATTGAAATAACTTGCAAATGGCTCTCATTAGAGCAGAGATAGCAAATACAATCATTCAGAGGACACACGTCCCAACAATACATCATTACGATACAGCGGAAGCATTCAACATGTATGAGTACAGACAAGAACCAAATAGGCCTAAGAGGCCGGAAACGAAAAGACGGAGCCCATCCACGAAGTCTCGGATCCTGCCCGGGTCCGCTATCTACTCGTCAGCAGTCTCGTCATACTCCACGTAGTAGCCACCATGTAGATCCTCGAAACGTCGGTCTGCGGAAACCACAGCCCCAAAGGGGTCAGTACATAAACGTACTGGCAAGCAAGACTCACAGTTCACCAAAGTGTAACCCGTCAACACCAAGCACAGATGCTTTGGGTTCAACGGAAGGAAGGGGATATAAAGGATGCTGCAACTGGCTGCTCTACACAACTACAGAAACATATTACAACTGCCGGCTAACAGAAAGGAGATAAGATCGAGGATTGTAACCAACTGAAAGATAACTTCAAACAAACCCATCCTGGATCTCGCCCCTTATCCAAAGAAGCAATCCGAGGATAACTCACACAGTTGTAATAGTGATGGTTCAAATTATTGTGTCAATAAGCCTATTACTAGTCAAATTATTAATCATGGGGTGTAACATGTTTGATCATTATGTTTAAGTTGTCCTGAGTACTTGTTAGCCAGTACTTTCACCAAGTAATCCATAACCGCGGAAAACACGGCTTCTCGAGAAGATTATCCCTGCAGGGTTGCACCAATTTGGCCGTACACTCATGAATAACCCACCAGATGGAAAGGCCCTTCCACCAAGCGGGGTACTCAACACAACCAACCATTCCTCGCATCAAGCCCAAAGCACCTTGGGCGCACGGCTAATCGAGCCCAGAAGAAAATGGACCCTCATAGCACTCTAAGAACGTGTCCCCCTATATGCCGACTACGAAAGTTCCACCCTGGCCTGGGCTCGCAAAAACATGATGCGGCAAATGGAAAACACGAACTAAATGAGGCGATTTGGACGAGATGCGAATCAGGTCAAGTTGAGGGGGGCGCCCATACTCGCTTCCCAAATGCGGGTAGTGCGCTCATCATGGATCAGTAGACAAGACCCTTTTCCTATTAGGGTCGACACTAGCAGGCTTCAAAACCTCTCATGGGCCTCCTGCCGGTGCCTTATCATCAAATTTATTATTTAACAATATCAGTAGCATGATTGATTGATTAACATCGAGCCCCCAGAACATAATGAAATAGTAACAGAAAGTAACGGGTAACAGACTCGAGCAAAACAACCTAAGCATGCTAGTAAGACACGGGCTCAAACAATGGTTATAGGTATGGAGGTGAGGCAATATCAGGGTTAAGGGATTCATGTGATAGGATCGTAGCAGAAACAACTACTACTAAGGCTAGCAGAAAAGAACAACGGAAAGTATCGGTAACCAATGTTGAAAGGAACACATTGGTTCATGTGAGTGATAACTTGCCTGCAAACCCAGTAGCCTGGTACTGAGCTAAATCCTTAGAAGGGATGTCGTAAGTATCGTCGGTCTCAACGTCGTCGTGTATCCGAGAAGAAGCAAACAGGCAATGCAGAAAGATAAACAATCAATATAATGGCATAGTGCACAAACATGGGATGATGCATGATAGTTTAATTGATGCATCCAAAGGAAATAGTTGGCAAGATAGAAACAGGATTAAATGGACCCATATGCAATTGGATTGCATATGGAAAGCCCATGAATTATGGTTGAATTAATTGTTTTACAACTAATCATCATATGAAAGTGGGTTAGCATGATGCATGGATGAGGAAAACAACAAAATAACAACAATAGAACCAAATGGAAATAAGGCTTAACAAGTTTAGAAATTCATTTATTAAGTGTTGGAATTTTGGTTACTTAAAGGTGCCACACAAGAATTTGTTGTTTTCATCAAGTTAAATTGTTCAAAATAGATAACAAAGTTTATATTTGAAAAGAACACAAGATTTTGGGTGGATTACATGTTTCACTTGTTGAAAAAGGATTACAAATAAATTATTTATGGATTAAACAAGTTTAAGCAAGAATTAAATGAATTTAATTCAAACATGAACTTATTTGAATTTTTATTTGTTCAAAACATTAAGTGAGATTCATATTTGAAAAGTTTATACTTTTATGGTTTGAAAACATATTTTATATGTCCCAAAAGAATTTGTTTTGATCAAGTGATAAATTTAACAATATTAAATGATTTAAACAAGGTTTAAATCATTTAACCAATTTTAATTATTCAAAACATGAAACAAATTTTATATTTGGAAAGAGGGTTTAATTTTGCATGGAAAACATATTTCATTTATGGAAATTGGATTTGAAATGAGCAAGTTATTATTTTGGCAATTTTAAATGCAATAAATAGGAAACAGTTGTTTTCAGCAATTTAAATTATTCAAAACAGCAAACAAAATTTATATTTGGAAAGTACATGAAAATTTGTTTGGAAAACATATTTGGTTTGTTGAATTTGGAATTTTTATGAACAAGTTATGAATTTTGCAAATTTAAGTGATTTAAACAAGAATTCAAATGTTTCACCAATTTAAAATATTCAAAACAGTAAACAAATTTTATATTTGGGTAGAACATTTAATTTGGTATTGAAAACATATAAAAAATGTTGGAATTGGAGTTAAAATGAATTTATTATGCCATTTACAAGAAATAGTGCAAATCTGCCATTTTTTAATGAACCAAGGACTTAGAATTAATTTTCCAGTGACATAGAATAAGTACCAGGGGCCTAATGGTGATTACTGAGAAGTTGGAGCATCAAAACAATGCAAAACAAAAAGGTTTTTAAATGTGCAGGGGGTGGGAATTGATCCCTGCACCTCCTGCTGCTTGCACAAGGGAGCAACCACTGCGCTGCTGCTTGGTTGGTGTCAGGGAATCGCTAGCAGGGGGCTTGAGGTTCAGACAACGAACCGAAATAATTTCGGAAAAAGCAGTAGCAAAAAGGGGGTGGCCGGGACTCGATCCCAGGACCTTGGGCTCGCGCGAAGTGGTCTCTGCCAGTGCGGTGCGGCTCGATTTGTTGACAGCTTAAGGGCATGTTCCATATGGGGTTCATCTAGCGGATGTTAACTGAACGAGGCAGTTCAGATCGCTGAATCCGAACGGAGGGGAGTTGGCCGCCGGCGAGCGTGAGGCTGGGCTTGCCGCGGTGGCCGTGCGGTGCTTGGGCTTGTGGGGGGGGGTTCCAGGGTGCAGGACGGATGCGGACAGGGAGAGAGGGGAAGGGAAAGGAGGCGATCACCTTCCCTGGTTGCTGTCGAGGCAGTGCGGCGACGAGCCACTGCCGGCGACGGTGCGGCCGATGCGGTGTCTCCCGGCAAGCGGTGGGGGCACGGCGAGGTGCAGGGCCGCTCCGCGGTTCCATTCCCGCTACCGGAGGAGCCTCGCGGTGGCCGGCGACGGGATGGGGCGGCGAGCTCCCTGCTCTCTGTAACCCTCTCGTGCAGGTACAGAAGAAGCAGAGGGGAGGATTGGGAGGAGAACTCGGCGGCGGTGGTAGGGAAAGGAGGGGCTAGGGTTCCGAGGGGGATCCCTAGGGCTTAAAAGGGAGGAGGGAGCTAGTACGGCAGCGCATCCAGCGGGGAAGGGGAGATCGACTGGTTACGATCGTGTTCGTACAGGGTGACGCCAGCGAGAGGTGGAAGAAAGGACAGGAGGGGGGGTACTGGGCCATGGTTGGTGGGCTTAAGTGAAAATATGGCTGGGCTGGCTTTCTCCCTCTCTCTCTTTTGTTATTTCTGTTGCTTTTATTTTTTTTGTAGCAAATTAGAAAAGGAAGAAAACCATGAGATTTTGGTTAGCAAAGATGTCACAAAAATTTGGTTAAGCTAGTTGGGTTAAAAGAAAACATTAACCAAGTTTTGTTTTCAGAAAACTTTAAATTAGCTTGATGTTTGTTTGAAATTCAAATTTGGGTGTATTTTAATTAAGTGCCCATTTAATAAAAACAACTTTGAATAGGGGGGGAACCCCTATGATTAAAATAGAACAATTGGTTTGGTTATGATGCTGATTTTATAAATTGCATTTGGGTGCTGTTTGAAAACACTTGGTTGAAATGGAATATTTGCAAATTAATTGGTTAATGATTGAAAACAACAAGTTTAATAGGGTGAGCCCTATTATTTAATTAGAACAAAAAGGATTACAATGTTTTGTTGATTTTTCACAAGTTGAAAAATGGGTGCTGTTTGATGTTTTTGATTGACTTAGAATGCAATTTGGAATTAATGAATTGATTTAAACCACTATTTTAGAAGTTGATCATCATGGAATAATTGGAAACAAATGATTGATTTGTTTTGCAATTTTTCATAACTTTCAAAAGGGTTGTTGATTTGGAACTTAATTGAATTTGAAAAGGGTTTGGCTATTGGATGCATTTTTATAGAAACAAAACAACAGTTTGGAATCACACTTTAATGGAAACAAATAATTGTTTTATTTTGAAATATCATTTTAGAAATTGTAACATCACAAGGATGAAACAAAAGGTTTGAATTTTGGTTTGAAATTCAAATAGAAAACAAAGGAAAACAAAGGAAAACAGTTGGAAAACAAATGAAAACAGAGGAAAACAAATGGAAAACAAACAAAACAAATGCAATCAACATGATGCCATGATGCAAAACATAAAATAACAGAGAGCAAAACATTCTAAAGGCTATTTTTCAGACTTGGGATGTTACAAAACGCCCCCCCTTGAAGGAATCGCGCCCCGAGATTCCTACTGAGAAAAGAAAAGGTCCGGATACTTCTTGGGAAGATCCACTTGAGCTGTGACACGTGAAACACATCGTGCACAGTGGATAGACGTCAGGGAATTTGCAAACCACCGGAACATTTTCAAGTAAAGGGAGAGGTTTTTGTACCAAGGGTGTATAGCTGAATGGGACTTGGTTCATTTGGAGAATAGATTATCTGGCTAGAATGGTGGAACAGAATTATTGACATCAATGCAACACCAAGAATAACATCAATGTCAGAAACAGCAACATGAGAGTAACGAGGAATATGTGGCCTCCCATTAGAATTGGATTGTTCTTACTTATGTTGGAAGTCAACATTTGAGATCCCGGGGAGTGAACAGAGTTTTGATTGCTTAGTGGAACCAGAATTGGGTTGTATGTTGTGGAAAAGATTGTTGACACAAAGGAATGTGATGCTCCGGTATCAAATAACACTTTAACTGGACAAAAGTTTACAAGGAAGTTTTGATTAGACGCCGGTAGAAGATTTGAAGTGGAAAACAACAACAAGATTTCAACGGACGAAAAGGATGTTGAGAAGAACAGGATAACGAAGCAACACCGGGAAAACGAGAACAAGAATCCTGAGGTACTACGGAAAACCCATCCGGGCTTCTAAAGGATCAATATCTACTGCTTAAGGAATAGAGGATCTGCTTCCGGGGCTTACACGCCTCCGTTCTCAATCGTGAGTAGGCAACATGATAAATCATGTCACAACCACCTCCATTCCTATGGTCTAGTAGATATAACCATCCTATCGGAACCAGAATTCGTGAAATCCTAACTTGAAAGTTTAGATAAGAAGGGAAAAATCAACGTTGCACTTCCTTACCAGAAAAAGGGAGGGAGGGTGGGGAAAAGAAGAAAAAGAACAGAATTCCTACTCTCACGTTTCATTTTTCCTATATAGCTACAAAATAGTTTCTAGACTCAACTGCGACCAGTAAAAAGGGATCCTACAGGCAGACTGGCTCTGATACCATTTGTCGCACCCTGATTTCTAGGGGATACTCACCGTACGAACTGGATAGCAGATGCTTGGATTATGGGGCATAACTGCTCCCACGTCCCAGCTTCCTGGTAGGCCTGCGCTTATGCGCGACAACACAAGCCCTGCTATTCCATCGTCGATGTAAACTATCCACTAGAGATCAAAGGCACTTCCGTCGACGTACTTCAAACCATACACACATGGTACGTCAACGGCGTTGAACAACTGATATCACAACAGATCTCTACGACACAAAAGATTGAAATAACTTGCAAATGGCTCTCATTAGAGCAGAGATAGCAAATACAATCATTCAGAGGACACACGTCCCAACAATACATCATTACGATACAGCGGAAGCATTCAACATGTCTGAGTCCAGACAAGAACCAAATAGGCCTAAGAGGCCGGAAACGAAAAGACGGAGCCCATCCACGAAGTCTCGGATCCTGCCCGGGTCCGCTATCTACTCGTCAGCAGTCTCGTCATACTCCACGTAGTAGCCACCATGTAGATCCTCGAAACGTCGGTCTGCGGAAACCACAGCCCCAAAGGGGTCAGTACATAAACGTACTGGCAAGCAAGACTCACAGTTCACCAAAGTGTAACCCGTCAACACCAAGCACAGATGCTTTGGGTTCAACGGAAGGAAGGGGATATAAAGGATGCTGCAACTGGCTGCTCTACACAACTACAGAAACATATTACAACTGCCGGCTAACAGAAAGGAGATAAGATCGAGGATTGTAACCAACTGAAAGATAACTTCAAACAAACCCATCCTGGATCTCGCCCCTTATCCAAAGAAGCAATCCGAGGATAACTCACACAGTTGTAATAGTGATGGTTCAAATTATTGTGTCAATAAGCCTATTACTAGTCAAATTATTAATCATGGGGTGTAACATGTTTGATCATTATGTTTAAGTTGTCCTGAGTACTTGTTAGCCAGTACTTTCACCAAGTAATCCATAACCGCGGAAAACACGGCTTCTCGAGAAGATTATCCCTGCAGGGTTGCACCAATTTGGCCGTACACTCATGAATAACCCGCCAGATGGAAAGGCCCTTCCACCAAGCGGGGTACTCAACACAACCAACCATTCCTCACATCAAGCCCAAAGCACCTTGGGCGCACGGCTAATCGAGCCCAGAAGAAAATGGACCCTCATAGCACTCTAAGAACGTGTCCCCCTATATGCCGACTACGAAAGTTCCACCCTGGCCTGGGCTCGCAAAAACATGATGCGGCAAATGGAAAACACGAACTAAATGAGGCGATTTGGACGAGATGCGAATCAGGTCAAGTTGAGGGGGGCGCCCATACTCGCTTCCCAAATGCGGGTAGTGCGCTCATCATGGATCAGTAGACAAGACCCTTTTCCTATTAGGGTCGACACTAGCAGGCTTCAAAACCTCTCATGGGCCTCCTGCCGGTGCCTTATCATCAAATTTATTATTTAACAATATCAGTAGCATGATTGATTGATTAACATCGAGCCCCCAGAACATAATGAAATAGTAACAGAAAGTAACGGGTAACAGACTCGAGCAAAACAACCTAAGCATGCTAGTAAGACACGGGCTCAAACAATGGTTATAGGTATGGAGGTGAGGCAATATCAGGGTTAAGGGATTCATGTGATAGGATCGTAGCAGAAACAACTACTACTAAGGCTAGCAGAAAAGAACAACGGAAAGTATCGGTAACCAATGTTGAAAGGAACACAGTGGTTCATGTGAGTGATAACTTGCCTGCAAACCCAGTAGCCTGGTACTGAGCTAAATCCTTAGAAGGGATGTCGTAAGTATCGTCGGTCTCAACGTCGTCGTGTATCCGAGAAGAAGCAAACAGGCAATGCAGAAAGATAAACAATCAATATAATGGCATAGTGCACAAACATGGGATGATGCATGATAGTTTAATTGATGCATCCAAAGGAAATAGTTGGCAAGATAGAAACAGGATTAAATGGACCCATATGCAATTGGATTGCATATGGAAAGCCCATGAATTATGGTTGAATTAATTGTTTTACAACTAATCATCATATGAAAGTGGGTTAGCATGATGCATGGATGAGGAAAACAACAAAATAACAACAATAGAACCAAATGGAAATAAGGCTTAACAATTCATTTATTAAGTGTTGGAATTTTGGTTACTTAAAGGTGCCACACAAGAATTTGTTGTTTTCATCAAGTTAAATTGTTCAAAATAGATAACAAAGTTTATATTTGAAAAGAACACAAGATTTTGGGTGGATTACATGTTTCACTTGTTGAAAAAGGATTACAAATAAATTATTTATGGATTAAACAAGTTTAAGCAAGAATTAAATGAATTTAATTCAAACATGAACTTATTTGAATTTTTATTTGTTCAAAACATTAAGTGAGATTCATATTTGAAAAGTTTATACTTTTATGGTTTGAAAACATATTTTATATGTCCCAAAAGAATTTGTTTTGATCAAGTGATAAATTTAACAATATTAAATGATTTAAACAAGGTTTAAATCATTTAACCAATTTTAATTATTCAAAACATGAAACAAATTTTATATTTGGAAATAGGGTTTAATTTTGCATGGAAAACATATTTCATTTATGGAAATTGGATTTGAAATGAGCAAGTTATTATTTTGGCAATTTTAAATGCAATAAATAGGAAACAGTTGTTTTCAGCAATTTAAATTATTCAAAACAGCAAACAAAATTTATATTTGGAAAGTACATGAAAAGTTGATTGGAAAACATATTTGGTTTGTTGAATTTGGAATTTTTATGAACAAGTTATGAATTTTGCAAATTTAAGTGATTTAAACAAGAATTCAAATGTTTCACCAATTTAAAATATTCAAAACAGTAAACAAATTTTATATTTGGGTAGAACATTTAATTTGGTATTTAAAACATATAAAAAATGTTGGAATTGGAGTTAAAATGAATTTATTATGCCATTTACAAGAAATAGTGCAAATCTGCCATTTTTTAATGAACCAAGGACTTAGAATTAATTTTCCAGTGACATAGAATAAGTACCAGGGGCCTAATGGTGATTACTGAGAAGTTGGAGCATCAAAACAATGCAAAACAAAAAGGTTTTTAAATGTGCAGGGGGTGGGAATTGATCCCTGCACCTCCTGCTGCTTGCACAAGGGAGCAACCACTGCGCTGCTGCTTGGTTGGTGTCAGGGAATCGCTAGCAGGGGGCTTGAGGTTCAGACAACGAACCGAAATAATTTCGGAAAAAGCAGTAGCAAAAAGGGGGTGGCCGGGACTCGATCCCAGGACCTTGGGCTCGCGCGAAGTGGTCTCTGCCAGTGCGGTGCGGCTCGATTTGTTGACAGCTTAAGGGCATGTTCCATATGGGGTTCATCTAGCGGATGTTAACTGAACGAGGCAGTTCAGATCGCTGAATCCGAACGGAGGGTAGTTGGCCGCCGGCGAGCGTGAGGCTGGGCTTGCCGCGGTGGCCGTGCGGTGCTTGGGCTTGTGGGGGGGGGGGGTTCCAGGGTGCAGGACGGATGCGGACAGGGAGAGAGGGGAAGGGAAAGGAGGCGATCACCTTCCCTGGTTGCTGTCGAGGCAGTGCGGCGACGAGCCACTGCCGGCGACGGTGCGGCCGATGCGGTGTCTCCCGGCAAGCGGTGGGGGCACGGCGAGGTGCAGGGCCGCTCCGCGGTTCCATTCCCGCTACCGGAGGAGCCTCGCGGTGGCCGGCGACGGGATGGGGCGGCGAGCTCCCTGCTCTCTGTAACCCTCTCGTGCAGGTACAGAAGAAGCAGAGGGGAGGATTGGGAGGAGAACTCGGCGGCGGTGGTAGGGAAAGGAGGGGCTAGGGTTCCGAGGGGGATCCCTAGGGCTTAAAAGGGAGGGGGGAGCTAGTACGGCAGCGCATCCAGCGGGGAAGGGGAGATCGACTGGTTACGATCGTGTTCGTACAGGGTGACGCCAGCGAGAGGTGGAAGAAAGGACAGGAGGGGGGGTACTGGGCCATGGTTGGTGGGCTTAAGTGAAAATATGGCTGGGCTGGCTTTCTCCCTCTCTCTCTTTTGTTATTTCTGTTGCTTTTATTTTTTTTGTAGCAAATTAGAAAAGGAAGAAAACCATGAGATTTTGGTTAGCAAAGATGTCACAAAAATTTGGTTAAGCTAGTTGGGTTAAAAGAAAACATTAACCAAGTTTTGTTTTCAGAAAACTTTAAATTAGCTTGATGTTTGTTTGAAATTCAAATTTGGGTGTATTTTAATTAAGTGCCCATTTAATAAAAACAACTTTGAATAGGGGGGGAACCCCTATGATTAAAATAGAACAATTGGTTTGGTTATGATGCTGATTTTATAAATTGCATTTGGGTGCTGTTTGAAAACACTTGGTTGAAATGGAATATTTGCAAATTAATTGGTTAATGATTGAAAACAACAAGTTTAATAGGGTGAGCCCTATTATTTAATTAGAACAAAAAGGATTACAATGTTTTGTTGATTTTTCACAAGTTGAAAAATGGGTGTTGTTTGATGTTTTTGATTGACTTAGAATGCAATTTGGAATTAATGAATTGATTTAAACCACTATTTTAGAAGTTGATCATCATGGAATAATTGGAAACAAATGATTGATTTGTTTTGCAATTTTTCATAACTTTCAAAAGGGTTGTTGATTTGGAACTTAATTGAATTTGAAAAGGGTTTGGCTATTGGATGCATTTTTATAGAAACAAAACAACAGTTTGGAATCACACTTTAATGGAAACAAATAATTGTTTTATTTTGAAATATCATTTTAGAAATTGTAACATCACAAGGATGAAACAAAAGGTTTGAATTTTGGTTTGAAATTCAAATAGAAAACAAAGGAAAACAAAGGAAAACAGTTGGAAAACAAATGAAAACAGAGGAAAACAAATGGAAAACAAACAAAACAAATGCAATCAACATGATGCCATGATGCAAAACATAAAATAACAGAGAGCAAAACATTCTAAAGGCTATTTTTCAGACTTGGGATGTTACAGCCGAGATGGGCTTTGCCTATACTATCCTTCCTGATGGATGGCATTCTGCCAGATGACGAGGTCACAGCCAGGCAGATACAAAGAAGATCCAAGGCCTACACCATCATCAACAAGGAGATGCACAAGAGAAGTCCTACTGGCGTGCTCCAATGCTGTGTTGAGCCGGAAGAGGGAGAAGAAATTCTCAGAGAAATACACCAAGGAGAATGCGGGCACCATGCCTCTTCTCGGGCTCTAGTCAATAAAACTTTCCGGCATGGATTCTTTTGGCTCACTGCCTTGCAACAAGCAGAAGATCTAGTAAGGAAGTGCAATGGGTGTCAGAGATATGCAAGCAAGATTCACACGCCGGCATGAGAGTTGAAGACCATCCCCATCACTTGGCCATTTGTTGTGTGGTGCCTGGATAGGGTGGGTCCTTTCAAGCCAGCTCGGGGCAATATGACTCACATCTTGGTCATGGTTGATAAGTTCACAAAATGGATTGAGGTGAAGCCAATCCGGAAATGTGATGGAAACATAGCAGTGAGCTTCTTGAAGGATATTATCCTGAGATATGGATAACCGTATGGGATCATCACAGATAATGGAACAAATTTCGCAGAGGGTGCTTTTGCTTGATTCTGCAAGGAGAAGCGGATCCGGCTAGACGTTGCGTCAGTCGCCCATCCGGCTTCCAATGGACGAGTTGAAAGAGCTAATGGCATGGTCCTATCTGGAATAAAGTCAAGGTTAATTGATCCACTACAGCGAACCCCTGGTTGTTGGCTGGACGAGTTGCCGGCGGTGTTGTGGAGTCTAAGGACTACCCCTAACCGATCAACCGGATACACACCATTATTCCTAGTATATGTATCAGAGGCCGTGTTCCCACTGACCTTGAGCATTACTCACCCAGAGTAACCCTCAATACCGAGGCGGAGGCAAGAGAAGCCCGATAAAATGATGTTGATCTGCTCAAAGAAGCAAGAGAACGGACTCTGTCGCGCTCAGCTATATATGAACAGAATCTGAGACGCTACCATAGCCGGAAAGTAAACTCAAGGGTTTTCCGAGAAGGAGACATGGTGCTGAGGCTTGTCCAATGCATAGCCGGGATGCACGAACTTTCCCCTTCGTGGGAAGCACCTTTCATTGTGAGCAAGGCTCTGCATAATGATGTGTATTACCTCATCGACGCACAGGCACCACAGAAGAACAGGGCGGATAAATCCGTAGAGGAATCCAAGCGTCCCTGGAATGTAGCTCTACTCCGCCGTTTTCATTTCTGAACAAACATTGTATGTATCTCCTTAACCGAGTTAAATTCCAAGTCAACACTTTGAATTTGAACTCGGGGACTGCATGTGCCAAACTTGCTCTGTGTTATTTAATGTCTTTACTTTGCCTACTCGGTTAGTCTACTCAAAATTTCACGCGCATGTCTAGTAATGTGTTTAAACCTAAGGGCCAACTCTTCAACTTTGTTGCTGTCCGCAACCCGTCTTCATGGCAAGCAAGAGAACAAGCCAAAGGTCAATGAACACACGAAAAATTGCTAAGGATAGAAGGAGTGTATCAACCGAGTAGTGTGCTTTTTCCTTCTGTGTTTTCGGCCAAGTGTTGGGAAGTGTTAATTTCAAATCTCAAAGTGGTTAAGTATTAGAAACTCGGTTTTTGAAATCTTGTGACTCGACTATCAAAAAGCCACAAGTGGCAGGTAAGAGAAAAGACAAAAGAACTGAGTGGATAAGAAAAGCAACTCGGGGACTCGCAATTAGCGCAATCTGGCATTGAGCCAGTCTTGCTAAGAAACTTAACTAAAAATTGAGTAGCACTTGAAGCAATAAAATGTTGGATACATCTGCACCCGGCATACCAGATATCTGATAAAAAGTTTAAAGTTAAGATGAAAAAGAGATTTAGGCCGCTGTCGAAGGAGTGGAATTGGCCTCAGCGCTGGATAGGTCCGAAGACTCGGAGATGAGCGTGGAGACGGGCTCGGAACCAGCAGTAGAGGCCGGAGTCGCGGAGTCTCCGGTTGGACAAGCGGGCCCAGATGCGGCATTCTTGGTTGCGGTTTCCGTTGCACCCAACTCGGGAGCAGGAGTGTCAATCAACATCTCGGTGGTGACAGCTCCAGATGGGGCAGTGGGCTGTGGGGCAGTCTGGCTCTCTTCGGAACCAGCTCCTGGCTCGGTCGCCTCCTGACCATCACCCAGCTCGGTCTCCTCCTCGCCAACCTCGTTCTGCTCGGCTCCTTCGTCACCTGCTTCATCCTGCTCCTCCTCTTCATCGCCTAGGATCCCTTCATCACCTTCATCGCTATCCTCATCATCATCACCTTCGACATCGGTGTCCGGCTCAGTGGGGCCGTCGATGAACTCGGTGGTATCGGTGTAAGAGGCAAGCCGGAAGGCGGTCTCCTTGCTGCGCTCGACGAACTCCTCCCTTTCGGTCCACTTGGACTTATTCCGGAGCTCCTTGAGCTTGTCGAGGTCCAAGCTTTCGTACCAAAGCATCACAAAGTGGAGGGCCTCATCTGCGCCGGCACGGGCTGCTGAGTCGCGCCATTTCTTCAGTTCCACCTTGACGTAGTCCAGATTGGAGGCCAACTTGTTGATGGTGGTTGGGGGCTTGATGTCAGGCCAGAAGACCTTGTGTAGGCGCATCCCAGTGGACACAAGAGTGGTGCCCAGGCCCTTGAGGAGATGAACCCGGGTTTTAATGTTCTCAATCTGGTCTTCAATGAAGACCGAGTCAGTCACATCATGGCCAAGATCCTTCCGCAACACCCTAGACTTGGCCACAGCTTCCTCAGTGCTCGCATTGAAATCCAGGAAGGTCCCTGAGAGAGGTGATGCTGGGCAGAGTCAAGAAACTAGATAAGAAAAACCAGACAAGAGAAACTGAGTAGAAGAAACCGGATGGAACAAGTCAGAGAGGAACAATAACTTACAGCGCATATCCATGACGAAATCCTTAAGCCGGCTGTCCCATCCTTCTGCAAGAGCGTGCTCTTTGTCCAGCAGGCCTCGGGACTTGACCAGCATGGTGTCGAGGTCATTGTTTCTAGTTCTGAGGGATTCAATCTCCCTCTCCAGCGCCAGCTTCTTGACTGCAGCCTGGTTCAATGCCTCAGTCTTGTCATTTCCAGCCTGCAGCGCCGATTTGAGAGCATCAGCCAGCTCCAACATCAGCTTGAGTACCTCCTTCTTCTCGGCAGCCTAATCTGCCTCCAGCTTGGCCTCCCTAGCCTGCACTTGCTGCTGCACCTCGGCTGGGGTAACGCACCCTTGGTGCTGCTCGAGGAAAGCTTTGCGCTCATCTATAAAGAAGAAAACCCGGTTAGCAAGGAAGAAAAAGGCAGAAGCCAGATAAGAAATGATAAAAGGTGACTTACTCTCTAGAGAGGTGATTTTGCTCTGCGCTGACTCGGCCAGCACAGTGCAGTCCTGGTGCGTATCGGCGAGGGCCTTATACTCACGTGCAGAAAAGCAAAAATTGAGCAGAGATAAAAAATGGGCGTAGACACAAAACGCACAAACCAAAGTATATGCACTAACTCCCTGAAGAGGAGATGTTGGTGTGTGGCATCAGTAACACTCTGCTCCAAGACAGCTATGAGTTGGGAAATGTGAACCAAGTTAGAAAACTGATGCCTATAAAGCATAAGCAGTAACTCGGCGAATGAAAGTTACCTCTTTGTCCTTTCTCCTCCTCTAGAGCCCAGTTCTTTGCCTTGATGGCCCGGTGGGACCAGAGGAGTTGGCGGAAGATCTTGGTGCGGGCTTCGGTGCAAACCTGAAGAGAAAAATAAGACAGTATGAGTGGGAAGATTGGGCCCGAGTAGACTGCAACTCAGTCGAGTCTTGCCTACTCGACCTAAATCTCGGGGACTGGATGGTATATAGAAAAGAGATAGAAAACAAATAGAAAAGGTTGCAACTCAGAAATCCGGGTAGAAAAGAAAAGTGCTTACCCGGCTGGTGTTCTCGGCATCCTCAGCAGCTTTGAGAAGACAATACATCTTATGCGCCAGGGTGCTGCTGGACACGGCTACGGCCATTGAAATAGGGCCAACATCGGCCTTGTTCCAAGCCTACCTGTAGTTGTCCAGGCTGCCAAGTCTCTTGTTGTCCCAATCCGGATGGCCGAACTTCTTACTGTCCCAGTCCAGATCAATATGCCCAATCCGGTCCAGCACAGTATCAATATCTTCTCGGAGCTCATAAGCAAGCTTAGTCAGGGGGGCAGCGGACTGAATGGTCAGAGCGCCATCCTTACCATTGGATCCGGTGGCGGCTATTTTCCTCCTCCTCTTCAGCTCCTCTCGCTGCTCGGCTTCGCGCTCCTGTCGCTTCTGATGCTCCTCCTGCTGCTCGCGCCAGTGATCCGGGAAGCTCATAGGGGCAGCGGTTCCACTGATACCCGCCCCTGCAGCTTGTTGATCCTTGGGCCCAAATTGGATCTTATGTTGCACCAGCTTGGAGCTGCGGGTGATAGGGCCACTCTTGGCAGTCGTAGTGGTCTTGGTGGTGGCCTTCTCGGCCGCGGCCGCAGCCTCCAAGGGTCTGGGCTGTTTTGGCTTAATTATTGAGTGGCCAGACTAGTTTTGTTACTGGCAGATGAGCCTGTTGCTTGGCCGGGGGTTGCGGCTGATGTGGCTACTCGGCCTCCTTGGCACCTTGTGGCTGGTGCTCGGAAGATCGCTCTGGTCGTTGCTTCTCGGGCTGCTGCTGTGCAGCATGCCCTGCATCTCGCTTGGGTTGTTCCTTGGGCGGCTGCTGCAGCTGAGTTGGTTTTGCTGCTGGCAGTGGTTTGCTGCTTCTCGATGGCAGGCTCTAATGGTGGTTGTCGTTTCTCGGCGGCAGATTCTGGTGGTAGTTGTTGCTTCTCGACAGCGGGCTCAGATGCTGGTTGCTCGGAGGCAGGCTCCGGCTGCACCGAAACCCGGTCAGTATCCATCTCGGCGCCAGTGTTGTCGGCACCGAGGTCTTGCTTTCCTTTAACGAGACAGGGCATCTTCTTCCTCTCCTCTGGCTGGTATTCTCCCTCATCGGGATCAAGATCCACAACATCCAGGGGCACACTCGGCTTGGGTGTTGCTTTGGTAGCATCAGCGTCAAGTGCGTCGCTGCAGAGAAGAAAGAAGGAAAGAAAGAATCAGAATAGTGCAAGCACAAAGCACACGAATAGAAAAAGACAGAAAAGACTGCGAAGTGCAAACACAAAGCATATGGAATCTCGTATGGACTTACCCGTCCGCGGTAGGGCGTACTGGTTTCTTGCATCCAGTAGTACATTTCGAGGTTTTCTTCATCTTCTTCGCTGTAGGGGGATCAACAGCACCGCTGCCAAGTCTTTTCTTCGATCCGGCGGGGGCGGCCATTGACACGGGCTGCGCGTCAATTGGCTCTTCCTCCTCCACCTCATCTACGAGCGAGAAGAGAAAATGCAAACATAAGTAAGGGAAGAAGCCGGATTGTGTTAGAGTGTGTTTATTGGTGGTCTCGGTCACCTTCATCATCCTCTGACCAGTCCCGGATTGAGGATGAAACTCGGGACTTACCATCTTGGCCGACGAGTGGGACGTAGAGCGTGTCCTGGACGTCAAATTGCTCTGCATCGTCCTCTGTCCGGTCCGCCTCCCAGTTCTGTTCGAGAATAGCCTTGTCCTCTATTTTCTAGCGAGGAATAACCTAAAGATGTAGAAACAAAGCATAAGAGACTGACTAGACTCAAGGTAATTGGGTTGAGCCTCTACTCGGTACATCATGCAAGCATAAAGCATATAAAGCTAAGTCCTGACAGAGGGAACCGGGTTGAGCCTCTACTCGATATAGCATGCAAGCATAGAGCATACAAGGCTAAGTCCTAACAGAGGGAACCAGGTTGAGATCCTACTCGGTACAGCATGCAAGCATAAAGCATATAAAGCTAAGTCCTGACAGAGGGAACCGGGTTGAGCCTCTACTCGATACAGCATGCAAGCATAGAGCATACAAGGCTAAGTCCTAACAGAGGGAACCAGGTTGAGATCCTACTCGGTACAGCATGCAAGCATAAATCATATAAAGCTAAGTCCTGACAAAGGAAACCGGGTTGAGCCTCTACTCGATACAGCATGCAAGCGCAAAGCACAAATAGCTAAGCCTATTCAAGAGGAAACCAGGATGATTCCTACTCGTTGGAGTCTGAGAAACAGGAAGCAAATGCAACTAAGTGCATACAGAAGGGAACTCACTTTGGGGGCTGGCCGGTCTCGGCTGTACGGCGCAAGACTGTAGAACCAAGTATCCGAGAGCGTGGCCTTGAGGATGGACCGGGCCCAGATCGCCACTTCCTCCTTGGTGAGCTCGAAGGTAGTTGTCCGGGTGCAGTCACGGGCTCCACCCATGAAGCACATCTTGTGTGCTCGATGTTGGAGAGGAAGAACCCGGCGCTCCACCCAGGTAGCGATCAGATCATCCTTGCAGAGTCCCAGCCCAATCAACTGCTTTAGCCGGTCGTCGGCATGGTTGGCATCTGGCACTGTCTTCCTGGGGTGATATCCCCAATTCCTCATCTCGGTGGGGGCGCATTCTTGAAGGCCGGCAGCTTGATGAGGTCGACCTGCGGCTTGCCTTCCACCGGAGTGGGGTTCTTGACATACAAGAATCCTCTCTACCACTTCCTGCAGATTTCCAAACCAAGAACCCGGGGATAGGTACTGGGAGTCCGGCCAACGATCATCGCCGTCCCGGTTTGGGTCATGGTTTTGGGCGCATTCGGTTTGGCTTTATAAGGAAGAACTTGCTGGCGGAAGAAGTACTTGGCCCATATGTCTACCGTGGGGTAGACGCCAAGATAAGCCTCACATCAAGTAACGAAAGTGGATAACATGGCCACGGCATTGGCCGGAAGATGGTGGGGTTGGAGGCCGAAATGGCGGAGAAAATCTTGCATAAACTTAGAAAGAGGAAGGCCGAAGCCGCGTTTGAAGTGGCTCAGAAACACAGCATACTCACCGGAGCCAGGAATTGGTTCCAGCTCTTTGCCGGGTGGCCTGCAGATGACCCCGGGCGGCACCCGGCGAGTGTTGACCAGCCACTGGCAGTCGCTGGCCGTGATGTCGGAGCCCTCCCAGTTGGCGCGCGTCAAGGTAGGGCCCTCCAGATCGAGATCATCGACCGGCTCGAGCGCCATCTGAGCGTCTCCGGCAAGGAGCTTGAGTAGGGAGGCGGAGAAGATGCGGCGCGGTCGAACGGCGACGGCGGCGCAAAATCGGAGGTGACCACGTCGCGCAGTGAAGGTATTGGGGCTCTCGGGCGCTCTCCGGCGAGCGGTGGCGCACAGAGATGGATCTCCCTTCTCACTGCGCGCGGGGCGGCGGCGTGCGGTGGTTCGTGGCGGAGTGTGGGGCCGTGTGGATTTCGCGAGAGGAAGGAGAAGGGTGCGGGGGGAAATGACGAAGAGATCGAGACGGTGGGCGGTGCGGGGGTATTTAAACCTCCCAAAACGAAGACTATCTGGGATCGATTGTGGCAGAGATCGTGCAAAGTGGGGAGTTATTGCATCCGTTAGAAACGCACGAAGCGATTCAGTCGCGCGTAACGGATGCAGTTAATCCCACGTCGCGCGACGTGGGTAATCAAGTACTCTGTGCGATGTGACGCAACGGCCAGTGGGGCCAGCGTGCAGTGGCAGGCGTGTGTCGTGCAACCGCATTAGACCCGAAGCGTCATGGGCTGTGGTTGCGTGACACGTGTGGAGCCTTACATGCGAAGATAAGGAATGCTCTGGTTTGAGCGGCAAAGTTTTTGGAAATTTGGCTAAGTGCTGGGATCTCGGCAAAATCCAAAGCAGTTCGATCTACCCGGTTCGATGAGGAAAACTTCAATATGTCACAATGGAGTGGATCCGAGTTCGGGGTGTGCTCAACCAAGTTGAGGCGCAACTCGGCTGAGAAAATCAAGGAGGCTGTTTTGGTTTAAGTTGGCAGGGCCCAGTGTCCAAGTCCACCGGACTCTACCAGCTTCGGGGACTAATGTCGGGGGGCTACCCCCGAGTAGGGGTAGAATAGGTGAAGCAAGGAGTTCAAGGCGCTGTTTACCGAATTCGGCCGTACCGAGTTGGTACGTGCCGGATAAGATGCTAGCCGGTTGGATGGTACCCGGTTGGGGCTATTCGGCAGGAAGCTTAAGAGGCCAAGGGAAAATTCAAGTATCTGTCTGGGTCAGCCGGGTAGCACTCGGGTGATCCGGATAGAGAAGTGGTTGTTCTACTCGGAGGCAAAAGTCAATGGAGCCGTTGAGGTGAATCCCGCGTATCCAGGGGCCGTACCAGCGTGCGGTTCAACTTACTAGGTACGTGGTAATCTATATCCAGACATGGGTGCAATATGGTATGGGCGTTGTCAAGTGCTGTCTTTGACAAGGGGGACAGGCCATGTCAGTGGCCTACCATGGAGACTGACAAGTTGGACAAGACATGTCAGCGGCCTAGCGCGGAGACTTTCGGCGACGCTGTCGGCGAAGACACGGAGGCGTGCGCTGCTGCACAGTGGTGTTGTCTACTCAGTACTTTTATTCATAGAATAGTGGTTCGACACCAGTATATAAGGTGGCCTACCCCCTCCTGCGTGAGGGTCAGACTGACCACGAGCCATTCGGTACACACTAGAGGGATTACTACTCACAGAGAGAGAAACAGAGAGAGAGGAGAACTCGTGTACTCGGCATACATAATACAGAGAGAAAGGCAGGAGTAGGGGTGTTACCTCCACACGAGGGCCCCGAACCTGGGTAGATCTTGGTGTTTGCAGTGTTCTGAGCGCGCCAGTTCGGCGTGCCATCCCTCCCCGGATACCTACAGCGTCCATCGGCCCCAACTTTAGCCATCCTATGGCATCTGTCTTCTCAACACCACGACACTACCATCATAAACTTGATCATTAATAATGTAAAAGCATAAGTAAGTTGAGATCATAGAACCTCAACACAAGCATGATAAATAGAATTTTAATAATAAAGCATAGCAATCACCTTGCATCATGAGAAGTATAACACAAATAAAAGATCATGAATAACAATGCAACGAAAGATATATGTTTGTTTCAAGTATAGAGATAACATGGCAAAGTGATATTTCGCTAGTCCTTATTAGAGAATCTCCAGTGGATCCTCTGCCAGGTCATCCACAGCGATTTAGAGGACGCTGGAGCCAAAAACGCCTCGCAGCGGCTCCTCCAAAGGTCCGTCGATAATTTGGACGCCCTGGAGGACCAGCTCGCCTCCTGCATCCCTGGAGAACCAATAGACGATCCTCCATCGCCCCCACGCCCAACCGCTCGCCCAAGGATTCGCTCCCGCGCCCGTCCGGAGCTCCCTCCCGCGTCCTCCTTCCCGCGCTGCAAGGTATGTGCACCCTCCCGAGAGAAATTGTGAGTCAGAGTGGGGATTTGGTCGGGGGGCACCGTAGCCAGTGGCGCATCCGGCCGCCGCCGCGTCATTTTGGCCGCTGGAATGAGCTTGGGGTGGGAACGCGGTGGTGGGAGGTGGCCGATAGGGGTGGGAACGCGGTGGTGGGAGGCGGCCGGCAGCGGTCGAGCTTGGGCTGGGATGCGGCCGGCGGCGGTCGAGCTTGGGCTGGGATGCAGCCGACGGCGTCGATCTGTGGCTGGGGTGGGAGCTCGGGGATGGGAGGCGGCCGGCGGCGTCGATTTGTGGCTGGGGTGCAGCTCGGGGTTGGGAGGGCGGCGGTTGACTCGGTGCGGGAGATGGCTCCGTGGCACAGCGGCCAGGGCCTTCGCTCGATGCCGCCCCTACCCAGCTCGGTGGCCCTGCCCCTGCTCGAAGGCTCCTGTGCGCATGGAGGAGCTCGATGGTTCTCGTGCGCAGGTTGGGGGCGCTCGGGTTGGAGGAGCTTGATGCCCCTGCCCTGGCCTGGTTTGTTTTATTTTGTCAGGATGCAGTAGTTGTCCACGAACATGATGCAGCTAGCTCGGGTTGGAGATGAATGTGATTTAGCTAGCTAGTTGAATGTGTATATACCGAATGTGCTAGATGCAGTAGCCAGCTTAATTTGCACCGAATGTGCTAGATGTAGTAGCTAGCTAAATTTTCTTTAGATGTTACTTGCACTGATACATGCTGCCATTATTTTGTTGATTTCTCCTATGGATGACTCCCAGGTGGACAACAACGCTTCATTCCTGGACTTGTTGAATGTGGATTCCTGTGAGGTGAACTGGGGCACCACACAAGATTGTACCCCTTTTGGAGAACAAGGCACACCGTTAACCCAAAATGTCGGCGCATTTGCAAAACCAAAATCGAGAAAAGGAGGCTCCGCAAAAGGGGAAAATTGGTCAAGTGATGAGGACAAGGTGTTGATAGAAGTGATGATCACAAATTTCTTGCAGGACTCTAAATTAGTATATTCTGCAGACCGGATGTACTCATCCGCAAAATTCGCTGTAAAAGTAGAGCCGTTAAAAAAATGTTCAACGGTAGTTATAAGATATTATTAAAAAATATGAGAGAAAATATAGACGTTCTAAATATAGACGTTCTGCTGGAAAACTAGGAACCTCTAAAAAAGGAATCTTTTTAGATGATCCTCTATATGAAGATATAGAGGACCAAATTTAGAGGATCCACTGGAGATGCTCTTAAGAGTGGGGCAAAACATAAATTCCAAGACACCTTCAAAGTTCATGGGGGAAGACTAGAACAAATAATTAGAGAACATGCAATAAAACATCATGAATCAATTAATAATGTTTCTGGGACTAATGCACATAAAACTCAGAATGGCAACTATGCTCTCTCAACCCTGCATAAAGTTAGAAAATGGAGACTCGGCATAAAAGTAAAAGAAAGGCCTTTCGCAGAGGGAAGCAGAGATCAACTCATGTGCTAGAGATTTTATTTTATTAAACAGAGGTATAAAAATCTTGACACTCCTCCCATCCATCTTACACAAACCATGGCTAACCAAATCCTCGGGTGCCTGCCAACAATCACATACCATAGAGGAGTGTCTATATTTTAAGAGAGGTGTATGCTTATGTCAACGAATGGTAAACAGAAAATACAGTACGTCACAAGCCAACTATAGTTCACAAGAGCGGCTCCCATAGAAGGACGCATCGGGTAGAAGGTCATCCCTCTTTATCTTTTGTTTACACAATTATGCTTTGACTGATAAATCAGGGGCAAAAATAGTGAAGAGAATTTGTTGTTATTAATTTGGGGTTGGGCACCCCGCTGCCATCTCTTCTATCATTGGATAAGAGGATAAAGACACTAGTCTAGGATGTGAAAGTACAATCAACATGTGAGATAAAGATTCTCTATTTACGTCCTCATGAGCTCAAATAGGAGCACAAAACAGGAGTAATATTGAAAGTTTTAAAGGTAACACATGAGCAATTTACTTTAGAGTGGCGGTTAAATACCACATGTAGGTAGGTATGGTGGACACAATGGGAAATTTTTGGTTTTTGGGAGTTGGATGCACGAGTAGAGCTCATACTCAGTACATGTGGAGGCTAGCAAAAGACTGGGAGCGACAAATCAAGAGAGCATAAGAGCCATAATCAAGCATAGCGACATAAACATCATTAATCAAAGAATAAGTGGTACCACAAGTTCAAAATCTAATTGATCATGGAGGCTATTCGTGAATGGTTCATAGTCATAAACATGTTGTGAGAATGCGCCAAGTCAACCAAATAAAACATTCAAAGGAGAACACCACAAATTTATGCTTCAATATGACGAGAACAACTCATGATTCTTTCAATGGCACATTAAACGCTCTCAGCTATTTGAGGCTAATCATGCTACTAAATAACCACAAGGATTTAAAACTAAAATAACATCTAGCATGATATGAAAATTCTAGCCACACTATATACAAGCTTCTACTTGCACCGTTAAAAATTCTACTTCAAGCAGCAGTTTCTTTTCCCAACAAGCACCATACAAAACATGCTTTAACAAAAAATCTCTACATGCTACAGCAAGAGAACATGAGATTACTCACAAAACACTACTAAAACTAACAACTCTGAATAAGAGATGCAATGAGAACAAGAGCTAAACATGAAATTTTGCAGCAGCTAGAAGAAAAACTAAGAATACTAGCATAACAAGTATTCAAACGAAAAAGCGGAGCATGTATCTCTCCCAAACAAAGAATTATAGGTTCCAACTATATTATGGCAGCAATGAAAACACAAGAACACAAAGGAAACCAAAAGAAAACACAAGAAAAAGACGCTCCGAGTAAACTTTATATGATGTGACCGAATAAAAATATAGTTTCACGAGAAGTGACCTTATAGATAGTTGATGAAGAAGGGGATGCCTTGGGCATCCCTAAACATAGATGCTTGAGTCTTCTAAAAATATTCTTGAATGAACCACGGGGGCATCCCCAAGCTTTGACCTTGCCCTCTTCTTGATCACATATATCACCTCTTCTCCTGAACCTTCAAAACTTCCTTCACACCACACTCAAACAGTAATTCGCATTAGAGGGTTAGTGAAACAATTAAAAATCCATTGGTTCTGTATGGAACAAGTTCTATTGATACTTTTAAACATAAGCTATAGCTACTGATGTTTCGTGAAGCAAAGAAATCCACTTGACATCGCAAAAGAGCAAATGCAAGAAAAATGGCAGAATCTGTAAAAACCAGAACAGTCTGTAAAGACGAATTTTTTCCAGGCACTTACGTTGCTCAGAAAAAAAACTTAAATGACGAAAATGTTGTGGAATTAGCCTAGGAATGCACAAGACATTTCAGGTCATTCTGATTTTTCTATTATTTATACGATTTTTTACGGTGGACAGCAGAAATCTGTTTCCTGCGTGGAGATCCAGAAACCAACTCCAACTCTCGTCACAAACCTTACTTGGCACTACTAAAACGTGAAAATAAATATACAACGGAGTTTCTACATAAGTAGACAACCCCTTGACTCAAAGAAAACAGAGAAAAAAACAAAGCAAAAAATAAAACCATGGGTTATCTCCCAAGAAGTGCTTTTCTTTAAAGCCTTTTAGCTAGGCATGATAATTTCAGAAGATGCTCATCAAGAAGCAAACATAAAACGAATTTAAGTCTAACCCACTTCCTATTAAAAATAATATTATAGAAAAACAAGTCAATAAAGCACAAAGTGGCTAGCATAGGAAAGCAAAACAAGTGCAACTTAAAAAATTTCAACATAAAGAGGGGAAACTTGATATTGTTGAGATGCATAAGACTATGTTTCCCTCTCTCATAATAACTTTCAGTAGAATCATGAATAAAACTAACAATATAACTATCACAAGAAACATTCTTATCATGAGCCACATGCATAAAAGAATTAATACTCTCCACATAAGCATAGTCATTCTTATTAATAGTAGTGGGAGAAAATTCAACAAAATAGCTATCATTATAATTCTCATCACCATAATCATCAAATATAGGAGGCATATTATAATCATAATTAACTTTCTCCTCAATAGTAGGTGGACTGAAAATAGCATGCTCATCATTGTAATCATCATGAAGAACTCCCACATGATAGACAAGTTGTATATTAGGGAGATGGTTTTGGGTAATCAGCAGTTTTAGCGAAAGACTTAATGCAATCATACTCATAGTTTATACCTGATTCTTTACCTTTGTCATTATTCCAACCTTCATTATTGGTTTCAGTTGTCTCAAGAAGATCCCATTTAGCTTCCACATTCTTACTTGAGAAAGAACCCTCTAAACATGCATCTAGATAATCCCTGTAATGACTCACAGGTGTTTGTCCACACTACCAGATTTTGGGTTTCAAGTGTGTGGATTGTGATGACTCACAGGCTTTCTCTGGCCCATCTGTTGATTCTGGCCCACTGGCACCTCTACGAAACATTTCCAGTACTAGGCCTCTCCCATGCTGCTTCTGATGCCTGGAATTGGGACACGTAAAGAAGGATTGCAAAAATGATATGAAATGCCTTGATTGCTTTGGCTGGGGCCACCCGGCCAGAAAATGCCCTCTTAGGACATACTGCAAATATTGTCATGCATCAGATCATTTTATTCCTAATTTCCCGAAGATTACATGTCGGCGATGCAAACAGCAGGGTCATCAATCTCTTGATTGCAGTCAGCGGCTTTTATGGGTACCAAAAGGAAGTACATCTCCCAATTTGGCATCAGCGGCGGTGGACGATTCACATTCTGGGCCCGACCTGGCTTTGACCACCCGAGACCCCCTTGGGGACCTGGAACGCTCAGACACTTTGCCTCTCCTCGACACCTCTGTTCCCCTGCCTGCACAGAGCTCAGCCATGGCAAACTTCCAGGTGAGGCCGTTTGATTTCGTCTCAGCACACTCCAACATAGATCCATGGCCTGACGATCGTCTCCAACGTGCTCGGATGGTGGTTGGCGATCCTCCCTCGCATCAACGAGGACTGCGCCATTGTACTGGTAAATCCCCCTGTTATGGATAATCTCCGCCGTACTGTTCTAGATCAGATTGTGGCTTCGGTCAATACTGACTATGATGATATTATCACCGATGCGGATATTTCTATCTTGGGTGTGGGTCTTGTGCAATTTTCCTCTGCTGAAATCTGTGACATGATGATCCGGGATAGCCCGCATCCATTTGATTTTTTTGATGATGAATCTACTTTTACTTTCATTCGGCACGATGAGGGAATGAACATGCGTAGACCGGTCTTCAATCTGGATGCATGGATCCTTTTCCTTGCTTTCCCTACTGATTATCTGACAGAGTACTAAATCAACAAAGTTGTTTCACTGTTTGGGAAGCTCCAGCTAGCACCGTCCGGAGGCGTGTAGGCCGAGGGTTTTGATGCGTGTTGTCCTTCGTGATATTCAGGAGGCGCCCCGCAGTCTCATAGTCACCAGGGTTTCTTCCTGGCCTGGACATGGCGTTTCCTGGACGGTACCTGTCTATGTCCTCAACAGTCACCAGAATCTTGCTGGGCTCATCGACACTGAAGAACCACCTCCGCCGATGAACGCTTCTCATCACCCTTATGAACTCCCCTACCTTACGGTTATGCAGCAATACCACATGGATGTGCAAAGATTTAACCAACAACAGGTTGAGGCCAATTGGCAGGGGAACATGATGGACCATAAGGAGCAACAGGATGGCTAGGGTCGTTGGCCAGCTGTACCTCAGGTGTTTCTGGGTATAGATATGAGACTGTATCTGGGTTATGAGGGACCATCCATGATGGATGGCGTTGCAAATTCAGACAACACCTCTGATGACGCCATGGATGCATGGAATGAACATGTGGAGGAGGTGGAAAGGGCTTCTATGGATGTGATACTTGGTACCCTGCCGGGTGATCTGGTCTTCCATCGTGCCGGTGGAAGCATGTCGCAGCTTGAACTCCTAGACTGCACAGATTATTGGCTATTTTTCGGCTGGCTCATGAGACAGGTGTACACCCGTGCCATCTTGCCAAGTGAACCCTTGGGCATCAGTCTGCATCTGCAGAACCTAATGGAAGCTATCTTCTCAGCTGGAATGCAATACATGCGGGAGAGCTATATCAGGGATGGATCCCCATCTACCATAGTGACACCATCCATTACTCGTGATGCTCTTCATCTGCCACAAGATTCACCTGAATCTTCTCCTATTCTGACAGTGGTGCTATCTCCTGTCCTACGTGACTATCTGGGTATTGTGCTTGGTTCTGCTACTGAAGCCCGGGTGGCTCATTCACTCCCTGACACCATGGATCTGATCAGAGCTGACCTAGGATTTGTGCTCGACACACCCCACTATGCTCCTCCTCATAGGGATAATCTTCCACGCGCTTCAACGGCATCATCCTCCACTGCTCGTGTTTCTACCCGTGCCATGATCCGTGCGAGTAAGAGCTCTACCCCTCCTGTTGCTAACCTTGTCAGACGCTGCACGCACAATAATAACGATGGCTTCCTGCATATAGCTCTGCCAGATAGGTCACCTAGACGACGAAGCTCCTCAGTCCCCAGAGCAATGGCACCTACACATATGCAGGTTTCAGAGATGCAGCGCATCGGTGTCGAGGAATGCGGCCTCGCTCCTGAAGATGTGTCAGAGGAGCGGCTCCTCCGTGACCCAACTACTTAAGTGACATGCATCTTTTCATTTTGTGGACTCAGTGGAAGTCCCTAATATTGTTGTTACCCTTCGTAGGGTTTAACAAGGCTACTTTATCTATGGGATCATTTTGGTTACTCTGTACTGAACTTTGCGGTTTCACTTTTGCGTTGAGGAACTCATGTGCTCATCCTATCTTTATTTCATGTGCTACTTTGGTGAATTATCTATGCTTGTGCATTGAGAACTTGCCAATTTACTGCTCATTGTTCTCCCCCCCCCCCCAATCTATAATGAATCCGTCACACTATGATCTCAAACTATGGCGCATTTTATGTTGGAACATTAGGGGATTGAACAGTCCCGAGAAATGGCCTCTCATTCTCAACAAGATTGAGGAAAGCATGGCTAACATCATCTGTTTCCAGGAAACTAAAAGAGGTGATTTTGACACCCATTTTATCAAAAAAATCGCCCCAAAACGATTCGATCGTTTTGAATTTATTCCCTCCGATGGGGCTTTGGGAGGTATCCTCGTGTTATGGATTGGGAGTCAATTTATAGGAAATGTTGTTTTATCTAAACAATTTGGTATCGTGTTGCAGTTCACATCTCAGCTATCGATGGACTCTTTTAATCTGGCAGTGGTTTATGGCCCATGTGAGGGCATTGCACGTCAGAACTTTGTGGCTTGGCTCTTTAGTCTAGATATACCAGATGACGCTCACTGGTTGCTCCTTGGAGATTTCAATTTTTATCGCTATTCGACAATAATAACAAACCAGGAGCTAACACTGATGATATGGAGACATTTAATGAAGTTATTAGTTACCATGGACTTATTGAACTTCCCATTAAAGGCAGAAATCACACTTGGAGTAACATGCAAATGGATCCATTGCTTACACAATTAGATTGGTTTTTCACCTCATTTTCTTGGACCACTAAATATCCTAATTCCATGGTCACTCCGTTAGCGAGACCCACTTCAGACCATCTCCCATGTGTGGTATCCATTGGTACCACTATCCCCAAAGCTCAAGTATTTCGTTTTGAAAACTATTGGATTAGGATGCCTGGGTTTTTTGACACGGTGAAAACCATTTGGGATATCCATTGTCTAGGGGATAGTGCCAAAAATATTTCATCTAAATTGAAATTACTGAGGAAAGGTTTAAGGAAATGGCAACAGAGTATCTCGATTCTTAATCTTTTGATATCCAACTGTAAAAGAGTTATTCTTTTGTTGGACTCATTTGAAGATGCGCGACCACTTATTTTATCTGAGTGGAATTTCCATAATTTGATCAAAGAGCAACTAGCCCATCTTCTTCGATGCAAATTGGACTATTGGAAGAATAGATGTACGACCCATTGGGCTAAAAATGGCAGTGAGAACACAACCTATTTTCATTCTATGGCTACGGTCAGCTACCGATGTAACAACATAGCATCTCTCACTCGAGATGATGGATCTGTTACATTTGAGCATCATGAAAAGGCTGCATTATTACGTGGCACATTTCAAGAGAGATTAGGGATATCGTTGGGTATTGACCATGATTTCAACTTTGGTGATTATCTGCCACGGCATGAGGGCCTTGAATGCTTATCCCGTACTTTTACTAGGGAGGAGATTGATGCAATGGTTAAATCCTTACCAATTGATAAGGCTCCAGGCCCTGATGGTTTTAATGGGCAGTTTATTAAAAGCTGCTGGCATATTATCAAAGAGGATTATTATAGGTTGTTTGATGAGTTCTGGCATGGTTCGGTTAACTTGCAGAGCATCAATGATGCATTCCTCACTATGATTCCCAAGATTAATGCACCGATACATGCCAATGATTACAGATTCTCACTTTTAAATTCCTCCTTCAAGCTATTGACCAAGGTTCTTGCTGATCATCTTAAGGAGCACATTTTGGATATTGTACACAAAAATCAGTATGGTTTTCTTAAAAACCGTAATATACAGGACTGCATTGCTTGGGCATATGAATATATTCATCAAGTTAAAGCTTCTAGCACTGCTGCGGTTATCATTAAGTTGGACTTCTGTAAAGCATTTGATGTCATAGAGCATGAAGCCCTCATTCGCATCCTTAAGGCCAGTGGATTTGATGCCAGGTGGGTTAGTTGGACTCATGCAATATTCAACACTGGCACATTAGCTGTTTTACTTAATGGAGTGCCAGGTAATAAGTTTGCATGTAGGAGAGGAGTCCGTCAAGGTGATCCTCTTTCACCCATTTTATTTGTGGAGGGGGCTAATCTCCTCCAATCGATGATCAACAAATTGATGATCATGGGTGAGCTTATTGCACCACTACCCATACCTGACTCAGACTTCCCCATTGTTCAATATGCTGACGACACTTTATTGATCACCCAAGCATTCTCTAGACAACTTCCCATTCTCAAAGACATTCTCGTTGTCTTTGCAAAAGCTACTGGTCTGACAGTTAACTATTCCAAGTCATGTATTATGCCCCTCAATATATCTCACACCCATCTTATGGACTTGGCTAAGGTTTTCGGTTGTGCCACTGGTGTCATGCCATTCACATATTTGGGCCTCCCCCTAGGTACCACTCGGCCAACAATCTCAGATCTGGCCCCGTTAGCTGATCGCATGGAGAGACGATTAAATGCATGTTCTCGATTCCTTGATTATGTAGGCCGTTTAATTCTGATTCAATATGTTCTGTCATCTCTCCCCACCCATTATTTGGGCTCACTTAAGCTACCCAAAACCATTATTCGATCATTTGATCGAATCATACGTCATTGTTTATGGGCTAAAGAAGGAGGACCAGAGAATCCTCATTCCTTGGCTGCTTGGGATATGGTCTGTAAGCCTAAGAAGCATGGGGGTCTGGGGATCATGAACCTGGAATTGCAAAATAAGTCTCTTCACCTCAGATACTTGCACAAATTATATAACCATTACGATACTCCCTGGGTTAAGCTTGTATGGAATTCATATGACAACTCTCCACCACATGCTCAATCCATGAGGGGTTCTTTTTGGTGGAGAGATATCTTCAAGCTCATCCCACTTTATCGCAGCATTGCACGCTTCCATATTGGTGATGGTATTAACACATTATTCTGGAAAGATTTTTGGTGGGGTGACACCACACTATGTGACCGTTGGCCTAGATTATTCTCTTTTGTTGTAAATGAGGATACATCTGTCGCATATATGTGCAACTCTCACTGCTTGCTTGATACCTTTGCTCTGCCATTATCTGTTCAAGCATTTGAGGAATACCAAATTATATCTGAGAAACTTCTTCAGCTAAGGATTGATTCTGCTATACAGGATCAGGTCCATTATTGTTGGGGCAATGGACTTTGTAGCTCTGCGCGATTTTACAAATTCCTTTTTGCAAGAGTTCAGTGTCATCACCTTATTCAAGCCATATGGAGTTCCAAATGCCTCCCTAAGCTAAAATTTTTCTTATGGCTCATGTTCAATGATCGTTTGAACACCAGAGAGCTTATGCACCGTAGGCATCGGCAGCTTAATGAGAGATATTCCTGTGTTCTATGTGATAGAGATGTCTATGAAACTATTGATCATCTATTCTTTGATTGCAAATTTGCTAGGGATTGTTGGAAGGCGATTGGAATTAACTGGGACCTCACCAAGCCCATCCTGGATAAGATCTCTACTGCTAGGACACTTTTTACTGGACCATGTTTCTTGGAGATTCTGGCATGTGCTGCTTGGAATATACGGAAGGCAAGAAATGATCTGATCTTTCAGTTTAAGGAGGCCACTTTCATTTGCTGGCATGTTAGGTTCTGTTCTGATGTCATGCTCCATCAGTACAGAGTTAAGGAGACCATCAAGGAATCCCTCATTTCTTGGGTTAGGACACTTGTCACATAAGATGTATTGTAGCTTAAATTTTTTACCCCCTTGATCATCACTATTGTAATAACTTTGTATTTTTTGGAGGCCTTTGTCCTCTATATAATTTTGAAAATCTAACCGTAGGGATTTTTCCTACGGTACAATCTTCAAAAAATAATCCCTGTAATGTCCTGAAAGACTTGCATAAAAATTAGTAACAATTATTTCCTTAGGAAGCTCATGGTTAGGACATTTAAGTATTAATATTTTTAGTCTTCCCCAAGCTTGAGAATTTCTTTCTACATCACGAGGCCAAAAATTATAAATGTAATTCCTATCTAAATATAGTTCATGAGAAGAATAAAATTTAGAGTAAAATAGAGATTCAAGCTCCTTCCACTCCAAATGATGAGGATCATCTAGTAGCTCATAGCACTCCCTTTCTTTGTCCTTAAGTATCAAAGAGAATAACCTCCTCTTAACTTTGTCCATTGAAATACCTGCACACTTGAACAACCCGCATAATTCATGTATAAAGAGTAAATGATCACGAGGATGGACAGTTCCATCTCTAAAATAGCAGTTATTCATGACACGTTCAACAATTTTCATAGGTATTCTAAAAGGAACACTTTCCGCAGGAGGATTTAAAATATCACAAGCATCATTAGGTTTATCGCATATGGGAGATAAAGTATCATCAGAGCAAATTTTCTCCGCTAAAGATGGGGAACTAAAAATTTATAAAAACTTGCTTCCCCAAGATTAGACTTTTCCATAGTATTAGAAATAATGGTATCCAAATAATTAATGCTAATAACATTGCTACCAGGATGCAAATAAACCTCTCTCATATTTTGTTGTTTTCCATTAAGACTAACTAGTAAAAATAAAAACAAGCAACAAGTAAAAATAAGCAAAACTGGTGAAGACAAGAAACAAAAAGATATAATTGCAAAATCTAAAGGAAATAACTTCGAGCACTCACAGAGGATGTGAGTACCTTTTACCTTACCTCCCCGGCAACGGCGCCAGAAAAGAGCTTGATGTCTACGCACGCTTTTATTCTTGTAGACAGTGTTGGGCTTCCAAGTGCAGAGGTTTGTAGAACAGCAGCAAGTTTCCCTTAAGTGGATCACCCAAGGTTTATCAAACTCAGGTAGGAAGAGATCAAAGGTATCCCTCTCAAGAAACCCTACAATCACGATACAAGAAGTCTCTTGTGTCCCCAACACACCTAATACAATTGTCATTTGTATAGGTGCACTAGTTCGGCGAAGAGAGAGTAAAATACAAGTGATATGGATGGTTATAAGTGATAGATGCAATCTCAAATAAAAATGGCAGCAAGCAAACATGCAACATAACTGATTGTAAACCGTATTTCAATGCTTAGAAACAAGGCCTAGGGATCCTACTTTCACTAGTGGACACTCTCAACAATGATAACATAACTAAATGCACAAATATCTCTCTTCACTACACTACTCCGAACCACTCCCCGGTTGAATAACAAACACCAATTCATTGCGTAGGGCTGTAAAAAGCACTCCTCAAAGTCGCATTCCCATGTCTAGTTAACCCCACACTGTCACTATGAGCGCCCTAGAAGGTACTAGACAAACACCACAATTTCATAGGGTCATCCAACACAAGATATAAATATCATGCTAAACCACATGGTGCACACACTATCAGCTTTACACTATGATCAAAATGTCTACAGAGATCTCATAACAGAACCACTTGAGTAGCATAATACATGAAGAGAAACATTACTTATTCAACTAGATTACAAATCTCATGATCACATAAAGATCACACCATGGGGGAGAGAGATGAAACACATAGCTACCAGTAGAGCCCTCAGCCCCGGGGGAGAACTACTCCCTCCTCATCATAGGAGACATCAACGGCGATGAAGATGGCGGTGGAGTCGATGGAGATGGCTTCGGGGGCACTTACCTGTCCCGGCAGGGTGCCGGAACAGAGATTTCTATCCCCGGAACTTGTCGGCAGCCACGGCGGAGCTACTAATCTTTTTGATGGAAAAGGCCGATCAATCTAGGGTTGATGCATCGGGGGGCAAATATAGGAGAAAGGGCTATGCCGGGGAGTGGCCAGGGGAGGAACCGCGCCCCCTATGGTGTGGTGGATCCTGGGCACCCCACCGGGTCTCTTCGGGACTCCGTGGACCCTCCGGGAATTTTAAGACTTCAGGGCTTCGAATTTTCCAATTCCGAGAATATTTCCAGAACAACTTTCTGAAACTAAAAACTGCATAAAACAGGAACTGACTCTGTGGCATCTTGTCAATAGGTTAGTCCTGGGAAATCGATAAAAATGATATAAAGTGTAAGGAAAACATGTGGGAAACAACATGGAACATCAGAATTAAGGATACGTTTATTACGTATCAGACATAATGTCAAGTGTTGAGACGCGTGACTCAATGAATGCGTGTTTTCCCTTTTTCATGTGACCACAGGTGGTCCTGGCCCTTCGAGTGCCACTGGGGCTTCTACTGTGACGTCTACATTTGATGTAAGTTTGTCGAATCACTGATGGTGAACAAAATTTGAAAGCTTTGCAATGCATTTGCGGATGTGGTGAAGTCGAAGCAGAAACTTGCAGTCGAACGCGAACAATTTCTCATGGAAGAGTTTGCAAGTCCTGCATGGGATTTGCTCTATAAGTGCGCTCCAAGCCCCCGAGTGGCTTTGTTTTTCCTTTCCTCTTTCTGCATTTTATACCATTGTATTCTGTCGTAGTTATTGAACCCAATACAAATCCAGAAGGGCAGTGGGTGAACAATCGGTTCTTTTCTGAATCCAGGAGTTCCAATATCGATGTGTGCAATTTCTAGTTCGACAGAAGGAGGGGCTTTGTTATGGCGACTCTTCAGTATCGAGTGCGGCAGGTTCGTGGTTTTGTCGAGTCTTGCCGTGAGGCTCTCACTTCTGTGTATAGAACTATGTATCTGTTGGATGTTGCTCCTGAGGGTTTGAGTACCTTGTTGCGGATATTTCGCTGTTTTGAGGATGTTCTGGGATGCGTGCGTTGGGAATTGATCGGTGGAGGTCGAGTTGCCTTAGCTTTTGGGCGGGCTTGGCATCCTTCCTTGAATTTTAACGCTATTTCTCGGCTTCCGCCTACACAAGGGTACTCGGTGGAATTTTGGTCCGCATTATGGAGTAGTGAGAGGTGCAGCCGAGCGCATCATTTCGTTGACAGAGGCTCAGACTGAGCGACTACTTCGAGAAAGTGCAAGTCGCCACAAGTTGCTTTGTACATTTGGGTTGTAAATTTTAAGGTGTGTATACCTTGTATTAATTTTTAAGGTGTGTGAACCTTGTTGAATTTTCAGTGTGTTCTTTTTGTACACTTTTGATGTGTTGTGCTAGTTTGGTGTAGCCCCCGTGCGTTTGGGTGAAGTCTTTTTTAACATGTAGCAAAGTAATCAACAAAAAATAGTTGACGAGGAACCGAAGGTTCTGTATGTTGATGGCTGAAAAAGTCATGTATTTGTTCGGGTTACACTTATGGCTGAATAACATTATTGCAAAAAACATAATCTTCTAGGGGTAGAATTTGCGCAAGTGTGTGATGTTCTGTGGATTTGCGTAACGACGCCAGCCTCCGGGTCCTTCAGGCGGTACAAGCCTCCCATGATGACTTCATGTATGATATAAGGTCCCTCCGAAGGGAGGGAGAGCTTATGGTGACTTTCCCGCTTCAGACGCAAAACTAAGTCTCCTTCGACAAAGGATCTGCTACGAACTCGCTGACTGTGGTAATTGTGTAGCGTCTACTCATAGATAGCAGATCTGGAGTATGCGATGTCCCGTGCTTTGTTGATTGCATCCATTTCTTGGGAGATAGTTGTGTTGGAAGCTTCTTCGGTATAGGCGACGACCCATGGTGCACTAAAGCGAATATCTTTGGCACCATAGACCATGAAAAATGGTGTGTATTGTGTCGATCAGTTTGGAGTCGTTCTTAGGCTCCATAGTGTTAATCGAAATTCTTTTGCCCATTGTCCAACTGCATTGTTTAGGCGAGTTAGTGGACGCTTCTTGAGGCCTCCCAAAACTATTCTGTTGGCTCTTTCGAATTGACCGCTCATCTATGGATGTGCCACAGATGCGGAGCTAAGTGTTATTCCTTTTTGCTTGCAGCAAGCTTGGGTTTCTGCCGCGGTGAAGTTGGATCTATTGTCTATGATGATGTTGTGGCAAACACAAAATATGCAGACGATGGAGTCGAGGAATTTCACAGCGCATTTGGCGGCTTGAGATGTTACTGGGACAGCTTCTATCCACTTGGTGAATTCGTCTTCTGCTACCAGCAAGTGAGTGTATCCTCCTAGTGTTTCTTTGCGAAGCGGTCCAACCATGTCGAGTCCACATTGAGCAAAGGGCCAGGACAAAGGAATCATATTCAGTTCTATTGCTGGCATGTGTGGTTTTGGTGCGAACTTCTGGCAGGCTTCGCATCTTTAGATTAGATTAACTGCGTCTCTGGCTGTTCTAATCCAGTAGAATCATGCTCGATAAGCTTTGCCTACAATGGCCCTCCAACTGGCATGATGTCCGCAATCTCCTTGGTGCATATCCCATACAATTTCCTTCCCGTCTTCGAGTGCGATGCACCTTTGAAGGGTTCCTGAGATGATTTTCTTGTACAACTTAGTGTTTATCAATGTAAAGGATTTACTGCGCCGTACCATCTGCCTCGCTACCGACGTATTTTCTGAAAGCTGATGTCAAAGCATGTAATCCAGATACCTTTTGGTCCATACTGGCTATATGAGGAAAACTTGGCATGGGATGTGGTGTATTGCTGCAATGAGAGTGATGGACTCACCAACTTTTGGAGGTATTGCTGCGAGTGGTTTGACTGGGTTTTTTTTCACTTTGACAGATCGCTTGTTGATTTTGTCCAAGTAAACTCTTGGGACGTATTGGTGAATTAGTTGATCTAATATTTGCTAATTTGTCGGCCTCTTCGTTGCTTGAACTTGCGATGTGTCGTAGCTCGCAACCCTTGAAGCTTCCTTCGAGAAGGTTGTACATGTCCCGGTATGCTATCATATTATCTGTGATTGCATCACACTCCTTCATTGCTTGTTGAACGATGAGGTTAGAGTGTCCATATATCATTAGTCTTGTTGCTCCACAGGCCAGTGCCATTTTCATTCCATGCAGGAGTGTCTCGTATTCAGCGTCGTTGTTGGATGCTCTGTCGTCTTCTGAAAAAATTAGCTGCATAACATAATGAAGCTTGTCTCCTCTTGGTGATATTAGCATGACTCATGGGGTTGCGCCTTCGTTCTTTTGGACCCGTCGAAATACATGATCCAAGATCTAGAATATTTAGGAGGACCCGGGGTTTGGAGTTATGTCCACTCTGAAAGGAATTCTATGACTACCTGTGACTCAAGAGCATCGTGTCCCTTGTATATTATGTCCCAGGCTCCTAGCTTGATGCCCCCATTTGGTGATTCTTCCTTAAGCCATAGGATTGTTGATGATTGTCCCGAGTGATGCTTCATTGAGCACCGAAACACTATCTCTTGGAGATAGTGTTTGAGCTTTCAGGCCGTGAAAGACAACTCCATATGCCAACTTATAGTAGTATGGGTACCGTTGTTTGCAGGGGAGCGTACCTAACTGAGCTAGTATATTGGTCTCTGCACGGGTCTTTCTACTACGAGTACTATGCTAACCACCTGATTAGTGGCGGCTAGGTACAAGTATAACGGTTCCTTCTCTTGTGGCGTTGCTAGCCATTTTCTGCTTGATAACACCCTCTTCATGTCCTCGAATGCTTTCTTTGCCTCGGGCGTCAACTCGAATTTGTCATCCTTTTTCAACAGTATGTACCTAACCTGGCGATGAATCAGCTGAGTGTTGTCAGTCGTCCTGCTAGCTATTGGACTCCCCAAAGGTTTGTCGGCTCATTGAACGTCAGGATGGCTTAGATTTTCTCCGGGTTAGCTTCTATGCCTCGTGCTGATAACACATAGCCAAGCAGCTGTCCTGCGGGTACGCCAAAGACGCACTTTGTCGGGTTGAGTTTGATTTGGTAGACGTTGAGGGCGTCAAATGTTTCCTTGAGATCATCGAGGAGCATGTAGTTGACTCTTTTCTTGAAGACTATGTCATCGACATAGACTTGGACGTTTATGCCAATCAACTTGGCGAGACATTTTTGCATGCAGCGTTGATATGTTGTGGCTGCAATTTTTAGCCCAAAAGGCATTGTCGTGTAGCAGTAGACACCATATGGTGTGATAAATGGTGTCTTCTCTTCGTCTTCCTTATTCATTTTGATCTGGTTATATCCCAAGTAGGCGTCGGGGAAGGAGGGGCGTTGGCAACCTTCTGTCAAGTCAATTATCTGGTCTATCCAAGGAAGTAGGAAATTATCCTAGCAGTGATGCATGTTGAGTGATGTCTAGTCAATGCATGTGCGAAGGATGTCAGTGTTTTTCTTCAGAACGAGCACCGGGTTTGCTAACTACGTGGAGATTTTGATTCCTCGTATGAAGTTTTCCGCGAGGAGTCGATTGATTTTTTTTTCTCCGAGTGATAGGTGCTTTGGCTCGGAAAAGCGGAGGGTGGTCTGCTTGACCAGTTTTGCATCTTTTTACACTTCTAATAGTGCTCGGTGAATTCCCTGGGGATCTCTGGCATGTCTGATGGCTGCCAGGCAAAGATTTTCAAGTACTCACAGAGGAATTCAACGAGCATGCTTTCCTATGTAAGGGAAAGGTTTGTCGAGACCATCGCCATCTTCTTTGGATCTGTCGGGTGGATCTGATGCTTTCAGGTGTCGTTGCTGGAGTCAAATTCCAAATCCGGGGTCATTTTCTTCGTCAGCGGAAGCACAAAGTTATCTGTGGTTTTCGCGAGTTCCTCCAGTTCTTCCTACATCCCAAAAGATTGCGAGAGCTTGTGAAAATCTGGATCGCACTTATCTGATTTCCGGAAATCCCCGTTCACAGTGATTGGTCTGTAGTGTCCAGGTAGCTTCAACTTGAGGTAAGCATAATGCAGCACTGCCATGAACCTTGCGAATGTAGTTCAGCAAAGGATGGCGTGGTACTGTGATGGACAATCTACCACTTTGAAGTCGAGGTTTTCACATGTGTAGTTTCTAGGATCCCCGAGTACTACTTCCAAATTGATCAAGCCCAACGGTCGGACTGGCTTGTCTGGTACTATGCCGTGGAAGGAGGTATCTGATTCTGCGAGTCTTTCTAATTTTTGCTCATCTTGCGCAGCGTGTCCACATATATGACGTTGATTCCGCTATCTCCGTTCATGAACACTCTGCTCAAGTTGTAGTTTTCTATTTGTGCTTGAATGATGATTGATGTATGTTCTGGCCGGTACACTCGGGGTGGATGGTCCTCTTTGGAGAAAGTAATGGGTTGTTCATACCCCTTGAGATATTCTGGTCTGGCCGGTGGCGCTTGCACTACCATGTTAACTTGGCGAGTGTTTGTTTTTTGGACGCGTCTGGACCGGCACACCTTTTAGATCATGCATATGGTTCCGCGGATGGCTGGGTATCCGGCAAATAGTAAGTTCACGACTGGTTGTTGTTGTTGCTGCGTTACCATCGCTAGCGTAGGTTGACGTTCTAGTGGAGGAGGTGGTGGTGGTGAACCGTACGTGATTGCACCGCCTCCGGGCGCGATCGGGTACCCTTGACTAGTGGCACTCTGATGTTTCTTCGAGTACGCTTGGTGGAGGTTCAGGAACTTTCTGTAGTCTTTAAGGAGATGGGTGGCTTTGAGCTTTCCTGTTTCTTTGTCCCTGAAGAGATGTAGTGAACAATGTCCAGCCAAGTCCTCTTCGGGTGGCCTTTCCTCCGTCTTTGGCTGCCACTCCTGATTTCCGCGGGATCCTCTTTCGTGGTTCCTGGTAAACTCTGTCGCGACATATTCCGCCTGGTCGCCCTGATTGTATGAGTGGTTCTTCCGTTTCCTGCGGCATTCGCCGTTGCGGTCGTCATCATGCGCTGGCGAGATGTCTATTTCGTTGCGTAGAGAGTCTTCCCCATTAGCCCATATTTTGGCTATTGTCATAAACTTGCCAATGGTTTTGGGTGCGATGCATCCTAGTTCTTCCCTGAAGGCTCTTCTTCGGACGCCTCTTGAAAGGCTTTGACTGTTGTCTCTTCTGATATGTTTCTGCCGTGTTTCTGAGGGTCGACCACCTCTGGATGTACTTGCGAGTTGTTTCGGCTCTCTTCCTCAACAGACATGGGCCTTTTGCATGTTGCTTGAAAGTTATTTTCGAAATCACAAGTGAGATCCTCCCAAGATCTGGAATTCTGTAACATCCGCGAGGTCTATTCTCGAGCTAGCTTTGGGCGGAGCCAGTGAGGTGCAAGTTCAAATACTGCATGGTTGTCACCTTATTTCCTCTTTGACACTTGACAGCAGTCAAGTAATCTGTCAGCCAGGTTCTGGCTTCCCGGGAGCTGTCATACTTGGGTACTTACAAGGTGAGCTTGAATTTTTTCGGCATTTTCACTTCGCGAATCTCACGACTGAAGCAGAGCGCGCCGTAGACTTCCTCTTTGTTAGACTTAGATGTGGAGTATGCTCGATAATTTAGTGTGCGGGCTCTGTCGACTTTGTGTTGGGCAATATCACTTCAGGTGTTGTTTGCTCTGTGATCGTGATCATCGTCGTACCGTGGCTCGATACGTCCAAAACGTATCTCCTTTTCCGAACACTTTTCTTATTGTTTTCCTCTAAACTTGTGAGTTTTGGATACCACTAACACGGAGTAACGCTGTTTTCAGCACAATTACCTTGGTGTCTCGTTTTTTGTGCAGAAAAATCAACTTTCGGGAAAATTCCTAGAAAATATCCCATTGGTCCTAAAACACCAGAAGACCCCGGGAGCCAGAAGGGGCCAGGAGAGGAGCCAGGAGGGGGCCACAACACCCCCCGGCGCCCCCTCCCCCTTGGTCGCGCCGCCTAGTGGTGCGGGCCACCCCTGGACCCCCTTGGACTCCCCTTTCGACTACATATGCCCCGTAAACCTAAAACACGAGGGGGTTCTTCATATTCCACAGAAACACAACAAAGCGTTGCCGCCACCCCGAACATCGATTCGGGGATCAGAAGTTCCTGTTCTGGCGCCCTGCTGGGACGGGGATTCAAAGGAGATCATCGCCATCGACACCGCCACCTCTTCTCCATCAACCATCCATGATTCCCCCGTCCATGTGTCAGTAAACACCGCTCACTAGTGGAAACAGGGGCTTTAGTCCCGGTTCGTAGGCCCCCTTTTGTCCCGGTTGTGCAACCGGGACGGGGCATCCGGGACAAATACCCCTCCCCATTGGTCCCGGTTGTGGCAGGACCCGGGACAAATGGGGCTGACCACGTGGCCCGAGCGCTGGAACCTGGCCAGGGCTATTAGTCCCGGTTCTGAATACGACCCGGGATGCATGCCCCTTCTGCCGCGGCAGGGATTTTGCCCTTTTCTCTGCCGCGGTAGGGCTTTACAATTTCCGTTTTTTGGTCCCCGAGACCTCCTGGCGGCCCCTCCCCGGACCTCGAGAAGAGAGGAGCCTCGGTGTACCCTCCACCGAGCCCCCGGATCGCACGAGTGAATAAGTATATAAAGCAGAATAAGAAACACTTATATTACAGAAGCAAAGTATATCGATCATATTACATGACCGATGGAGTGTATTACAAAATCAAACTTAGTTCCAACCGGAGGCATGGTACTCTCCATGTACGTTTATGACCTCTGCATCTAAGAAGCCCGCAATTTCCTCCTGAATTGCTCGTATGCGGTCCCTAGGTAGAAGACCGTCCCGAAGCCGCTCGATCTAATATAAAGAAGAGTGGTCACTAAAATATATGAAGCTAAGTAACTAAAATAGATAGTAATAAGAAGAATTGACGATTAACGTACATGAAGTTGTTTTAAATTTCTGCCCTTGGGAGATGTGGTCTGACGAATGAACTCGCAAACGTAGTATCCACACAAGTTATTCCCGTCTCCTTGTTGCAAGCACTATACGAGAAGATTGTTTCAATCAAAATAATAATCAACCAGGCATGATAATGGAGATGGGCACGGATCTAGATAGTACTTACTTGCACAACATCAAATGTAAGTTGTTTTTCCCATTCACCGGGAGACTTCCTTATGAACCTCTTCCAAACCCTACCCGAGAAAGAAAAAGAATAAAAAGAGTTAGTAATTACTTGATATCCGAAAATGAAACAAAGTAGTCGATATATTGCAATATATAAATACTGAAATTAATAAAGATTGAAATTACCGCTGGATCATTTCCTGCATGTCAGCCCACATTGAGAGGGGTTTACGTTTTGAGTCCATTACAATTACTTTTCCTTTGTCAATTTGGAAGATTAGCAGAATATAGTGGAAGCTGCGCACGCAGAACTCATCAATTATACAATGAACATCGAGTAAGGAAAACAGAATGTTTACAACAGAGTAACACACTTACTTGAAGTTGTAAGGAAATAGTATTTCCCGTCGGTGTTGGTTAAATATTATTGCCCTCAGAATATTATTTTCTGTATCCTTGGGAGATTGCCGAAGAGTCTTTTCATAAATAATATTTGGATCAATGAACCCAATATCATAGATTCCATCTCTTTTGCATTCGAGAATCTTCATTCTGCAATTATAATATATGAGTGTACTATTATATATATATATATATATATATATATATATATATATATATATATATATATATATATATATGAATATATATGCAATTGAATGAGGTGAGCTAGAGAAATAAGTGCTTACAGACAATAGGCACTAAGGATAGATTTGTCGAGGGCCTGCTGCTGGTATAACTGAAACAAATCCTCAAATTGAATCATAACAATTCCATTTCCAGTTCCATAGTGCTCGTCCTCTTCGGAGCCGTCGGCTTCTCCCTCATCGGAGTCGTCTCCCTGGGTGAGCACCGGATCTCCCTCACCGGAGTCGTTCATCCACTCGCTCACATCGGGCTCTACGTCGGGCCCGCGGATTAAACCCTCGATCATATTTTCGGCATCTTCGTCTCTTGGCTCCATACTATACAAAAAGAGTAAGTATATATTTCAGATCCAATTCATTAAAATTGCACATGCATAATAATATTTAAACATACGATAACATTTCTAGCATTCTTAAATTTCTAAGAGCATGTCTAACGGACCCCTTATGTTTTCGCCCCCTAAGAGCATGTCTAACAGACCCCTTATGTTTTCGCCCCCTAAAACGCGTGTACAGGGTTTTGGACATTTTCATGCATAGCCTGGTGAGTTACTATAAAATCTTCTTTTTTGGGGTTTCCTCAAGTTTGTCCGAGTATTTTCACTGCCTCATTCTCTTTTGTTTTTCACCTGTTCCTGCGTGCTACAGGTCATACCAGAGTGGTTTCTGAACTATTTTGGAGGAAAGATACCAGGAACTGTCAAATTACAAGCCCCTAATGGTATTGCATTTGATGTTGGAGAGTTATGGAGAACATGAACAGAACAATCCTCAAGTATGGGTCAACATGAACAGAACAATCCTCAAGTATGGGTGGACCCATACTTGAGGATTGTTCTGTTCATGTTCTCCATAACTCTCCAACATCAAATGCAATACCATTAGGGGCTTGTAATTTGACAGTTCCTGGTATCTTTCCTCCAAAATAGTTCAGAAACCACTCTGGTATGACCTGTATAGCAGGCAGGAACAGGTGAAAAACAAAAGAGAATGAGGCAGTGAAAATACTCGGACAAACTTGAGGAAACCCCAAAAAAGAAGATTTTAGTAACTCACCAGGCTATGCATGAAATTGCCATTAATCTGTCTTATGAACCTAAGCTTGCTTTGGCAGCATTCGCAAGGATTGCTCATATTGGATACATCATGTGCGATGGATCATATATTATGCCAATTAGAATTATTCACTGCGTATGTAGTGATATCCGGAAAGCATCCCTAATGCCCGTGATATCTGAATTTTAATTGCTGTTGTTATTTCTAGACAAAGTAAACTCTGTCCATACTCTCAAAAGATCTTCAGCGCGCCCTAGCTCGCACGAGCTAGAGGGTTGGCCCTCTATATCCCCTCCCGACCCGCACATGTAGGGGTCGACGGGCCGCCCCCTACCCAAACTTGTAAAAAATCGTTCGGGGTGGTCCATTTACGGGGTCTGCTAGATGGCCGGGTATAGCCCAAACCCGTATATCAGCGGTTATTATACGGGTTTTGGGCCATATATATAGGGGGTCTGTTAGACATGCTCTAACATTCTTAAATTTTTTATATCAATTCTAAACAAATTTAAAGTAAATAAGTCTAATCTAAAATTTCTAACATTCATAAACTAAAATTTCTAACATTTGTAAACTAATAATTCTAACAATAATAAAAAACAGTAATTAAGTAAAAAAAAGGAAGAAAAACAAAAAAACGCCCCAGATTAGGGCGAGATGGAGGCAGGCCTTTTACCTCCTCTTGGGGCAGCGGCGGGCCGGCGGCGCGGGGCAGCGGCGGCGCGGGGGCGGTGGAGGATGGCGTGGGGCAGCGACGGGATCGAGGGGCGGCGCGGGGCAGCGACGGGATCGAGGGGAGGCGCGGGGCAGCGACGGGATCCAGGGGCGGCGCGGGGGCAGCGGCGCGGGGCAGCGACGGGACCTAGAGGGCGGCGCGCGGCCGAGGCGAATGGGAGAGGGCGCTAGGGGGGGTGGGTGCGCTCGACGGAGTCGGGAGCGGCGCCACAGAGGAGGATGCCGACGGGGCGAGGGGGGCGGCGCGGATGCCGACGGGGTGAGGGGCGGCGCGGGGGGACGGAAAAAATGGGCAGCCTGGCGGCGTCGATTTGGTCCCTGCGCGCGGTCTGGAACTGAAAGGAGCGGTGACGTGTTTATATCCTATGACCCTTTCGTCCCGGTTGGTGGCAACAACCGGGACGAAAGACCCTTCCGTCCCGGTTGGTGGCAACAACCGGGACGAAAGGCCCGGCTGGTCGCCCGCGCCAGAACCAGTGGGCCGGCGCGCCAATTGTTTTAGCGCCAAATTTTGAATATCTTAAATATGTAAGTGAATAACTTCTACATACTTTCAAATTACGAAAAAATTACAACATTAAAATTGTTTGAAATTGCGTAAATAATTCAAATCCGTTTTCTGTTTACCTAAATAATTATTCTAACTATTCAAACTATTAACTATTTCACTATTTACACTTAATTTAAATATAAATATCTTATATTGTTTTAAAATTAATAATAATTACATTAAACAGAGAACAGACGCGCTAGCGCGCCGCAGTGTCGCCGGAATACAAATTCTTTTATTAAAAAGAGAAAACAAACGAATACCGAGGGGGATGCGGTAAACATTCTGTTCTGCCGTGCTCGGACGCCGCGGAAGCCGGTGGTGATGTTCCCGTGCACATTACTACCCGAGCTCAAAGTGAACACTGACCCAAGCATGCATTATGTATCCTTAATGACGCCATATTTATCATAGTGCTAATACCATATACTGTATCTGCACATATATTTAAGATTTACCATGTACTGTCGTGTGTATTGTCGAATGAATACGGAACACTTATTTTAGCCCTGCACTCAGTTTTGCACATTCATTGAACAGGTGGTAGCTCCTCACTGAGCCAAGCATACAATGAAGCCAGCGGATGAAGCTCAGATTTGGGCAAACATACTGGCTGATCCTCTTGATTGGCCTCCATCTACTATTCCTCTTCCTAGCCAGGTAATAATAAGAAATATAAAACTATTACCATTTTTCTTCCTTGATCAACTATCTCCCTTATGCTGGTAGCCACCATGCATTTACAAACCGGTGTATTAGGATCTGTAATGCACGAAACTCCTATAAACCATCCAACCATCTGCACAATCGTCATCAGAAACATAATATCAACTGATACTTCATTTGTATTCTACAGGTCGAAAATTACCACTTCATGGAAGAGCCCAAGCCATGGCGATACTTACAGAATGTGCCTTCGGCAGGGAGGTCAATATAGGAAAGATGACAAGCACTGGACATAGGACGAAGTGATTAAGCTAGCCAAGGGTGTTGAGAAATATGGCGCTGGGCAATGGAAAAAGATCGAGCTTCATTACATCTCACTACCTGACGGAGAACCAGTCCGATCAAACGAAAATCTGAATGTATATATAGAAGTCTACTCCAAAAAAAAAGTGGTTATTGGCAAATATGGAAGTTGTTTTATCTAGCAGATGAATAATAATTTTTGTTTTTCATCTTGCGGGACGCCGCGGAAGCCGGTGGTGATGTTCCCGTGCACATTACTACCCGAGCTCAAAGTGAACACTGACCCAAGCATGCATGGATGAATGTGTTAAAGGGGGAAGAATGTGTTAAACACTGACCCAAATGCATGGCAGGACGTATGATGTCGAATCCGGATGTTTTGTATTTGCTCGATGAACTGAATATATGATGTATCAAACCTTAAAGGGGGTGTAGAACCAAACAAACGGTATCGCCATCACACAGCCCAACCGTGGCTACTGGGTGCATATATGCATACCAAATGCACGGTTGGACGTATGATGGCGAATCCGGATGTTTTGTATTTGAGAGATGAACTGACCGGTGTATGAAGCTGGGCTATATATAGGGTCCTCTGGCTCAAAAAGTGTTGAGAGCTAGGGTTTTGATCCAACGGTTAAGAAACACCTCATCCAACGGCTCACAGCAGCTCGAAAGAAACACACCGTAGCCCTGATCGAACGGCTCACAACAGCTCGAAAAAAACACACCCGGATCCAACGACTCACGAGCGCTTGAAAGAAACACACGATCCGTGTGATTCTATCTGATTGGTCCAAACGAAACCCTAATTCCCATTTAGTCCCGGTTGGTTTCCCCAACCGGGACTAAAGGGATGATCCGTTTCCCAATGAAACCCTAACCCATTTAGTCCCGGTTGGTGTCCCCAACCGGGACTAAAGGGATCGATGTTTTCTTCTCGCTATATATATGTATGCATTGCCACACCATTGGCATAAACACATACAAACTCACCACTCTCTCATGGCTTCTACCGTACCCACTCTAACATTCATCCAGGCGGAGGCACTTTCCGCCTCGAACTACCCCTGCCCGTGCGGCTACAACGTTCCCGCCGTTTGGATGCTGAGCGCCGGAGGAGTGCCGGTCCCTCCTCTTCCTCAAGGTGTGGCGCGTCGGGCGGCCATCACGAACCACTACTACCACGAGCTCACGCCGGAGCAGCGGAGGAATCCCAGTTGGCATCCCGATAACCAGCATACTTGGGATGCCTTCTTCATCAATCGGCGTGAGAGGGCGCTCGCCAGGTATGAGGAGGACGGTCTGCCTCCTGGGAACTTTCACGAGGCCGGTCGTCGGCTATGGTGGTCCGGCCGGACTCTACAGAGCGTCATGGACTACATCAGGGCCGGCGATATCCCCCGCCTGCGCTACCCTCAGGCCCAGTCCTGGAGTCGTGATCCTCCGAGGGAGTGCAGAGCACCGTCAGACGATAGTGACGACGACGGCGGCGGCGACTACGACGACTACGAGTACATGTACTATAGGCCTAGGCAGGAGTATGACTAGTAGATCGATGCACTTTTGCCATTATGTACTGCCTTGTTTATTTAGATCTATGCTCTCCGTTTAGATTTAGATCCAATCTTGCCATTATGTGTACTGTGCCTTGTTTATCTATCGAAATGCATGTCCCCCTCCTAATGTGAATGCATACTTTGCAGCGTCGATGCCTGACCTCATGTGGCCGCCGGCATGTGCGAGTCGCAGAGCGGCAATAGGAAGATGGACTGGCGCTTCGTTTCTGAAATGTGTGGGCGGTCGACCTTCAAAAATAGGAGGGTAGAGAGTGGTTGGACATTAACGCAGCCGCCTAATGTGAATGCTGTTTTTTGTTGGGAGTTGTGCAACGGAGACGAATATCGTGGCCGGACATTAAGCGCAGCTTCTTCTACCACCAGCAGAGGTCTTCTACTTAGGTTTAGCTTGTATTTCTGATTTTGGAGAGAAAATATCTTCAACCAATATTACAAATGCGTTTGGAAATTGGTTGAGTGGAGTGGATAAAAAGACTATTTGTGGGTCTGTGGCTAGGTATTGGTCCCGGTTCGTGCCACAAACCGGGACCAATGCCCATGCGCGTGCCACGTGGCCTGTGGCTAGGTATTGGTCCCGGGTCGTGCCACAAACCGGGACCAATGCCTCCCCACGAACCGGGACAGATGCCCCCAGGTGGTTTCTGCTGCCTCGGGCAACCGAACCGGGACCAATGCATAGCATTTGTCCCGGGTTTTTGTGCGACCGGGACAGATGCCCCCTGGCCCCCTGGACGAAAGGGGTTGTTTCCACTAGTGGCTGTAGGCTGAGAGGGATGGAAGGTATTATATGAGAATGATCATGTAATAATGCCAGATTGTTAGGGCATAGTGCCTAGTATCCATTGTTAGTGTTTTCTACCGTTGTTGCAACTTGTTACGCTTAATGCTTGTCACTAGGGCCCGAGTGCCATGATCTCAAATCTGAACATGTTATTGTTTCATGAGTATAATTATGTTTCTTGATCATATCTGCAAGTTTTTTACACATGTCATTGTCCGGAACCCGAGTCCCCAAAGTGACATAAATTGGGACAACCGGAGGGGATGGTTGTGATGTGAGGATCACGTGTGTTCACGGAGTGTTAATGCTGTGCTCTGGTGCTTTATTAAAAGGAGGACCTTAATTACCAGTAGTTTTCCTAGAGGCCCCGCTGCCACGGGCTGGTAGGACAAAAGATGTTGTGCAAGTTTCTCACTGCGAACACTATGACTATATTGGAACACATGCCTATGGTTTGCGTAAATGTTTGATGCTTTATTATTATTATCTGCAATGCCCATGTTATATTATTAAATGAACTATGTTATCCATGCAATGCCCGTCCATCCATTCCCTCTATGCCTACGGTACTTCCCATACTGTTGTTTTCCGCGAATGCTACTGATGTTACTATTTTACTACCGTTGTTATTTTATTTCTACTACTGCTATAAAACTGTTACCACTGATAAATTGTTGCGAGTAAGTCTACTTTTAGGTGCAACTAAATTAAAAACTCAGTTGTTAAGGCATATAAATATTCTTTGGCTCCCCTTGTGTCGAATCAATAAATTTGGGTTTTACTTCCCTCGAAGACTGTTGCGATCCCCTATACTTGTGGGTCATCACGGTTCTTTGTTGCGATGTTGGGGCTCTTAGCCGCGGCGTCGTGGTTCCTTTCTATGTTGTCGCGGCTCCTCGCTGCGGCATCACGGTTTGTCATCCCAATATCGCGGGTGATCGTCATGGTATCGCGAATTTTCCTCGCGGTGTCGTGGGTCCCTACTTCGGTGTTGCCGTGGGGATCCTTCATCTCTCCTTCTCTAGGACACGTTTTTGCGGCAGCGAGGGGATCTTCCTCCTAGCAGTGCAGCAGCATCCGGTGTGGCGGGTTTCTGATGTACTCTTGTTGCGAGAGAGGCTCTGACCATGCCCAGTCCTCTGATCGCCTAGCGACGCTGCTACGCTCGGGGGTCGCCTTCTGGCGGCTGCGTGACTCGCGGGTACGTCGTGGCTGCAAGGACCACGGCCACGGGAATCTTGTGCACCATGTTGCCTTTTTCATCGATGATCATGAAGGAGTACTCGAGACTTTTCGTAGTTCCGCTGAGTGATTGTTGGTTCATATTGGGGGTTTTGGAGACGTATCTCCCGTTCTGATTTGGTGGGGATCCCGTTGATCCGCCGTTTATGGCCCATAGCTATCTTCTGTGCTGAGTCAAAGCATCTGCAAGGCGTTTGCGTTCGTTGGGTGCTCGTCTTGCCCGTATCATCTTCTGGTTTTTCTTGGACAGGAAGTAATGGTAGGTCGTCAGTTCTTCCTAGGTGGCGCCTGGCTCCAGCGCAGTATTGTTTTCCACCGCTTCCTTGTATTTTTTCCATGCTTATGGAGAGACATGGATCGTCCGCTACTCCGAACGTTCGGTTGGATCGTCCATGTAGACATGAGCTAGGGAAGGATCTCGAGTCTCTGGGACGAATTGATCGTCATCTTCGAGATCAGAAAACTCTTCAGCTTCTATCGAGTGGAAGTCGAGGCCGTTGAAGTAGACCGATGTGAGGCTTGACTCTGAGTTGTATTCTGAGTCGACGGGTGGCGACACCAGAGTCGCCATGCTTGGGACTGATGCAGATTCAGATTCCACGGGTGATGGGGAGTCGGGGAAGCACAGTATTCCCTCCTTGCTAGCCTTCCTGAAGGTTGTTGAACGTCGGGCGGAAGGCCGACGAATGTGGCGTCTAGTTGAAGAACCCAAAGCAGATCGTTTCCGACGAAGTCGAAGATGTGGAGCTCGGATTTTAACTTGATGCATATGAGATGGGAGAGGCCGTAGATCCAGCGGCGCCAAATTTCGGTTCCCTATGTCGACATATCTCTCGGATGACATGTTGGGGGTTTGAGAATAGGAGGCGGATGAGTGTTGTTGCATTCGACGGTTAATATGGGGCGCGATTTACCCGGGTTCGGGGCCCTCGAGGAGGTAAAACCTTTACTCCTGCTTGTCTGCATTATATCAATGGTGGTTTACAATGCAGGGTTCCCTAGTGACCGGAGATAGATTAGATCTTGAGCCAGGTGGTGAGGACGTGATCACACGCTCATTGGGAGACCGCAAGCGGAAGGCATGATGCAGTCTGGAGTAAGTTTTCCCCTAGTAAAGAACCAGAGTTTGTCGAACCAGTAGGACTTTGTATTCTTGAAGAAGATTACTTGTATTAACGACGTTGTTTATCGACGTTGAACAAGCGTGGAACCTGCACACAAGCACAAACTCTCTCCTGTCCCAACTTTCCAGAAGGTTGTCAATCTTCCGGTCTTGCTGAAAACAGGAGAATTAAACGTATAGAGTCTTGGAAAACAATTATAAGTAAAAATGGCACAAGAAGGGAAAAATTATGAAAGTTCTTAAAAGAAGGTTTGCAGTATGAGGAAAATAGGACCGGGGGCATAGGTTCACTAGTGGTTAATCTCCAAAGAAAACAAACAAGCTGGGGGAGCAAATTACAGCTGGGCAATTGACAAATCATGAACGTATAACACTATTATTATGAACAGATAGAGTTCACGGGTTCTAACATTGCAAGAATTATTTCAAGGCATATGGACTGCTATCCAACATGCATCCATACCTAAATATCCACCTCAAGAAAGATATCCAAAAAATCCCTTGGGATTAAGTTGCAGCAACGAAGTGATTGCTATTTTTGCAACACACACATGCATTAAGATTAATACGTAATGTAAGCTATGGTTCCCATCCGTAGACAGGAGCACCTCTGTTTTCTCCCTAGTGGTAACAGCACATCCTCCCTCCTGCATGTTTCTGTCACTCGAGCGCAGGCAACAAGGAGGCATGAACCCACTATCTAGCATATAAACCCTCTCTTGGAGGTGAAAACAACTATGTGGCACCGTCTGGCGAAAACGCCGCAGGCGCGAAGCGTGGTGGGCCTGCGCCGGGGGAGCATAGGGAGGAAAGGGAGCCCGGACGGTGGAAGAGCCAGGGGAAGCCGGGTCATTTGACGGAAATGGAAGGCGGCTCATTCATTCTTGAAAAAAGAGGGGGGGAGCGAGCCAATGTATCAATGAATAGATACAGTCAACGGTAGACAGACAGCGCTGCCTACACGCGAATTAGCTTCCGAGGTCGAGCAGTCTCAATTTCACTACAGGATTTGCGAATGAATGCTGGGCTGGGCCACCTCAAATGGCGTGAGCCGCATGCGGGGAGACCCGCACGTACGGTTTTCAGGGGGATCCGGCCGGCGCCCACCCGACTAGAGGGACTGAGAAATTAATCGAGTACAAAACTTATCTTCAAGCTTTACCTTATTTTGATCGTTCAGAGGGCGATCGCGGAGTCACTGAATGAAGTCCTCCCTCCCTTTCTTTCGGAGGTGCTGACCCGCTGCGAGAAATTAATCATAAACACCAGAGAGTATTGCAATGTAAAGTTAAAACTCTCTACAAATATAAGTGAAGCATCTCAGTTTGATGTGAACAAATTAATCCTAATCTCATTGTTCATCGGATCCCAGCAAACACAACATGCATAATTACATAACGGTGGTCTCGATCATGTAAGGAACCTCACGAGACTCTAAACATATAGGCATAGGTAAGAGAACAATCATCTAGCTACTACTATGGACCCGTAGTCTCGAGATGAACTACTCATGCATTTGTCCGGAGGCGATCATGGCGATGTAGAGGCCTCCAGTGACGATCCCCCTCTTCGGGAGGGTGCTGGAGTAGGACTCCACAAGCCCTAGATTGAACTTTTGATGTGACGGCGCCTCTCCGTATGTTTCATGTAAAATAACTCCGTCCCCCATGTTTTTAGGACAAAGGTAATTTATAGGAGAATGGGGACTTGAGGCGGTGGACAGGTCCCCCAGGGGCCCACCAGGCACAACCTAGGAGGGCCGGCGCCTAGTGCCCTCCTGGTGCGCCCCTGGCTCCCCTTTGGACCCCGTGTTGATCTCCGTGGATTTTCAGCCTTTTTTGAGAATATTTCCTTAAGAACTTTTCTGAAATAGAAAAACTGTAGAAAACAGCAACTGGTCTGGGGTATCTTGTTAATAGGTTAGTGTGTGTAAACATCCGGAAAACAAAGGAAACGATAGAAAACATGTGGAAAACAAAAGGTATTGGGTAGAAAACAAGCATGGAGCATAATAAATTATAGATACGTTTACAACGTATCACCAACCAAGGCTATGGTAGACTGAATTTCTATGCCCTACCCGGGTGTTCTACTAGCCTTTATATAGGAGGCTGGGTCTCGAATCCACGCCCGGGCAGGTTACAGAAAGCCTAGCTATGTCGGTTGTGCCTCCAATCCTTGGATCGCAAGTCTTGCGAGTGGGATTTGAATGGCCTTCTAGATCATTAAGGAGGCTCCTCATGATGGGATTATGTGTATAACTGGACCGGCTAGGCCCCTTGGAAGGGCTCGGGAAGTATCCCTACGTCAGGTATAATCTAGAAAGTGTAATGGAACTGAGATTGTTCAAGACTAGTACTTAACTCCTCTAGACGATAGAGAGAAACACACCCTGGGCCCTCTTAGTATCACCAATGTCAACCTATCTTTTGGCCATACACAGTGTGATTTATCACAAGGATATTGGGGATATGGATGAGAAAAGAGAACGATGTCAGTAACGAGTTCTATATGTGTTATGATCAAAGAGTATGATCAGACCAGATCACATAGTCTCAACTCGTGATATCGTTGGTATCGTGAAGTTAAGGAAATAAGTGCAATGAATAACTTAAAGGGTTCCCTCGTTATTCGTGAACACACAAGAGCCCTCATGGGCGTCCACGGTCCTGCTTTTGGTTATTGTTCGGTAAGTTTCCGAACATGTCTGTGTGTTATCGAGCCATTACTGGTCACAAGCTTAAGACATGCCAACCTTTCATTTATAGAATTAATATGTTGCTATTGATTTTATGAATGGTCGATGTTGATAAGATGTCACAGAAAAAAGTTTGGTGTCAACCGGAGTGGTTTCGGGGAATTTACTATAAGGGAGAAATTGTGCCGGTGTATGGCAGAATTTATATGAGAGATAACGGAGGACATGATATGTCCCGGGATGTTAGAAATATGTTTCTAACATTGCTAGATGATATCGATAATTTTATTTATTGGGTTCATTTGGTTCCGGAAGAGTTTTCGGCAAAAACAGAGAAAGGGGGGAGTACCGGAGGGGGCCAACAATGCCTAATTTTAGGAGCTGCCAGGTGAGCCACAGTGGCATCACATATTGGTAGATATTATCCCAATATTTTTTCTGTATTTATGTCAGTGAAAAAGGAGAAATGAAAAAGGGAAAAATGAAAGGAGAGAGGTGGGATTGGACTCTCCTTGCCGAATCCGAGTTGGGCTAGGAGGCAAGGTGCGGCCAAGCCTCTCCTAGGTCAACTAGGACGCATCTCTCCTTTGGAAACACTCCCCTCCCTCCTAATATATAAAGGACCCCAAGGCTCAAAGCAAAACACACAATTGGTTCTCAAGCCTCTCTCTCTCTCTCTCTCGTAGAATTAGAAGGTCTAATTAGAGCCCCTCTAATTGAATTAGAGCCTCTTCTAATTGGGTTTAGAGTTCCACTCTCCTGATTAGATCTAGCTCTAATTATCTCTTATCTCTCATGTTTTGAGAACTTCCAGATTCATATAGCTCTAACCACAGTTGATTAGAGCTACCAATTAGCAACGCGGGAAGGTTGTCTCTCTTTGTTGGTGCCGAGTCCTGGACGACGGAGCGCTGACGGGTTGACACGAGCGTACACGTTCACACCATAAGAGGGATTACTTCTTGTTGACGTGGCACATTCTTTGGGAGACCCCAAGAGGACGGTATGATGGAGCGTAGCAGTATTTTCTCCTAGTTATGGAACCAGGGTTATCAATCCAGTTGGACTTTGAAGTCTCTCAGTAGGCTGCTTGTTGTCTGGCGCTTCAACAAACGTGGACCTGCACACAAACACAAACTCTCTCATGCTCCCAACTTTTCAAGAAAGTTGTAAATCTTCCTGTATTGTTGAAAACTAGAGAATTAATTGTATCGAATGGTTGGAGAAGATTAAATGAAAACTGAAAAAACAAGCAAATGATGATGAAAAGTAAGTAAACATGGTTGTAATGAATGAGGAAAATAGGAATGGAGGCCATAGTTTCACTAGTGGTGTCTCTCCTAAGAACAGTAAACATGATAGGTAAAAAAATTATAGCTGGGAAACTGACAAATCATGAACTTATAGCAATACTATTATGATGAAATATAGTTCACGGGTTCTAACATCATAGGCATTACGTCAAGATAAATAGACCGCCATCATACATAATCTATTACTAAAATTCCACCTTGAGACAGCAATCCAGCAAATCTCGTAGGTATTAAGTTGCAGCAACAAAGTGATTGCTTTGTGTGCAACAGACAAATGCATTAAGAACAATACATAATGTACGCAATAATTCCCATCTATAGACAAGAACACCGATGTTTTTTACCTAGTTGCAATAGAACATCCCCCACCCATCACGTTTATGTCACTCGAGCATAGATGTAAAGGTGGTATGAACCCACTTTCTAGAATATAAACCCTCTCTTGGAGGTGCATACGATAACTTGGCCAAGGAAATCATACCCGCCGGAGAGCATTGCAAGACAAAATTTCTAAAGATATAAGTGAAGCATCTAAATATGACATGAACAAAATAATCACAATCTCATGGTTCATCAAATCCTAGCAAATTCAACATGTAGAAATTACATAACCGTGATCTTGATCATGTAGGTAAGCTCACAAGATCTAAACATGGTGGCACAAAGTGGAGAGAACACCATCTAGCTATTGTTATGGACTCTTAGTCCCAGGATGAACTACTCACACATATATCTGGAGGCAATCATGGCGATCTAGAGTCCTCAAGTGATGATCCCCCTCTCCGGCAGTGTGCCGGAGCAGGGCTCCACAAGCCCTAGATTGAAATTTCAAGGTGACGACGCCTTTGTATCTTTTTCGTGGAAAAATTCCCGGTCCTCGACATTTTTAGGGTTAAAGGCAATTTATAGGCGAAAAGGCGATGGGAGGCAGTGCCCAGGGCCACTAGACGACCCCTAGGCGCGGGTTGATGTCTACGCACGCTTCTATTCTTGTAGACAGTGTTGGGCCTCCAAGTGCAGAGGTTTGTAGAATAGCAGCAAGTTTCCCTTAAGTGGATCAACCAAGGTTTATCAAACTCAGGGATGTAGAGGTCAAAGATATCCCTCTCAAGCAACCCTGCAATTAATATACAAGAAGTCTCTTGTGTCCCCAACACACCCAATATACTTGTCAGGTATATAAGTGCACTAGTTTGGCGAAGAGATAGTAAAATGCAAGTAATATGGATGATAATAAGTGATAATAGCAATCTTAAATAAAAATGGCACCAAGCAAACATGTAGCAGAACAGGTGGAAAATGGTGTTTCAATGCTTGGAAATAAGGCCTAGGGCTCCTACTTTCACTAGTGGACACTCTCAACAATGAAAACATAATTGAATGCATAATTATCATTTCTTCACTATGCTACTCCGAACCACTCTCCGGTCGAATAACAAACACCAATCATTGCGTAGGGCTGTAACAACACTCCTTAGAGTAAGCACTTTCCCAACCAAGTAAACCCATGCTATCACCATGGGATCCAGATGGTTCCACGCAAACACCACAATTTCATAGGGTTGTCCAACACAAAATATAAACATAATGCTAAAACACACGGCGTACACACTGTCACCTTTACACCGTGATCAAAGTTTTTACGGAGATCTCATAAAAAAAACCACTTGATTAGCATAATAGATGAATAATAATATCTATGAATTCAAATAGATTACAAAGCTCACGATCACATATAGATCACACCATGGGAGAGAGAAATGAAACACATAGCTACCGGTAGTGTGGCCCCCCTCCGGGGCTCTTTGGGACTTCTAGATGCTTCCGGGACTTCCAAGACTTCTGGGCTTCGAATTTTTCAATTCCGAAAATATTTCCAGAATAGCTTTTCTGAAACTAAAAACAGCAGAAAACAGGGAACTGGGACTTGGCATCTTGTTAATAGGTTAGTCCCGGAAAACGTGTAAAAAATGCTATAAAGAAGGGAGAAAACATGAAGCAATTGGCATAATATCAACATGGAACATCAGAAATTATAGATACGTTGGATACGTATCAAGCATCCCCAAGCTTAGTTTCTACTCGTCCTCGAGTAGGTAAACGATAAAACACAATAATTTCTGAGGTGACATGCTACTATCATAAACTTGATCATTATAATGTAAAAGCATATGTACGCTGAGATCATAGAACTTCAAACACAAACATGATAAATAGATTTTTAATAATAAAGCAAAGCAATCACTTTTCATCATTAAGAGTATCTCAAATAAAGGATCACGAATAATAATGCAAAGAAAGATAAATGTTTGTTTCACGTATAGAGAAAGCATGGAAAAGTGGTATTTCGCTAGTCGTTAAGAGTGGGGCAAAACATAAATGCCAGGAAACCTTCAAAGTTCATGAGGAAGACTAGAACAAATAATTTAAGAACAATAAGATCACATCATGAAGTAATTATTGATGTTTATGGGACAAATGCACATAGAACTCAGAATGACAAAAATGCTCTCTCAACTGTGCATAAAGTTAGAAAATAGAGACTCAACATAAAAGTAAAAGAAAGGCCCTTCGCGGAGGGAAGCGGGGATCACTCATGTGCTAGATCTTTTATTTTATTAAACAGAGGTATTAAAAGTTTGACACTCCTCCCATCCATCTTTCACAAACCATGGCTAACCGAATCCTCGGGTACCTGCCAACAATCACATACCGTGGAGTAGTGTCTATATTTTGGGAGATGTATGCTAATGTCAACGAATGGTAAATAGAAAATATAGTACGTCACAAGCCAACTAGATTCACAAGAGCGGCTCCCATGGTGAAGGACGCAACTGGTGTAGAAGTTCATCCCTCTTTCTCTTTTGTTTACACAATTATGCTTTGACTGATAAATCAGGGGCAAAAATAGTGAAGAGAATTTGTTTGCATAATTTGGGGCTGGGCACCCCGCTGCCCGCTCTTCTATCATTTGGATAAGCGGCTGAAGCCACTAGTTCAGGGTGTGAAATCCAATCAACAAGTGAGATAAAGATTCTCTATTTACGTCCTCATGAGCAAAAACGGGAACATAAAGCAGGAGTAATTTTGAAGGTTTTAAAGGTAACACATGAGAAATTTACTTGGAGTGGCAGTTAAATACCACATGTAGGTAGGTATGGTGGACACAATGGGAAAAACTTTGGTTTAAGGGAGTTGGATGCACGAGTAGAGCTCATACTCAGTACATGTGGAGGCTAGCAAAAGACTAGGAGCGACAAATCAAGAGAGCATAAGAGCCATAATCATGCATAGCGACATAAACATCATTAATTAAAGCATAAGCAGTATCATAGTTCAAAAACTAAGTGGTCATGGAGGCTATTCATGACTGGTTCATAGTCATAAACATGGTGTGAGCATGCGCCAAGTCAACCAAATAAAACATTCGAAAGAGAATACCATAAATTTATGCTTCCTTATGACAAGAACAACTCATGAATATTTCAATGACATATTGAACACACTCAGCTATTTGAGGCTATTCATGCTACTAAACATCACAAGGCTTTAGAACTAAAATAACATTTAGCATGGCATGAAAAAGTTCTAGCAACAGTCTATACAAGCTTCTACTTGCACTGTTAAAAAATCTACTTTAAACAACAGTTTCTTCTTCCAACAAGCACCATAAAAGATATGTTTTAGCAAAAAAATCTCTAAATGCTACAGCAAGCAAACATGAGAGTACTCACATAACACTACTAAAACTAACAGATCTAAATAAGAGATGCATGAAAACAAAGGCTAAACGCGGTACTAGCAAAAAGTGAACACTCACAAAACAATAAGAATGAAAACTAGAGTGTTCTAAGCAATGAAAATGGGGTGTGTCTCTCTCCCACACAAGTATGATAAGATCCAACCATTTATTATAGCAAATAAAACCAAACAAAATGAAAACAAAAATAAAATACGCTCCAAGTAAAGCACATAAGATGTGACTGAATAAAAATATAGTTTCACTAGAAGTGACCTCATAAATTGTTGATGAAGAAGGGGATTCCTTGGGCATCCCCAAGCTTAGACGCTTGAGTCTTCTTGGAATTTTCTAGGATGTACCACCGGGGCATCCCCAAGCTTAGGCTCTTCACTCTTCTTGATCACATCATATCATCCTCTTCTCTTGACTCTTCTCCCGGTAGCGCTTTTCTTTAATGCCTTTCAGCTAGGCACAATGATCTTTAAAAGATGCTCACATAAGAATAAGAGTTGAAGCACAAAAAGAGGGCATCAAGAAGCAAATATAAAACACATTTAAGTCTAACCCACTTCCTACGAAAAAGAATCTTTTAGAAAAACAAGTCAACGAAGCACAAAGTGACGAGCATAGGAAAGCAAAACAAGTGCAACTTCATAATTTTAACCATAAAGAGGGGAAACTTGATATTGTTGAGATGCATAAAACTATGTTTCCCTCCCTCATAATAACTTCTAGTGGCATCATGAATAAAATTAACAACATAACTATCACATGAAATATTCTTATCATGAGCCACATGCATAAAAGAATAATTACTCTCCACATAAGCATAGTCATTCTTATTAATAGCAGTGGGAGAAAATTTAAAAAATAGCTATCATTATTATTCTCATCACCATAATCATTAAATATAGGAGGCATATTGTAATCATAATTAATATTCTCCTCAATAGTAGGTGAACTGAAAATATCATATTCATCATTGTAAATAGGTGGAACTAGAATACCACAATCATTATAATCATCATATATTAGAGGCAAGGTATCATCAAAGAAAATTTCCTCCTATAAACTTGGGGGACTAAAAATATCAAATTCATCAAAATTACCTTCCCCAAGCTTAAACTTTTCCATAGCATTAGCAATAATGGTGTTTAAAGAGTTCATACTAATAACATTGCCACTAGCATGCAAATAAAGTTTCATAGGTTTTTTAATTTTCTCTTCAAACACTTCATGTCCTAACTCAAGATAAATATTATAAAGCTCTCTCATATTTTTGTAGTTTTCAATTAAGCCTAACTAGAGAAAATAAAAAAAGAAACAAAAAGATATAATTGCAGAATCTAAAGGAAATAACTCCGAGCACTCACACCCGAGGATGTGAGAACCTTTTACCTTACCTCCCTGGCAACGGCGCCAGAAAAGAGCTTGATGTCTACGCACGCTTCTATTCTTGTAGACAGTGTTGGGCCTCCAAGTGTAGAGGTTTGTAGAACAGAAGCAAGTTTCCCTTAAGTGGATCACCCAAGGTTTATCAAACTCAGGGAGGTAGAGATCAAAGATATCCCTCTCAAGCAACCCTGCAATTAAGATACAAGAAGTCTCTTGTGTACCCAACACACCCAATATACTTTTCAGGTATATAAGTGCACTAGTTCGGCGAAGAGATAGTAAAATGCAAGTAATATGGATGATAATAAGTGATAATAGCAATCTGAAATAAAAATGGCAGCAAGCAAACATGTAGCAGAACAGGCGGAAAATGGTGTTTCAATGCTTGGAAATAAGGCCTAGGGCTCCTACTTTCACTAGTGGACACTCTCAACAATGAAAACATAATTGAATCCATAAATATCATTTCTTCACTATGCTACTCCGAATCACTATCCGATCGAATAAAAAACACCAATCATTGCGTAGGGCTGTAACAGCACTCCTCAGAATAAGCACTTTCCGAACCAAGTAACCCCCATGCTATCACCATGGGACCCAGATGGTTCCACGCAAACACCACAATTTCATAGGGTTTTCCAACGCAAAATATAAATATAATGCTAAACCACACGGTGCACACACTGTCACCTTTACACCGTGATCAAAGTGTTTACGGAGATCTCATAACAAAAACCACTTTAGTAGCATAATAGATGAAGAATAATATCTATGAATTCAACTAGATTACAAAGCTCACGATCACATATAGATCACACCATGGGAGAGAGAGATGAAACACATAGCTACCGGTAGAGCCCTCAGCCCCGAGGGAGAACTACTCCCTCCTCATCATAGGAGACAGCAACGGCGATGGAGATGGCGGTGGAGTTAATGGAGATGGCTTCCGGGGGCACTTCTCCGTCCCGGCAGGGTGTCAAAACAGAGATCTGTCACCCGAAACTTGTCGGCGGTGGCGGCGGAGCTACGGATGTACTTTGTGGAAAAGGTCGATTCCTTTAGGGTTTACGCCTCGGGGAGTATATATGGGCGAAAGGGTGATGCCAGGGGGTGGCCAGGGGGCCCACATCCCTAGGTGGCGCGGCCAGGGGACCCGCGCCACCCCATGGTGTGGCCACCCTGTGGCCCCCTCCGGGGCTCTTTGGGACTTCTGGGCTTCGAATTTTCCAATTCCGAGAATATTTCCAGAACAACTTTTCTGAAACTAAAAACAGCAGAAAACAGGGAACTGGCACTTGGCATCTTGTTAACAGGTTAGTCCCGGAAAACGTGTAAAAAATGCTATAAAGAAGGGAGAAAACATGAAGCAATTGGCATAATATCAACATGGAACATCAGAAATTATAGATACGTTGGAGACGTATCACGGGTCAAGGGCAGGTCGCGCCTGGTTGTCACCTCGTGGTTATGGGGCCTCCCTCTGGCTCTCCTTTGGACTCCGTCTTCGTTTCGGACAAAAAAATAATCTTCGTAAATTTTCAGGACATTTGGCGAATATTTTCTTTAGATCTTTTCTGAAACATAAAAACAGCAAAAAGAGAGGAACTGGCTCTGGTAATCTTGTTAATAGATTAGTCCATGAAAACATCCGAAAAACAAAGGAAAACATATAGAAAACATGGGAGAACATGTAGAAAACAAGCATGTAACATCAAAAATTATAGATACGTTTGGGACGTATCAGCATCCCCAAACTTAACTCCTGCTCGTTCTCGAGTAGATAATTGATAACATATATAATTTTTGAGGTGAACAAGTAGCCAACATAAAAATGATCAATCATTATGTAAACGCATTGTAAGCTAAGATCAAAACACTTTAACAAAGGCATGATAAATTTTATTTGAACAATGAAAGCTTAGCAACCATGTTGCACATGAAGAGTAGCACGAATAATTCACAATGAGCAATAATTCATTGAAAGTGATATACTTGTTAGATCATAGTGAAAAACATGGTAAAGTGGTATCCCGCTTGTCCTTCATGGAATAGAAAAACATAAATGTTAGGACACCTTCAAAGCTCAAGTGGTGACTAGATACAAATAATTTTAGACAAGAATACCATAATCATACTCCGATCAATATTAAATTTTGGGAATATGCACATTATACTAAGAATGACAACTATGCTCTCTTAATTGGTGCATAAAGTAAGAAGGTGAAGACTCACCCTATATCTAAAAGAAAGGCCCTTCGCAAAGTGAAGCGGGGATCACTCATGTGCTAGAGATTTCTATTTTATAAAACATAACATATTGAAAATATAATTTTGAGAGAGGTGTATGTCTATGTCAATGAATGCTAGTAAATGTTTTATTATCTTTTCATGTCAAATGGCTTCTAAAATCGGCTCTCATAGAGGAATGATAACATTCCTCTTCTATTGGAGCTGCCAGTTAAGGGCAGGAATTTCACTTGGTCTAATATGCAGAGGGATCCACTTTTGGTTCAATTGGATTGGTTCTTTACTTCATGCCAGTGGACTTTAGACTACCCTAATACTATGGTGTTACCCATGTCTAAAATAACCTCTGACCACTTGCCTTGTATGGTTAAAATTGGAACCAACATCCCAAAGGCAAAGCTTTTTCGGTTTGAGAATCATTGGGTTAGGCAACCTTGTTTCATGGACCTTGTGACTAAGATTTGGAATACTCCTGTTCTGGCCAAATCAATAACCTCCAAAATCACTGCTAAATTAAAAAACCTCAGATATGCTTTGAAGGATTGGGGAAGGAATTTATCTCAGTTAAAGATTCTTATTGATATGAGTAGTAAGGTGATTTTATTTTTTGATCAATTGGAGGATTTGCGGCAGTTGAGTGTTCCAGAATTTAACTTCAGACTTATTGTAAAGAAGCATATCAAGAATCTGCTTGCTTTGCAATCTGATTACTGGAAACAACGATGTACTATTCGTTGGGCTAGGCTTTCTGGGGAGAATACTAAATATTTCCATGCCAGAGCCACTGAGAGATTTAGGAGAAATTCTATTCCATCCATCTCGGATACTTCTGGTAATTTGTTGGTGGATCATATGGATAAAGCTGCTGCTTTCTGGTCTTGCTTTAAGAACAGAATGGGTGTTTCCTGCCCACCCATGTCTGATTTTGATTTGTCTGTTTTTCTGCCTGTGGTTGATGGCCTAGAGAGTTTGGCTAATCCTTTCAATGTTGAAGAGATTGAGGGTGTGGTTAAACACTTAAAACCTGACCGTGCGCCTGGACCAGATGGGTTTATAGGGCTCTTTATTAAACATTGCTGGAGTATAATAAAAGAGGATTTTGTCAAGCTTTGCAATGATTTTCACAGTGCTAAGATTTCTTTGGAGAGCATTAATGGATCTTTCATCACTCTGATTCCAAAGATTAATTCTCCTGAGACGGTGAATGATTTCAGACCTATTTCACTGACCAATACTTGTTTGAAATTTATCACCAAAATTCTGGCTAATCGTTTTCAAGACAAAATTTTTGGATGCATACATGCTAATCAATATGGTTTCATAAAATCAAGAACTATTCAAGACTGTTTGGCTTGGTGTTTTGAGTACATTCACCAATGTAAGCAATCTAAGAAAAGAGTGGTGATTTTCAAGATTGATTTTGAGAAAGCTTTTGATACTATTGAGCACTCTGCTATTTTGCAAATTCTGAAATTTAAGGGTTTACCCCCCTTAGTAATCAAATGGGTTAAGGAAATCCTTGCTTCTGGATCTTCTTCGGTACTCTTAAATAGGGTCCCAGGTAAACCTTTTGTTTGTAAAAGAGGTGTCAGGCAGGGGGATCCTTTGTCCCCTATCCTATATGTGTTGGGAGGGGATCTGTTGCAAAGTATTGTAAATCTGGCACTTAGGGAAGGAAGACTCAGATTGCCAATTCCAATTGGTGGTGACTTTCCTATTGTGCAATATGCTGATGACACTTTAGTCATTCTTCCTGCTGAACCGGATCAGTTATTGGTTTTTAAAGACCTGCTTAATCTTTATGCTCGTCTCACTGGGCTAAAAGTGAATTATAATAAATCGTCGATGATACCGATCAATTTATCCCAGCAGGAAACTGTTAACCTGGCTTCTGTCCTTGATTGCTCTGTGGCTTCTATGCCCTTTACTTATTTAGGCTTGCCTATGGGAACCACAAAACCGACTATCAAGGATTTTGCACCATTAATTGACAGAATTGAGAGGAGACTTTCGGCTACTGTCTCTTTCCTTTCTTATGGGGATAGTTTGGTTCTTGTGAATTCGGTTCTTTCCTCCTTGCCTTCCTATTACATGTGCACTCTTGTAATTCCTAAAGGTGTCATTGATATAATTGATAAAGCAAGGAGAAGATGTTTATGGAGAAAGGACAAGAATAAACAAAGAGTGAACTCATTAGCTGCCTGGGATATGGTTTGTAGACCCAAAAACAAAGGAGGTTTAGGGATCATCAATATCCAGATTCAAAACAGAGCTCTGTTACTGAAGTTCCTGGCAAAACTCTATAATTCTGTGGATATCCCTTGGGTCCATTTAGTAAAGAATGCTTACTATTTCCAAACAGTACCACATGCTGTCACCTCTTGTGGTTCGTTCTGGTGGAGAGGTGTTATGCAATTGGCAGAAACCTAGTGTTCCTTGTCCTCCTGTGTTTTGGGTAATGGTTCTACTGGCCTTTTCTGGAAGGATTCGTGGATGGGACAACCTTTGGCTATAAAATTTCCAAGGTTATTCTCTTTTGCCATTGATCCTCTGTCCTCTATAAGAGAAATTCTTTCATTGGCAGACCTCTCAGATGCCTTTGTATTGCCGCTTTCAACTGAAGCTTTCCAGGAGTTTACTGATCTGAGTGGCAATTTAAATAATGTTCAGTTGACTGATTCTGAGGACAGTTGGAAATGCAATTTCAATAAAGGAGTATACACCTCCAGGAATTTCTATCAGATGCAATTTGGTCATTTAAGTCCTGATGGGCCTGCAAAGTGGATATGGAAATCCAAATGTATGTCAAAACATAAATTCTTTGCTTGGTTGATTCTCAAGGATAGGATTAATACAAAGGATATGATCAAAAGGAGAAACTGGAAGATTGAAGGTACAGATCATTGTGTTCTTTGTTGTGCACAGTGCAATGAGGACTGGATACATCTGTTCTTTCAATGTGTTTTTAGCTCTCGAATTTGGAATTATTTGCAAATAAGTTGGAGTGATGACACACTTGTGCAAAATCTCGCTGCTGCCAAAAAGTCCTTCAAGGGGCCATGTTTCACAGAGATTGTGATTATTGCTTGCTGGAATATTTGGAAGCAGAGAAATGGAGTAATTTTTAAATCTGAAAGGCATTCCTTTATGGGATGGAAAGTTGGCTTTCTGTTGGATCTCCTTATGCTTAAGCATAGGTTGAGTGCTGCTTTGGCTGCTGATTTAGCTTTATATATTAACTCCTTAACTTAGTCTGGGATAGACTCTCTTAGTCTCATCTCATGTTTATTTGTACATATCTGTAACTGTAACGCTTGTGGTTGGTAATAAAGGGCTGTGGGGGTCTCCCCTGCAGTAGAAAATGTTTCAAAAAAATAACATTCCTCTTCTCCTTTGTTTACACAAGCTATGTTTGAACTGATTTCTCAGGAACAAAGTGTCAGGATATTAATTGTTATTGTTGTAATTTATCTTTTGTGGGCTAGGCACCCATTTGCCAGCTCCTTTTGCAGTACTACGGACAAGCACATTATTCATGAAAGTCCATATGTGAAGCCATCCGACATGAAGAAATAATAAAGCATTTAATACTTCCTCATGAGCTAAAATAGGAACACAAAACAAGGTTTAATAATTTAAAAGGTTTTAAAGGTAGCACGCGAACAATTTAATTGGAATGGTAGGGAAATACCATGTATGTGTAGGTATAGCGGTCACATTAGAATATCTTTGGTTTAAGAGAGTTTGATGCACGAGTAGAGCTCATACTCGGTACAGGTGAAGGCTATCGAGAGACGGGGAGCGACCAACTAAGAGAGCAATAACGGCCATAATCATGCATATCGACAAAACATCATTGATCAAACCATAAAGTGATATTACGAGTATAAAAATAAATGATCATCAAGGCTAACGGTTACTTTGTTTATATTCATAACATGGTGTGAGCATGCTCCAAGTCAATCCAAATAAATCTTCAAAGCAGAATACCACAATACCATTCTTCATTATGATCAAGAACAACACATGATTTAATTTCAATAGCACATTAAGTACTCTCAGTTATTTAAGACTAGTCATGACGCATCATAAATTACTAAGCACACAGTTAAAATAACACCTAACATGACATGTCAAAGCCTAGGCACAGTCTAAACAAGCTTCCTTTGCATCACTATAGGCATGCAATGTTTTTCTCCCATCCAACACCAATCAACTTATTTGAAGAAAAAAAATCTTAACAAGTATTCATCAAATACTAGGGAGCTAATAATATATAAATATTGCAAACTAACAAGCCCTAAAAAATATGAAAGAAAAACAAGAGCTAAAACCAACAGTAACAAAAACTGAACACTCACAAAGCAACAAGAGTGAAAACTAGAGTGTTCTAAACAATAAAATGGATCCAACCATTTATTACTAGCAAGAAAACAAAAAAATGAAAGAAAAATAAAATGACGCTACAAGAATAACACATGGTATGTGAAGAAATAAAAATATAGTGTCCTGAAAGGTGACCTCATAATTTTGTTGATGAAGAAGGGGGTGCCTTGGTGAACGGATCATATGGGCACCTAGAGGGGGGTGAATAGGTGCTACCTCCAAATTTTAATACTTTTTTATTTAGGCTTGACACAACTCTCTAGATATGCAACTACGGTAAATTTACCTATGTGAGGACATAGCGGTAACGGTTGTTTTAGAAAGCACCTCTGCCTTTCCCGAAACTCAAACAACCTACTATACTAGGCTAGGCTGGCTAATCCAGACTAAGAAGATAGCGAGAAAACGACTCCTCAAGACGAAGTAAGGGCGGGACCATCTTCTTTTCTGACCGTTTGGAGCTTCTCACAAGGCCTAAACCTTCCTGTAATCCATGGAGCTTCGTCAGAGCCTTTTCCTTCCCCACAGGCCAGAGCTCAATTTACCTTCGCCACAGCTCTAAAATAAGGAGAATCAGACAAGGATTACACTAAGCAAGATACAAACATAAAGTAAAGCTAAATGATAGAAGGAACCGAGGTAGAAGCACGCGGAGACAATGATGTATTCCCGAGTTCCTGCTTGTTAGGGGAGTACGTCTAGTTGGAGGGGTGTGAGTTTCGCCACGAATGCCTACTCAACACCACAAATGCCTCACCCTATTATCCGATGAACCTCGCCACAAAGGACTAGTTCACCTTCCACTATTGGAATCTTTCAAGGCGGAATCCGGAGCCTTTACAATGAGCTTGAGCCACACACCCATAACCTAATTGGGGGATCTCAAGAACACCAAGAATCTGCTACAAGAAACACAAGCAAGTAACAAGAGGTCTAGGTATTTCACAAGGAAACCCTAGACACAAATCCCTCAAGTGAATGAGGGGGAAATGAAGAACGACTTGGTGAAGTTGTAGATCGGGGCCTTCTACTTCAATCGCCTGAAGATCAACGAGTTTGTGTGCATGGATTAGGAGAAATCTAGCTTTTAGGTGATCTCATTAATGGTGGACTTCAATCCTGGATGAACTAACTCTTTGGAGAAGATGGAGGGGGTATTTATACCCCTCCCGATTTCTACCCGTTGTAGGATGGCTAACCCCGGAGTCTCCGACCTAGGGTTGGAGTCTTCAAAGATTTCGGGGATACTATGATGTTACTTTGGAGGGGGCATCTGCAAGATTACACCAAAGAGCGAAACCGTGGGCCAGAGTCTCCGGGGACACTCCGACCTTACTCCGGGGGGGGCTCTATGAGATTTCACCGACACGCGGAAAATGGGGGCCAGAGTCTCGGGGGTTACTCTCTCCTTACTCCGGAGGGACCTTCTGCAAGAATTTGCCAAAGTGCAGACATGCTCTAAAGATGGAGACCGTAGTCTCCGATGGGAGTGGCCCTGATACTCCTTAGGTGATCACCAGTGTTGTTTTCTAACACACAAAACCAAACTAGGAAGAACTAAAATGTTCTTTCACTTTGGTATCCCCAAGCTTTGACGCTTGTACTTCTTGGATATTTCTTGGGGGTAACATGGCATCCCCAAGCTTAATATTTTGTCCATCCTTCACCTTCTCGTATCATCCTCCTCTCCTTACAATTGAAAACTTCCTCCACAAAAAACTTCGCACAATCTTCATTAGCGGGGTTAATGCATCAAATAAATTAATACTCTTGGTTCAGTTTTAACACAAGACAAACACTCAATTTAAATATTAGATACTATCATACCTTCTTTTAAAGCTCTCACCCCAAGAGAACATAAAAAAAATATTAAGAGGAAAATGCAAACAAAGGCAGAAATCTGCAAAACATAACTAACTATAAAGATGATTTTTTTTAGGCACTTCTGTGGCTCACATAAGAAAATGTTCAATTAATGAAAGTTGGATAACAACCTGGGCATTTGTCCATTTTTCAGAATTTTCTTGCACTCTGGTTGGGAGATACGAATTTTACGGTGAAGCAAACAAATCTGGATAGAAAACAACAAATTGCACTATCTTTCAAATAGAGGTTACTCTTGGCACAAAATCAAAATAAAAAGGATAAGGAGCGATCCCAACATATGTAACAAATTCCAAGACTCAAATAAAACACAATCAAATAAGATAAAACAAGGTGGGTTGCCTCCCACGAGCGCTTTTCTGTAACATCTTTTAGCTAGGAAAAAAAGCAAGAATCAATGATTTTTCTCCCTTACCATTCAAATCAAGGTAGTCCAATTCATCATATAAGCATTGTATTTTCCACACACATGGCTCAAAATTTCCTTTTTCATTTCTTTTAGCTTTACTATTTTCACGAAAATGATTCTCACGAACAATATGTAACATCCCAAGTATGAAAACCACCCCTAGAATGTTTGCTTCTTGTTTAATTTTTGTTTTGCATCATGGCATCTTAATCATTGCATTTGTTTTCCATTTGTTTGCATCTGTTTTCCTTTGTTTTACCAATTGAAATTCAAACAATATTCAAACCTTTGTTTCATACTTGTTATGTTACAATTTTTCCAACTAAAAAGTTCAATCAAAACAACCATTTTGTTTCCATTAAACCATAAGGTTCAAACTATTTAATTATGGCTTTTAATAATTCACTTAATTCAAATGATTTTCAAATTCAATTGCAATTACAAACAGCACCCAATTAGAAATTATGAAAATTACAAAGCATTTCTAATCCTTTTGTTTCCATTTAAACTAAAGGTTCAAGCCATTTAAATATTGTTTTCAATATTTCACTTAATAATCAAATTCATTCAAATTTGAATCAATTACAAATAGCACTTTTATTTTGAAATTTTGGAAAACAAAACTTGTCAAGTGGTTGCTGTTACATAATTAATCAGTACCAAAATTTTCTAAATTTTTCTAAGCCCAAAACTCATCTATTTCTTCCTATTTTCATTTCAGCAAAAAAAAGAAGAAACAGAAAAATTAAAAAAAGAAAACGAGGGAGAGAGGCAGTGGGCAGGCCCAGCCCACCCAAAGCAGCCCACTGCCACTTACCCCTTCGCCAGCTTCTTCCTCGCGTACGGCAGCGCATCGCGCCTATCCACGTCGACGCCGTCGACAGTGAACGGCCGAGCTCGCGCCCCTATGCCTATATAGCCAACCCTAGGTCCCCGGAGCGCTGCCCTAGCCACCTACCACTCCTCCTCCCTCGCAGAGCGCCGTCGCCCCCCTCTCTCTGCCACTAACCCCTCCTCCCTGAACCTCCGCAACCACCCCGAGCGCCGCCGTGTCTGAAACCATGGAGATCGCCGCCGCGTGGTCGCTCCTCCTCCCTGGCTGACCACGGGAATCAGTTCCCCGTAGTCCCACCTTCGTCCCCGACATCTCCGTTGAGCCCGAGGGGGCCTGGATCTCCGCCGCCATCCTCGCCGCTGTCGGCGACGTCCACCTCGCCGTCGAGTTCCCCCTTCTGTCCCTCGAGGTGATCACCTCCTCCTCACCACCCTCCTGCTCCTTCTCTGATGCACGCACGCGCACCTCACTACGCACACTCAGCACAACATCCTCATCAGCACGTTAGCTCGCCGCCGGCGATCGTTCTCCGTCAGGTTCAGAAAAGGTGCAGGTTTTCGTCAGTTTCAGTTAGCGAGCACGAACTGAAGAATAACCTCACTGCGCAGCGTATACTGACAAGAACACGTTCGCTACTGCAGCGGTAGCACACAGCGCACGCACGCGTTCGCTCGCGGGTTCGAGCCCTGGCGCTCGCGAATAAACCCAACCTTTTTTCGCAAGGGCTGCTGACAGGCTGGCCCCTTCTGTCAGTGGCCTGTGCTGCCACGCGAGCACACGCGGGCCACCGTGGCCCAGGGGCCCTCTGTCAGTGGCTAGGGCTAGCCACTGGAGAGTAAAACTTGTTTTTCAGCCTTTTCTTTTTCAAATTAAGTCCTTTTTATTCACAGAGTGATCCCTCATTTTAAATTGCTAATAACTTTTATTTTATAAATCCAAATAATAAAAAAAAATATGTTTTTTGAACCAAATTTAATTCTCTACCTGTTTATAACATTTGTATTCTGTTTTGAATAATTCAAATGCATTCAAATTTCAAATTCAAACAATTCATTTAAAATTTGATTAATTGCATAACTAATTCATACTTAATCCAAATAACATAAATTAAATATGTTTTTTATGCTATTTTGAACCACCTTTTCAAATATAAATTTTGTTTCATGATTTGAATAATTAAAATTGCTTAAATAATTTAAACTTTGTTTAAATCATTTAAATTTGCTAAATTCATAACTTGCTCAAATTAAATTATTTTTGAACATGTAAAATATGTTTTCAAACTAGAAAAGTATAACCTTTTCAAATATGAATTTGAATTTATGTTTTGAACAAATAAAATTAAAATAATATTCAAACTTGTTTTAAATTCATTTAAAACTTGTTTAATCTTGTTTAATTCATAATTAACTCATTGTAATTTCTTTTTCAATAATTGAAACATGTAATCCACTTAAAATTTTGTGTTCTTTTCAAATATGAACTTTGCTATCTGTTTTGAACAATTTGAATTGGTGAAAACAACAAATACATGTGTAACACCTTTAAGTAACCAAAATTCCCTAACTTAATAAATAAATTTCTAAACTTGGTAAACCTTATTTTAAATTGTTTCTATTGTTGTTATTTTTCTGTTTTCCTCATCCATGCATCATACTAAACCACTTTCACCTGTTGGTTAGTTGTAAAACAATTATTCCAACCTTAAATCATGGGCTTTTCATATGCAACTCAAATTGCATGTGGGTCCATTTAATCATGTTGTTACTATACCAATTAGTTTATTTTGATGCATCAATTAAATGGTCATGCATCATCCCATGATTGTGCATTATGCCATGTTATTGATTGTTTGTCTCTTTGCGTTGTTTGTTTGCTTCTTCTCGGATAGACGACGACGTTGAGACAGACGAGGTTTACGACACCCCTTCTGAGGAGTTAGCCTAGTACCAGGCTGCTGAGTTTGCAGGCAAGTATTCACTCACATGAACCATTGTGTTCCTTTCAACATTGGTTACCGATACTTTCCGTTGTCTTTTCTGCTAGCCATATGTATCGTTGCTTATGTTACGAACCTATCACATGTTATCCTTAACCCTGATATAGCCTCACCTCCACACCTATAACCCCATTGTTTGTTGCCCGTGTCTTACTAGCATGCTTAGGGTTGTTTTGCTCGAGTCTGTTACCCGTTACTTTCTGTTATTATATTCTGGGGCTCGATGTTAAACAACAACCTGTTAATTTTGAGGTAATAATAATTTGCTGATAAGGCACCGGCAGGAGGCCCGGCGTGGTTTTGAGGCCTGCTAGTGTCGACCCTAATTAGGAAAAGGGTCTTGTCTACTGATCCATGATGAGCGCACTATCCGCATGTGGGAAGCGTGTATGGGCGCCCCCCTCAATTTGATTCGATTCGCATCTCGTCCAAATCACCACACTTAGTTCGGGCTTTCCATTTGATGCACTCATATGCAGGTACGAACCCGAGGCCAGGGTGGAACTTTTGTAGTCGGCATTTAGGGCGGCGTGGTCTTAGAGTGCTATGAGGGTCCCCTTTTCTTCGTGGGGCTCGATTAGCCGCGCACGCACAACACTTGGTTCTTTGGGCTTGATGCGAAGAAGAGTTGAGTTGTGTAGAGTGCCTCGCTTGGTGGGTTTGATTCCCGTCTGGCGGGATATTCTTACGTGTACGGCCAAATTGGTGCACCCCTGCAGGGATAAATCTTCTCGAGAAGCCGTGTTTTCCGCGGTTATGGTTAACTTGGTGAAAGTACTGGCTAACAAGTACTCAGAACAACTTACACCTAACTAATGATAACTTGACTAGTAATAGCTTTATTGCCACAATAACTTGATCCATCATTAATCCAACTGTGTGAGTTATCCTCGGGTTGCTTCTTTGGATAAGGGGCGAGATCCAGGATGGTTTTTGTTGGTGGTTAGTTGTAGTTGGTTACGATACGCTATCTTATCCCCTTTCTGTTAGCCGGAAGTTGTAGCATGTTCTGTAGTTGGTTAGTGCAGCCAGCTACCGCATCTTTGTATCTTCTTTTCTTCCGTTGAACCCAAAGCATCTGTGCTTGGTGTTGACGGGTTACATTTTGGTGAACTGTGAGTCTTGCTTGCCAGTACGTTTATGTACTGACCCCTTTGGGGATGTGGTTTCCGCAGACTACGCTTACGAGGATCCCCGTGATGGCTACTACGTGGAGTTTGACGAGGCTGCTGACGAGTAGATAGCGGACCTGGGCAGGATCCGAGACATCGTGGATGGGCTCCGTCTTTTCGTTTCCGGCTTCTTAAGCCTATTTGGATTTTGTCTGTACTCAGACCCTTTGAATGCTTCCGCTGAGATGTAATGATGATATGTTGGGACATGTGTCCTCTGGATGATTGTATTTGCTATCTCTGCTCTAGTGAGAGCTATTTGCAACTTATTTCTATTTATTTGTGTCTTAGAGATATGTTGTGCTATCATTCTGTTAAACGTCGTTGACGTACCATGTGTGTATGGTATGAAGTACGTCAATGGTACTATCCTGATTTCTATGGGATGGTTTACGTAGACGATGAACAGTAGGGGTTGGTTGTCACACATACGTGTGTTGGCCTACTCGTAAGAGATGCGGGTGTCGGTAAGCCCCGTAATCCAATCAACTACTGTTCAACAGAACTGCGAGTATCCTCTAGAAGTCCGGGTGCGACAAATGGTATCAGAGCCTGTCTGCCTGTAGGATCCCTTTTACTGGTCGCAGTTGAGTCTAAAAACTATTTTGTAGCTATATAGGAAAAATGAAACGTGAGAGTAGGAATTCTGCCATTTTATTTCTTTCCCCACCCACCCTCCCTTTTCTGGTAAGGAAGTGCAACGTTGTTTTCTCTTCTCATCTAAACTTTCAAGTTAGGGTTTCTCGAATCCTGGTTTCTCTGGGATAGTTATATCTACTAGACCATAGGAATGGAGGTGGTTGTGACATGATTTATCATGTTGCCTACTCATGATTGAGAACGGAGGCGTGTAAGCCCCGGAAGCAGATCCTATATTCCTTAAGCAGTAGATATTTATCCTTTAGAAGCCCGGATGGGGTTTTCCGTAGTACCTCAGGAGTTTTGGTCTCGTGTTTCCCGATGTTGCTTCGATATCCTGTTCTTCTCAACATCCTTTTCGTCCATTGAAACCTTGTTGTTGCTTTCCACTTCAATTCTTCTACCGGCGTCTAATCAAAACTTTCCCGATCATCTGCAGATGGATCTCAGGTTCTACCCGCAGGTGGTTCGGATGACTCGTTGTGAGAGCACCGCCGGTTATCCGGAGATGCTGAGAGACATGGTCACTTATCTGGGGTTCCGTTGGGCACCAGAGTACCAGGTCTACGAGGAGCAGCGAGAGTTTGACCAGACCTACTACCAGGCTATCATCTACATTCTGTCAGATGATGGCATGAGCGTTGTCCACCGCTACGAGGCAGTAGGTTCCACAGTGGATATGGCTGTGCAGCAGGCAGCTTACGTGAGTCTCACCGTCCTTCGTGCTGACTACTGGGGATTTGACGATTCTATCTATCGCCACATCCCCCGTGGTTACATCACTTCGGAGGGAGCTCACTTCACTCTCTACGACAACCTGGATGTCTACGAGCATGATAACTCCAGGCTGCACACCACCGCTCAGTTTGTGAGGCACAGTGACGCAGTTGCCAGCACACTATCTCAGGAGTTGGCTTCAGTCAAAGAGCAGCTCTATCTTGCTTTGACTCGTCTGGCGACTTACACCACAGACTTTGTTGGAGATGAGCGCTTTGCACGTTTCGATCAGCCAGTTGGTCGTCGTCTGCCAGATGCTGGAGGTTACGAGCCGATCAGAGGTCCACTCCTCAACCTTGGTGCTGGTTACACTGGGATTCCACGATTTGGAGCACAGGGAGTCGACGCTATGTACTTCACCACACCTAGAGTCGCTCTCAGACCACGTCAGATCTATGTGGATCGTCGTTCTACCTACTTTCGTGGGCGTGCTCCTCACCGTACCTCTCATCGTACTACTCACCGCCGTCCTGCGTGATGAGCATGGGAGTACCGATGTATCCATTCTTAGCTATGTTTATTTATCCTTTGGCATTCGAACCATTTATGGTGTGTTGGATATTCTGATGTATTTGAACATGTGATGATGTACCTGTTGGTTATCTATTCATGCGTCGGAATAATCTCTCTTTCGGTTACCAAGTCTATCCTTTTCTGTTGTTGTGCTAAAATGCATTTCCATTCAGGATGCCGCCAACAAGGAACACCCCGCCTGAGCCACCGCCAATCACGGAGCTGTTGACTCAGATGACCCAAGTCATGGCACAGATGGCCTAGTTCCAGACTAATCAGCACAACAACCAGAATGCTCCACGAGTCAGTATCAAGGAGTTTCTGAGTCTGGGCCCAAGAGCTTTCATGGCAACACGCGAGCCTCTGGATGCTGATGACTGGATCCGTGAGATAGCGAGGGCTCTGGAGATTGCTCACGTCGCTGAGGAAGACAAGGTCAAGTATGCCTCCTACCTACTGAAGGGTCAGGCAGCTACTTGGTGGGAGAACTACCAGACCATGAGAGCTGGCTACCCAATCACCTGGGGTTGTTTCAAGGAAGCTTTCCTGAAGCACCACATTCCAGATGGTCTCATGGAAAGGATGCGTGAAGAGTTTTGCTCACTCAAGCAGGGCAAGCTGGACGTCATTGGCTATCAGAGTGAGTTCAATCGCCTCGCTTGTTACGCTGGTGATGAGGTGTCCACTGAGGCTAAGAAGATGGCAAGGTTCCGCAGAGGTTTTAACCCGGAACTCAAGTACGCCCTCACCAACATCAAGGCCAACAACTTCGAGGAGCAAGTGAACACCGCGCTCAATGAGGAAAATGGGCGCAAGGCGTTCGAGGAGTCTCGGAAGCACTCGCGTGAGGGTGGTTCCTCTTCCAACATGACCACCCCTCCGCAGAAGCGCCGCATCTGGGTGCCAAATGGTGCTGTCACTCGGGCTCCATACGCCCAAGCTTCTCCAGGCTTCGCTCCCCGCCCACCCAACCCTGCTCACATGCAAGGTCAGAGGTTTTCAATGGGACAGCCAAGGCCAGATACTCCCCGTGTCGTCACTTGCTACAAGTGCAAGCAGACGGGGCACTACGCTGACAAGTGCACGCAGAGGCAGCTACCTCCACCACCACCTCGTCCCAACACAAACTAGGCAATGGTGCGTGCTCCCCCGCCTAAAGCCTTCAACTCCAACAACAGGCCTGTCGGGAGGACCGCAAGGGTGAATCATGTCAAGATCGACAAAGCTGAGGAAGCTCCTGACGTCGTTCTCGGTACATTCCCCGTAAACTCTTTTCCAGCTAAAGTGTTGTTTGATACCGGGGCATCGCATTCTTTCGTGTCAAAGATCTTTGCGACAGCAGTTAAACTCCCCTTTGTTGGTTTGGGTTCCCCGCTAGTAGTAAACTCCCCTGGAGCAACTATGCAAACTTCCAAGATCAGTCATGAAAATCAGATTCTAATTGGAGGTCACATATTCCTTGCTTCTCTCATACTGCTTGGCAATTCTGACATTGATGTCATTCTTGGCATGGATTGGTTGAAGGCCAATAAAGCTACGATTGATTGTGCTCAGAAGTCAATAACTCTGTTCCACCCTTCTGTCCAGATAGTCTATTCTCCAAATGAATCAAGTTCCATTCAGCTTTACACCCTCGATGCAAAACCTCTACCTCTACTTGAAAATGTTCCGGTGGTTTGTGAATTCCCTGACGTCTTTCCAGAAGAGTTGCCAGGGATGCCTCCGGAAAGAGCAGTTGAGTTCGTGATCGAGCTTGAACCAGGTACTGCTCCAATCTCTAAGCATCCATACAAGATGGCTCCTCCTGAACTAAAATTGTTGAAGGAGCAAATCGATATGTACATGGAAAAAGGTTACATTCAACCTAGTTCCTGGGCTTGGGGTTGCCCAACTCTGTTCGTTGCAAAGAAGGATCAAACAAAGAGACTCGTTGTTGACTATCGTCCTCTTAATGAGAAAACCATCAAAAACAAGTATCCAATTCCTCGTATCGATGATCTTTTTGATCAACTTGCTGGAGCCTCAATATTCTCCAAGTTGGACTTGAGGATGGGCTACCATCAAATAAAGATCAGAAAGGAAGATATTCCAAAAACAGCTTTCACCACTCGGTACGGTCTATATGAATTCACCGTCATGTCCTTTGGTCTCACCAATGCACCGGCGACATTCTCTCGACTCATGAATTCTGTCTTCCATGAATACCTCGACAAGTTCGTTGTGGTATATCTTGATGACATCCTTGTCTACTCCAAATCTGAGGAAGAGCATGGAGAACATGTTCGTCTCACTCTCATGAAACTTCGCGAGCATCGTCTGTATGCCAAGTTCTCCAAATGTGAGTTCTGGATTCCAGAAGTTGCTTACCTGGGTCATGTTATCTCAGCCAAGGGCATAGCCATTGATCCAGAAAAGGTTAAAGCAATTGTTGATTGGAAACCTCCTAAGACGGTAAAGCAAGTAAGAAGCTTTCTTGGCTTAGCTAGCTATTGTCGTCGTTTCGTCCAAAACTTTTCCAAGATTGCCAAACCTCTCACTGATCTCACAAAGAAGGACAAGAAGTTCATTTGGTCTCCACAATGTGATGAAAGTTTCAATCTCCTGAAGACTAAACTCACTTCCACCCCAGTTCTGGTTGGCCCAGATACTACCAAACCTTTCCAGATATTCTGCGATGCATCTCTCCAAGGTCTAGGTGCAGTTCTTATGCAAGAACGTCAAGTTGTGGCTTATGCTTCACGTCAGTTGAATGCACATGAGCAAAACTATCCCACACATGACCTAGAACTTGCAGCAGTTGTGTTTGCCCTCAAGAAATGGAGGCAATACTTGTTGGGTAATCGCACTGAAATCTTTTCCGATCATAAGAGTCTGAAATACATCTTCACTCAACCAGATCTAAACCTCAGGCAAAGGAGATGGATTGAAAAGATTAAAGACTTTGATCTTACCATTTCTTACACTCCAGGCAAGGCTAATGTTATGGCCGATGCTCTCAGTCGCAAGTCGTATTGCAATAATCTCATGATAATGGAAAGCCAACCTCCACTTCATGAAGAATTCCAGAAGCTGAACATTGGTCTTGTTCCTCAAGGCTATCTTGCTAGCTTGACAGCCAGTCCAACTCTCGAGGACAAGATTCGTTCTGAACAATTTCGTGATGCTGAAATCAAGAAGATGGTAGAGCACATCAAACAAGGCAAGGAGAAATTTAAGTCCTTCTCAATTGATGACAAGGGAACTGTGTTCTTCGAAGGACGCATTGCAGTTCCTCAAGTTAAAAGTCTCAAAGATGTCATTCTCAAGGAGGCTCATGAAACTCCTCTCTCCATACACCCTGGAAGTACAAAGATGTACCAGGATGTTAAGACACTGTATTGGTGGCCTGGCATGAAACGTGAAATTGCTCAATACGTTTCTGAATGCGACGTTAGTCAACGTGTTAAGGCAGTCCATCAGAAAACAGCCGGTCTACTCCAACCTCTGAAAATTCCTGAGTGGAAGTGGGACATGATTGAAATGGACTTCGTCACTGGTTTTCCAAAGTCCAAGAAGGGCAACGATGCAATCTTCGTTGTTATTGATCGTCTCACTAAAGTAGCTCACTTCTTTGCTGTCAAAGAAACAATCTCAGCTAGCCAGTTAGCAGAGCTCTACACAGCAAAGATTGTTCCTCTTCATGGTGTTCCTTTGGAAATAAGCTCAGATCGTGGAAGCATATTCACTTCTCATTTCTGGAAAAGCTTTCAAGAAGCATTGGGCACCAAACTTCTGTTCAGCACAGCTTATCACCCTCAGTCTCAGGGGCAAGTCGAAAGAGTCAATCAGATTCTCGAGGATATGCTCAGAGCATGTGGTCTCTCCTTTGGCAAGAAATGGGAAGAATGCCTTCCATATGCTGAATTCTCCTACAACAACAGCTTCCAGGCAAGCCTAGGCATGGCTCCATTTGAAGCTCTCTATGGCCACAGATGCAGGAGTCCAATCAATTTGTCTGGAGCTGGTGAACATTCACTCTTAGGCCCTGACATTGTTAAGGAAGCCGAACAGAAAGTTCGCATCATTCGTGACAATCTCAAGATTGCTCAGTCTCATCAGAAAAGCTACTATGACAGCAAGCACAGGGATATGATCTATGCACCTGGTGACAAGGCATATCTCCGTGTAACTCCCCTCAGAGGCACTCATCGTTTTGGTGTGAAAGGAAAACTTGCACCAAGATACATTGGTCCTTTCAACATTCTCTCAAGGCGTGCGGAAAATGCCTATCGTCTTGAACTTCCAGAAAAACTATCCAAGGTGCACGATGTGTTTCACATGTCACAGCTCAAGAGGTGTTTCAAAGATCCAGATCGTGCAGTTGATCATGATTCCATCGAACTGCAAGATGATCTCTCTTATGAGGAGCACCCTATTCGTATTCTCGATGAGACCGAGCGTAAGACTCGCAACAAGAGCACACAGTTCTTGAAAGTGCAGTGGTCCCATCATTCCGATAAAGAGGCAACGTGGGAGACCGAAGAGGATCTTCGCAAGAAGTATCCGGACCTTTTCATTTCTCAGTAGGAATCTTGGGGCGCGATTCCTTCAAGGGGGGGCGTTTTGCAACATCCCAAGTATGAAAACCACCCCTAGAATGTTTGCTTCTTGTTTAATTTTTGTTTTGCATCATGGCATCTTAATCATTGCATTTGTTTTCCATTTGTTTGCATCTGTTTTCATTTGTTTTACCAATTGAAATTCAAACAATATTCAAACCTTTGTTTCATACTTGTTATGTTACAATTTTTCCAACTAAAAAGTTCAATCAAAACAACCATTTTGTTTCCATTAAACCATAAGGTTCAAACTATTTAATTATGGCTTTTAATAATTCACTTAATTCAAATGATTTTCAAATTCAATTGCAATTACAAACAGCACCCAATTAGAAATTATGAAAATTACAAAGCATTTCTAATCCTTTTGTTTCCATTTAAACTAAAGGTTCAAGCCATTTAAATATTGTTTTCAATATTTCACTTAATAATCAAATTCATTCAAATTTGAATCAATTACAAACAGCACTTTTATTTTGAACTTTTGGAAAACAAAACTTGTCAAGTGGTTGCTGTTACATAATTAATCAGTACCAAAATTTTTCTAAATTTTTCTAAGCCCAAAACTCATCTATTTCTTCCTATTTTCATTTCAGCAAAAAAAAAGAAGAAACAGAAAAATTAAAAAAAAAGAAAACGAGGGAGAGAGGCAGTGGGTAGGCCCAGCCCACCCAAAGCAGCCCACTGCCACTTACCCCTTCGCCAGCTTCTTCCTCGCGTACGGCAGCGCATCGCGCCTATCCACGTCGACGCCGTCGACAGTGAACGGCCGAGCTCGCGCCCCTATGCCTATATATCCAACCCTAGGTCCCCGGAGCGCTGCCCTAGCCACCTACCACTCCTCCTCCCTCGCAGAGCGCCGTCGCCTCCCTCTCTCTGCCACTAACCCCTCCTCCCTGAACCTCTGCAACCACCCCGAGCGCCGCCGTGTCTGAAACCATGGAGATCGCCGCCGCGTGGTCGCTCCTCCTCCCTGGCTGACCACAGGAATCAGTTCCCCGTAGTCCCACCTTCGTCCCCGACATCTCCGTTGAGCCCGAGGGGGCCTGGATCTCCGCCGCCATCCTCGCCGATGTCGGCGACGTCCACCTCGTCGTCGAGTTCCCCCTTCTGTCGCTCGAGGTGATCACCTCCTCCTCACCACCCTCCTGCTCCTTCTCTGCTGCACGCACGCGCACCTCACTAAGCACACTCAGCACAACATCCTCATCAGCATGTTAGCTCGCCGCCGGCGTTCGTTCTCCGTCAGGTTCAGAAAAGGTGCAGGTTTTCGTCAGTTTCAGTTAGCGAGCACGAACTGAAGAATAACCTCACTGCGCAGCGTATACTGACAAGAACACGTTCGCTACTGCAGCGGTAGCACACAGCGCACGCACGCGTTCGCTCGCGGGTTCGAGCCCTGGCGCTCGCGAATAAACCCAACCTTTTTTCGCAAGGGCTGCTGACAGGCTGGCCCCTTCTGTCAGTGGCCTGTGCTGCCACGCGAGCACACGCGGGCCACCGTGGCCCAGGGGCCCTCTGTCAGTGGCTAGGGTTAGCCACTGCAGAGTAAAACTTGTTTTTCAGCCTTTTCTTTTTCAAATTAAGTCCTTTTTATTCACAGAGTGATCCCTCGTTTTAAATTGCTAATAACTTTTATTTTATAAATCCAAATAATAAAAATAAAATATGTTTGTTGAACCAAATTTAATTATGTACCTGTTTATAACATTTGTATTCTGTTTTGAATAATTCAAATACATTCAAATTTCAAATTCAAACAATTCATTTAAAATTTGATTAATTGAATAACTAATTCATACCTAATCCAAATAACATAAATTAAATATGTTTTCCATGCTATTTTGAACCACCTTTTCAAATATAAATTTTGTTTCATGATTTGAATAATTAAAATTGCTTAAATAATTTAAACCTTGTTTAAATCATTTAAATTTGCTAAATTCATAACTTGCTCAAATTAAATTATTTTTGAACATGTAAAATATGTTTTCAAACTAGAAAAGTATAACCTTTTCAAATATGAATTTGAATTTATGTTTTGAACAAATAAAATTAAAATAATATTCAAACTTGTTTTAAATTCATTTAAAACTTGTTTAATCTTGTTTAATTCATAATTAACTCATTGTAATTTCTTTTTCAATAATTGAAACATGTAATCCACTTAAAATTTTGTGTTCTTTTCAAATATGAACTTTGCTATCTGTTTTGAACAATTTGAATTGGTGAAAACAACAAATACTTGTGTAACACCTTTAAGTAACCAAAATTCCCTAACTTAATAAATAAATTTCTAAACTTGGTAAACCTTATTTTAAATTGTTTCTATTGTTGTTATTTTTCTGTTTTCCTCATCCATGCATCATACTAAACCACTTTCACCTGTTGGTTAGTTGTAAAACAATTATTCCAACCTTAAATCATGGGCTTTTCATATGCAACTCAAATTGCATGTGGGTCCATTTAATCATGTTGTTACTATACCAATTAGTTTATTTTGATGCGTCAATTAAATGGTCATGCATTATGCCATGTTATTGATTGTTTGTCTCTTTGCGTTGTTTGTTTGCTTCTTCTCGGATAGACGACGACGTTGAGACAGACGAGGTTTACGACACCCCTTCTGAGGAGTTAGCCCAGTACCAGGCTGCTGAGTTTGCAGGCAAGTATTCACTCACATGAACCATTGTGTTCCTTTCAACATTGGTTACCGATACTTTCCGTTGTCTTTTCTGCTAGCCATATGTATCGTTGCTTCTGTTACGAACCTATCACATGTTATCCTTAACCCTGATATAGCCTCACCTCCACACCTATAACCCCATTGTTTGTTGCCCGTGTCATACTAGCATGCTTAGGGTTGTTTTGCTCGAGTCTGATACCCGTTACTTTCTATTATTATATTTCTATTATGTTCTGGGGCTCGATGTTAAACAACAACCTGTTAATTTTGAGGTAATAATAATTTGCTGATAAGGCACCGGCAGGAGGCCCGGCGTGGTTTTGAGGCCTGCTAGTGTCGACCCTAATTAGGAAAAGGGTCTTGTCTACTGATCCATGATGAGCGTACTATCCGCATGTGGGAAGCGTGTATGGGCGCCCCCCTCAATTTGATTCGATTCGCATCTCGTCCAAATCACCACAATTAGTTCGGGCTTTCCATTTGATGCACTCATATGCAGGTACGAACCCGAGGCCAGGGTGGAACTTTTGTAGTCGGCATTTAGGGCGGCGTGGTCTTAGAGTGCTATGAGGGTCCCCTTTTCTTCGTGGGGCTCGATTAGCCGCGCACGCACAGCACGTGGTTCTTTGGGCTTGATGCGAAGAAGAGTTGAGTTGTGTAGAGTGCCTCGCTTGGTGGGTTTGATTCCCGTCTGGCGGGATATTCTTACGTGTACGGCCAAATTGGTGCACCCCTGCAGGGATAAATCTTCTCGAGAAGCCGTGTTTTCCGCGGTTATGGTTAACTTGGTGAAAGTACTGGCTAACAAGTACTCAGAACAACTTACACCTAACTAATGATAACTTGACTAGTAATAGCTTTATTGCCACAATAACTTGATCCATCATTAATCCAACTGTGTGAGTTATCCTCGGGTTGCTTCTTTGGATAAGGGGCGAGATCCAGGATGGGTTTTGTTGGTGGTTAGTTGTAGTTGGTTACGATACGCTATCTTATCCCCTTTCTGTTAGCCGGAAGTTGTAGCATGTTCTGTAGTTGGTTAGTGCAGCCAGCTGCCGCATCTTTGTATCCCCTTTTCTTCCGTTGAACCCAAAGCATCTGTGCTTGGTGTTGACGGGTTACATTTTGGTGAACTGTGAGTCTTGCTTGCCAGTACGTTTATGTACTGACCCCTTTGGGGCTGTGGTTTCCGCAGACTACGCTTACGAGGATCCCCGTGATGGCTACTACGTGGAGTTTGACGAGGCTGCTGACGAGTAGATAGCGGACCTGGGCAGGATCCGAGACATCGTGGATGGGCTCCGTCTTTTCGTTTCCGGCTTCTTAAGCCTATTTGGATTTTGTCTGTACTCAGACCCTTTGAATGCTTCCGCTGAGATGTAATGATGATATGTTGGGACATGTGTCCTCTGGATGATTGTATTTGCTATCTCTGCTCTAGTGAGAGCTATTTGCAACTTATTTCTATTTATTTGTGTCTTAGAGATATGTTGTGATATCATTCTGTTAAACGCCGTTGATGTACCATGTGTGTATGGTATGAAGTACGTCAATGGTAGTATCCTGATTTCTATGGGATGGTTTACGTAGACGATGAACAGTTGGGGTTGGTTGTCACACATACGTGTGTTGGCCTACTCGTAAGAGATGCGGGTGCCGGTAAGCCCCGTAATCCAATCAACTACTGTTCAACGGAACTGCGAGTATCCTCTAGAAGTCCGGGTGCGACACAATACAACCAAAATTATCCTCTAAGGTATCAAAAATTTCTACAAGTTTAAATGGCATGGGGATACTAATTTCTTCTTCACATTAAGTTTTACCCATATACTTCATCTTTTTAGTATCCAAAGTTCTCATGGTGTGTTGAATATCAAGACCATAACCAAGCAATTTATAATGATCAAAAAAATTCCTAGCCTTAATAGCTATATCCTTAAACTCCGTAAGTAAAGTTTTAGCACAAAGTTCTTCTCTTATGTCCATACTATCTAGCTTAAGAAACATTTGTTGTAATATGGGATTGATATTTAAAAATCTATCTTATATCATAGCAACTAAAGAAGCCACAAGTTCAAGTACATATTTTTCATCGAGATTACGAAGCCCATTAACATGATTGAAGAATTATTCAATGTTTTATCTTTCAATAATAAAACCACTTCCCACTTCCAGATCCTTCATAGAAAATTTAGGAATATAAATTGTAACAGGTAACAAAGAAAACTAAAGTAAGGTATAAGCAAACTAATGCAGTAAGTAAAAGACTAGAAACGAGAAAGCTATTTTTAAATGTTTATTCGCATGATCTTACATTAGCTCGTCATGATAGGTAGGTGTATGTATAATATTGCTTTAGTAGTTCATGCTTTCTTATGACTAGTATCAAATGATTAGAAACACCCAATATGATATTAGAATGTCACATGTGTTGTTTTGTTCGTAAGACAGTATATTTTGGTGGTATTCCCCTTTGAAGAACTTATTTGGATTGACTTGGCACATGTTCGCGCATGTAAGACTATAAAGAAAGTCAATTTAAGACTCTGTGATATATTATTTTCAGGGTTATAATTTTATATCCATGCTTCATTCAATGTTGTTTTGTCGCAGTGCATGATTATGACCGTTGTTGCTCTCCTAGTTGGTCGCTCCCCGTCCATTGCTAGCCTTCACACTGTACTGAGTATGATCTCTACTCGTGCATCCGACTCCCAAAAATCAAAGTTTTCCAATGTGTCCACCATACCTACCTACATGTGGTATTTCACCACCACTGCGAGTAAATTGCTCGTGTGATACATTTAAAACCTTAAAAACTATTAAACTTGTTTTGTGATCCTGTATTATCTCATGAGGAAGTAGTTTAAAGTTTTTCATGGTTTATGTCAAGCAAAGTTATTCCCCCTTATTTCACCGATGAGTATGGAATTTGTGCTCATCTAAATATGCAGAGAGCTAGTGCCAAATAATATGAACTGAAATAATAAGAAATGGCACTTCCCCATGGTTTGAGGAATGCTGGCGGGCACCCGTGGATACGACTAGCTATGGTTTTTGAAAGGGAAGGTGGTGGAAGTGCCAACCAAAAAGAAAAAACTTGAATGGAAACCGCTCTCAAAAGTCTAAAAACTTTGCTTGACATGGGTTATTATAAGTTTTTCATTACCATTCGTTGGCATAGACATACACCTCTCTCAAAATTATATTTTCAATACCTCTGTTTTATTAATAAAAAGATCTAGCACATGAGTAATCCCTGCTTTCCTCTACGAAGGGCCTTTCTTTTACTTCTATGTTGAGTCTTCAACTTCTTACTTTATGCACCAGCTAGGAGAGCATGATTGTCATTCTGAGTATAATGTGCATTGTCCCAGAGTATTATTGTTCAATGAATTTTTACAATATTGTTTCTCCTGAAATTATTACATCTAAGTCACCATTTAAGCTTTGGAGGCGCCCTTGCATTTATGTTTTGCTACACAATTACGGGAAATCGAAATATCATCTTACCATTCTTTATTATGATAATTGCAACCAAGTTGATTTTATAACTTGAAATTGTTTACTCCAAGTTATTTTTTTACTTTTCATGATCTAGAATGAGTTTGTGAACTTTATTATACTTATAGAAATTATCATGTACATGTTGAATACTGATCATGGAATATCTTATGCACGCCATATGAATTGAAAAGTGTTCTTCAAAGTTTTTTATTGCATCCATTTTGTCAATTGAATTGCTTGAGGACAAGCGATAGGCTAAGGTTAGGGGAGTTGATAGGTTGCTAACATATCTACTTTTCCAACCACTTTATTTTCCTCACATTTGCATGATTTGGATCAAACTAACACAGACTAACGATGTTTTCTGCAGAATTACCCTTGGTGTCTAGTTTTGTGCAGAAATTCAATTTCCTCAGAAAATTCCAGAAAAAATTCAAAAATTATTTTCCCCCGGAAGACTTCCGGAGCCCGAAGGACAGCCGGAGGTGGCCACTGGGCTTACAGGGGGTGCCAGCCGCGGCCCCCTCTGGCCACACCTGGGGGGCCCTGGGTGTTTGGGACCACCCCGAGGGTCCCCTTTGGCATAAAGATTCCATCATCCCCAAAACGTAGAACCCCCGAAGGATTTTTCCCGAATTGATCCGCAGCTCCGCTGGCACCCGAAACCCTAGTCCGGGAGACAGAATTTCCTGTTCTAGCACACTACCGGGGCGAGGATAGGAAGGAAATTGTCGCCATCGTCATCGTCGTCGCCTCTCCATCAACCCTCCATTTTCCCCCCTTCGATGTATGCGTAATTCCCTTTTGTAGGCAAAGATGATGGTAGGGATTGGATGAGATTAGTCATGTAATAGAACTTGAGATTGTTAGGTCTTGATGCTTAGTATCCACTATTGTTTTTTTATTATCGTTTTTGCAACTTGGAGTGCTTAATTCTTGTCACTTAGGGCCCGAGTGCCATGATTTCAGATCTGAACATGTTATGTTTTAACGAGTATAATTGTTGTTATGGATCATATCTACTAGTTGTATACACTCATTATTCTACCCGTTGTTGACTATTAATCGGAGAGGTGTCTCAATCATGTATACATTATTCACGAACCGTAGGGTGACAGACTTAAGGTTTGATGACACGATTGAGTGGATACAGAATATTGGAGAAAAGTTTGGACAACACCGGAATTATTTCGGGGAATATTGAAATAGTCATCGGAATTGTTTTGAGGAATATTGAAATAGTTCAAGGTGGTATATGTTAATGTTTGGTTAAAAAATAGTTCAAGCGGTTAAGTGTTAATGTTTGTAAATAGGATTAAAAATAGTAAAATAGAAAATGAAGTTATTTTATTTATTTATTAAAGAAAACCCTTGGAATTTTGAGTGATAATTGATGAGAGAATGAGTGGGTTGAGCGGAGATCCCACTCACATCATGAGGGGAGAGGTGGAGGCAGAAAATTTTTGTGTCTGCCTCCCCCTCCTTATAAAGAGGGGTTGGAGCTCCCTCTCCACACACAGCTTGCTGCCATCTCTCTCTCCCTCCCTCCCTCTGCTTCACCCCATGGTCATCCGCTTGGCGAAGCACTGGCTGTTCTGTTTTCTCCACCACACCATGTCATCGTGTTGTTGGAGATTCTGGTGGATCCTCTACTTCCTCTGCCCCGTTGGATCGAGGGAACGGAGGTCGTCATCAAGCAGTACGTGTGACTGATCATGGAAGTGTTTCCTGATTGCAGGGCACATCTTCACGATCTTGAGATCGATGTGTTAGACTACATCACCAACGAGATTCCATCTTTAACTCTGTGTGTCTTCGAGGGTATGTTATTCTACCACTCTCCCTTATACCCGTTCCTTACATCTTATTGATTAGATCTTGTCCCTTTGGGTGTTCTTCGCGTAGGAATTCAACAATCCCATCAGTGGCATCAGGGCAGGATCTATGAGTAGATGTTTTGTACGGGTAGAACACATAGGTGTATGCGGGCGTTGATGATCATATTATTACCTCCCTGAGTAATTTTAATCTTAGTGACATAGTGGGATGAAGCGGCCCTGGACTAACTTTACGTGTACTTGTACACAAGACTTGTCCCACGATGATAAGTGGCTAAGATGGTGTAAGGTATCCCCTACTATAGTTAAATCTAATCTACAACGGGTTGTTAATAATTTGTTTATCAACGTTGTGGATCATGTTCGTAGGTATGAACAGTTCTATCTTCGAAATCCCTAAGCCTCGTAAAATATGAAAAAATAAATTAGAGACGTCTAACTTGTTTTTACAGGTCATGTGATGTGATATGGTTAATGTTACAAATTTGATGTATGAAATGATCTCTTTTGTAAATTATTGACATATCGGCAGGAGCCAAATGGTTGTCTTATTGTTTATGGTCTACGTGTGCATATCATATCCATGTGATATGTCATAATTTTGAGGGACAATCAAGATGGAGGCGCCATAGACCTTCGTGCCATCCCGGTGGGATGATGGAGATCATACCATGTTGCACAAGATGGAGATCAGCAAGAAGGACCATATCATATCACATTATTCATGCATGTGATGTTAATCCTTGTATGAATCTTATTTTTCTTAGATCACGACGGTAGCATTATAGGATGATCCCTCTCACTTAATAATTAATGATTGATTGATCTAGATAGCAAATTATTCCTACATAGAATCCAGTTTCATGCTTGCATCCATAATACTTGATCTTCAAAAGAATATTTGGAGAATCAAGGTAATTTAGGAACTGAAAAAATTGTTTTTAGAAACAAGCAAGTGAAACATAAATTGATATCTAGAAACTAATTTGTGCCAACATGACTGAGTATGATTTCGCGTGACAATATGTGCTTATATTATTTGAATATATGCAATGATTGAAGACGCTAAAGTTTGAATCTTCCAAGAAGTTGGATGCTAATATTGTCCTATAAATTCTTTCTTTCAAGCTATAGTAGCTTCATCACAAACTTGTTACGATGGGATGGATTAAAAGTATGAGTAAAAATGTTTACCTTGCTTGAAGATTGCTAAGAGTGGAATCCAGAAGAATGCTAATAATATGGTGATATTAGTAGAACAATCAACTTCAAAGTATGATACAGTGGGTGATAGTACTATGAATAACACGCCAAATAAAATGTGTTAGTTTGACTAGAATAGTTGTATGTTGAATGATTCTTCTATAAAGGAAAGGGAATATTTAAAATAGAATTACAAAAGGTATATGGCAGAAAAGAAAATAACTGGAAAAGTGCAGCTCGGGAGTATATGCTTGATATACAAGTTATAGATGTATTGCTAGTTAACGACGTATTTTTTGGGTATTTTGATACCATATTGGTTGGTATGAATTTTCATACAAAGCAACGCAATGCAAGAAATACAAGGGCCTAAAAGGAACTAGTAAAAGATGTGGAATCAATCATGACAAGAACGGAAATAAAGTGTTATTGTGTTCAATGTCGTATCGAACCAAACGTTCAAGATTTATTTTAAAGAACTTAATAAGTTGTTATTTTGTTCCGGTCTTTTGTGAGAACAAATAAGATTGTTCAAACTATGACCATATTCCATAATTGATGGATGAGTTAATATAAATTGTGTTGGTAAAATAAACATCTATAAGACTAAATGCTAAACGTTGCGAGATGTAAAAATTAAAGAATTTCACTTAAATTGTGACACCACCATTTCAGTTCATATCAGAAAGGAAAACATGAAGGAACTCCATGTCAATGGACTTCCGGAGTCATTTTATTTTGTATAAATTGACGCTTGTGAGACCTCTTCCAAAAGATGACTAAAACACCGTTCATAGGCCAAAGTAGAATGGACGACTAATTTAATGGTTGTAACAGCCCAAGTATGAAAACTACCCCATAGAATGTTTGATTTCTTGTTTATTTAAGTATTGCATCATGTCATCATATTGTTGCATTTGTTTCTGTTGTGTTGCATCTGTTATTCTTTGTTTCACCATGAAAGTCAAACAATTTCAAATGCTTGTTTTCATACTTGTTCTGTTACAACTTTTGGAACCAAAATAACAAATAAAAACACCCCTTTTATTCTTTGGTTTTCACTTCTCAATTTGTTGCTTTAATCAAACCAATTTTCCAATCAATTAATTCGAGCAATTACTCTAAATCATTTCAAATTCAAACCAATCCTCAAAATCTTTAATCTTTTGAATCAATGAAGTGCACCACTAATTTGAATTCCTTAAATCATTCTAAACCCTAGGGGAAACCCTATTGAAATTGCTTGTTTTCCTAATATTAATGAATATTGCAAATTTCAATCAATTTGGTTTGTTTTCCAAACAGCACCCAAGTTGGGTCATAACCACTTTATAAACATTATCAATTCAACCAAATAATTTTAATTTTTTTAAATTCATAGGGGCTACCCTATAAACATGCTTCTTTTCCTTAATGGTTCATTAATATGAAAATCTCCCAAATTGGTTTCAAATACAAACATATTTTTAAATCTCAAATAATTGGACTCCAAGCATGCAATGTGGTTCCTAATTACCTAAAAGGCTTAACTAAATTTTTTTTAATTTTTTCTATAGACAAAACCCTAACTTTTTCTTCCAAAAGCAAAGTTACAAAAAAAAATAATAAAGCAGAAAAAATAAACTAGCAAAGGAGAGAGGGGCAGGCCCAACCCTTTCCCTCTTTTCTTCCCCAGCCCAATTCCCCTAGAGCCCAGTACCCCTGTCGCTTTCTTCTTCCCAGTCGACGTCATCCTGTACGTCTCCATCGGAGCCGCTCGATCACCTTCTGCCCTCCTCGATGCTCGCCGTACAAGCTCCCAGGGCCTTTATCTACCCTACCCCTCGACCACCTGCTAACCCTAGCTACCTTCCCCTAGCTATCTCCCTCCCCGCCGCCAAATTCTCCTCTCTGCTAGCCTTCGTTCTCTGAACCTTGCACCGCCACCCACCCGTCGTCAGTATCTCCACCTTCCCACCGCCACGATTCCCTCGAGGACCATCCGATGCCGGGAATGGGCTCGTGGTGGATCCTTCTTCCTCGCAGCTTCATCGCGGGTCGCCGGGAGCGTTCAGGGACCGCGCCATCGAGCTCGCCGTCGCCGGATTTCTCCTACCCGCCGCTCGCTGTCCGACTGCTTCCACGACGTCGAGCACCGAGGTGATGCGCACTTCCCTTCCCCTCTTCTGTTCGCATGTCCACACAACCGCACGAGGCACCAGCGCACAAACCCACCCCAGTGCACAGCAGCAGCGCCGGCCGGCGATCGTCGCTGCTTCCGCGTCGTCAGTCAAGTTTTCAGTCGAGCTGTTCCGTCAGGTTCAGACTGAACCTGTTTGGGTTCAGTTAACACCTCGCAGGGACAGCTCAACCATAAACCCACCCCTACCTGCTAACGAACCACGATCCACTGCAGTGGTTAGGTCCCTGCTGCACGCCCTCGAGCACCCGGGTTCGAGTCCTATCCAGGGATTTACTCCCACTTTTTTTCTCTGTAGCGCGCGCACAGGGGCAGGCCCACAGGGCAGTGACCCCTGCTGCCACCTCATCTTCTAACCTGCCACGCTGGCCACGGGCCCCTCTGGCAGTGTGTGTGTAGGGTTCCTGCACGGTAGCAAAGGATTAAAATCAAATCTGTTGTTATTTCTAATATCTTTAATGGGCAGAATAAACACCTAATTTGAAAATTCAATAACTTTTAATTTATGCATCCAATAAATACAAACTTTATATGTTTATTGCTCCAAATTTCATAATCTTTCCAATTATTCCATTTGTGTTCTGTTTTGAGTTTTCAAAATGCATTTAAATTTCAAATTTGAATAATTCAAATGCAAATTGAAATAATTCATAACTAATTCATACTGTTTTCAAATAATTCAAATAAAATATGTTTTTCACCCCTTTTTGAATGTTCTATTCAAATATAAATTTTGTTTTCTGGTTTGAACAATTTAAATTGCCTAAACAATTTAAATCTTGTTTAATTCAATTAAAAATTCTTTAATATGGTTTAATTCATAACTAAATAATCTAAAGTCCAATTTCAAAATGTGAAACATGTAATCCAACTAAAATTTGATAAACTTTTCAAATATAAAATTTGTAAATTGTTTTGCACACCCTAACTTGATGAAAACAATAATTGTTTGTGTGACATGTCTAAGTAACCAAAACTTTCCAAAAAATTAACAAATCATTTCCAAACTTGTTTTATTCCTTTTCCTTTGCATCTATCATTGTTATTTTGTTGTTATCTTGTCATCATCATCATGCATGCATCATGCTAACTCACCTACACCTGATGCTTAGTGGTAGAACAACTAATTCAACCATAAGGCATGGGTTTGCCATATGCAATCTTTGCATATGGAATCCATTTAAACTTGTGTATCATATCCACTAGTTTACTTTGTTGCATCTATTAACATGACATGCATCATATTTGATTGTGCACTATGCCATGATAATGATTGCTTATCTTTCTGCAATGTCTGTTTGCTTCTTCTCGGATACACGACGACGTTGAGACCGACGATACTTACGACATCCCTCCTAAGGATTTAGCTCAGTACCAGGCTACTGGGTTTTGCAGGCAAGTTATCACTCACATGAACCATCGTGTTCCTTTCAACATTGATTACCGATACTTTCCGTTGTTCCTTTCTGCTAGCCTTAGTAGTAGTTGTTTCTGTTACGAACCCATCACATGAATCCCTTAACCCTGATATTGCCTCATCTCCCTTCCTATAACCCATTGTTTGAGCCAGAGTCTTACTAGCATGCTTAGGTTGTTTTGCTCGAGTCTGTTACCCGTTACTTTCTGTTACTATATCTATTACGTTGTGGGGGCTCGATGATTAATCAATCAATCATGCTAATGTTACTATTAATAATAAATTTGATGATAAGGCACCGGCAGGAGGCCCATGAGAGGTTTTGGAGCCTGCTAGTGTCGACCCTAATAGGAAAAGGGTCTTGTCTACTGATCCATGATGAGCGCACTACCCGCATTTGGGAAGCGAGTATGGGCGCCCCCCTCAACTTGACCTGATTCGCATCTCGTCCAAATCGCCTCATTTAGTTCGTGTTTTCCATTTGCCGCATGCATGTTTTTGCGAGCCCAGCGCAGGGTGGAACTTTTGTAGTCGGCATATAGGGGGACACGGTCTTAGAGTGCTATGATGGTCCATTTTCTTCTGGGCTTGATTAGCCGTGCGCCCAAGGTGCTTTGGGCTTGATGCGAAGACTGGTTGGTTGTGTTGAGTGCCCCGCTTGGTGGGGTGATCTCCCATCTGGCGGGCCATTCATGAGTGTACGGCCAAATTGGTGCAACCCTGCAGGGATAATCTTCTCGAGAAGCCGTGTTTTCCGCGGTTATGGATTACTTGGTGAAAGTACTGGCTAACAAGTACTCAGGACAACTTAAACATAATGATCAATCATGTTTCACCCAATGATTAATAACTTGACTAGTAACAGTTTATTCACACAATAACTTGATTCACCTTATTTCAACTGTGTGAGTTATCCTCGGATTGCTTCTTTGGAGAAGGGGCGAGATCCAGGATGGGTTTGTTTGAAGTTATCTTTCAGTTGGTTACAATCCTCGATCTTATCTCCTTTCTGTTAGCCGGAAGTGGTAGAAATCTCTGTAGTTGGTTAGTGCAGCCAGTTGCAGCATCTTTTATATCCCCTCTCTTCCGTTGAACCCAAGGCATCTGTACTTGGTGTTGACGGGTTACACTTTGGTGAATTGTGAGTCTTGCTTGCCAGTACGTTTATGTACTGACCCCTTTGGGGCTGTGGTTTCCGCAGACCTACGTTTCCGAGGATCTACATGGTGGCAACTACGTGGATTATGACGAGACTGCTGACGAGTAGATAGCGGACCCGGGCAGGATCCGAGACTTCGTGGATGGGCTCCGTCTGTTTGTTTCCGGCCTCTTAGGCCTATTTGGTTCTTGTCTGTACTCAGACATGTTGAATGCTTCCGCTGTATTGTAATGATGTATTGTTGGGGCATGTGCCCTCTGAATGATTGTATTTGCTATCTCTGCTCTAATGAGAGCCATTTGCAACTTATTTCAATCTTTTGTGTCATAGAGACCTGTTGTGATATCACTTGTTAAACGCCGTTGACGTACCATGTGTGTATGGTTGAAGTACGTCGACGGAAGTGCCTTTGATCTCTAGTGGATAGTTTACATCGACGATGGAATAGCAGGGCTTGTGTTGTCGCGCATAAGCGCAGGCCTACCAGGAAGCTGGGACGTGGGAGCAGTTATGCCCCATAATCCAAGCATCTGCTATCCAGTTCGTGCGGTGAGTATCCCCTAGAAATCAGGGTGCGACAAATGGTATCAGAGCCTGTCTGCCTGTAGGATCCCTTTTTACTGGTCGCAGTTGAGTCTAGAAACTATTTTGTAGCTATATAGGAAAAATGAAACGTGAGAGTAGGAATTCTGTTCTTTTTCTTCTTTTCCCCACCCACCCTCCCTTTTCTGGTAAGGAAGTGTAACGCTGTTTTCCATTCTCATCTAAACTTTCAAGTTAGGATTTCACGAATTCTGGTTTCTCTAGGATGGTTATATCTACTAGACCATAGGAATGGAGGTGGTTGTGACATGATTTATCATGTTGCCTACTCATGATTGAGAACGGAGGCGTGTAAGCCCCGGAAGCAAATCCTCTATTCCTTAAGCAGTAGATATTGATCCTCTAGAAGCCCGGATGGGTTTTCCATAGTACCTCAGGAGTTTTGTTCTCGTTTTCCCCGATGTTGATATTCTGTTCTTCTCAACATCCTTTTCGTCCGTTGAAATCTTGTTGTTGTTTTCCATTTCAGTTCTTCTACCGGCGTGTAATCAAAGTTTCCCCGTTCATCTCCTAAACTCTATTCCAGCTAAAGTGTTATTTGATACCGGAGCATCACATTCCCTTGTGTCAACAATCTTTTCTACAACAAACTACCTAATTCTGGTTCCACTAAGCAATCAAATCACCGTTCACTCTCGGAATCTCAATCCAATTCTAATGGGAGGCCACATATTCCTCGTTACTCTCATGTTGATGATTCTGACATTGATGATTATTTTTGGTGTTCCATTGATGTCAATAACTCTGTTCCAACCTTATTACAGATAATCTATTCTCCAAATGCATCAAATTATATCCAGCTATACACCCTCGATACAAAACCTCTTCCTTCAATTGAAAATGTTCCGGTGGTTTCCAAATTCCCTGACGTCTACCCAAGAAGTTTCTGGACCTTTTCTTTTCTAAGTAGGAATCTCGGGGCGCGATTCCTTCAAGGGGGGGCGTTTTGTAACAGCCCAAGTATGAAAACTACCCCATAGAATGTTTGATTTCTTGTTTATTTAAGTATTGCATCATGTCATCATATTGTTGCATTTGTTTCTGTTGTGTTGCATCTGTTATTCTTTGTTTCACCATGAAAGTCAAACAATTTCAAATGCTTGTTTTCATACTTGTTCTGTTACAACTTTTGGAACCAAAATAACAAATAAAAACACCCCTTTTATTCTTTGGTTTTCACTTCTCAATTTGTTGCTTTAATCAAACCAATTTTCCAATCAATTAATTCGAGCAATTACTCTAAATCATTTCAAATTCAAACCAATCCTCAAAATCTTTAATCTTTTGAATCAATGAAGTGCACCACTAATTTGAATTCCTTAAATAATTCTAAACCCTAGGGGAAACCCTATTGAAATTGCTTGTTTTCCTAATATTAATGAATATTGCAAATTTCAATCAATTTGGTTTGTTTTCCAAACAGCACCCAAGTTGGGTCATAACCACTTTATAAACATTATCAATTCAACCAAATAATTTTAATTTTTTTAAATTCATAGGGGCTACCCTATAAACATGCTTCTTTTCCTTAATGGTTCATTAATATGAAAATCTCCCAAATTGGTTTCAAATACAAACATATTTTTAAATCTCAAATAATTGGACTCCAAGCATGCAATGTGGTTCCTAATTACCTAAAAGGCTTAACTAAATTTTTTTTAATTTTTTCTATAGACAAAACCCTAACTTTTTCTTCCAAAAGCAAAGTTACAAAAAAAAAAAATAAAGCAGAAAAAATAAACTAGCAAAGGAGAGAGGGGCAGGCCCAACCCTTTCCCTCTTTTCTTCCCCAGCCCAATTCCCCTAGAGCCCAGTACCCCTGTCGCTTTCTTCTTCCCAGTCGACGTCATCCTGTACGTCTCCATCGGAGCCGCTCGATCACCTTCTGCCCTCCTCGATGCTCGCCGTACAAGCTCCCAGGGCCTTTATCTACCCTACCCCTCGACCACCTGCTAACCCTAGCTACCTTCCCCTAGCTATCTCCCTCCCCGCCGCCAAATTCTCCTCTCTGCTAGCCTTCGTTCTCTGAACCTTGCACCGCCACCCACCCGCCGTCAGTATCTCCACCTTCCCACCGCCACGATTCCCTCGAGGACCATCCGATGCCGGGAATGGGCTCGTGGTGGATCCTTCTTCCTCGCAGCTTCATCGCGGGTCGCCGGGAGCGTTCAGGGACCGCGCCATCGAGCTCGCCGTCGCCGGATTTCTCCTACCCGCCGCTCGCTGTCCGACTGCTTCCACGACGTCGAGCACCGAGGTGATGCGCACTTCCCTTCCCCTCTTCTGTTCGCATGTCCACACAACCGCACGAGGCACCAGCGCACAAACCCACCCCAGTGCACAGCAGCAGCGCCGGCCGGCGATCGTCGCTGCTTCCGCGTCGTCAGTCAAGTTTTCAGTCGAGCTGTTCCGTCAGGTTCAGACTGAACCTGTTTGGGTTCAGTTAACACCTCGCAGGGACAGCTCAACCATAAACCCACCCCTACCTGCTAACGAACCACGATCCACTGCAGTGGTTAGGTCCCTGCTGCACGCCCTCGAGCACCCGGGTTCGAGTCCTATCCAGGGATTTACTCCCACTTTTTTTCTCTGTAGCGCGCGCACAGGGGCAGGCCCACAGGGCAGTGACCCCTGCTGCCACCTCATCTTCTAACCTGCCACGCTGGCCACGGGCCCCTCTGGCAGTGTGTGTGTAGGGTTCCTGCACGGTAGCAAAGGATTAAAATCAAATCTGTTTTTATTTCTAATATCTTTAATGGGCAGAATAAACACCTAATTTGAAAATTCAATAACTTTTAATTTATGCATCCAATAAATACAAACTTTATATGTTTATTGCTCCAAATTTCATAATCTTTCCAATTATTCCATTTGTGTTCTGTTTTGAGTTTTCAAAATGCATTTAAATTTCAAATTTGAATAATTCAAATGCAAATTGAAATAATTCATAACTAATTCATACTGTTTTCAAATAATTCAAATAAAATATGTTTTTCACCCCTTTTTGAATGTTCTATTCAAATATAAATTTTGTTTTCTGGTTTGAACAATTTAAATTGCCTAAACAATTTAAATCTTGTTTAATTCAATTAAAAATTGTTTAATATGGTTTAATTCATAACTAAATAATCTAAAGTCCAATTTCAAAATGTGAAACATGTAATCCAACTAAAATTTGATAAACTTTTCAAATATAAAATTTGTAAATTGTTTTGCACACCCTAACTTGATGAAAACAATAATTGTTTGTGTGACATGTCTAAGTAACCAAAACTTTCCAAAAAATTAACAAATCATTTCCAAACTTGTTTTATTCCTTTTCCTTTGCATCTATCATTGTTATTTTGTTGTTATCTTGTCATCATCATCATGCATGCATCATGCTAACTCACCTACACCTGATGCTTAGTGGTAGAACAACTAATTCAACCATAAGGCATGGGTTTGCCATATGCAATCTTTGCATATGGAATCCATTTAAACTTGTGTATCATATCCACTAGTTTACTTTGTTGCATCTATTAACATGACATGCATCATATTTGATTGTGCACTATGCCATGATAATGATTGCTTATCTTTCTGCAATGTCTGTTTGCTTCTTCTCGGATACACGACGACGTTGAGACCGACGATACTTACGACATCCCTCCTAAGGATTTAGCTCAGTACCAGGCTACTGGGTTTTGCAGGCAAGTTATCACTCACATGAACCATCGTGTTCCTTTCAACATTGATTACCGATACTTTCCGTTGTTCCTTTCTGCTAGCCTTAGTAGTAGTTGTTTCTGTTACGAACCCATCACATGAATCCCTTAACCCTGATATTGCCTCATCTCCCTTCCTATAACCCATTGTTTGAGCCAGAGTCTTACTAGCATGCTTAGGTTGTTTTGCTCGAGTCTGTTACCCGTTACTTTCTGTTACTATATCTATTACGTTGTGGGGGCTCGATGATTAATCAATCAATCATGCTAATGTTACTATTAATAATAAATTTGATGATAAGGCACCGGCAGGAGGCCCATGAGAGGTTTTGGAGCCTGCTAGTGTCGACCCTAATAGGAAAAGGGTCTTGTCTACTGATCCATGATGAGCGCACTACCCGCATTTGGGAAGCGAGTATGGGCGCCCCCCTCAACTTGACCTGATTCGCATCTCGTCCAAATCGCCTCATTTAGTTCGTGTTTTCCATTTGCCGCATGCATGTTTTTGCGAGCCCAGCGCAGGGTGGAACTTTTGTAGTCGGCATATAGGGGGACACGGTCTTAGAGTGCTATGATGGTCCATTTTCTTCTGGGCTTGATTAGCCGTGCGCCCAAGGTGCTTTGGGCTTGATGCGAAGACTGGTTGGTTGTGTTGAGTGCCCCGCTTGGTGGGGTGATCTCCCATCTGGCGGGCCATTCATGAGTGTACGGCCAAATTGGTGCAACCCTGCAGGGATAATCTTCTCGAGAAGCCGTGTTTTCCGCGGTTATGGATTACTTGGTGAAAGTACTGGCTAACAAGTACTCAGGACAACTTAAACATAATGATCAATCATGTTTCACCCAATGATTAATAACTTGACTAGTAACAGTTTATTCACACAATAACTTGATTCACCTTATTTCAACTGTGTGAGTTATCCTCGGATTGCTTCTTTGGAGAAGGGGCGAGATCCAGGATGGGTTTGTTTGAAGTTATCTTTCAGTTGGTTACAATCCTCGATCTTATCTCCTTTCTGTTAGCCGGAAGTGGTAGAAATCTCTGTAGTTGGTTAGTGCAGCCAGTTGCAGCATCTTTTATATCCCCTCTCTTTCGTTGAACCCAAGGCATCTGTACTTGGTGTTGACGGGTTACACTTTGGTGAATTGTGAGTCTTGCTTGCCAGTACGTTTATGTACTGACCCCTTTGGGGCTGTGGTTTCCGCAGACCTACGTTTCCGAGGATCTACATGGTGGCAACTACGTGGATTATGACGAGACTGCTGACGAGTAGATAGCGGACCCGGGCAGGATCCGAGACTTCGTGGATGGGCTCCGTCTGTTTGTTTCCGGCCTCTTAGGCCTATTTGGTTCTTGTCTGTACTCAGACATGTTGAATGCTTCCGCTGTATTGTAATGATGTATTGTTGGGGCATGTGCCCTCTGAATGATTGTATTTGCTATCTCTGCTCTAATGAGAGCCATTTGCAACTTATTTCAATCTTTTGTGTCATAGAGACCTGTTGTGATATCACTTGTTAAACGCCGTTGACGTACCATGTGTGTATGGTTGAAGTACGTCGACGGAAGTGCCTTTGATCTCTAGTGGATAGTTTACATCGACGATGGAATAGCAGGGCTTGTGTTGTCGCGCATAAGCGCAGGCCTACCAGGAAGCTGGGACGTGGGAGCAGTTATGCCCCATAATCCAAGCATCTGCTATCCAGTTCGTGCGGTGAGTATCCCCTAGAAATCAGGGTGCGACAATGGTGATTATACATATTGATGTATATGGTCCATTATGTGTAGCCGTGTATGGTGGATAATTTTCCTTCATAAAATTCCACCGATGATTTGAGTAGATATATGAGTCTATCTATTTAATGAGAATAGAGTTTGCCATTTTTGAATTAGTTCAAAGTACTGTTAGTATGAAGTAAAAATAATCGTAACACGAGAATCAAGTATTTATGATTGGATCAGAAAGGATAAAGTTTGAGTCACGAGTTTAGCTAAACATCTGAGGACTTGCAGAATTTTTCTACAACATATATTTCTAGAAAACCCCACATAAGGATGGAGTGTTCGAGGGACATAAGCAAACCTTGTCGGACATGGTAAGATAAATGAAATGCCATTATATTTTTTTTTTAGTTTATACATTAGAAACTATCGCTTTTACACTGAAAAGAGCATCATCATGATCCATTGAAATTGACACCACATAAGTTATGGACTGGGTAGTGACCCAAATTGTCTTTTCTTAAATTTTTGCATGTGTAAAATGTTTATGACCAAAATAGGATAATTATATGTTTATAAGGTTGTCCCAAAGAAACCATTGGGCATTTCTCCTATCACCGAACAAAAGACAAATGTTGTTTGTCGGAAAGGGTTGATTTCTCGAGAAAATAGTTCTTGCAAAATAAGTGAGTGGGAGGATAGTGTAAACTCGATGAGATTAGAGAATCTTCGTTATCATGTCAAGAGTAGCGTAGCACTAGAAGTTGTTCCGGGGTTTCCTATTTTGACTAAGTAGGAGACACTACATGTGTTGTAGATACTTCGAATGAGTTTGCGAACTGAACCACGGAGGTCGTTAAACTTTGTACTTAGACCAACTTTTAGATTTGAGAATGAAGTGTTGTTTTGACAACAAAGGACCTACAACTTATAAAGAAAGCAAATGATGGGCCCTGACTTTGTAAATTAGTTATGAGTCTATCCGAGATAGTATCCCTGTATGAATATAAAGTATGTGACTTGGTAGTCCTTTCGAAAGGAATGAAGCCTAACGATGGCAAACGGGTCTATATAGCAACAATACATGGATATTTACATCCATTGAAAGTTTGACTTGTCGAAAAGATGTTTTTGATGAAGTTCAAATAGTTGACTACGACAAGATTTTGATCTTCCGTAGTGATACTTTAGTTTTGCGGATAGTTCTAGCAAAAGTTACATATTTTGATATGGCAGTTGAATAACAAAACCAACTTTCCTCTCTAAGAAATTTGATCAAGGATGTGAACTTGACACTGTCTAAGGTTTTTGTAAAATTCAAATGGTTGCTAGAAAGGTATGAAAACTTCAATGGTTGAGTAAGAATAACAAACTTGGAATCTTTACTTTAGTGAAGTTATCAAAAGATCTTGATTCCATCATGAACGGTAAAGATGCTTTTAGAGTTATAATAAATTAAGTGGGAGCACTAAGACATATTTCTAATGCTTTATGTAGATTACATATACTTGATTGGAAAAATATGTATTTAAATTAAGACGGTTAAGATTTCATATTGATGAAAGGCTTAGGCTATAGAGATATCGGGCATCGATATCTACAGGGATAAATTGAAGTGTCTGATATGGTTGTCCAAGGTACATAGATGAAGTATTGAAGTAAGTCAATATCGAAACAACAAGAATGGGTTCTTACCGCATGGAAATGAATTGATCAATATTCAAGTGTTTTGGCGCTTGATGAGCAAAATTGAAATCGATATTTCAAAGTCATGTGTTCCATGATAAGTACATAGCCAGATAAGTTCCATAAAGTGTTATAGCGGGATAATTCATATGATGTTTGGACCACAGTGGGAGAGATCCTCATGTATTTTAGAAATACTAAGGATATGTTTTACTATGTAGTAATGACAAACTAGTCATTGTAATATGTTACACTAATATTCTTATCATCTATTCAAATAAATCTATCTCAATTAAAATATATTTTCAAGGGTGGCACAATAGGCTGGAAGAAAGTTCCATGCTGGATTTGAATGAGTTTCAAAATAAAAGTATTGTGACGGATACTACAACAAAAGGCTAAGTATATTGTTGTGTTGACAACAAATAATAGTAGTATTTTGTGTCAATGAGTTCTTTATTCAACTTGGTGAATTTCCAAGAATGCTGACACTATGAAGCTACATTTTCACAATGTTAGTAACATTAGTTTAAGCTGGGGAATTAAGGTCACACTGGTTGACCAAATATATACAAAGCCATCTCATTAGAGAATGAGTGATGCGTCTAGACTCAAAGACATGCAAATACAAACAGACCTGAACATGTCAGATCTTTTTATGGAATTTACCACATGCGAAGCATGATAATAACAGTGGAACACCATAGGTGTTAAGTGCTTACTTATTGACTAGATTATTGACACTAGTGCAAGTGGGAGACTGAACAGAATATGCTCGAGAGGCAATAATAAAGTGGTTATTATCTTATTCCTTGTTTATCATAAATATTTATTTCTCATGCTAGAATTATATTAACCGTAAATGTTGATACATGTGTGTCTAATAAACAAACAAGAGTTCCTAGTAACGACTCTTCATTAACTAACTCGTTGATTAACTGATGATCAAGGTTTCCTAATCATGAACACTGGATGTTGTTAATAACGGGGTCATGTCATTTGAAGAATGATGTGATGAAATAGACCCAAAGTGTATATAGAAATACGATCAAGTCATTAATTTTACATTGTTATATCAAACATACGAAGTAACCCTAATCCTTAGACCATGAGATCATGTTAACCACTAGCACCAGAAGAGTGCTTTGATGACATCAATCGTCACACCGTAACAGAGTGACTATAAAGGTTGCGTTAGGTATTCGGAAAGTGTAGTTGAGGCTCATGGATCCAGAGTAGGATTTGTTCATCCAATTTATTTGTCCATCCAAATGACGGAGAGATATACTCTAGGCCCTCTCGGTGATATCACATCGACACCGCTTCCAAGCACGTGACTAGGTAACAAGGATGTGATATCATGGAACGAGTAAAAGAGTACTTGTCGGTAACGAGATAAAACTAGGTATGTTTGGTACCAATGATCGGATCTCGGACAAGTAAAATATCACGGGACAAAGGGAATTGGTTACGACGTTTATGGTTCATGCGATCACTAGATTCATTGTTGAATGTGTAGAAGTCATTACGGATCTCCAGGTCCCACTTATGACTATTGATCGGAGAGGTGTCTCGATCATGTTTACATTACTCACGAACTGTAGGGTGACACACTTAAGCTTGGATGACACGATTGAGTGGATAGGGGATATCGGAGAAAATTTTGGACAACACCGGAATTGTTTTGGGAATATTGAAATAGTTCAAGGTGGTATATGTTAAGGTTTAACTAACAAATAATTCAAGGGGGTAAGTGTTAAAGTTTGTTAATAGGATTAACAAATATTAAAATAAAGAAATGATATTATTTTATTTATTTATTGAAGAAAACCCTTCGAATTTTGAGTGGGAATTGATGCGAGAATGAGTGGGTTCAGTGGAGACTCTACTCACATGACAAGGGGAGAGGTGAAGGCATAAAAATTCCGTGGTTGTCTCCCCTTCCTATATAAATAGGGGTTGGAGCTCCCTCTCCACAGTCATCTCTCTCTCCCTCATCCCGCTGCTCCATCCCATGGCCATCCGCTTGGCAAAGCACTGACCGTTTTGTTTTATCCACCACACCATGTCATCATGTTGTTGGAGATTCCGGTGGATCCTCTACTTCCGCTGCCCCGCTGGATCAAGGGAACGGAGGTCGTCATCAAGCCGTATGTGTGACCGATCACGAAAGCGTTGTCGGATTGCAGCGCACATCTTCACGATCTTGAGATTGATGTGAGTTTGACTACATCACAAACGAGATTCGATCTCGTAACGCTTTGTGTCTTCGAGGGTATGTTACTCTAGCACTCTATCCTATACCCGTTTCTTACATATTATATATTATATCTTTGCCCTTCAGGTGTTCTTCGCGTAGGAAATTTTTTTGTTTTCTATGCAACGAACCCATCACATACATCCATCCCTATCCCTACGGTGCTTTAGCACTGCCTTTTAATCCGTTTACATTCGTTGTTACTATTTCTACTACTGTTTTGCTGTTACTATTACTATTAAACCACTACTGCCATTATACCACTGTTACTACTAATAAATTATGTGAAGCAAGATACTTTTCAGGTGCAGCTGAATTGACAACTCAGTTATTAAGGCTTATAAATATTCTTTGGTTGCCCTTGTTTTGAATCAATAAATTGGGCTATCTTTATCCTCGAAGACTGTTGAGATCCTCTACACTTGTGGGTCATCAGCTCCCTAAGGAGACAGAATTGCCAATCCAAGCATCAAGTTTTTAAGCATGTTAGCATCCAAAAAATCCCAATCAACGCAATTCAAATTAGCAAAGGTTATAGGAATGCCTAAATAATTCATAAGCAATAATGGTGTCACCTCTAGTGACAAAAAATTCTCTCTTACTGAAATTGATTTTCAACCCTGATATCAACTCAAAGAAGTACAACAACACTTCAAGTTTACAACCTTATCAAAATCATGAGCAATGCACACCACCGTATCATCGCATATTGCATAATTGCAACCCCATTTTCAACCAAGTCAGGAAAAAACCAGAAAACAAGCCGTTTTGTTGCGCTTTTAGTACCGTTTTAGTTAACACTTCCCCAACAAAATTAAAAAATTATGAGACATAGGACCGCCTTGCCTCACACCCTTAGCACTCTGAAAATATTTCCCAACCTCATTGTTAAGTTTAACACTAATTGTGCCAATATGAAGAATTTGATGAATCCAAGAAAAAACAAAATATCAGAAAATCCTCTTACTCGATGACAATCAAGGAGGAAATCCCAATTCACCTTCTCGTGCGCTTTCTTAAAATCAAGTTTACGCACGATACCCGTTTTTTTTTAACATTTGCATGATGCATCACTTCATGCAAATAAATGACCCCATCCATGACGTTCCTATTTTTAATAAAGGCATTTTGCTGGATACTAAATAATTTGGCAACATAAGGTTCCAAACGTAGAGTTAAAGTCTTAGTGATTAACTTGTAAATACAAAACAAGGGACAAATCAGCCTAAACTATTGAATCTTATTAGCCTATACAATTTTTCGAAGTAAAGTAATTGTTCCATAGTTAAGGCGTTGAACATCCAACGTTTTAGCATGCAAAGCAAAGAACAAATTCATAACATCACTTTTAACAATATCTTAGCATCATTGATAAAATTATGTAGGTATGTTATCAGGTCTAGGAGCCCTATTAACAACCATAGAAAACAGAGCATGTTTCACTTCCTCCACAGTAAACAGTCTACACGGGTCAATATTATCCTCCTCCGTGATTCTTTCGTTATCACTCCACAAATTTTCCTCAATGCTAAACAAATTACTAGGGGCAGGACCAAATTTTTTTTATAATAAGAATTAGCATGTTTTAGAAGATTCTCCGTTCCCTCAATAAGGACTCCATCACCCTCCAAAGAATGTACCATATTTTTTCCATCTTCTACCGTTCACGATTTTATGGAAATAAGATGTCACATCCTCATTTGAGAACCTTGTTGTAAGGGGGAGAACTCAAATTTTAGGGCCAATAAAAACTTTTATGTTGATCCTATTATTTTCTGGATTTGTAACTCCTTATGTGAAACCCTATGTTTTCAATGAGAATAAAGAGTGGAATTTTGAGATCATTGTTTCCTTTTCATCAAAATCATCCAATAAATATTTCCTCGTGATCCACTCAAAAACTAGAAACAAAAATCCTTTCAAAACCCTAAAGAAAAACATGACTTTTTCATTTCTGTTTCTGGTTATTTTCTTCCTTTTTGATCACCTTCTATAATTATGAAAATATCATCTAAAAACTTTGTTTTATTTGGATGTCATCCATCCTTGAGTTATGATCTTGCCCACCATGCTCAAATAAATAATTTTGGTAAAGTGAAACCCCTATTTTCAAGTGTGTTTTCCTGCCTAGTTTATAAAACAGGAATTGGAAAACAGAGAAAACATAAATCATCACCTTTTTCTGTCTTGTTTTCAGTACCCAAAACATTTTGTGAAATCAAATAAAAATGGGTTTCTGAAACTAGACATCATACTATTCAAGTCTGTATCTTCAATTTTCCAGTTGGAATTCATTTGGTATTTTTATCAGATCTAAACTTGCCTCTGTTTATAACAAAAAACTAGACTTAAAAAAGTTCCTAAGTCCTAAATGAACTTGTCTCAATTTTTCAGATAGTTTTGAACTAAAAACAAACTTGATCAATCTCATGTTTTGAATCATCAACTCGAGTTGAAATCGTGTCAAACCAGTACACCACACCACCCTCTTCCAAACCATGTGGTGGGTTGCATCTAGAAAGACTCAGGGAGAGAGAACAGCTAGCAGCCAAGGATGGTGGCCGAGGGCCCAAGGTGTCATCGTCTCGGGGGGAGATACTCTAGCGCCCGTGCTCCTTCTTCCACGGCTTTGAGCCAGTGTCCGCTTGCTCTTGGTGCCACCAAGATCATCCCTCGCCTCCACGTGTTGATCATCTCCTGTGAAACGCACACGAGCTCGGGAGCTCTCCTCTACATTATTTTCGAATGCCCGAGAAGAGCACGCTCGTGCTCCGCGAGTATAAAGCCATCCCCTTCCTTTCTGCCTCGCCACACACTCCTCACTCATCACTCACTCACTCCATGAAATTCCCGACTTGTGTTCCTCTCTGTGAGAGCGAAGAGAGCCGCGCTCTCGCGTTCTGTCCGAGAGGGAAGAGAAGATCCAGATCGAACTCGTCTCTCTCTCACTTTGCCCTGTTGTTTCATCCTCGTCTATTCCCTGCCATGGCATGCATGCCTGACATCGTGTCATGGTGTTTTTCATGCAGGAGCAGCGTCGTTGAGCTCAACATCGCCGGAGTCGTTTCGGTGCACGTCGAACATGTTTGGTGGATCTGTTGCTGCTATTGCTCCATTGCTTGTTTCCCGAGATCTCTCATCGTCCTCGACCTTGCTATGCACGCCAGAATGAGGCCTAGGTGAGCCTTTGATCGGGATCGCAGTAGCTAGGGGTCGCCAGCGCCGTTGTCCGTGTCGCGAGGAAGGAGATGGACACAAGCCGTTCATCTCTGGATCTACGGCCCCCTTTGAATCCATCTGTGTCTGATGTGCACCGTTGGATCGGGATCTCATGGCCGCGTACCTGTTCGCTCGCGTGCGAACGCACACTGGGCCGGCCCAGCGCCGCGCACCCAGTTACGGGCAAAAAATGGGCATGTGGAGCCTTTTCTCTGCTGTTTTTTATTTTTTCTGTTTTTTCACAGAACTACCCAATCACTTTTGATCCAAATAAAATGCTAAAACTATAAATCTGGCCACACCCAGTTTACCTGAGGTACATGCATGTTTTCTTAACCACATGCAAGTGGTAGATATAGGTTTGCACCTCTGGATCATCCTAGAAAAATACCCAAACCCAACCTATTTCAAAGAGAACACATGGAATATATTTTGTTCTAGGAATCCAATGGAAGTGAGGTTAATTTCTATGGATAGATCTTGTTTATACCTAACTAGAGCAGTTGGCCTCACATGCACTTGAGTTTACTATTCAAAAATGACATGCATAATGGTACATGACCAGCGAGCCACTAAATGATTTTTATGAATTTTTCTAAACTGATTTTGTAGATGTGTCCTTTTGGATGTGCTTCTGTAAGTTTAGATCAATCATATCCTAGCTTTGTGTGATTTTGTGAGTTGTAGATTATTTTTGGCATGCAATAGATCTAGTTGTTTTCTGCCATTTATGAGTAGTATGTATTTGTTGTTTGATATTTGTTTAGATGCCTTGTTTGATCTCACTAGCATGTGTAGATGTTGTTTTCACTGTCATATGGATGCTATCTTGTAGATCTACCATGTTACAACAGATCTTGTTCTTGGTACTAGTGTGGATTTGCATGTATGTTGTGTTTTATGCTTGTTTTCTAGTTTATATTTCTAGTAGTTTTGTCTCTCATGATTATATTCATGCCTTGTATGCTTCCCTGCCATGTTTAATATGTTTATGCCTCTGTTATATTGATGCTTATCCACTGGTTGCATGTTTCTTCCATGTATATAAGTGTATTAGTTGTTACATGCTCATAGTAATGCTTACCTCTACTCTTATATGCATGTGTAGTTGTTTTTAGATTGTTTTCTAGTTATTTTGTTCATCCACATGAATGATCAGAGAGTCATTTCCATATTTATGGCCTTGTATGAGAGTGGTACACCCACTGGACTCATGCCATTGTGTTGGTGGATGCTTAGTATGAAACCATACCATTGTTTATGTGTTATCTATACATGTTTGAGTGATGTAGTGTACTTAAGTGATATTATTTTTGGATGCTTTTATTCGATTAAATTCTTGCTGTATGTGTGCTTTAGTAGCTTGTTCTTGCCTTTGTTGTGTACTGATTGGGTGTTTTTCTTTTTACTTTTTACGACGTTAGATAACGAGGAAGCTATTAATCCTGAAGTGGTTTTCTGTAACTCTTGTTTATTTCAAAAGTGTGATCAAGACCAGATCCAAGGAAAGCCACTCTAAATGATTGCTTGTTGTTTACTTATCATTATCTATCATGCACGTTTTACTTATGAAGTTTTACAAAAGTCGTTTAAAAAACTGGTCTTTTTAGTGGACTATACCACTTTCTATACTACTATCTAGTTGTTGTATCCACTATACAACCTTGGTGTTACAAAGCCCTTTAGACATTTTGGGGCCACCACTTAATTAACTTAATTCCTGTAGTGGACATCTTAACTTGATATTTTTAGAAAACAAATGCTTTGGAAAAACCCCGAGGAAAGGTGGGACCTTGTCTGAGGGAAGTATGTGAAGGAGGACTGTTTTCAACTTGTTTCCCAAAAAGGACACATAACCTAGTCTTCGCCGTACAACCAAGAAGTACTGCCACATTACCTCAATATGGGAGCAGGGTCTAGCTAAAAGCTTGTTGGTGTTAGTTTGTGTGTACCTCAAAGTGCTATAGGGGTTAGAGTCCCTAGAACCGAATTGTCGCCAAGAGGGAGAAACGGGACATGTAGAGTGTGGGAATAAGTTCGCCACCAGTTGCAACAGTTGGGTCTCCTGCCATGGCGGTGTGTTTTTAGGGGAAACTGGATCGATACGGCTGACGCACTCGGTGCCGGGGGGAACAAACCCAGTTGAAGAGGTAGCCATTTACTAGCACTTGCATAGTGGATAGTTAGGACCAGTTATCTGATGTTCGCATACTGTCGCGGACAGTCCGTGGTTGTTCGCGGCGGATGTACTATATCTTGTGGATTGTGTACACCTCTGCAGAGTAAAAATATTCAGAATAGTCGCGTCCTCAGATATGAACAGTTGAATGGCCATGTAGTTAGCACCGTGTCAATGTTTTCAAAAAAGCTTGAAAAGTGTTTTGGTGTTGTACCTCGGAGGTACTGGAAAGGGAATGATTGTACCTTTGAGGTACCGGAGGAATGATGGTCTTGAAGGTGTGATCTTTCAAGAAGTTTTGCAAAGAAAAACTTCCTTTTCTTTTAGTAAGCTTTATCAAATCCTTGTAGATATGCGATATCTACAAGAGAAAGTAAATATCTTTTGAAGTATCTTCTTCAACAAAAATAACTAAAACTTGTGCAACCATGATGGGTCTTAAATTCATTCATGGCTAGTGAAGCCCCTAAGTATATCCTTCCTAACACTTGCCGCATACTTGCATTTGTTAAGCTTTTATTTAGGGTGTCTTGCTAGTACAATCCAATGTACTCATAATGGTTTCGTCCCTGGCTATTGTCTTGGTCAGACTGTGGGGAGCTGCCTCAGGAAGATACCTTTGAGGAGGAGTACTATGACGATCCCGCGTACTAGGCACGTCTCCTGGTCAGCAGCCTGTGGTGCTAAGGCGTTGACATGGGTTCTACTCGTTGTGTTTGCTTCCACTAAATAAAGTAGATGTGGTTGTGTGTTTGTCGCTTGCCCCGCGTGGCCTTTGTCTCAGACTTGGTCGACGGACCATTTGCGCAAGACTTTGTTATTCGTGTAATGGATGTGAACTCTGATGTACCTTCTCTAAATATGTTGCTCATGACTGTTGATCTGGGATCATGAGTGTATGCATATTGGAGTCTCGGACATCCAGTCTGGGGTCCCCACAGAGTTGGTATCAGAGCCATCCTGAACATAGGAGACCTTAGTTAGCATGGACGTTAGTTCGTACTCCGACATATATCTTAGTAAATATACAAGTCTTAAATATGGCTATATACCAAAACTATGTCTAGTAACCCATCTCTTCTTTTGTTCAAAATGGTTACTTACATTAAGTTTTTTTTTGCATAAACCTAAAATTTTGCACATTGGTCATTAACGTAAAACTACTTAAAAACGTTTGTAGATGGACGTCTTCTTCACCGAGTCTCTACATTTGGGACTTACTCGGGACATTGCGTCCCGTTTCGAGAGGGATATCGTGGATATGACCAAGATACATGGGCATCCACTACCTGAGCTTAGAGGAGGGGAGATTGACGGTTCTATTGCAGAGTTTTCTTGCTGGTGGAGTGAACCCTCCGCTCGCCTCTGACTTCGCCGTTTGACCCTGTGCACGTCTTCCACGTGATTGACCACTCGTGGAAGGACGCCATTGTTCATGTGATGGAGCTGGCCGTTGCACGTCTGGCTCAGATCTACGAGACCAGCTTTGTCGGGACTCCATTTCAGCGGCACGGGAGGCGCGACGACAAGGGCCATCCACTCCCTTGTCCGTGTCCTCGTGACGTTGTGTGATCACACATGGAGGACCTGGAGTACTACCTGCACTACACTCAGAACTACCTGGATGTTCTGAGGCTCACCCACGCCGACATCACCGCCAAGAAGAGAGCCTTGGAGGGAAAGTTGCGGACCACCCGTTTGGCTCGTACTCGCCTCTTCAAGAAGTACGAGTCGCTCGAGAACGCCAACGCCATACTCCGTGGCCAGCGGAAGACTGCTAGAGAGGACCTTGCCACGAGGGATTCGACCATCGAGGAGTTGGAGGAGGAGATTGCCGAGCTCCGCGAGGAGAATGAGGATCTTCTTCCTAACGATGATATCCCTTCTGATGGCATGGATATGAGTGAGCAGACGAACTAGGAGGATGACGGTCTCACCGGAGACGAGGAGGACCCTGAGGAGATCCTTTTCGATGGCGATGATGGAGACGCCTAGGATGTAGGCCGTGTTCTTAGCTTGTGTTGTGTAGCACCTAGTATTAGTCTAGCTGCGATGACCCCTTTAATTGCTGCTTTTGTAGTGTGGTTTGTCGGAAACCACTTGTTTGTTTAGTTGTTGTTGTATGATGTGGTTTGTATGCTTGAACTCGCTTGTTTTATATGCTGGTTATGTTTGTGTTGTGGCTTCTCTAAATAATTTACCAAGCATGTCTAAAATTCTAGCTTTTCTCTTTCCTTGGTATCTGTCTGTCTTTGAAAGACATCCATCCTTCTACTTTTTTATTATATCTTCTTTCGTTCAGCATGGCGTGTGATCCTCCACCACCACCTGGTCGACTGCGGCTCAAGTCTTGGCTTTGTTCATGGAAGATCGCGAGGACGCTCGTGCCGAGCGCACCGCAACTCTTGCGATTCTTGTGCATCTGGCATCTCTTGGAACCAATGGTGGGAATGGTACCCGCTCCAAGATGAAGGAGTTTCAGAATACCAACCCACCTATCTTCTAAAGGATTGTGGAACCCCTGGATGCTGATGATTGGCTTCGCACCATCTCTAACAACTTGGAAATTGCTGGTGTCGAAGACAAAGACAAAGTCATGTGCGCTTCACATTTTCTCGCTGGACCGGCAAGGACTTGGTGGGAAACCACCCGTGCTACAGTGGCGGCTGACCATGTCACTACCTGGGATGAGTTCGTCGCCAAGTTCCGGAAGAACCATATTCCCTCTGGTGTGATGGGTATCATGTGAGATAAATTTCTGAAGCTCGGGCAAGGTGGCATGACTGTGTCCAAATACTGGGAGGAGATTACGACCTTGGCTAGGTATGCTCCCAATGATGTGGACACGGAAGAAAAGAAGAAGGAGATATTTCTCAATGGAATGCATGACGAGCTGCAATGTACTCTCGTGGTGATCCCATTTCAGGATCTGGAGTCGCTTGCCAACGCTGCCATTCTAATGGAGCACAAGCGCCAGTCTGCCTATGACAACCGCAAGAGGAAGATGATGCAGCAAGGAGGACCAAGTGTTCCTAGGGCTCGCAGCTCTCCACCAGCGAGGCCACCATTTAATAAGACACTTGGTTATGCTCCTTGTCCCAACTTTCCATTTGCTCCGAAGCCTTAGAATCCTGGAAATGCTCCTTATGTGCCACGCCCTGGAGGAGGAAATACTGGGAATACCTTCACTCGCGCTGCCTCAACTGCGCCAAAGCCATCAGGAACCTGTTTCTCGTGTGGCAAAGGAGGACATTTCTCTCGTGAGTGTCCCAGCAAGAATCCTGCTCCTGCTCGCCCGAATGCGGCCAAGATGACACATGGACCATCTCAGAAGAAGCATGTGAATGTTGTGAAGGGACGTCTGAATTGTGTCACTGCTAAAGAAGCTTAGGAGGCACCAGACATGGTGATTGGTACGTTTCCTGTCAACTCCATACCAGTTCCTGTTCTATTTGATTCTGGTGCATCGCATTAATTTGTCACTAAGCCCTGTATTAAGAAGAGTGGTTTAAAAAGTCAGCCCTATCGCCAAAACCATGCTAGTAGAAATACCAGAAGAGACAACCAAAGACACCCATTCTTGCCATAATGTGCCTATTGAAATCAATGGGAAAACATTTCATGCCGACCAGGTAGTACTAGGCGCTCAAGGAATTGAGGTTGTACCTGGTACGAATTGGATGGCTAAATACAAAGGTGTCATTGATTGCACCACAAAAACCATATCCTTGACTGGTAGTGATGGAGAAGAGGTTAAGTATAAGGCGACCAAGCCTACCTCTAAAGTTCATTGCCATAAGAGTGTATCCAACCCCTCACTTGAGCAGATTCCTGTGGTATGTGAGTATCCAGATGTCTTTCCAGAAGAACTACCCGGTATGCCCCCTGACAGGGATATCGAGTTCATCATTGAGTTAGTTCCTGGAACTGGACCCATAGCTCAAAAACCTTACCGGATGAACCTGGAGGAATTAGAGGAGTTGAAGAAGCAACTGGATGGTATGCTTAAAAAGGGATTGATTCACCCAAGCGCTTCACCTTGGAAATCGCCTGTTATCTTTGGGGACAAATGGGACGGTACCACGCGTCTATGTGTGGATTACCGGAAGTTGAATGATGTTACCATCAAGAACAAATACCCATTCCCAATATTGAAGATCTCTTTGACCAGATGAATGGAGCTCGTGTCTTCTCTAAGATAGATCTCCGCACTGGTTACCATTAATTGAGGGTGCGGGAATTGGATATTCCGAAGACTGCTTTCACCACTCGTTACGGGTTGTATGAATACACCATAATGTCATGTGGTCTAACAAATTCTCCAGCCTATTTCATGAATCTCATGAATAAGGTATTCATGGACTTTTTGGACAAATTCGGCATGGTGTTCATCAACGATATTCTTATCTATTCCAAGAACGAAGCAGAACACGAAGAACATCTGAGATTGGTACTCAGAACACTTCGGAAGCATCAGTTGTATGCTAAGTTCAGCAAATGCCAATTCTGGCTTAGAGAAGTGGGTTTTCTTGGACATGTGGTATCTGAAGGTGGAATCTCTGTTGATCCAGCTTTAATTCAGTCCATCATGAGGCGTAATGCTCCAACCAACCCAACTGAAGTAAGACCATTTCTTGGTTTGGCTGGGTATTAGCGCAAGTTTGTTCAAGGATTCTCTAGCATCGCCAAACCACTCACTCAATTGCTCAATAAAGACAAGAAGTTTGAGTGGACTAACAAATGTGAAGAAAGTTTCAAAGAATTGAAGAGAAGATTGGTGTCTGGTCCTGTTCTCACTATGCGAGATGTCACAAAAGGTTTTGATGTGTATAGTGATAGCTCAAAACTTGGACTCGGCAGTGTTCTCATGCAAGACGGGAAGGTTATCTCTTATATCTCTCGTCAACTGAAACCTCATGAGCAGAATTATCCCACGCATGACCTTGAGCTTGCGGCTGTTGTGCATGATCTCAAAGCATGGCGACACTTCCTTATGGGGAATCGGTGTGAGATTTACACTGACCATAAAATCTTGAAGTATATGTTCTCTCAGCGTGAACTCAATATGAGGCAATGGCGGTGGATTGAACTCATCAAAAATTATGATCTGAGTATCCACTATCACCCTGGGAAGGCAAATGTTGTTGCTGATGCACTCAGTCGAGAACCCGCCTCTCTGAATGCTATCATTAAGATCCGGTAACCTAAGTTGTGGAAAGAACTTGACCAACTCGGTATTGAAGTAGTCAGCCATGGTATGCTGAATACTATTGAAATCAAACCTACTGTGGTCGATCAAGTAAAACAAGCTCAGAAAGGCCAGAAAAGTATTGAAGGAATCAAGGACCAAATGAAGAAGGAACTAGTGCCTGGTTTCTCTGTTGATTTCGAAGGAATACTCTGGTATAAAGGTCGCATCTGTGTTTCATCTGAGTCAGAGCTAAAGCAAGTTATTCTAGCCGAGGCTCATGACACTCCTTATTCCATTCACCCCGGAGGAACTAAAATGTATCAACACCTTAAAGTGAAATTTTGGTGGCATGGTATGAAGCGAGAGATTTCTTCATATATAGCCAAGTGTCATGTCTGTTAGCGTGTGAAGGCAGAACATTGATCTCTACGCACACTTCTATTCTTGTAGACAGTGTTGGGCCTCCAAGTTCAGAGGTTTGTAGAACATCAGCAAGTTTCTCTTAAGTGGATTACCCAAGGTTTATCAAACTCAGGGAGGTAGAGGTCAAAGGTATCCCTCTCAAGCAACCCTGCAATTACGATACAAGAAGTCTCTTGTGTCCCCAACACACCTAATACAATTGTCAGTTGTATAGGTGCACTAGTTCACCGAAGAGATAGTAAAATAGAAGTAATGTAGATCATTATAAGTAGTAATTGTAATCTGAAATAAAAATGGCAGCAAGCAAACATGTAGCAGAACAGGCTGTAAACGGTGTTTCAATGCTTAGAAACAAGGCCTAGGGATCCTACTTTCACTAGTGGACACTCTCAACAATGATAATATAATTGAATGCATAAATATCTCTCTTCACTATGCTAGTCTGAACCACTCTCTGGTTGAATAACAAACACCAAATCATTGCGTAGGGCTGTAACAGCGCTCCTCAAAGTCTCATTCCCATGTCTAGTTAACCCCACGCTGTCACTATGAGCGCCCTAGAAGGTACTAGACAAACACCACAATTTCATAGGGTCGTCCAACACAAGATATAAATATCATGCTAAACCACACGGTGCACACACTGTCACCTTTACACCGTGATCAAAGTGTTTACGGAGATCTCATAACAAAACCACTTGAGTAGCGTAACAGATGAAGAGAAACATCTACTTGTTCAACTAGATTACAAAGCTCATGATCACATAAAGATCACGCCATGCGAGAGAGATATGAGACACATAGATACCGGTAGAGCCCTCGGCCCTGGGGGAGAACTACTCCCTCCTCATCATAGGAGACAACAACGTCGATGAAGATGGCGGTGGAGTCGATGGAGATGGCTCCAGGGGCGCTTCCCCGTCCGGCGGGGTGCCAGAACAGAGATTTCAGTCCCCCGAAACTGTAGCATCCCACTTTTTAGTAAAAGTGGAATACCTGTGTTATTGTGCTAGTCCCTGGATCAATTGCTAGCACCACAGTACAAAATGAAATATCATGCAAATGCATCAAATTCTATTACATCGCATGATCCAGTCTTTACAAAATAGTATTACAACTTGCATAGTCTTAGAAGACTAGCAGAAAACAAAGATATATAGCGGAAGACATAGTACAACACTGAGCCCATCTTCTTCATGTGCCACAGGCAAAACATGTTGGCGATAGTCTCGAGATCCTAAACAAAATCCTCACTCGTGTTCAGAAACATCTGCAATATGGAATATGCAGCCACAAGGGAGTCAATACAATTTAATGTATTGGCAAGTAACACTATGGTGGATATAAATGGCAATACTAAAACTACATGCATATTTGGCTTGGTGGAGTTTTTGGCTAAGTTTGCATAAAGCAAGTTTTCTCCTATCTCTTTTGTAAAAAGAAAACTTTTCTTGTCAAAAGGGTGGAATCATTGGACTAAAATCCAAGCACCACAACTACTGTTCACTTGGTCAAAATTTTACTTATTGAAAATGGTGATGTGATTCTTCCGTCCATCCTTGTCCAGCTACTCATAGTTGTCCATAACCGGAGACACGGCTAAGATCTTAGTTTGTTGACTCTGCAGAGTTTGTGCACTTTCACCTTCAGACTAAAATCAGCCCAAACATCCTATACACTCTGAGTGCATTAAGAAAAGGAGAAGACTGAGACGAGATCTTTCAGAAGCAAGCAACCTAATGGCAAGACCCGTTCCACCTATAATTATGCTACATCTGCTTGCCAAGCCCAGGTTGAACCCTCGCAACTTAATTAATCAAGACAGAGCCCATATGACTAAAGGCTACACTGGAAGCAATCTAAACTTGGGGAACATCATAATCACTTTGTTCCTGGGTGGCATTCCTCAAGTGAACACCCCTCGGGGAGACACTCAACTCTCATCAGCCAAACAACCAAATCCACCCAGGTGGTTCATTGAAGTTGTTACTTAGAATTTTTCCACAACATCAAGTAAAAATCATTTGTCACATTGCATAGCATCTATCAAGTTCTAAGGCTATAAATAACAAGGATAAAAGAGATGGCTACACGGTACTAGGATAATAGCATAGCATAATATAACTTAGTAAACTTTCCTATCAATGCATACTACTCAAAAATACACTAATGCATATAGGAAAATAATGGGTAGTTGATGATGTGTTACTTGCCTTGTTGAAGTTGGTGAAGATATCACACTCTCTTCACAAAAGATCGTTGCTCTCCGTACAATCTATTCATTGAAAACATAATAACAAAATAAACAGGCATCCTAGCAAACAAACATAAAAGTTTAGAAAACATACAGAGCAACTAACATATCCAAAGGGGTTTAACCAGTTGGCTAGGACAAGGTCACGGTTTGAGTTTAATACTTGTTAAGGAAATTCCAAGGGTTTACTTGGGATGGACTAGGTTGAGTTTTTAGTGATCAAACTTTATTATAACCATACTTGTCAAGGAAGTTCCAAGAGTTCACTAAGAATAAACATATTACTTCTTCAACTAAAGTAATACATGCAAACACTTGGTCATATTCACCTTCAAAAATATTTGAGTGACTATGTTAGTATTTTCCATTGTGGTTAGGGTAGGTCTACTAACTTCATCATCAAAGGGAAAATATTACTAAGTCTTGGGTTTTCCATTTGGGTCAATGGTTGGACAAAAATAACTTGTTATTCTTCAACTTGTATGTATTGCTTCTAGATCTCATGGGATTGCCTTCTTGAAGATCATCATCATGCCATCTAAGTTGTTTCCTTCCTTGGTGTGGTGCTTCTCTTGGTTTTGATAGTCTTCATGGTTTTCTCACTAGTTGTTTCCCAAGTGGTGTGGTCACAACTAAGTGTTTTATTTAACAAATGTGAAAATATCACTAAGTCAAGTTAGAGGGGAAATGAGACAAGAGGATAGAATGGGAGAGGTGAGTCTTCTTCTTCATTTCTTCATGTACTTGCACTTGATGGAGTATGCTTCAGATTGTTGTTGATCCTAAGTCTTTTATTCAATGATCTTCCTTGTTTCTCTTCATTTTTTCATCAAGGTGAAAGGAGAAGAATAGAAAAGGGAAGGAAAAAAGACTTAGAGAGAAAGGTGGTTAGTCTTCTGGAAGTTTCTCTGGTTCTCTTCTAAGTGCTTCCACTTATTGGAGATGCTTCTGAAGTTTGTTTTATTTGCTAAGTCTTCATTGGTCTTCTATCTTCATGTGCAAAAATCTCTAGATGGTTAAGTCCTCCATTGCACTTCATGGTTCTCACAAATCCCAACTTGGTGAAATCTTGAAGCAAGCATGGGGAGACAAAAAGTTGATGGAAACATTTGTACTAGTGTTTTTAGGTTCATTTGTTGGCTAAGTATAAGTTGAAACTTCACTAAGGACTTAGCCTTGGTTTCATATAGCCATACACACATAGAACCACTTAAGCAAAATATTTCCTAAGTCATTTTTAATATGGTGTGAAACATGTGTGTGATAACTTGGCCTAAAATACATGGGTATGGCTCATATGTGTCCAAAATTCTATGGCACTGGTTTCTATGGATTAAGGTTGCCATATGGAGCAACATTGCTTAAGAAAATATATTAAAATTATTTATAGAATTTAAACTAAGTCAAATTTGCTCAAATGGCCATATAATTCTAAAATCAATTTTAATCTGTTCTATTTTTATTTTGGGACAGAGGATATGAAAGTACACATCCTAAGGTTTCCAAATATATTTTATTTACAATTTTTAGACTTGTAGAATTTGAATTATGCCAAATTTCGTCAAACAAGTATATTTGAATTTGAACAAATTTAAGTTTATCAAATTTGAATTTGGCCAGTGCCAAAAGTTTCTACATGTTGTGTTGATCTCAAAAAGTCCAAGTTTTCTAAATTTGGGCTTATGGTTGAAAAGTTATGATGAATCTAAGATGTAGGGGCTTTTCTGCAAAATAGCCATTTTATTTTTATTCGGGAATTAATTCCGGAGACGTGCTGGGCTCAGATCTGCTATTTGCTGCGCAGGGCGATGGATAGGGACTAGGCCTGGGCCGGCTAAGCGTTGCTCTGGGCGGCAGATAACAAAATAGGGGCTGGTGACTGGCTCATACGTGGTAGTTCCCTATTGGCTGATACCTGTTCGGTTAAGTGATCTAATCCTAGCGCTTGGATCAAAATCGAACGGTGAGGGACAGAGAAGCTCACCTTGGTGGCGCTGCTTCGCTGGAAAATGTCCATGCGGTGGCCGGAGGCGCGGTCGTGGACGGCGGCGGCGCTACAGTGGGTCTCCGGGGAAGGGGAGGGCACTGAGAGTACCAACGCGTCACGGCGAGGAAGAGTGTGGCCACGGCGCGGGCTGGCACTTCGCGGAACGTCACCTGCGCGTGAACGGAGAGGCTCTGTGCTCCGGCGAGCTGCGGAAGAGGATGGTGTGATCGAACCACTACACGGAAAAATTACCTGAGGGCATTAGAGGGAGCGCACTGTCACGAGAGTTCTATATGTCCGAAAAAAAGAGACGAGGAACCTTTGCTAATGCCGGGATCGGAGAAAACGGCCGGCGGCAACGGTGGAGCTCCGACGAGCAATCAGATCGGCCTGGGGGCACGATTTACAGAGGGAGGTGAGGGGAAATTGAGAGGAGATGCGGGGCTTTAAGGAGGAGCGGACGAGGGTTTGAATTGGGGCTTTAATCGCACGAATTCATGTGCGAAATCAAGAGGAAGTAACGGGTGTTCTTCCGTTACAGAGAATGAAGACGATGCTGACGTTAGCATGACGTCAGCAAGTTTTTTTTCTGTTTTTAACAACTTTTAATTTATCAGTCCAAATGACCTCAAATTAACTTCAAAAATATTCTAAAAATAAATTCTTTCTGTTTAGAACATTTTTATAAACTTTTCAACACATTTCACTTTTCATATTTTTGAAAATATAAATAATTCACTAATAGTGATAAATGTACATTTTAAATTAGAAAAATATTAAAATGTTTTTTATTAAATAAATTTTTTAGAGATATTTAACATGTCAAATACTATTTTCCAAAACCAATTCAAAGTGTTTTCATCTTTTATAATTTTAAAATATGATGAAAACATGAATAGTTACTATATGTAAAAAGAGGGTTAATTATAGAAATATGATTTAAATGATTTTAGAAAATATTTCTATGATTTAAAATATTGTTTTCTAGGACCTTTTAAAATATTTTCAACATATGAGCAAGTCACAAATAGTAACTAAGTGATTTTCTATTTAGAAAATAAATGATACTTTGAAATGGGGTTTACTATTATTCAGAGGACAGTCAAAAATGTCAATATTGTTTTCCATGGTTCTTTACTTGTTTTAATAAACAAAATAACTTATATAAACACTTTATGGTTAAATAATTGGTATAATATTTCGGGAAAACAAAATCGAAGACAACTTCTTTGTGAAAACCAATTTATATTTTTAAGGTTTGCAAATAGGGACAATAGTTTTCTTTGGATATTTATTTGTTTTGAGGATTTAGGTTTTTAGAAAACAGAGGTATTTGGATTATCAATTCCAATAGCATTGTAAAAACAATTAATATTTACTTTGTGTTTGAATTTTATTTGGTTTTTGATGGCTTGTTTTAATAGAAAACAAAAAGTTTTAAATTTTTGTGATTTTTGCATTTTGCCAAAATCAGGGATGTTACAGAAACTTGTCGGTGGCGGTGGAAGAGCTACGTTTTTGGTTGAAAAGGTCGATCTATTCAGGGTTTATGCATCGGGGAGTATATATGGGCGAAAGGGCGATGTCGGGGGGGTGGCCAGGGGGCCCACACCACCAGGTGGCATGGCCAGGGGGACCCGCGCCACCCTATGGTGTGGCCACCCTGTGGCCCCCCTCCGGGGCTCTTCGGGATTTCCTGGACCCTTCGGGACTTCTAAGACTACTGGCTTTTGAATCGTCCAATTCCGAGAATATTTCCAGAACAAATTTCTTAAAACTAAAAACAGCAGAAAATAAGAATTGGCTATGTGGCATCTTGTCAATAGGTTAGTCCCGGGAAATCGATAAAAATGACATAAAGTGTAAGGAAAACATGTGGGAAACAACATGAAAACAACATGGAACATCAGAAATTAAGAATACGTTTATGACGTATCAACATCCCCAAGCTTAGTTCCTACTCGTCCTCGAGTAGGTAAACGACAAAACAAATAATTTCTGAGGTGACATGCTACCAACATAAACTTGATCATCAAAATGTAGAAGCATATGTAAGCTGAGATCATAGAACTTCATCACAAGCATGATAAATAAAACTTTAATAATAAAGCATAGCAATCACTTTGCATCATGAGAAGTAACTCAAATAAAAGATCATGAATAACAATGCAAAAAAAATATACGTTTGTTTCAAGTATAGAGAGAACATGTCAAAGTGATATTTCGCTAGTCCTTAAGAGTGGGGCAAAACATAAATGCCAGGACACCTTCAAAGTTCATGAGGAAGACTAGAACAAATAATGAGAGAACAAGCAATATAACATCATGAATCAATTAATAATGTTTCTCGGAAAAATGCACATAAAACTGAGAATGGCAAAAATTCTCTCTCAACTGTGCATAAAGTTAGAAGATGGAGACTCAACATAAAAGTAAAAGAAAGCCCCTTCGCAGAGAAGCAGGGATCACTCATGTGCTAGAGCTTTTATTTTATTAAACAGTGGTATAAAAACTTGACACTCCTCCCAACCATCTTTCAAAAACCATGGCTAACCGAATCCTCGGGTGCCTGCCAACAATCACATACCGTGGAGGAGTGTCTATATTTTAAGAGAGGTGTATGATTATGTCAATGAATGGTAAACAAAAAATACAGTACGTCAAAAGCCAACTAGAGTTCACAAGAGCGGCTCCCATAGAAGGACGCATCTGGGTAGAAGGTCATCCCTCTTTCTCTTTCGTTCACACATTTATGCTTTGACTGATAAATCGGGGGCAAAAATAGTGAAGAGAATTTGTGTTTTTAATCTAGGGCTGGGCACCCCGCTGCCAGTTCTTCTATCATTGGATAAGAGGATGAAGCCACTAGTCTAGGGTGTGAAAGTCCAATCAACAAGTGAGATAAAGATTCTCTATTTACGTCCTCATGAGCTAAAACAGGAGCACAAAACAGGAGTAATTTTGAAACAAATTAAAGGTAAAACATGAAAAATTTACTTTGGAGTGGCGTTTAATTACCACATGTAGATAGGTATGGTGGACACAATGGGAAAACTTTGGTTTTTGGGAGTTGGATGCACAACTAGAGCTCATACTCAGTACAGGTGGAGGCTAGCAAAAGACTGTGAGCGACAAATCAAGAGAGCATAAGAGCCATAATCATGCATAGCGACATAAACATCATTAATCAAAGCATAAGTGGTACCACAAGTTCAAAAACTAAATGATAATAGAGGCTATCCGTGACTGGTTCATAGTTATAAACATGGTGTGAGCATGCACCAATTCAACCAAATAAAACATTCAAAGGAGAACACCACAAATTTATGCTTCAACGTGACAAGAACAACTCATGATTCTTTCAATGGCACATTAAACACTCTCAGCTATTTGAGGCTAATCACGCTTCTAAATAACCACAAGGCTTTAGAACTAAAATAACATCTAGCATAATATGAAAAAGTCTAGCCACAGTCTATACAAGCTTCTACTTGCACCGTTATAAATTCTACCACAAGCAGCGGTTTCTTTTCCCAACAAGCACCATACAAAACATGCTTTAACAAAAATCCTCTACATGCTATAGCAAGAAAACATGAGAGTACTAAAATAACACTACTAAAACTAACAACTATGAATAAGAGATGCAATGAAAACAAGAGCTAAACAAGAATTTTTGCAGCAACTAGAAGAAAAACTAAGAATACTAGCATATCGAGTATTCAAACGAAAAAACGGAGTGTGTCTCTCTCCCAAACAAGGAATGATAGGTTCCAACTATATTATTGCAGCAGAGAAAACAAAAGAAAAATAAACAAATACTCCAAGTAAACTTCATATGATGTGACCGAATAAAAATATAGTTTCACTAGAAGTGACCTGATAGATTGTTGATGAAGAAGGGGATGTCTTGGGAATCCCCAATCTTAGATGCTTGAGTATTCTTAAAATATTCTTGGATGAACCACGGAGGCATCCCCAAGCTTTGACCTTGCACTCTTCTTGATCACATATATTAGCCTCTTCTCTTGACACTTGAAAACTTCCTTCACACCACACTCAAAGAGTAATTCGCATTAGAGGGTTAGTGAAACAATCAAAAATCGATTGGTTATGTATGGTAAAAGTTCTATTGATACTTTTAAACATTAGCTACAGCCACTGATGTTTCATGAAGCAAATAAATCCACTTGACATCGTAAAAGAGCAAATGCAAGAAAAAATGGCAGAATCTGCCAAAACCAGAATAGTCTATAAAGACGAATTTTTTCGGGGCTCTTAGGTCGCTCAGATCGAAAAACTTAAAGAACAAAAAAGTTGCGGAATTAGCCGAGGAATAATCAAAAAAAAAAATCAGTTCATTCTGATCTTCCCGGATTTTTCACGGTTTTTTACGGTGGATAGCAGAATTCTGTTTCCTGCGCAGAAATACGAAAACCAACTCCAACTCTTGTTAGAAACCTTACTTGGCACTACTAAAACATGAAAAGAAAGATATAAGAAGTTTCTACAGAAGTATACAACCCCTTGACTCGATGAAAACAGAGAAAAACAAAGAAAAAATAAAACCATGGGTTATCTCCCAAGAAGTGCTTTTCTTTAACACCTTTTAGCTAGGCATGATAATTTGAGAAGATGCTCACATGAGAAATATTAATTGAAGAAAAAGAGAGCATCAAAAAGCAAATATAAAACAAATTTAAGTCTAACCCACTTCCTATGAAAACGAATCTTGTATAAGAACAAGTCAATAAAGCACAAAGTGGCTAGCATAGGAAGAGAAAATAAGTGCAAATTCAAAAATTTGAACATAAAGAGGGGAAACTTAATATTGTTGAGATGCATAAGACTATGTTTACCTCACTCATAATAACTTCCAGTAGCATCATGAATAAAATTAACAATATAACTATCACATAAAACATTCTTATCATGAGCCACATTCATAAAAGAATTATTACTCTCCACATAAGAATAGTCATTCTTATTAATAGTAGTGGAAGCAAATTCAAAAAAATAGCTATCATTATAATTCTCATCACCATAATCATCAAATATAGGAGGCATATTGTAATCATTGTTAATTTTCTCCTCAACGGTAGGTGGAATGAAAATAACATATTCATCATTGTAATCATCATATATTGGAGGCAAAGTATCATCAAAGAAAGTTTCCTCCTCAAAACTTGGGGTACTAAATATATCATATTCATAAAAACCACCTTCCCCAAGCTTAGACTTTTCCATAGCATTAGCAATAATGGTGTTCAAAGAATTAATGCTAATAACATTACTACTAGCATGCAAATAAAGTTCCATCGGTTTTTTAATTTTCTCTTCAAACACTTCATGTCCTAACTCAAGATAAAGATTATAAAGCTCTCTCATATTTTTGTTGTTTTCCATTAAGCCTAACTAGTAAAAATAAAAACAAGGAACCAGTAAAAATAAGCCTAACTAGTGAAAACAAGAAACAAAAGATATAATTGCAGAATCTAAAGGAAATAACTTCGAGCACTCACAGAGGATGTGAGTACCTTTTACCTTATCTCCCCGGCAATGGCGCCATAAAAGAGCTTGATGTCTACGCACGCTTCTATTCTTGTAGACAGTGTTGGGACTCCCAAGTGCAGAGGTTTGTAGAACAACAACAAGTTTCCCTTAAGTGGATTACCCAAGGTTTATCAAACTCGGCGAGATAGAGGTCAAAGGTATCCCTCTCAAGCAACCCTGCAATTACGATACAAGAAGTCTCTTGTGTCCCCAACACACCTAATACAATTGTCAGTTGTATATGTGCACTAGTTCGGCGAAGAGATAGTAAAATACAAGTAATATAGATGATACTAAGTAGCAATTGCAATCTGAAATAAAAATGGAAGCAAGCAAACATGTAGCAGAACAGGTTGTAAACGGTGTTTCAATGCTTAGAAACAAGGCCTAGGGATCCTACTTTCACTAGTGGACACTCTCAACAATGATAATATAATTGAATGCATAAATATCTCTCTTCACTATGCTACTCCGAACCACTCTTCAGTTGAATAACAAACACCAATTCATTGCATAGGGCTGTAACAGCACTCCTCAAAGTCGCATTTCCATGTCTAATTAACCCCACAATGTCACTATGAGCACCCTAGAAGGTACTAGACAAACACCACAATTTCATAGGGTCATCCAACACAAGATATAAATATCATGCTAAACCACACGGTGCACACACTGTCACCTTTACACCATGATCAAAGTGTTTACGGAGATCTCATAACAAAACCGCTTGAGTAGCATAACAGATGAAGAGAAACATTTACTTGTTCAACTAGATTACAAAGCTCATGATCACATAAAGATCACATCATGGGAGAGACAGATGAGAAACATAGCTACCGGTAGAGCCCTCAGCCCCGGGGGAGAACTACTCCCTCCTCATCATAGGAGACAACAACGGCGATGAAGATGGCGGTGGAGTCGATGGAGATGGCTCCAGGGGCACTTCCCCGTCCGGCAGGGTGCCGGAACATAGATTTATGTCCCCCGAAACTTGTCAACAACAGCGACGGAGCTACGAATGTTTTTGGTGGAAAAGGCCGATCCATTTTGGGTTTATGCATCGGGGAGTATATATGGGCGAAAGTGCGATGCCGGGGGGGTGGCCAGGGGGCCCACCCCACCAGGTGGCACAGCTAGGGGACCCGCGCCACCCTATGGTGTGGCCACCCTGTGGCCCCCCTCCGAGGCTCTTCGGGACTTCCTGGACTCTCCGGGACTTCTAAGACTTCTGGCTTTTGAATCTTCCAATTCCAATAATATTTCCAGAATAACTTTTCTAAACTAAAAACAATAGAAAACAGGAACTGACTCTATGGCATCTTGTCAATAGGTTAGTCAAGGGAAATCGATAAAAATGACATAAAGTGTAAGGAAAACATGTGGGAAACAACATGAAAACAACATGGAACACCAGAAATTAAGGATACGTTTATGACGTATCAAACATCAACGTCCAACTGGTTTATTGCAACCACTCCAAGTACCCAAGTGAAAATGGCATGAAGTTGGAATGGATTTTATCACTGGACTTCCCAAGTCAAACCGAGGGCATGACGCCATATGGGTCGTTGTGGACAGTCTTACTAAAGTTGCTCACTTTATCCCTGTTCGAACTACTCATCGTGGAGACCAACTCGCCAATCTCTACATATCTCGGATTGTTAGTTTGCATGGAGTTCCCAAGAAGATTGTTTGTGATCGAGGGACTCAGTTCACATCTCGGTTCTGGAGAAAATTTCATGAAGCTCTTGGAACCAAGTTGTCTTTCAGCACAGCTTATCACCCACAAACCGGAGGATAAACTGAGTGTCTTAATCAAATCCTGGAAGACATGCTCCGTGCTTGTGTATTGTCTTATGGTGCCAAGTGGGAAGATTGTCTACCATTTACGGAGTTTTCCTACAACAATAGCTATCAAGCTAGCCTGCAAATGGCTCCGTTTGAAGCCTTGTATGGATGCAAGTGTCGCACACCATTAAACTGGTATGAGTCTGGTGACAGTCAAATATTTGGTGTGGATACATTGCGTGTTGCGGAAGAGCAATTTCAACTTATCCGTGACCATCTCAAGGCTGTTCAATCTTGCCAGAAGAGTTATGATGACTCCAAACGACACGAAGTCTCTTTCCGTGTGGGAGATTTTGTGTATCTTCGAGTCACACCTCTCAAAGGGATGCAGCGTTTTCATGTCAAGGGAAAGCTTGCACCCCAATACATTGGACCTTTAAAGATCCTAGCCCGTCGTGGTGAAGTGTCTTATCAACTTGAGTGACCTGCTGATCTCGCAGAGTTCCAAGATGTATTTCATGTGTCCTTGCTCCGGAAATGTCTTCACGTGCTGGATAAGAATCATTCTTATAAGGACATCGATTACTAGACCATCGACATCAACCATGACTTGACTTATCGGGACCGACCACTCCGTGTTCTTGAAAAGAATGTTTGTGTAACCAGGAGGCGTGCAATGAGATTACTCAAAATTCAGTGGACTAATCACTCCGAGGAAGAAGCTACCTGGGAACGCGAGGATTATATCAAAAAGGAGTTTCCTGATTTCCACTACGACTAAACCCCCAAATCTCGGGACGAGATTTTTTTAAGGAGAGGAGGTCTATCACATCCTCATTTGATAACCTTGTTGTAAGAGGGAGAACTCAAATTTTAGGGCCACCAAAAACTTTTATGTTGATCCTATTATTTTCTCGATTTGTAACTCCTTATGTGAAACCCTATGTTTTCAATGAGAATACAGACTGGAATGTTGAGATCATTGTTTCCTTGTCATCAAAATCATCCAATAAATCTTGCCTCGCGATCACTCAAAAACTAGAAACAAAAATCATTTTAAAACCCTAAAGAAAAACATGAGTTTTTCATTTCTGTTTCTGGTTTTTTTCTTCCTTTTTTATCACCTTCTATAATTATGAATATCACCTCAAACCTTTGTTTTCTTTGGATGTCATCCATCCTTGAGTTATGGTCTTGCTCACCATGCTCAAAGAAACAATTTTGGTAAAGTGAAACCCCTGTTTCAAGTGTGTTTTCCTGCCTAGTTTATAAAACAGGAATTCAAAAAACAGAGAAAACAGAAATCATCACCATTTTCTGTTTGTTTTCAGTACCCAAAACATTTTGTAAAATAAAATAAAAATGGGTTTCTGAAACTAGACATCATACTCTTCAACACTATATCTTCAATTTTCCATTTGGAATTCATTTGGTATTTTTATCAGATCCAAACTTTCCTCTGTTTATAACAGAAAACAAGACTTAGAAAAATTCCTAAGTCCTAACTGAACTTGTCTGAATTTTTCAGACAGTTTTGAACTGAAAACAAACTTGATCAATCTCATGTTTTGAATCATCAAATCGGGCTGAAATCGTGTCAAACCAGTACACCACACCACCCTCTTCCAAACCATGTGTTGGGTTGCATCTAGAAGGACTAAGGGAGAGAGAACAGCTAGCAGCCAAGGTTGGTGGCCGAGGGCCCGAGGTGTCATCGTCTCGAGGGAGCTACTCCAGCGCCCATGCTCCTTCTTCCACTGCTTTGAGCCAGTGGTTGCTTTCTCTTGGTGCCACCAAGCTCATCCCTCGCCTCCACGTGCTGATCATCTCCTGTGAAACGTACACGAGCTCGGGAGCTCTTCTCTGCATTATTGCTGAATGCCCGAGAAGAGCACGCTTGAGCTCCATGAGTATAAAGTCGTCCCCTTACTTTCTGCCTTGCCACACCACTCCTCACTCATCACTCACTCACCCCACGCAATACCCAACTCATGTTCCTCTCTGTGAGAGCGAGGATAGCCGTGCTCTCGCGTTCTATCCGAGAGGGAAGAGAAGATCCAGATCAACCTCGTCTCTCTCTCACTTTGCCCCATTGTTTCATCCTCGTCTATCCCCTGCCATGGCATGCATACCTGACATCGTGTCGTGGTGTTTTGCATGCAGGAGCAGCGCTGCTGAGCTCGACGTCGCCGGAGTCGTTTCGGTGCGCGTCGAACACGTTCGGTGGATCTGTTGATGCTATTGCTCCATCGCCACTTTCCCGACATCTCTCATCGTCCTCGACCTTGCTGTGCACGCCAGAGCAAGCCCTAGGTGAGCCTCTGCTCGGGATCGCAGTTGCTAGGGGTCACCGGCGCCGTTGGCCGCGTCGCGAGGAAGGAGATCTACGACCCCCTTTGAATCCATCCGCGTCTGTTGTGTGCCGTTGGATCGGGTTCTCACGGCCGCGTACCTATTCGCTCGTGCGCGAATGCGCACTGGGCTGGCCCAGCGCTGCGCACCCAGTCACTGGCCAAATGGACCCGTGGAGCCTTTTCTCTGGTGTTTTTATTCTTTTCTGTTTTTTCCAAAGAACTACCCAATCACTTTTGATCCAAATAAAATGCTAAAACTACAGATCTGGCCATGCATGTTTTCTTAACCACATGCAAGTGGTAGATCTAGGTTTACACCTCTGGATCATCCTAGAAAAATCCCCAAACCCAACCTATCTGAAAGAGAAAACATGGAATATATTTTGTTCTAAGAATCCAATGGAAGTAAGGTTAATTTCTCTAGATAGATATCGTTGATACCTAACTAGAGCAGTTGGCCTCACATGCACTTGAGTTTCCTATCAAAAATGACATGCATAATGGTAAATGACCAGAGAGCCACTAAATGATTTTTATGAATTTTTCTAAAATGATTTTTGAGATGAATCCTTTCAGATGTGCTTCTGTATGTCTAGAACTATCATATCCCAGCTTTGTGTGATTGTTTGAGTTGTAGATTATTTTTGGCATGTAGTACTAGATCTAGTAGTTTTCAGCCATTAATGAGTACTATGTATTTGTTGTTTGATATTTGTTTAGATTCCTTGTTTGATCTCACTAGCATGTGTAGAGGTTTTCTTCACTGTCATATGGATTCTATCTTGTAGATCTACCATGTTAGAATAGATCTTGTTCTTGGCACTAGTGTGGATTTGCATGCATGTTGTGTTTTATGCTTCTTTTTCTAGTTTATATGTAGTAGTTTTATCCCTCGTGATTATCTTAATGCCTTGTATGCTTCCATGTCATGTTTGATATGTTTATGCCTCTTTTATATTGATGCTTAGCCACTGGTTGCATGTTCTTTCCATGTATATAAGTGTATTAGTTGTTACATGTTCATAGTAATGCTTATCTCTACTCTTATATGCATGTGTAGTTGTTTTTAGGTTATTTTCTAGTTTTTTTGTTCATCCAAATGAATGACTAGAGAGTCATATCCCTCTTTATGGCCTTGTACGAGAGTGGTACACCCATTGGACTCATGCCATTGTGTTGGTCGATGCTTAGTATGAAACCATACAATTGTTTGTGTGTTATCCATGCATGTTTGACTGTTGTAGTGTACTTAAGTGCTATTATTTTTGGATGATTTTATTCGAGTAAATTCTTGTTGTATGTGTGCTTTATTAGCTTGTGCTTGCCTTTGTTGTGTACTGATTGGGTGTTTTTATTTTTATTTTTTACGACGTTAGATAACGAGGAAGCTGTTAATTCTGAAGTGGTTTTCTGTAACTCTTGTTTATTTCAAGAGTGTGATCAAGACTAGAGCCAAGGCAAGACGCTCTAAATGCTTGCTTGTTGTTTACTTATCATTATATATCATGCATGTTTTACTTCTGAAGTTTTACAAAAGTCGTTTCAAAAACTGTTCTTTTTAGTGGACTATACCACTGTCTATACTACTATCTAGTTGTTGTATCCACTACATAACCATGGTGTTACCCAATCCCTTTAGACATTTTGGAGCCACCACTTAATTAACTTAAGTCCCGTAGTGGACATCTTAACTTCATGTTTTTGGAAAACAAAAGCTTTGGAAAACCCCAGAGGTAAGGCGGGACCTTGTCCGAGGGAAGTATGTGAAGGAGGATTGTTTTCTACTTGTTTTCCAAAAATGATACATAACCTATTCTTCGAAGGACAACCAAGCCGTACTGCCACATTACCTCAATATGGGAACGGGGTATAGCTAAAAGCTTGTCGGTGTTAGTACGTGTCTACCTCAAAGTGCTATAAGGGTTAGAGTCTCAGAACCGAATTGTCGCTAGGAGGGAGAAACGGGACATGCAGAGTGTGGGATTAAGTTCGCCACCGTTTGCAATAGTTGGGTCTCCTACCATGGCGGTGTGTTGTCAGGGGAAATCGGATCGATACGGCTGACGCACTCGGTGCCGGGGAGAACAAACACAGTTGAAGAGGTAGCCATTTACTAGCACTTGCATAGTGGATAGTTAGGACCAGTTATCTGATGTTCGCATACTGTCGCGGACAGTCCGTGGTTGTTCGCGGCGGATATATTATATCTTGTGGATTGTGTACACCTCTGCAGAGTAAAACTATTCATAATAGCCGCGTCCTCGGATATGGACAGTTGAATGGCTATGTAGCTAGCATTATATCAATGTTTTCAAAAAAGCTTGAAAAGTGTTTTGGTGTTGTACCTGGGAGGTACTGGAAAGGGAATGATTGTACCTTTGAGGTAGGAATGATGGTCTTGAAGGTGCGATCTTTCAAGAAGTTTTGCAAAGAAAAACTTTCTTTTCTTTTAGTCAGCTTTATCAACACCTTGTGGATATGCGATATCTACAAGAGAAACTAAATATCTTTTGAAGTATTTTTCTTCAACAAAAATAACTAAAACTTGTGCAACCATGATGGGTCTTCAATTCATTCATGGCTAGTTAAGCCCCTAAGTATAGCCTTCCTACCACTACCGCATACTTGTATTTGTTAAGCTTTTATTTAGGGTGTCTTGCGAGTACAATCCAATGTACTCATAATGGTTTCGTCCCTGGCTATTGTCTTGGTGAGACTGTGAGGAGATGCCTCAGGAAGATACCTTTGAGGAGGAGTACTATGACGATCCCGCGTACTAGGCACGTCTCCCGGTCAGCAGCTTGTGGTGCTAAGGCGTTGACATGGATTCTACTCGTTGTGTTTGCTTCCGCCGAATAAAGTAGATGTGGTTGTGTGTCTGTCGCTTGCCCTGTGTGGCATTTGTCTCAGACATGGTCGACATACCATTTGTGTAAGACTTTGTTATTCGTTTAATGGATGTGAACTGTGATGTACCTTCTCTAAATATGTTGCTCATGACTGTCGATCTGGGATCATGAGTGTATGCATATTGGCGGTCTCGGACATCTAGTCTGGGGTCCCCACATAAGACGTATTGAGATCCCCTTGTAACAACCACCTAGCACGAGCTTTTTTATACCGATAAGTTTCCTCTTCAACATCCATATTAAAAATCTCAACATGGATATGAGATCTCCTAGTACGGTCCTTAGAAGAGTTCCCCTTCCTCCTCCATCTGCTCCAACATCTCCAACTCCGTTTTAAAATCTCGTTTTAACTTTATAAAATTCCCAAACAGATTGGACCCCAGCCCTTAAAATAAGTTTTAAATCTTTTCAACTTGATATTCAAAATATCAATAGGGTTAGTTTTCGCCACAGGTTTCGACCAAATATCTTCCACTTTAGGGAAAAAAACCACAATTATTAAACCAAGAGGTATCAAATTTAAAGCCCCTTCTTTTCTCGCACCTTTTATTATCACCAGAGTTTACCAACAAAATATTATGATCAGAAACCAAAGAAAACTCCGGAGGAATTTATGTTAGGTCAAGTTGTGAGACAAAAGAGAAAACCCGTTGCTCTAGGCGAAACCAAAGAAAACTTGGTTTTGTAGGGTCGGTCTGCCGAAGGAAACTTCTGTTTTGCACATTATACCTCACACTTTTCTTATAAGTTATTCCCTCCGTCCAGGAGTAAGTGTATATCTACTTTTACACTTAGTCAAACTTTTTAAAGTTTGACCAAATTTATACAAAATTGTAGCAATATATATGACATCAAAATGATACATTTTAAAACTTCATGTCAAGACAAATCTATTGATAGTAATTTGGTGTCATAATGGTAGTACTTTTTCTAATAAAGTTAATCAAAGATTAATAAATTTGACCGACGGGAAAAAAAAAGTAATCGTGGAGCGGAGGGAGTACATGGTTTGCAAAAAAAAAATAAAAAAAAGCGCAGCATTGCTCCTTGGTCGTGCATAGGACGTCATGAGATGTCCAAGTAGCTCCAGCCTCCAGGGAGCAGAGCCGGTGGCCTGTCGCCCTCCTCTGCCGGCCCAGCCCGGCCCGCCTCGTCGTCCTCCCCCGGTAGGTAGGTATCTCCGTCGCGCGAACGTGGCGGAATCGACGGCCCTCGGCACCCTATCCGTGGGCCGATAAGGCTCGCGCAGCGGCGGCCATACAAAGCCGTGGCCGCGCCCTCGCGCACGGGTCGCTCTCCTCCGCTCCCGTGCGCAGCCCCCCAGCTGGTTGGTGGCTGCTGCGCGCTTCATCAGACGAGGAGGAAAGAGACCCTCCCTCGCCCGCCCACCAACCACACCACCGCAACTCAGCCGCGCGCCGCAACAGAGATTTGAGAATGGCGGCGCCGTCGTCCCTCGCCTCCTCCCACCTCACCCGCCTAGCCGACCTCCGCCGCGCCGCCGCCGCCCCGGCCCCGCAGCACCAGCACCAGCAGCTCCGCCTTGGATGCTCCCGCCGCCGCGCGCAGCGCCTCGTCGCCATGGCCGGATCCGGGAAGGTACCGCGCCCCGTCCTCTTACTCTGAATTTTTTTACCCGAGAAGGCTGTTTCGCTGACGTTTGACTCCTCTGCTTCGCAGTTCTTCGTCGGCGGCAACTGGAAGTGCGTAAGTACCCCGCTTTTCCCATTACCCCCACCGCCACCAGCTTTGCGCACACGGGTCTGAGGCGTCAGCACCGCGCCGATGAGGATCCAGGAGTAGGGCGGTGGCGGTGGAGATTCCTCCCTGCGCCCCGCGTGACGTCTTAGTCCTCTGCAGGCATTGTGCCTGCCGCCTGGGGGATTCTCGTTTTGTCGCCATTCATTCAGACATACAAACATCGTGGCCTACAATAGGACTTCTCTTTTGGTGCCGCTTAGTTCTGCTTCGTTTGCCATGCTATTTTAGTGGGTACACAACAAAAAGGAATCGAGTCTCTCTTCCTTGTTACCTTCCGTCAGATTCCATGATGTCGAGTGAAGTGTAGTGAAAACTTGTGATGGTATTCTCAGTTAGGTAAACAGGGTTTATCAGGCCAAAGTGTAGCTATGAAATATCCATAGCTCCATTTCTGTGCCATTGCCATCCTTGGTACTAGCTAAATTGCACTCTTTTTTTCTATTAGGCAAGCCTTCCTGTGTTTATGTGTCTGGTTCATCACATCTGTAGGCAGCTTCTGCTGAATGTGTCAGTTATGTTGCTTAATCTGTCAGTCAGGTATCTTACAGTTTTTGGTATTATTGTCTGATAAAATTATTTAATTCTTCTCCCTGACTCTAGAATGGAACAAAGGAGTCCATTAGCAAGCTTGTATCTGATTTGAATGCCGCCACACTCGAAAACGATGTAGGTAAGCTCATTTGTTTCTTCTAAGCTTCATTTTGTCATGGCCGGTGCAATAGGCATGCGTGTTTAATAGGTATACACCATGCTGATGGTGTCTGTTTCCATATAGTGTGGACATTTGTCTGAATATATACCTGTGTGATTTATTTACTACCTTGATTTGCTCTTCTTCAGTAGCGGTATCACCAGAAGCGTAGACCCCATGTTAGTCCCAACCTGTTTGTCTATTCCTTTTCAAGTTTAAAGCCGCTAGTTACTTTTCTGATAGGCTTGATCCTCTTGCCCAACAAGAAACGTTATCCCCTAAGTGGCTACATGCATCGTGTATGAGCACCATGTGGCCTGGAAACATTTCTCCATGTTCGCCAAAAAAGAAAGCATATTGTTTTAGCTTCTACATATTCTCATCTAATAAACAACAGTATTACTCTGGCTGCATACTTGTGATGCTGATGTGGTCCAGCTTGTATAGTTTATAGTGAAGTCAATTTTAAGATATTTACCTACTCGCTTTTAATAACTTAGCAATATATTAATACATGGAGCTTTTCCTATGCTGCAGATGTTGTGGTAGCACCACCATTCATTTATATCGACCAGGTCAAGAGTTCACTAACTGATCGCATTGAGGTGTCTGCTCAGAATACATGGATTGGAAAAGGAGGAGCTTACACGGGAGAGATCAGGTTTAATACTGCAACCTAAACTTGTCAACCTTGTCTTTTATTGGTACATGAGAGGTCGCAAATTCTTTGTGACACTGATGACCAAAAGAAAATTTTGTTTGATTACTGGAAATCTGGAATATACTGAGTAATGAGGGTTACAAAATGATGTGTCTATTTTTGTTCTTTCTGGGTTTCATTCTGAGTTTTATTTTCTTATTGGAAAACTCCAGTGCAGAGCAATTGGTGGACATTGGCTGTCAATGGGTTATTCTTGGTCACTCTGAGCGTAGACATGTTATCGGCGAAGATGATCAGGTAACTGCAAATGCTACTGAATTTGTACTTTTGCTAGTACATGCCTTGATATAGTTCAGAAGTTACCTTCAGGATGTATGGTTACTATTGTCATGCATTAATAGAGTTTGGGAATTTGTGACTGCGATTTAACAAGTTTATCCATTGCAGTTTATTGGGAAAAAGGCTGCATATGCCTTGGGCCAAAATCTTAAGGTTATGGCATGCATAGGAGAACTGTTGGAAGAGAGGGAAGCAGGGAAAACTTTTGATGTCTGTTTTAAGCAGTTGAAGGCTTTCGCAGGTGAAATTTCTTCGCCTTGGGTAGTTTAATGGTGGGGGCCTGAACAACATTGATTTATCTGTATTATGTGTGTGCTTTCAGATAATATCACAGACTGGACAAACGTCGTAATTGCGTACGAGCCTGTCTGGGCTATTGGAACCGGAAAAGTTGCTTCTCCTGAGCAAGCTCAGGAAGTCCATGCCGCTGTGCGCGATTGGTTAAAAACCAATGTATCAGCTGATGTTGCTTCTAGCGTTAGAATTATCTACGGAGGTTAGTTTCTTATCTCGGTCTTTTTGAATCATATTCAATGTGCGTCTCTGTTTTTGCCATACTAAAACTGATGACTGGAAGATGAACTTTAGGAGCCATAAGTTTAGTATGAAATGGTAACTCACAAATATTTCCGTGGTGTTAGAAATATCTGGAAGGCCTATTCTGGGTTAGAGCCAACACGTTTGATGTGGTTAAAGTGACTTTTGATCCTGTGCCATGACCATGCTCCTATTCTTCTGTTGCAGGTTCCGTAAACGCAGCGAATTCCGCAGAGCTAGCAAAGAAGGAAGACATCGATGGCTTCCTCGTTGGCGGCGCCTCTCTGAAGGTACCATAATTCAGCATCTATTTTATTCACCATAGAATGGCGAAATTAATGTCACGTGCTTTTTATTAGCCGCTAGATGTTATATATCCTTCGCATGTTAAACATATTTCGGTTTGTTCCAGGGTCCGGACTTTGCCACCATCTGCAACTCGGTGACATCCAAGAAAGTTACAGCCTGATGGAGATAGCTGCGGGAGAAATAAGTGATCTGATACCGAGAGGGAGTGGGTTGGCTACCGCGTCAGTCAAAAAGCCTGAGATAGGTGCTCTGTGTGAACCGTGATCGCGTCGAGTCGTGGTGTGGTTTCGCTTCTGTGCTGATTTGTACGAAAGAGAGAATAATGTGACGACATGGCACCATTTTCCTTCTCATGGACCTTTTGTACGAGGCGGGAGTTTTACTTGTGTGTGAGCTGTCACACTCGCACCTGAATTAATGTATCTGTGGAATTGTTCTGCTTCTGATCCAAGAAAACGTCGGCCCTGATCGGTACTGCGCTCTTGTCAAGTTACAGTGCAAGGTGCTTAGAAATTAAAGCGGTTTTCATTAAGCACTAGTGCTTATTTATATAAGACAAATGCTTAACTGAGCATCTTGTTAGACGTAATTCTATCCAGAACCAATCTAGATCAATAATGTGGCAGCAAAAAAACTAGAACACCTAAGAGTGGATCAGATCAAGAAAAGAGAAGGGTTTAGGAATTTACAAGTTCCAGAACTTGAAGCAATCGTTGCCTGCTCGGTGCAGGCGAGGTTGAGAGTTGGTGTAGACGTTACAGGGATCGATGAAGATCACTGGATTACGCGGTGACCATTAGGTCTCCACTGTCTGGGGACGGCATGGCGAGGTTCCAGCTCTTCCCGCGGTTGTGCGCCCTCTACGATCGGTGCAGGTTAGAGATTTGGGGGAGCTAGTTAGGCTGAGCGCTAACCAGAGGTAGATCACTAGCTACCAGGCTCCCCCTTAATATATGTGTGCACGCAACACGGGGCCAGAACCACTCGTTGGTTTGGTGCCCACGATGAGGGCGTTTTTCTAACATACGGGGAGAGGATCGAATGTTGATTCGGTGGTCCTCCCTCCAAATTCGTTTTTTCTGACTTATCCTCTTATCCGTTGACTCGGTTTTGTTTAAGAATGTACGGATCAACCAATATTCTTCTCCTTCATCATTCGGTTTAAACTTCATTTGCCCATTCTCCATAGGAATAACATATGTTACAACAACCAATAAAATGCCATTGAACCTCAACACTTATGGTACACCAGCCTATTTCGAATTGGATAACATTTCACATATTGTGAGTGGTTCTTTATAATGGTCCCATTATTCCAGAAACGTAAGGCTTCCAGTAATCCCATGCTGGCAACATGGTCACGAAAAATATTCGGTGGTAAGCCTTTTGTTAGCGGACCCGCAAGCATACAAGTTGTACTTATATGCTTATCCTCAATCGTATGATCCTGGATTCTATCTTTCACAACATGATACTTAATGTCAATGTGCTTGACAGCAACACTTGACTTGTTGTTACTTGTATAGAAAACTGCGGGTTCATTGTCGCAGTATAGCACAAGTGGTTTTGAAATGTTGTCTACCACTTTAAGCCCGGGAATTAAATTCTTTAGCCATACAGCCTGCCCAGTGGCCTCGTAACATGCTATCAATTTTGTCTGCATCGTAGAAGAAGCAGTTAACGTATGTTTGGAGTTTTTCCACGATATGGCTACTCCGGCGAGTGTGAATACATAACTTGATGTGGATTTCTTACTATCCACACAACCGGCATAATCAGCATGTGGATAACCAACAACTTGCAAGTTATTAGACCTCTTATATGTAAGCATGTAATATTTTGCGTCTTGCATATAACGCAAGACTTTCTTTGCGGCCTTCCAGTAGTCTGGTCCTGGATTTGATTGGAATTTGCCAAGCATTCCCATTATAAAAGCCAAGTCAGGGCGTGTATAAACTTGTGCATACATGATGCTTCCGACAGCCGAAGCATAAGGAACTGATTTCATCTGACCAGTTTCAATTTGGTTCCTTGGACATTGAAATGTCCTCAAACTTATCGCCCTTAACTAAAGGAGCGGGCGAGGAAGAGCACTTATGCATATTGTATTTCTTCAGTACTCGATCAAAGTTTGACTTTTGGGATAGTCCTAACATCCCCTTTGACCGTTCTCGGTAAATCTCAATGTCAAGGACATAAGAGGTTTCACCGAGATCCTTCATATCAAAATTAGACGACAGGAAATTCTTGGTTACATGCAGCATATCCTTATCGCTGCAAGCCAGCAATATATCATCCACGTATAGGACTAAAATTGGGAATCTACTGCCTTTGAACTTAATATAAATGATGTTGTCCACGACATTTTCCGTAAACCGAAAAGTTCGAATAATCTTGTCGAACTTGAGGCACCACTGTCTCGAAGCCCGCTTCAAGCCGTAGATGGATTTCTTCATACGACACGCCAGGTGTTCCTTTCCTTCCACAACAAAACCTTCCGGCTGAGTCATGTAAACATCTTCGTTAAGGCCACCATTCAGAAATGTCGTCTTAACGTCCAATTGATGCAATTCTAGGTCGAAATGAGCCACTAGAGCCATGACATTCCTAATAGAATCCTTTGATGACACATGAGAAAAGGTCTCATTGTAATCGATACCTTCTCTTTGTGTAAAACCTTCCGCCACAAGTGTAGCTTTAAATTTAGACATTCTGTCGCACCCGGACTTCTAGAGGATACTCACAGTCCGTTAAAAAGTAGATGATTGGATTACGGGGCCTACCTGCACCCGCACCTCTTACGAGTAGGCCAACACGTATACGTGTGACAACCAACCCCTACTATTCATCGTCTGCGCAAACCATCCCCTAGGAATCAGGATACTTCCATTGACGTACTTCATACCATTCACACATGGTACGTCAACGGCATTTTAACAAGTGATATCACAACAAATCTCTAAGACACAAAGAAATAGAAACAAGTGGCAAATAGCTCTCACTAGAGCAGAGATAGAAAATACAATCATGCAGAGGACACATGTCCCAACAAATCATCATTACATCACTGCGGAAGCATCCAAAGTGTCTGAGTACAGACAAGATCCAAATAGGCCTAAGAGGCCGGAAACGAAAGAACGGAGCCCATCCACGAAGTCTCGGATCCTGCCCGGGTCCGCTATCTACTCGTCAGCAGCCTCGTCATACTCCACGTAGTAGCCACCGTGGGGATCCTCGGAAACGTAGTCTGTAGAACACGCAGCCCCAAAGGGGTCAGTACAGCCGAGTACTGGCAAGCAAGACGCACAAGATACCAAAGTGTACCCGACAACACCAAGTACAGATGCTTTGGGTTCAACGGAAGAATAGGTGATACAAAAGTGCGGCAGCGGGCTGCAGTAACCAACTACAGAGACACGCTACAACTTCCGGCTAATAGAAAGGAGATAAGTTAGCGTATCGGAACCAACTACCACTAACCTCAAACAAACCCATCCTGGATCTCGCCCCTTATCCAAAGAAGCAATCCGAGGATAACCCACACAGTTGGATTAGTGAAGGTTCAAGTTATTGTGTCAATAAGCCTATTACTAGTCAAATTGTTATTTATCAGGTGTAAGTTGTCTAATCCTTGTTAGCCAGCCCTATCACCAAGTCATCCATAACCGCGGACAACACGGCTTCTCGAGAAGATTTAACCCTGAAGGGATGCACCAATTTGGCCGTACACGTAAGAATATCCCGCCAGACGGGGATCAAACCCACCAAGCGAGACACTCAACACAACCCAACTCTTCTTCGCATCAAGCCCAAAGAACCCCGTGCAGTTGAGCGCACGGCTAATCAAGCCCCACGAAGAAAAGGGGACCCTCTAAATGCCGACTACAAAAGTTACCACCCTGGCCTCGGGTTCGCACCTGCATATGCATGCGGCAAATGGAAAACCCGAACTAAATGAGGCGATTTGGACGAGATGCGAATCGAATCAAATTGAGGGGGGCGCCCATACACGCTTCCCACATGCGGTTAGCGTGCTCAACATGGATCCAGAGGACAAGAACTTTTCCTGAGTTCGACACTAGCAGGCCTCAAAACCATACCCGGCCTCCTGCCGGTGCCTTATCATCAAATTAGCATTACCTCAAACATTAACAGGTTGTTGTTTAAACATCGAGCCCCCAGAACATAATAAATAAGGTAACAGAAATAACAGACATTAGACTCGAGCATAAACAACCCTAAGCATGCTAGTAAGACACAGGCAACAAGCAACGGGGTTATAGGTGTGGAGGATAGGCTATATCAGTGTTACAGGATAACATGTGATAGGATCGGAACACAAGCAACGAATCTTAAGGCTAGCAGATTAGACAACGGAAAGTATCGGTATACAGTGTGGAAAGGACACAATGGTTCAGGTGAGTGAATACTTGCCTGCAAACTCAGTAGCCTGGTACTGGGCTAACTCCTCTGAAGTAGTGTCGTAAACCTCGTCTGTCTCAACGCCGTCGTTATTCGAGAAGAAGCAAACAAACAACACAGAGAGACAAACAATCAATAACATGGCATGATGCACAAACAGAGGATGATGCATGGCAATTTAATTGGTGCATCAAAGATAAGCTAGTGGACATGGTAAGCATATTTAAATTGGCCCATATGCAATTTGGGTTGCATATAGAAAGGCCCAAGAATTAAAGTTGAATTAAGTGATCTACAAATAACCATCATATGGAAGTTGATTAGAATGATGCATGGATGATGAAAACAATAAGAAAACAACAATAGCTTCAATTTGATATGTTGTTTACCAAGTTTGGAATTTTATTTATTAAGTTATGAAATTTGGCTTCTTAAATGAGTTACACAAGCATTTGTTGTTTTCACCAATTTTAATTGTTCAAAATAGATAAAAAATTCATATTTGGAAAGAACACAAACTTTTAGGTGGAATACATATTTCATTTGTTGACAATGGATTTAAAATGAATTAATTATGAATTAAACAAGTTTAAACAAGATTTAAATGAATTTAATTAAAGTATAAAATTATTTGAATTTTTTATTTGTTCAAAACATTAAATAAAATTCATATTTGAAAAGATTATACTTTTCTGGTTTGAAAACATATTTTATATGTTAAAAAAGAATTTAGTTTGACCAAGTTATTAATTTAGCAATTTTAATTGATTTAAACAAGATTTGAATTATTGAACCAATTTTAATTATTCAAAACAGGAAACAAAGTTTATATTTGGAAAGCTTGTTCAATTTTGCATGGAAAACATATTTTACATGTGCCATTTGAATTAAATTTGAATTAGTTATGAATTTGACCAAATTTGAATGAGTTGTTTGAATTTGAATTTTTGAAACCATTTCAAATGTTCAAAAAAGTATACAAATGGTTTTAACATGTAGAGAATTAAATTTGGTATGGAAAACATATTTTATTTATTAAATTTGGATTTGATTTGCAAAATATATATGAATTTGAATTACAGGGGCTATTCTGCAATTTTTAAAAGTATTAATACTGTTCCAGGGGCTTAGGTGCGAAAAAGAAATTCAGAAAAGGTCCCTGGAACCTTTCCTACGCAGTGCCAGCGTGCACTGGGTCACTGCCCGTGGGCCAGTACCCTGCTGGCGCCTGCGTGGCGCGCGTGTGGAAGCTGGCGTGGCCACCACTGCCAATGACAGATGGGACCGCGCAACCAACATGGCAAACAAGAAAAAGATGGGTTTTATTCTGCGCGGGGGAGGGATCGAACTCGCGCCCTCGCGCTGCGCGCCGTTGGATCTTGCCACTGGGCTGGCTCGACGGTGGTGATAGGAGAGAAATGCGCGGGGTTTTGAGGTGGGCTGCGGGACTGTTAACTGAAACTGAAAAATTCAGTTAACTGAACCTGCAGAAGCGGACGGTGATCGCCGGCGACGAGCGCTGCTGTGACCGCTGTCGTGTGCGTGCAGTGAGCGCGTGGGGTGCGTGCTGGACGTGCGTGTTTGTGCGCGTGGTGGGGCCAACACAGAGGCCACACCGGGCTCAGAGGGACCTATCCGCGCTCGGACATGGCGCCATGGCGGACGCTGGTGACAGTCCGACAGTGGAACGGCGAACCAGGAAGCAAAGGAGGGAGATTTGGCCGGGAATCGACAGAGGAGATCACCTTGGGGTGGTTGCGGTGGTCGTATGGGGTTTAGGGAGATGGGGATGGCGACGCGGTGATGATCTTCAGAGCAGTCGCGGCGGTGTCGAGCTCGTCGTCGAGGATCAGCGGCGCCCGGGGCTCAACGGAGATATGGAAGGTGTCGAGGGAGAAACGGGGGTGCTGCTCGTGCCCCTGGCTTGGCCGGAGATGCTCCCTAGCGTGCGGTCGACGGCGGCGCCATGCTCTGCAACCTTCCCCCAACGATCGCCCGAATAACAGAGAGAAGGAAGGGAGAGAGAGAGAGGAGAAAATGGCGGCAGCGGCGGAGATGGAGGAAGAGGGGAAATGGCGCTAGGGTTTGGGGCCTCGGGTGGTAGATAAAGGGCGAGGAGAGGGAGCAGGTGGAGGGCGCGGTGGTGCGCCCTGCTGTCGTCAGGTGACGAGCGCTGTACGGAGGAGGGAGAAGGGGCCGCGGGCCGCGCTGCGTGATGGCTGGGGTGGAGGTTGGGCTGGGCTGGCCCAGCTGGCTGGCCTGGTCTGCCTCCCCCAGCCCGATTTTTTATTTTTTAATTCTTTTTCTCTCTGTTTTTTTTGCAGAAAGAAAACGGAAGAAAAGAAGGGGTTTTGTGATTGAAAAAGTTTGGGGATAAATTTTTATGAGTTAGTTATTACAAAGGCCCAGTTGTGCAACTTTTTGTTTTTCCAAATTTTTAAATTTTGTTGCTGTTTGAAATTCAAATGGATTTGAGTGAATATTTAAGCAAGTTAATAGTTTGGAAATTCTAGTTTATTGGAAGCAACTGAATGGTTTGATTTGAAAGTTTCATTTGAAAAAAATTGTAACAGAACAAGTATGAAACAAGGATTTGAATTTTGGTTTGAAATTCAAATGGAAAACAATTGAAAACAACTGCAAAACTCATGATGGAATGATGCAAACTTAATTTAAACAGGAAGCAAGCATTGTAATGGTGTTTTTCATACTTGGGATGTTACAAAACGCCCCCCCTTGAAGGAATCGCGCCCCGAGATTCCTACTGAGAAGAGAAAAGGTCCGGATACTTCTTGCGAAGATCCTCTTCGGTCTCCCACGTTGCCTCTTTATCGGAATGATGAGACCACTGCACTTTTAAGAACTTGGTGCTCTTGTTGCGAGTTTTGCGCTCGGTCTCATCGAGAATGCGAACATGATGCTCTTCATAAGAGAGGTCTTCTTGCAGATCAATTGAGTCATGATCAACTGCACGACCTGGATCTTTGAAGCATTTCTTGAGCTGTGACACGTGAAACACATCGTGCACCTTGGATAGCTTTTCTGGAAGTTCAAGACGATAGGCATTTTCTGCACGCCTTGAGAGAATGTTGAAGGGACCAATATATCTTGGTGCAAGCTTTCCTTTGACACCAAAACGATGAGTTCCTCTGAGGGGAGTTACACGGAGATATGCTTTGTCTCCAGCTGCGTAGACCATGTCCCTGTGCTTGCTGTCATAGTAGCTTTTCTGACGAGATTGAGGAATCCTCAGATTGTCACGAATGATGCGAACTTTCTCTTCGGCTACCTTAACAATGTCAGGGCCTAAGAATGAACGTTCACCAGCTCCAGACCAATTGATTGGACTCCTGCATCTGCGGCCATAGAGAGCCTCAAATGGTGCCATGCCTAGGCTTGCCTGGAAGCTGTTGTTGTAGGAGAATTCAGCATATGGAAGACATTCCTCCCATTTCATGCCAAAAGAGAGACCACATGCTCTGAGCATATCCTCGAGAATCTGATTGACTCTTTCGACTTGCCCTTGAGACTGAGGATGGTAGGCTGTGCTGAACAGAAGCTTGGTGCCCAAGGCTTCTTGAAAGCTTTTCCAGAAATGAGAAGTGAAGATGCTTCCACGGTCTGAGCTTATTTCCAATGGAACACCATGAAGAGGAACAATCTTTGCTGTGTAGAGCTCTGCTAACTGACTAGCTGAGATTGTCTCTTTGACAGGAAAGAAGTGAGCTACTTTAGTGAGTCGATCAATGACAACGAAGATTGCATCGTTGCCCCTCTTGGACTTTGGAAAACCGGTGACGAAGTCCATTTCAATCATATCCCACTTCCACTCAGGGATTTTCAGAGGTTGGAGAAGACCGGCTGTTTTCTGATGAACTGCCTTGACACGTTGACAAACGTCGCATTCAGAAACGTATTGAGCAATTTCACGTTTCATGCTAGGCCACCAATACAGTGTCTTGAGATCCTGGTACATCTTTGTACTTCCAGGGTGTATGGAGAGAGGAGTTTCATGAGCCTCCTTGAGAATGACATCTTTGAGACTTTGAACTTGAGGAACTGCAACGCGTCTTTCGAAGAACACAGTTCCATTGTCATCAATTGAGAAGGACTTCAATTTCTCCTTTCCTTCTTTGATGTGCTCTACCATCTTCTTGATTTCAGCATCACGAAGTTGTTCAGAACGAATCTTGTCCTCGAGAGTTGGACTGGCTGTCAAGTTTGCAAGATAGCCTTGAGGAACAAGACCAAGATTCAGCTTCTGGAATTCTTCATGAAGAGGAGGTTGGCTTTCCATGATCATGAGATTATTGCAATACGACTTGCGACTGAGAGCATCGGCCATAACATTAGCCTTGCCTAGAGTGTAAGAAATGGTAAGATCAAAGTCTTTAATCTTTTCAATCCATCTCCTTTGCCTGAGGTTTAGATCTGGTTGAGTGAAGATATATTTCAGACTCTTATGATCGGAAAATATTTCAGTGCGATTACCCAACAAGTATTGTCTCCATTTCTTGAGGGCAAACACGACTGCTGCAAGTTCAAGGTCATGAGTGGGATAATTGAGCTCATGTGTGTTCAACTGACGTGAAGCATAAGCCACAACTTGACGTTCTTGCATAAGAACTGCACCTAGACCTTGGAGAGAAGCATCACAGAATATTTGGAAAGGTTTGGTAGGATCTAGGCCAACCAGAACTGGTGTAGAAGTGAGTTTAGTCTTCAGGAGATTGAAGCTTTCATAACATTGTGGAGACCAAACGAACTTCTTGTCCTTCTTTGTGAGGTCAGTGAGAGGTTTGGCAATCTTGGAGAAGTTTGGGACGAAACGACGGCAATAGCTAGCCAAGCCAAGAAAACTTCTTACTTGCTTCACTGTCTTTGGAGGTTTCCAATCAACAATTGCTTTAACCTTTTCTGGATCAATGGCTATGCCCTTGGCAGAGATGACATGACCAAGATAAACAACTTCTGAGATCCAGAACTCACATTTGGAGAACTTGGCATAGAGACGATGCTCGCGAAGCTTCATGAGAGTGAGACGAAGATGTTCTTCATGCTCTTCCTCGGATTTGGAGTAGACAAGAATGTCATCAAGATATACCACAACGAACTTGTCGAGGTATTCATGAAAGACAGAATTCATGAGTCGAGAGAAGGTCGCCGGTGCATTGGTGAGACCAAAGGACATGACGGTGTATTCATATAGACCGTAGCGAGTGGTGAAGGATGTCTTTGGGATATCCTCTTTTCTGATCTTTATTTGATGGTAACCCATTCTCAAGTCCAACTTGGAGAATATTGAGGCTCCAGCAAGTTGATCAAAAAGATCATCAATACGAGGAATTGGATACTTGTTTTTGATGGTTTTCTCGTTAAGAGGACGATAGTCAACAACGAGTCTCTTTGTGTGATTATTCTTCGCAACGAACAGGGTTGGGCAACCCCAAGCCGAGGAACTAGGTTGAATGTAACCTTTTTCCATGTACATATCAATTTGTTCCTTCAACAACTTCAGCTCGGGAGTTCCTATCTTGTAGGGATACTTAGAGATTGGAGCAGTACCTGGTTCAAGTTCGATCACGAACTCAACAGCTCTGTCCGGAGGCATTCCTGGCAACTCTTCTAGAAAGACGTCAGGGAAGTCGCAAACCACCGGAACATTTTCAAGTGAAGGTAGAGGTTTTGCATTGAGGGTGTATAGCTGGCTGGAACTTGATTCATGTGGAGAATAGATTATCTGGCCAGACGGGTGGGACAGAGTTATTGACTTTTGAGCACAGTCAATTCTTGCTTTATTGGCCTTCAGCCAATCCATACCAAGAATGACATCAATGTCATAATTTCCCAGAAACATGAGAGAAACAAGGAATATGTGGCCTCCAATTAGGATTTGATTGTCCTTACTTATCTTGGAAGTCAACATTTGAGATCCCGGGGAGTGAACAGTGATTTGATTGCTTAGTGGAACCACAATTAGGTTGTTTGTTGTGGCAAAGTTCTTTGACACAAAAGAATGTGATGCTCCGGTATCAAACAACACTTTAGCTGGAATAGAGTTTACGGAAAATGTACCGAGAACGACGTCAGGAGCTTCCTCAGCTTTGTCGATCTTGACATGATTCACCCTTGCGGTCCTCCCGACAGGCCTGTTGTTGGAGTTGAAAGCCTTAGGCGGGGGAGCGCGCACCATCGCCTGGTTTGTGTTAGGACGAGGTGGTGGTGGAGGTAGCTGCCTCTGCGTGCACTTGTCGGCGTAGTGTCCCGTCTGCTTGCACTTGTAGCATGTGACGACACGAGGAGGCCCTGGCCTTGGCTGCCCCATCGAAGCCCTTGGATCATGCATCTGAGCAGGGTTGGGTGGGCGGGGAGCGAAGCCTGGAGAAGCTTGGGCATATGGAGCCCGAGTGACAGCACCATTTGGTACCCAGATGCAGCGCTTCTGCGGAGGGGTGGTCATGTTGGAGGAGGAACCACCCTCACGCGAGTGCTTGCGAGACTCCTCGAACGCCTTGCGCCCATTTTCTTCATTGAGCACGGTGTTAACGAGATCCTCGAAGTTGTTGGCCTTGACATTGGTGAGGGCATACTTGAGCTCCGGGTTAAAGCCTCTGCGGAACCTTGCCATCTTTTTAGCTTCAGTGGACACCTCATCTCCAGCGTATCGAGCGAGGTGATTGAACTCACTCTGATAGCCGATGACGTCCAACTTGCCCTGCTTGAGAGAGCAAAACTCTTCACGCATTCTTTCCATGAGACCATCTGGAATGTGGTGCTTCAGGAAGGCTTCCTTGAAATGATCCCACGTGACTGGCATCCCAGTTCTCATGGCCTGGAAGTTTTCCCACTATGAAGTTGCCTAACCCTTCAGCAGATAGGAGGCATACTTGACCTTGTCTTCTTCAGCTACGTGTGCAATCTCCAGAGCCTTGGCTATCTCACGGATCCAGTCATCAGCGTCCAGAGGCTCGCGTGTGGCCACGAAAGCTCTTGGGCCCAGACTGAGAAAGTCCTTGATGCTGACTCGTGGAGCTGTCTGGTTGATGTGCTGATTAGCCTGAAACTGGGCCATCTGCGTCATGACTTGGGTCATCTGAGTCAACAGCTCCGCGATTGGCGGTGGCTCAGGCGTGTTGTTCCTTGTTGGCGGCATCCTGAATGGAAATGCATTTTAGCACAACAATAGAAAAGGATAGGCTTGGCAACCGAAAGATAGATTATTCCGACGCATGAATAGACAACCACAAGGTTCACCATCACATGTTCAATTACATCAGAATATCCAATACACCATAAATGGTTCGAATGCCAAAGGATAGCTAAACATAGCTAAGAATGGATACATCGGTACTCCCATGCTCATCACGCAGGACGGCGGCTAGGAGTACGACGAGAGGTACGGTGAGGAGTACGCCCACAAAAGTAGGTGGAACGACGATCCACGTAGATCGGACGTGCTCTGAGAGCGACTCTAGGTGTGGTGAAGTACATAGCGTCGACTCCCTGTGCTCCAAAGCGGGGAATCCCAGTGTAACCAGCACCAAGGTTAAGGAGTGGACCTCTGATCGGCTCGTAACCTCCAGCATCTGGCAGACGACGCCCAACTGGCTGATCGAAACGTGCAAAGCGCTCGTCTCCAACAAAGTCTGTGGTGTAAGTCGCCAGACGAGTCAAAGCAAGGTAAAGCTGCTCTCTGACTGAAGCCAACTCCCGAGATAGTGTGCGGGCAACTGCGTTAGTGTGACTCACAAACTGAGAGGTGATGTGCAGCCTGGAGCTATCATGCTCGTAAACATCCAAGTTGTCGTAGAGAGTGAAGTGAGCTCCCTCCGAAGTGATGTAACCACGGGGGATGTGGCGATAGATAGAATCGTCAAATCCCCAGTAGTCAGCACGAAGGACGGTGAGACTCACATAAGCTGCCTGCTGCACAGCCATATCCACTGTGGAACCCACTGCCTCGTAGCAGTGAACTACGCTCATGCCATCATCTGACAGAATGTAGACGATAGCCTGGTAGTAGGTCTGCTCAAACTCTCGCTGCTGCTCGTAGACCTGGTACTCTGGTGCCCAATGGAACCCCAGAAAAGTGACCATGTTTCTCAGCATCTCCGGATAACCGGCAGTGCTCTCGCAACGAGTCATACGAACCACCTGCGGGTAGAACCTGAGATCCATCTGCAGATGATCGGGGAAACTTTGATTATACGCCGGTAGAAGAACTGAAGTGGCAAGCAACAACAAGGTTTCAACGGACGAAAAGGATGTTGAGAAGAACAGGATATTGAAGCAACATTTGGGAAACACGAGACCAAACACTCCTGAGGTACTACGGAAAACCCATCCGGGCTTCTAGAGGATCAATATCTACTGCTTAAGGAATAGAGGATCTGCTTCCGGGGCTTATGTGCCCCCGTTCTCAATCGTGAGTAGGCAACATGATAAATCATGTCACAACCACCTCCATTCCTATGGTCTAGTAGATATAACCATCCTAGAGAAACCAGGATACGTGAAATCCTAACTTGAAAGTTTAGATGAGAAGAGAAAACAACGTTGCACTTCCTTACCAGAAAAAGGGAGGGTGGGTGGGGAAAGAAATAAAAGAACAGAATTCCTACTCTCACGTTTCATTTTTCCTATATAGCTACAAAATAGTTTCTAGACTCAACTGCGACCAGTAAAAGGGATCCTACAGGCAGACAGGCTCTGATACTATTTGTCGCACCCGGACTTCTAGAGGATACTCACAGTCCGTTAAACAGTAGATGATTGGATTACGGGGCCTACCTGCACCCGCACCTCTTACGAGTAGGCCAACACGTATACGTGTGACAACCAACCCCTACTATTCATCGTCTGCGCAAACCATCCCCTAGGAATCAGGATACTTCCATTGACGTACTTCATACTATTCACACATGGTACGTCAACGGCATTTTAACAAGTGATATCACAACAAATCTCTAAGACACAAAGAAATAGAAACAGGTGGCAAATAGCTCTCACTAGAGCAGAGATAGCAAATACAATCATGCAGAGGACACATGTCCCAACAAATCATCATTACATCACTGCGGAAGCATCCAAAGTGTCTGAGTACAGACAAGATCCAAATAGGCCTAAGAGGCCGGAAACGAAAGAACGGAGCCCATCCACGAAGTCTCGGATTCTGCCCGGGTCCGCTATCTACTCGTCAGCAGCCTCGTCATACTCCACGTAGTAGCCACCATGGGGATCCTCGGAAACGTAGTCTGCAGAACACGCAGCCCCAAAGGGGTCAGTACAGCCGAGTACTGGCAAGCAAGACGCACAAGATACCAAAGTGTACCCGGCAACACCAAGTACAGATGCTTTGGGTTCAACGGAAGAATAGGTGATACAAAAGTGCGGCAGCGGGCTGCAGTAACCAACTACAGAGACACGCTACAACTTCCGGCTAATAGAAAGGAGATAAGTTAGCGTATCGGAACCAACTACCACTAACCTCAAACAAACCCATCCTGGATCTCGCCCCTTATCCAAAGAAGCAATCCGAGGATAACCCACACAGTTGGATTAGTGAAGGTTCAAGTTATTGTGTCAATAAGCCTATTACTAGTCAAATTGTTATTTATCAGGTGTAAGTTGTCTAATCCTTGTTAGCCAGCCCTATCACCAAGTCATCCATAACCGCGGACAACACGGCTTCTCGAGAAGATTTAACCCTGCAGGGATGCACCAATTTGGCCGTACACGTAAGAATATCCCGCCAGACGGGGATCAAACCCACCAAGAGAGACACTCAAGACAACCCAACTCTTCTTCGCATCAAGCCCAAAGAACCCCGTGCAGTTGAGCGCACGGCTAATCAAGCCCCACGAAGAAAAGGGGACCCTCATAGTACTCTAAGAACGTGTCTCCCTAAATGCCGACTACAAAAGTTACCACCCTGGCCTCGGGTTCGCACCTGCATATGCATGCGGCAAATGGAAAACACGAACTAAATGAGGCGATTTGGACGAGATGCGAATCGAATCAAATTGAGGGGGGCGCCCATACACGCTTCCCACATGCGGTTAGCGCGCTCAACATGGATCCAGCGGACAAGAACTTTTCCTGAGTTCGACACTAGCAGGCCTCAAAACCATACCCGGCCTCCTGCCGGTGCCTTATCATCAAATTGGCATTACCTCAAACATTAACAGGTTGTTGTTTAAACATCGAGCCCCCAGAACATAATAAATAAGGTAACAAAAATAACGTTCATTAGACTCAAGCATAAACAACCCTAAGCATGCTAGTAAGACACAGGCAACAAGCAACGGGGTTATAGGTGTGGAGAATTGGCTATATCAGGGTTACATGATAACATGTGATAGGATCGGAACACAAGCAACGAATCTTAAGGCTAGCAGATTAGACAACGGAAAGTATCAGTATCCAGTGTGGAAAGGACACAATGGTTCAGGTGAGTGAATACTTGCCTGCAAACTCAGTAGCCTGGTACTGGGCTAACTCCTCTGAAGTAGTGTCGTAAACCTCGTCTGTCTCAACGTCGTCGTCTATTCGAGAAGAAGCAAACAAACAACGCAGAGAGACAAACAATCAATAACATGGCATGATGCACAAACTGAGGATGATGCATGGCAATTTAATTGGTGCATCAAAGATAAGCTAGTGGACATGGTAAGCATATTTAAATGGGCCCATATGCAATTTGGGTTGCATATAGAAAGGCCCAAGAATTAAAGTTGAATTAAGTGATCTACAAATAACCATCATGTGGAAGTTGATTAGAATGATGCATGGATGATGAAAACAACAATAGCTTCAATTTGATATGTTGTTTACCAAGTTTGGAATTTTATTTATTAAGTTATGAAATTTGGCTTCTTAAATGAGTTACACAAGCATTTGTTGTTTTCACCAATTTTAATTGTTCAAAATAGATAACAAAATTCATATTTGGAAAGAACACAAACTTTTAGGTGGAATACATATTTCATTTGTTGACAATGGATTTAAAATGAATTAATTATGAATTAAACAAGTTTAAACAAGATTTAAATGAATTTTATTCAAGTATAAAATTATTTGAATTTTTTATTTGTTCAAAACATTAAATAAAATTCATATTTGAAAAGATTATACTTTTCTGGTTTGAAAACATATTTTATATGTTCAAAAAGAATTTAGTTTGACCAAGTTATTAATTTAGCAATTTTAATTGATTTAAACAAGATTTGAATTATTTAACCAATTTTAATTATTCAAAACAGGAAACAAAGTTTATATTTGGAAAGCTTGTTCAATTTTGCATGGAAAACATATTTTACATGTGCCATTTGAATTAGTTATGAATTTGACCAAATTTGAATGAGTTGTTTGAATTTGAATTTTTGAAACCATTTGAAATGTTCAAAACAGTATACAAATGGTTTTAACATGTAGAGAATTAAATTTGGTATGGAAAACATATTTTGTTTATTAAATTTGGATTTGATTTGCAAAAGATATATGAATTTGAATTACAGGGGCTATTCAGCAATTTTTAAAAGTATTAATATTGTTCCAGGGTCTTAGGTGCGAAAAAGAAATTTAGAAAAGGTCCCTGGAACCTTTCCTACGCAGTGCCAACATGCACTGGGTCACTGCCCGTGGGCCAGTACCCTTCTGGCGCCTGCGTGGCGCGCGTGTGGAAGCTGGCGTGGCCACCACTGCCAATGACAGATGGGACCGCGCAGCCAACGTGGCAAACAAGAAAAAGATGGGTTTTATTCTACGCGGGGGAGGGATCGAACTCGCGCCCTCTCGCTGCGCGCCGTTGGATCTTGCCACTGGGCTGGCTCGACGGTGGTGATAGGAGAGAAACGCGCGGGGTTTTGAGGTGGGCTGCGGGACTGTTAACTGAAACTGAAAAATTCAGTTAACTGAACCTGCAGAAGCGGACGGTGATCGCCGGCGACGAGCACTGCTGTGGCCGCTGCCGTGTGCGTGCAATGAGCGCGTGGGGTGCGTGCTGGACGTGCGTGTTTGTGCGCGTGCTGGGGCCAACACAGAGGCCACACTGGGCTCAGAGGGAGCTATCCGCGCTCGGACATGGCGCCATGGCGGACGCTGGTGACAGTCCGACAGTGGAACGGCGAACCAGGAAGCAAAGGAGGGAGCTTTGGCCGGGAATCGACAGAGGAGATCACCTTGGGGTGGTTGCGGTGGTCGTACGGGGTTGAGGGAGATGGGGATGGCGACGCTGTGATGATCTTCAGAGCAGTCGCGACGGTGTCGAGCTCGTCGTCGAGGATCAGCGGCGCCCGGGGCTCAACGGAGATGTGGAAGGTGTCCAGGGAGAAACGGGGGTGCTGCTCGTGCCCCTGGCTTGGCCGGAGATGCTCCCTAGCGTGCTGTCAACGGCGTCGCCATGCTCTACAACCTTCCCCCAACGATCGCCGGAATAACAGAGAGAAGGAAGGGAGAGAGAGAGAGAGGAGAAAATGGCGGCAGCGGCAGAGATGGAGGAAGAGGGGAAATGGCGCTAGGGTTTGGGGCCTCGGGTGGTAGATAAAGGGCGAGGAGAGGGAGCAGGTGGAGGGCGCGGTGGTGCACCCTGCTGTCGTCAGGTGACGAGCGCTGTACGGAGGAGGGAGAAGGGGCCGCGGACCGCGCTGCGCGCTGGCTGGGGTGGAGGTTGGGCTGGGCTGGCCTGGTCTGCCTCCCCCAGCCCGAATTTTTATTTTTAATTCTTTTTCTCTCTGTTTTTTTTTTGCAGAAAGAAAAGGGAAGAAAAGAAGGGGTTTTGTGATTGAAAAATTTTGGGGATAAATTTTTATGAGTTATTTATTACAAAAGCCCAGTTGTGCAACTTTTTGTTTTTCCAAATTTTTAAATTTTGTTGCTGTTTGAAATTCAAATGGATTTGAGTGAATATTTAAGCAAGTTAATAGTTTGGAAATTCTAGTTTATTAGAAGCAACTGAATGGTTTGATTTGAAAGTTTCATTTGAAAAAAATTGTAACAGAACAAGTATGAAACAAGGATTTGAATTTTGGTTTGAAATTCAAATGGAAAACAATTGAAAACAACTGCAAAACTCATGATGGAATGATGCAAACTTAATTTAAACAAGAAGCAAGCATTGTAATGGTGTTTTTCATACTTGGGATGTTACACATTCCCTTTGGAATCATACTTGGTTTTGTAGACCCATTTGCAGCCTACCTTTTTAGCACCATTGGGAATTTCTAATAAGTCCCAAACATCTTTTTATCTCATATATTTTAACTCGTCTTCCATGGAAACTTGCCACTTAGACGAGTTCATACTTTTAATGAGATTGGATCCTCCACCTTCCCAATATCACATACATCCTCGCTCATGTAAGTGACATAATCTTCTGGGATGGCTTTCTTTCTAGGTCTTTATGATCTTCTCACGGGAGGAGGTAGTGGAGGGGCATCAAAATTTTGAGGATTTTCTTCATTATCTGTATGGTGATCCTCTCCTCCTTCTGGAATATTATTATTTTTTCAGGATTACCATTGGGTTCAGGATCTAAATCATCAGATTCAGAACCATCATCAGACGTCACTCTATTTGGAGTTGGCAGAACAATCTGTTGGAAGGCCGGACATGGAGCACATACCCATTTTTCCTCAAGGCCGATATTTCTTAATTTAGTGACCTCATCATCCTTATAAAACACCGCTTGTCGTGTCTCCACAAACTTAGTGGTATGACCTGGACAATAAAAGTGATATCCCTTTCCCCTATGCGGGTATCCAAGAAAGAAACAACTAATTGTTTTTTGATCTAATTTCTTAAGTTGTGGATTGAATATTCCTAGCTTCAGCAGGACAACCCACACACGTAAATAGTTCAAGCTCGGTTTCCTTCCGGTCCACATCTCATAAGACGTGTTCGGTGCTGACTTAGTGGGAGCAAGACTTAATATATGTGCGACAGTCTTTAATGCCTCCATCCATAGGTGTATTGGCAAACTTGGATGACTAAGCATACTTTGCACCATATCCATAAGTGTGTGATTCCGACGCTTAGCCACTCCATTCAGCTGAGGTTCACCAGGCATTGAGTACTGTGCAAAAATTCCATTCTCAGCTGGAAACTTTGCATAAGGTTCTGGAATTTGACCATAAGGAGCATGTCTACCATAATACTCTCCCCCGCGATCAGATCGTACAACTTTTATTTTAACATTAAATTGGTTCTCAACGCCAGCTTTGAACAATTTGAACTTGTGCAAAGCTTCTGATCGATCACGTATAGGGTAATGTACCCATATAGGGAAAAGTCGTCTGTAAACGCGATGAATGAACCAAAACCGTCTATAGACTTAACGTTAAGGGGTCCACATATGTCAGTATGAATAAGTTTTAGGACACATGTTGCTTGTACTGATCCTTTCTTAATTGTTTTTTCCTATTTTCCTTTTATGCAGTCAACACATCTTTCTGCATCGGAGAAGTCTAATGGAAGTAGTACGTCAGTTTTAATGAGTTGTTCAATTATCCCCCTCGAAATATGGCCCAGATGACGGTGCCACAATTTCGAAGAAGTGCTGGTACCTGATGCGTGTGAACACACGTTCGTTGCGAGTCCCCAAGAGGAAGGTACGAAGAGTAGAGCAGCAAGTTTTTCCTCAGAAAGAAACCAAGGTTGAATTGACGAGTAGGAGGAAGGAGCAACTTCATAAGGTTGAAGCAGCTGAGATGGCACGACGCACTACCGGTTCAGAAGCAACGTGGAACCTACACAACACAATCAAATCACTTTGCCCAAACGAAGCAGTGAGGTAGTCAATCTCACCAGTTTTGCTGGACATAAAGAGTTTAAACGCATGGTGTGGAAAACGGTAGGAGAACAGTAGGAAAACAGTAGTAACAATATGAAAGCAGTGTGAAAGCAGTGTGCGTATTATCAGTATAAGAAAAAGGACCGGGGTCCACAGTTCACTAGTGGTGTCTCTCCGTGAAAGATAAATAACATGTGTGGTGAACAAATTACAGCTGGGCAATTGACAGAAATGAAGGCTGCACCATAGTGCATATGCAAGACATAAAGATTACTATGTGATTCATGCGGGTATTACAACAAAATACATAGATTGTGATCCAACTGTATCTATGTCTAATAATCCACCCTCCAAATATCATCCGAACAAACGTTGGGTATTAAGTTGCAAGCAACAGATTATCGCAGTAAGCAACGTGTGTAATGTAAACAATGTAAACTAAGTAAACACCGTTGTTTTCTCCCTAATGGCAACAACACATCCTCCATCTGTCACGTTTCTGTCACTCGAGCACAAATGCAAAGGAGGCATGAACCCACTATCGAGCATAAATACTCCCTCTTGAAGTTACTAGCATCTACTTGGCCAGAGTATCTACTAATAACGGAGAGCATGCAAGATCATAAATAACATATGCATGAAGATATCATGATAGATTGATAATCAGAAAACATAGCATTCAACATTCATCTGATCGTAGCAAACACAACATGTAGCATTACATAAAGATGATCTTGATAATGTAGGGAAACTCACGAGATCTAAACATGAGGTACAAAGTGGAGAAGATAACCATCTAGCTACTTCTATGGAGCCGTAGTCCAGGTATGAACTACTCACGCATCACTTCGGAGGAGGGCATGGGGGTGTAGACCCCTCCGGTGATAAATTCCCTTCCCGACAGGGTGCCGGGGAGAGCTCCCAAACCCTCCCGATCTCGGGACGTTGACGACGGCGGCCTCGGGTGTTTCTCGGGACGACTGGTATATTTTTATGGTTGACATATCGGGGGGGGGGGGGGTATAACTAGGCGAAAGGGAAAAGGCGGTGGAGGCCTGGGGGCCCCACACCACCCCATGGCGCGGCCAGGGGGCGTGCCGCCCTATGGTGTGGCCCCCCTCTGGGCCTCTTCAGGACTCCTTGGAACCTTTGGGAATTCTAGGACCTCCAGACTTTGAATTTTCCAATTCCGAGAATATTTCCAGAACAACTTTTCTGAAACTAAAATCAGCAGAAAACAGGGAACTGCCTCTATGGCATCTTGTCAATAGGTTAGTCCGGAAAATCGATAAAAATGACATAAAGTGTATAGAAAACATGTAGGAAACAACATGGAACATCAAAAATTAAGGATACTCTTAGGACGTTCAACATCCCGAAGCTTAGTTCCTACTCGTCCTCGAGTAGGTAAACGATAAAAACACGTAATTATTGAGGTGACATGCTACCAACATAAACTTGATCATCAAAAATGTAAAAGCATAAGTAAGCTGAGATTGATAAATAGAATTTTAACAACAAAGCATAGCAATCACCTTACATCATGAGAAGTAACACAAATAAAAGGTCATGAATAACAATGCAACAAAAGATATACGTTTGTTTCAAGCATAGAGAAAACATGGCAAAGTGATATTTCGGTAGTCCTTAACACCTTCAAAGTTCACGAGGAAGACTAGAACAAATAATTAGAGAATCAGCAATAATACATCATGAATCAATTAATAATGTTTCTGGGACAAATGCACATTAAACTCAGAATGGCAACTATGCTCTCTCAACTGTGCATAAAGTTAGAGATAGAGACTCAACATAAAATTAAAAGAAAGGCCCTTCGCAGAGGGAAGCGGGGATCAACTCATGTGCTAGAGCTTTTTATTTTATTAAACAGAGGTATTGAAAACTTTTTTAAGAGAGGTGTATGCTTATGTCAACGAATGGTAAACAGAAAATACAGTACTTCACAAGCCAACTAGACTTCACAAGAGCGGCTCCCATAGAAGGATGCATCTGGGTAGAAGGTCATCCCTCTTTCTCTTTTGTTTACACAATTATGCTTTCACTAATAAATCAGGGGCAAAAATAGTGAAGAGAATTTGTTGTTATTAATTTGGGGCTGGGCACCCCGCTGCCAGCTCTTCTATTAATTGGATAAGCGGATGAAGCCACTAGTACAGGGTGTGAAAGTCCAATCAACAAGTGAGATAAATATTCTCTATTTACGTCCTCATGAGCTAAAACAGGAGTAATTTTGAAAGTTTTAAAGGTAACACATGAGCAATTTACTTTGGAGTGGTGGTTAAATACCACATGTAGGTAGGTATGGTGGACACAATTGGAAAACTTTAAGTTTTGGGAGTTGGATGCACGAGTAGAGCTCATACTCAGTACAAGTGGAGGCTAGCAAAAGACTAGGAGCGACAAATCAAGAGAGCATAAGAGCCATAATCATGCATAGCGACATAAACATCATTAGTATAAGTGGTACCACAATTTCAAAACCAAATGATCATAGAGACTATAAGTGACTACTTCATAGTCATAAACATGGTGTGAGTATGCGCCAAGTCAACCAAATAAAACATACAAAGGAGAACACCACAAATTTATGCTTCAAAATGACAAGAACAACTCATGATTCTTTCAATGGCACATTAAACACTCTCAGCTTTTTGAATCTAATCATGCTACTAATTAACCATTAGGCTTTAGAATTAAAATAACATCTAGCATGATATGAAAAAGTCTAGCCACAGTCTATAGAAGCTTCTACTTGCACCGTTATAAATTCTACTACAAGCATTATATTCTTTTCCCAACAAGCACCATACAAAATATGCTTTAACAAAAACTCTCTAAATGCCACAGCAAGCAAAAATGAGAGTACTCACACAACACTACTAAAACTAACATCTCTAAATGAGAGATGCAATGAAAACAAGAGCTAAACAGGAATTTTGCAGCAGCTATAAGAAAAACTAAGAATACGAGCATAACGAGTATTCAAACGAAAAAGTGGAGCGTGTCTCTCTCCCAAACAAGGAATGCTAGGGTCCAACTACATTATTTCATCAAGTAAAACAAAATAAAACAAAATAAAAACAAACATACGCTCCAAGTAAACTTCATACCATGTGACTGAATAAAAATATAGTTTCACTAGAAGTTACCTGATAGATTGTTGATGAAGAAGGGTATGCCTTGGGCATCCCCAAGATTAGATGCTTGAGTCTTCTTAAAATATGCTTGGATGAACCACGGGGGCATCCCCAAGATTTGACCTTGCACTCTTCTTGATCACATATATCACCCTCTTCTCTTACCCTAGAAAACTTCCTTCACACCATACTCAAACAGTAATTCGCATTAGAGGGTTAGTGCAACAATAAATAATCCACCCGTTCTGTATGGGCACAAGTGTTATTTATTCTTTTAAACATTAGCTATAGCCAATGATGTTTTGTGAAGCAAAGAAATCCACTTTACATCGTAAAAGAGCAAATGCAAGAAAAATAACAGAATCTGTCAAAACCAGAAAAGTTTGTAAAGATGAATTTTTTTGGGGCACTTATGTTGCTCAGATCGAAAAACCTAAAGAACAAAAAAGTTGCGGAATTAGTCGACGAATAAGCACAAGAAATTTCAGGTCATTCTGAATTTTCTGTGAATTATACGATTTTTTAGGATGGACAGAAGAAATTTGTTTCCTGCGTAGAAATCAAAAACCAACTCCATCTCTCCTCAGAAACTTTACTTGGCACAACTAAAACATGAAAAGAAAGATACAAAGGAGTTTTTTAAGAAGTAGACAACCCCTTTACTCAAATAAAACAGAGAAAAACAAAGCAAAAATAAAACCATGGGTTATCTCCCAAGAAGTGATTTTCTTTAACGCCTTTTAGCTAGGCCCAGAAAAGTGGAATCAAGTGTTTTCAAGTGAAGAAGATGCTCACATAAAAAAAATATGAATTAAGAAAAAGAGAGCATCAGGAAGCAAGTATAAAACAAATTTAAGTCTAACCCACTTCCTATGCATAGGAATCTTGTAAAGAAATAAATCAAAGAAGCTCAAACTAGAAATCATGGGAAGGTAGAACAAGAGCAACTTCAAAACTTTCAACACAAAGACAGGTGTTTTAGTAACATGAAAATTCCTACAACCATATTTTCCTCTCTCGTAATTATTTCCAGTAGCATCATGAACAAACTCAACGACATAATTATCACATAAAGCATGTTTGTCATGGTCTAAAAGCACACAATTCATATCAAGCTCAAAAATAGTGGGATCAAAATTTAAAATCAGCTCCTTTTTTTTCACTTTGAGCAATAGAAAAACAAGATAATTGTTCATTCTTAAAAGGTACATGACACATTATAGCAAATCCTATTTTCAGTAGCATTATAATTTATAACATCAAGTAACATAGGACCATCATCAAGAGCATTATCATACATAACAGTAGCAATATCATTCTCACAAGTTTCATTCATAGTAGTATCAAGGTCACAAGTATAGAAAGTATAAATTTAATCAAATAATGTATGATTTAAAGAGTTACTATCATTGGGTGGTAGACATGGGTAGCTCCATTCATCCTCCTCTTGATCATCACTCTCCTTCTCTTTTTCATCCAATGAGTTTCCAGATTTAGCAATTTCTTCTTCCATAGGCTCCTACAAGGCATTAGTATCTTCCTTAGGTTGAGAGAATTTATTAAGATATTCCATTATGTAGTAATTAAAATCCTTGTAATTATCAAAGAAATTCAAGTATAGCATATATTTATAAGGTGCATCATCAATACTTTCAAGTAAATAGGCCATTTCGAATGCACCCTTCCAAGCAATAAATTATTAAATTTGTTCCACATCATATAATTAATAATTTCCCTTAACATAAGAAGATATGGTAAGATCATCATTATACTCACATTAAAAAGGGAGGTGTTTATACCTCCTACAGCAGCAAGATTTATCAAACCAATAAGTAACATTATAAGTAGAGCACAAGTTTTTAGCATAGTCATGCATTTTATTAATTTGCTCCCATGCGTGTATTCCTTTTTGTGACAAGCGGTGTTCCTTATAATAATTTTGTTGTTCATCTGTGAACGCACCTTGCCTATAAGATCTAGTTTCAAAGACATCAAACATTGATAGCAAGCATGATAAAGCAAAAATAACAACTAGAATAAGAACTTTTGTTTTTGTTTTTGATAAAGAGAAGCAAACAAGACAAAAGAAAATAAACTAAGAAAAACTAAAACAAAGTAAAGAGATCGGAAGTGAGGGACTCCCCTTGCAGAAATTCTTTTCCTCCCCTGAAACTCCGCCAGAAAATATGTTTGATGCGTGTGAACACACGTTAGTTGGGAGACCCCAAGAGGAAGGTATGAAGAATGAAGCAACAAGTTTTCCCTCAGAAAGAAACCAAGGTTGAATCGACCAATAGGAGGAAGGAGGAACTTCATAAGGTTGAAGCAGCTGAGATGGCAGGGCGCACTACCGGTTCAAGCAACGTGAAACCTACACAACACAATCAAATCACTTTGCCCCAACGAAGCAGTGAGGTTGTCAATCTCACCGTTTTTTCTCAACACAAAGAGGTTAAGCGTATGGTGTGGAAAACAGTAGAAGAACAGTAGGAAAGAAATAGTAACAATATGAAAGCAGTGTGTGTATTATCAGTATGATAAAAAGGACCAGGGTCCACATTTCACTAGTGGTGTCTCTCCTTGAAAGATAAATAACATGTTTGGTGAACAAATTACAGTTGGGCAATTGACAGAAATGAAGGCCGTGCCGTAGTGCATATGCAAGACATAAAGATTACTATGTGATTCATGTGGGCATTACAACAAAATACATAGACCGTCATCCAACTGCATCTATGTCTAATAATCCACCCTCTAAATATCATCCGAACAAACATTGGGTATTAAGTTGCAAGCAACAGATTATCGCAGTAAGCAAAATGTGTAATGTAAGCAATGTAAACTAAGTAAACACCGTTGTTTTCTCCCTAATGGAAACAACACATCCTCCATCTGCCACGTTTCTGTCACTCGAGCACAGATGCAAAGGAGGCATGATCTTTCTTAATTTAGTGACCTCATCATCCTAAAAAAACACAGCTTGTCGTGTCTCCACAAACTTAGTGGTCTGACCTGGACAATAAAAGTGATATCCCTTTCCCCTATGCGAGTATCCAAGAAAGAAACAGCTAATTGTTTTTTGATCTAATTTCTTAAGTTGTGAATTGAATATTCCTAGCTTCAGCAGGACAACCCACACACGTAAATAGTTCAAGCTCGGTTTCCTTCCGGTCCACATCTCATAAGACGTGTTCGGTGCTGACTTAGTGGGAGCAAGACTTAATATATGTGCGACCGTCTTTAATGCCTCCATCCATAGGTGTATTGGCAAACTTGGATGACTAAGCATACTTCGCACCATATCCATAAGTGTGTGATTCCGACGCTTAGCCACTCCATTCTGCTGAGGTTCACTAGGCATTGAGTACTGTGCAAAAATTCCATTCTCAGCGGGAAACTTTGCATAAGGTTCTGGAATTTGACCAGAAGGAGCATGTCTACCATAATACTCTCCCCCGCGATTAGATCGTACAACTTTTATTTTAACATTAAATTGGTTCTCAACGCCAGCTTTGAACAATTTGAGCTTGTGCAAAGCTTCTGGTCGATCACGTATAGGGTAAATGTACCCATATAGGGAAAAGTCGCATGTAAACGCGATGAATGAACCAAAACCGTCTATAGACTTAACGTTAAGGGGTCCACATATGTCAGTATGAATAAGTTTTAGGACACATGTTGCTTGTACTGATCCTTTCTTAATTGTTTTTGCCTATTTTCCTTTTATGCAGTCAACACATCTTTTTGCATCGGAGAAGTCTAATGGAACTAGTACGTAATTTTTAATGAGTTGTTCAATTATCCCCCTCGAAATATAGCCCAGATGACGGTGCCACAATTTCGAAGAAGTGCTGGTACCTGATGCGTGTGAACACACGTTCGTTGCGAGACCCCAAGAGGAAGGTATGTAGAGTAGAGCAGCAAGTTTTCCCTAAGAAAGAAACCAAGTTTGAATCGACCAGTGGGAGGAAGGAGCAACTTCACAACGTTGAAGCAGCTGAGATGGCACGACGCACTATCGGTTCAGAAGCAACGTGGAACCTACACAACACAATCAAATCACTTTGCCCAAACGAAGCAGTGAGGTAGTCAATCTCACCAGTTTTGCTGGACACAAAGAGTTTAAACATATGGTGTGGAAAACAGTAGGAGAACAGTAGGAAAACAGTAGTAACAATATGAAAGCAGTGTGAAAGCAGTGTGTGTATTATCAGTATAAGAAAAAGGACCGGGGTCCACAGTTCACTAGTGGTGTCTCTCCGTGAAAGATAAATAACATGTGTGGTGAACAAATTACAGCTGGGCAATTGAAAGAAATGAAGGCTGCACCATAGTGCATATGCAAGACATAAAGATTACTATGTGATTCATGCGGGTATTACAACAAAATACATAGATTGTGATCCAACTGCATCTATGTCTAATAATCCACCCTCCAAATATCATCCGAACAAACTTTAGGTATTAAGTTGCAAGCAACAGATTATCGCAGTAAGCAACGTGTGTAATGTAAACAATGTAAACTAAGAAAACACCGTTGTTTTCTCCCTAATGGCAACAACACATCCTCCATCTGTCACGTTTCTGTCACTCGATCACAGATGCAAAGGAGGCATGAACCCACTATTGAGCATAAATACTCCCTCTTGAAGTTACTAGCATCAACTTGGCCAGAGTATCTACTAATAACGGAGAGCATGCAAGATCATAAATAACATATGCATGAAGATATCATGATAGATTGATAATCAGAAAACATAGCATTCAACATTCATCTGATCGTAGCAAACACAACATGTAGCATTACATAAAGATGATCTTGATCATGTAGGGAAACTCACGAGATCTAAACATGAGGTACAAAGTGGAGAAGATAACCATATAGCTACTTCTATGGAGCCGTAGTCCAGGTATGAACTACTCACGCATCAATTCGGAGGAGGGCATGGTGGTGTAGTCCCCTCCGGTGATAAATTCCCCTCCCGACAGGGTGCCGGGGAGAGCTCCCAAGTCCTCCCGATCTCGGGACGTTGATGACGGCGGCCTCGGGTGTTTATCGGGATGACTGGTATATTTTTAGGGTTGACATATCGGGGGGGAGGGGGGTATAACTAGGCGAAAGGGAAAAGGCGGTGGAGGCCTGGGGGCCCCACACCACCCCATGGCGCGGCCAGGGGGCGTGCCGCCCTATGGTGTGGCCCCCCTCTGGGCCTCTTCAGGACTCCTTGGAACCTTTGGGAATTCTAGGACCTCCAGACTTTGAATTTTTCAATTCCTACAATATTTCCAGAACAACTTTTCTGAAACTAAAATCAGCAGAAAACAGGGAACTGCCTCTATGGCATCTTGTCAATAGGTTAGTCCGGAAAATCGATAAAAATGACATAAAGTGTATAGAAAACATGTAGGAAACAACATGGAACATAAAAAATTAAGGATACTCTTATGACGTATCAACATCCCGAAGCTTAGTTCCTACTCGTCCTCGAGTAGGTAAACGATAAAAACACGTAATTACTGAGGTGACATGCTACCAACATAAACTTGATCATCAAAAATGTAAAAGCACAAGTAAGCTGAGATCATAGAACTTCAACACAAGCATGATAAATAGAATTTTAACAACAAAGCATAGCAATCACCTTACATCATGAGAAGTAACACAAATAAAAGGTCATGAATAACAATGCAACAAAAGATATACGTTTGTTTCAAGCATAGAGAAAACATGGCAAAGTGATATTTCGGTAGCCCTTAACACCTTCAAAGTTCACGAGGAAGACTAGAACAAATAATTAGAGAACCAACAATAATACATCATGAATCAATTAATAATGTTTCTGGGACAAATGCACATTAAACTCAGAATGGCAACTATGCTCTCTCAACTGTGCATAAAGTTAGAGATAGAGACTCAACATAAAATTAAAAGAAAGGACCTTCGCAGAGGGAAGCAGGGATCAACTCATGTGATATAGCTTTTTATTTTATTAAACAGAGGTATTGAAAACTTTTTTAAGAGAGGTGTATGCTTATGTCAACGAATGGTAAACAGAAAATACAGTACTTCACAAGCCAACTAGACTTCACAAGAGCGGCTCCCATAGAAGGATGCATCTGGGTAGAAGGTCATCCGTCTTTCTCTTTTGTTTACACAATTATGCTTTCACTGATAAATCAGGGGCAAAAATAGTGAAGAGAATTTGTTGTTATTAATTTGGGGCTGGGCACCCCGCTGCCAGCTCTTCTATTAATTGGATAAGCGGATGAAGCCACTAGTACAGGGTGTGAAAGTCCAATCAACAAGTGAGATAAATATTCTCTATTTACGTCCTCATGAGCTAAAACAGGAGTAATTTTGAAAGTTTTAAAGGTAACACATGAGCAATTTACTTTGGAGTGGCGGTTAAATACCACATGTAGGTAGGTATGGTGGACACAATTGGAAAACTTTAATTTTTGGGAGTTGGATGCACGAGTAGAGCTCATACTCAGTACAGGTGGAGGCTAGCAAAAGACTAGGAGCGACAAATCAAGAGAGCATAAGAGCCATAATCATGCATAGCGACATAAAAATCATTAATAAAAGTATAAGTGGTACCACAATTTCAAAACCAAATTATCATAGAGACTATAAGTGACTAGTTCATAGTCATAAACATGGTGTGACTATGCGTCAAGTCAACCAAATAAAACATTCAAAGGAGAACACCACAAATTTATGCTTCAATATGACAAGAACAACTCATGATTCTTTCAATGACACATTAAACACTCTCAGCTTTATGAATCTAATCATGCTACTAATTAACCATTAGGCTTTAGAATTAAAATAACATCTAGCATGATATGAAAAAGTCTAGCCACAGTCTATACAAGCTTCTACTTGCACCGTTATAAATTCTACTACAAGCATTATATTATTTTCCCAACAAGCACCATACAAAATATGCTTTAACAAAAACTCTCTAAATGCCACAGCAAGCAAAAATGATAGTACTCACACAACACTACTAAAACTAACATCTCTAAATGAGAGATGCAATGAAAACAAGAAGTAAACATGAATTTTGCAGCAGCTATAAGAAAAACTAAGAATACGAGCATAACGAGTATTCAAACGAAAAATTGGTGCGTGTCTCTCTCTCAAACAAGGAATGCTAGGGTCCAACTAAATTATTTCATCAAGGAAAACAAAATAAAACAAAATAAAAACAAACAGACGCTCCAAATAAACTTCATACCATGTGACTGAATAAAAATATAGTTTCACTAGAAGTTACCTGGTAGATTGTTGATGAAGAAGGGGATGCCTTGGGCATCCCAAGCTTAGATGCTTGAGTATTCTTAAAATATGCTTGGATGAACCATGGGGGAATCCCCAAGATTTGACCTTGCACTCTTCTTGATCACATATATCACCCTCTTCTCTTACCCTTGAAAACTTCCTTCACACCATACTCAAACAGTAATTCGCATTAGAGGGTTAGTGCAACAATAAATAATCCACCCGTTATGTATGGGCACAAGTGATATTTATTATTTTAAAAATTATCTATAGCCAATGATGTCTTTTGAAGCAAAGAAATCCACTTTACATCGTAAAAGAGCAAATGCAAGAAAAATAACAGAATCTGTCAAAACCAGAACAGTTTTTAAAGATGATTTTTTTGGGCACTTATGTTGCTTAGATCGAAAAACCTAAATACCAAAAAATTTGCGGAATTAGCTGAGGAATAAGCACAAGAAATTTTAGGTCATTCTGAATTTTCTGTGAATTATTCGATTTTTTAGGATGGACAGAAGAAATCTGTTTCCTGCGTAGAAATCAAAAACCAACTCCATCTCTCGTCAGAAACTTTACTCGGCACAACTAAAACATGAAAATAAAGATATAAAGGAGTTGCTAAAGAAGTAGACAACCCCTTTACTCAAATAAAACAGAGAAAAACAAAGCAAAAAATAAAACCATGGGTTATCTCCCAAGAAGTGATTTTCTTTAACGCCTTTTAGCTAGGCCCAGAAAAGTGGAATCAAGTGTTTTCAAGTGAAGAAGATGCTCACATAAAAAAATGAATTAAGCAAAAGAGAGCATCAGGAAGCAAGTATAAAACAAATTTAAGTCTAACCCACTTCCTATGCATAGGAATCTTGTAAAGAAATAAATCAAAGAAGCTCAAACTAGAAATCATTGGAAGGTAGAACAAGAGCAACTTCAAAACTTTCAACACAAAGACAGGTGTTTTAGTAACATGAAAATTCCTACAACCATATTTTCCTCTCTCGTAATTATTTCTAGTAGCATCATGAACAAACTCAACGACATAATTATCACATAAAGCATGTTTGTCATGGTCTAAAAGCACACAATTCATATCAAGCTCAAAAATAGTGGGATCAAAATTTAAAATCAGCTCCTTTTTTTTCACTTTGAGCAATAGAAAAACAAGATAATTGGTCACTCTTAAAAGGTATAGGACACATTATAGCAAATCCTATTTTCAGTAGCATTATAATTTATAACATCAAGTAACATAGGACCATCATCAAGAGCATTATCATACATAACAGTAGCAATATCATTCTCACAAGTTTCATTCATAGTAGTATCAAGGTCACAAGTATAGCAAGTATAAATTTAATCAAATAATGTATGATTTAAAGAGTTACTATCATTGGGAGGTAGACATGGGTAGCTCCATTCATCCTCCTCTTGATCATCACTCTCCTTCTCTTTTTCATCCAATGAGTTTCCAGATTTAGCAATTTATTCTTCCATAGGCTCCTACAAGGCATTAGTATCTTCCTTAGGTTGAGAGAATTTATTAAGATATTCCATTATGTAGTAATTAAAATCCTTGTAATTATCAAAGAAATTCAAGTATAGCATATATTTATAAGGTGCATCATCAATACTTTCAAGTAAATAGGCAATTTCGAATGCACCCTTCCAAGAAATAAATTATTCAATTTGTTCCACATCATATAATTCATAATTTCCCTTAACATAAGAAGATATGGTAAGATCATCATTATACTCACATTAAAAAGGGAGGTGTTTATACCTCCTACAGCAGCAAGATTTATCAAAGCAATAAGTAACATTATAAGTAGAGCACAAGTTTTTAGCATAGTCATGCATTTTATTAATTTTCTCCCATGCGTGTATTCCTTTTTGTGAAAAGCGGCGTTCCTTATAATAATTTTGTTGTTCATCTGTGAACGCACCTTGCCTATAAGATCTAGTTTCAAAGACATCAAACATTGATAGCAAGCATGATAAAGCAAAAATAACAACTAGAATAAGAACTATTTTTGTTTTGTTTTTTATAAAGAGAAGCAAACAAGAAAAGAAGAAAATAAACTAAGAAAAACTAAAACAAAGTAAAGAGATCGGAAGTGAGGGACTCCCCTTGCAGAAATCTCTTCCTCCCCGGAAACTCCGCCAGAAAATATGTTTGATGCGTGTGAACACACGTTAGTTGGGAGACCCCAAGAGGAAGGTATGAAGAATGGAACAACAAGTTTTCCCTTAGAAAGAAACCAAGGTTGAATCGACCAGTAGGAGGAAGGAGGAACTTCATAAGGTTGAAGCAGCTGAGATGGCAGGGCGCACTATCGGTTCAAGCAACGTGAAACCTACACAACACAATCAAATCACTTTGCCCCAACGAAGTAGTGAGGTTGTCAATCTCACCGGTTTTTCTCAACACAAAGAGGTTAAGCGTATGGTGTGGAAAACAGTAGAAGAACAGTAGGAAAGAAATAGTAATAGTATGAAAGCAGTGTGTGTATTATCAGTATGATAAAAAGGACCAGGGTCCACATTTCACTAGTGGTGTCTCTCCTTGAAAGATAAATAACATGTGTGGTGAACAAATTACAGTTGGGCAATTGACAGAAATGAAGGCCGTGCCGTAGTGCATATGCAAGACATAAAGATTACTATGTGATTCATGCGGGCATTACAACAAAATACATAGACCGTCATCCAACTGCATCTATGTCTAATAATCCACCCTCTAAATATCATCCGAACAAACGTTGGGTATTAAGTTGCAAGCAACAGATTATCGCAGTAAGCAAAATGTGTAATGTAAGAAATGTAAACTAAGTAAACACCGTTGTTTTCTCCCTAACTGCAACAACACATCCTCCATCCGTCACGCTTCTATCACTCGAGCACAGATGAAAAGGAGGCATGAAACCACTATCGAGCACAAATACTCCCTCTTGGAGTTACTAGCATCTACTTGGCCAGAGCATCTACTAATAACGGAGAGCATGCAAGATCATAATTAACATATTCATGAAGGTTACATGATAGATTGATAATCAGAAGACATAGCATTCAACATTCATCAGATCCCAGCAAACACAACATGTAGCATTGCATAAATATGATCTCGATCATGTAGGGCAGCCCACGAGATCTAAACATGAGGTACAAAGTGGAGAAGACAACCATATAGTTACTGCTATGGACCCGTAGTCCAGGGATGAACTACTCACGCATCACTTCAGAGGAGGGATTGGTGGTCCGGTGATGAATTCCCCTCCCGCGAGGGTGCCGGGGAGAGCTCCAGAACCCTCCCGATCACGGGATGACGATGACGGCGGCCTCAGGTGTTTCTCGGGATGAAGTGGTATATTTTTAGGGTTGACGTATCGGGGGGGTATAAATAGGCGAAAGGGCAAAGGCGGTGGTGTCCTGGGGGCCCAACACCACCCCATGGGGCAGCCAGGGGGTGCGCCTCCCTATGGTGTGGCGCCCCACTACAAGAAATATGTCAACTAGTGACCTTTTGTCGGTGACCATGAAAAAATTGGTCACATATCTCGAACTACTTGTTTAAGAGGGTCTAAACCTGTACATGATTTGGTCATAATGCAGAAAACATGGGTTTGCTTCTCTGTTCTGGACCGACTGAGACCAATTTAATCGGTCATGGTCCCTGATTTGCGCTCAGTCTTAGCATTCCTAGACCGAATGAGACCAATTTAATTGGTCATGATCCCTCATTTGCGGTCAGTTTTAGCATTCTCACCTATGTGTAAATTATGTGCCAACGTGTCATGGTCCATGTGTCAATTTGGTTGACCAGGATCTGCCACGTGGGACTCACATATGACCTGACATGCGAGACCTACCAAACATGACATGTGGGACACATGAGACTGCCATGTGGGACCCTCCAAGTAGCGCCCACAATGTTGTCATGCGGGGCCTGACACGTGGGACCCACATGACTGCCATGTGGGACCGGCCTATAAAACAGGAGCGTACAAATGATTAATTGGCAAAAAATGGAGTCCCAGGACTCGAACCGGTGACCTCAACTCCCCCACCGAGTGAGCACTACCATGAGCACCACACATCGCTTTTTGTAGAACTGTGGCGCTTCATGTTTTTAAGAGATAGTTCGGCTTGGGCCTTAGTATCTAGTCTGTGCAACAAATCTTGGGCCTTGGGCCTTAGTAACTAGGCTGCGCTGCTAGGATAGGCTACGTGGAGTGTGCCGAGCGGGTTGATTCGCCTGCGCTGCCAGGCTCATTTTTTTGTTCTCTTTTTTTATTCTTTTGTGTTTTCTTTTATAACTTTTGATTTTGAAGCCATTTTCCACTAAATAAATTTAAAAATCTTATAAACATGTACTCCATCGACATAGATTACTACATAATGTTTTAATTCAAAATGCGAAGGTTTTCTATATTTTTTAAAAAGTGAACCTTTTATGCCGGATTTGGAAAACGGTCAAAACGAGGGGCATGACCGTTCGTAACTAGGTGTTGAATCTTGAGTAAATATTGGTATATCTCTGAAGAAATAGGTACTTGGGTATCTAAAAATGATTTTTTCAAAAAATCACGAGCAAACTACGAGGCACCTGTAGTTCAAATTTGGCCCGGTTTCAGCTGATTCGGCAGGAATTTGTCTTTTAAAAAAGTGGTCTATTTCAAGCTTTTTAGAGGAAGTAATTTGAGTTTCTGTAGATAAAATGGGGTATAATTACTTTATAATTTTATGTGGTATAATTTTGCAACATATTTTTGGTAGATGCTTCACAAAAAAAAAACCGTTTTTGACACTCCGAAAATGGAAAATGATATTTTTATTCAACAAAAATTAAAAATTTCTTTTTCAACATTGTTCGTTGTGACAATATGTATGTTCTTGTGGAATATGAGAAAATTTAAAGAAATTATGCCATGGATGTGGCCATAACATCCGTCATTTGGCCCGAAAGCCATGAATCTTCGTAGATGATAGCTCATTTCTGTGAACACTTTTTCGAGATAACTTCTGTATTCCAAGTTTATTATTTTTGGTGGATACTAGGTCACATATAACGACATATTGCAAAGGTTATCCATTTTTTAATTTTTTTGAACCTTTTATGCCGGTTTCGGAAAACAGTCAAAACAGGGGACATGACCGTCGTACCTAGGTGTTGAATCTTGAGTAACTCTTGGCATATCTCTGAATAAATAGGTACTTGGGTATCAAAAAATGATTTTTGCAAAAAATCATGATTAAACTACGAGGCACATGTAGTTCAAATTTGGCCTGGTTTCAGCTAATTCGGTAGGAATTTGTCTTTTAAAAAAGAGGTTTATTTCAAAAAATTTAGAAGAAGTAATTTGAGTTTCTGTAGATAAAATGGGGTATAATAACTTTATAATTTTATTTAGTATAATTTTGCAACATATTTTTGGTAGATGCTTCACAAAAAAAAACCGTTTTGACACTCCGGAAATGGAAAATGATATTTTTATTCAACAAAAAATAAAAATTTCTTCATCAACATTGTTCGTTGTTCCAATATGGATGTTTGTGTGAAATATGGGCACATTTAAAGAAACTATCCCATGGATGTGGCCATAACATCCGTCATTTGGCCCGAAAGCAATGAATATTCGTAGATGATAGCTCATTTCTGTGAACACGTTTTCGAGATAACTTCCGTATTCCAAGTTTATTATTTTTGGTGGATACTAGGTCACTCATTATGACATATTGCGAAGGTTATCCATTTTTTGAATTCTTTTTGAACCTTTTATGACGGTTTCGAAATACGGTCAAAACGGGGGACATGACCGCTCGTACCTAGGTGTTGAATCTTGATTAACTCTTGGCATATCTCTGAAGAAATAGGTACTTGGGTACCTAAAAATGATTTTTGAAAAAAATCACGAGCAAACTACGAGGCACCTATAGTTCAAATTCGGCCCGGTTTCAACTGATTCGACAGGAATTTGTCTTTTAAAAAAGAGGTTTATTGCAAGCTTTTTAGAGGAAATAGTTTGAGTTTATGTAGATAAAATAGGGTCTAATAACTTTATAATTTTATGTGGTGTAATTTTGCAACATATTATTGGTAGATGCTTCGCAAAAAAACCCGTTTTTGATAGTCCGAAAGTGGAAAATGATATTTTTATTCAACAAAAAATAAAACTTCCTTCGTCAACATTGTTTGTTGTTCCAATATGGATGTTTGTATTGAATATGGGCACATTTAAAGAAACTATGCCATGGATGTGGCCATAACATCCGTCATTTCGCCCGAAAGCCATGAATCTTCGTAGATGATAGCTCATTTCTGTGAACACTTTTCGAGATAACTTCTGTATTCCAAGTTTATTATTTTTGGTGGATACTAGGTCACATATAATGACATATTGCGAAGGTTATCCATTTTTTGAACCTTTTATGCTGGTTTCGAAATACGGTCAAAACGGGGGACATGACTGTTCGTACCTAGGTGTTGAATCTTCAGTAACTCTTGGCTAATCTCTGAAGAAATAGGTACTTGGGTATCTCAAAATAACTTTTTAAAAAAATCACGAGCAAACTACGAGGCACCTGTAGTTCAAATTTGGTCCGGTTTCAGCTGATTCGGCAGAAATTTGTCTTTTTAAAAAGAGGTTTATTTAAAGCTATTTAGGGGAATTAATTTGAGTTTTTATTGATAAAATGTGGTCTACTAACTTTATAATTTTATTTGGTACAATTTTGCAACATATTTTTGGTAGATGCTTAAAAAAACCATTTTTAACACTCCAAAAATGGAAAACGATATTTTTATTCAAAGAAAAATAAAACTTTCTTTGTCAACATTGTTCGTTGTTCCGATATGCATGCTTGAGCCCAATGTAAATTGTGTGTTATTTTTATTTCACCCGCTTAACGTAGAAAATTGTGTGTTATTTGCAATTCAACATCGTCATGACATTTCCATACATTCATGTCACATTGGACAAATGTAAATTCCATTATATATGAAAGTTTCGTGTATTTTGAATTGTGTTTGTTACTTCAAAATATTTAGAATAGTTGGATCTAATTTTTATTATCTAAAAAATACAGCATAGTGAGCAGACATGCGCCTTGGCCCAGCTAGCCTAGCTCTCAGGCCCCAAGCCCAAATCGACACCGGAACCCACTCGGCCCAGCTAGCCTAGCTCTCACCTTGATCCGTCTGATGCTGATCCGACTGCCGTCCTCTCTCGCGAGTGTGCCCCCGAACCCTAGCTTCCCTCTCTTAGTCTCTTTTCCAACCATCTCTCTCACGACGGCGCCCTCGAACCCTAGCTTCCCCCATCAAATGCTCATTCTTCTTTCCAACCCCCTCTCTCGCGACGGTGGCCCCGAACCCTATCATCCCTCCGAGCCTCCCTAAGCTCCCCGTCCCTGGTGGCGGAACGACTCGCTCCTGGACTGACCTACCCACCCACCCCATCGACTCCCTTTGCCCTCTATCCCTCTCGCGATTCACATCGACGGAGCCACCGCAGAGAGAGGCGCCGCATCGTCCCTTTCCGTAACCAGCCCGCCACCGCCGCCACCTCCACTCCCCAACACCAGCCCTTCGCTAGGGACGATGGCGGCCGTGGATCCAGTCCCCGGGAGCGACGCGTAGCTCTTCAACCGCTGGAGATCCGAGCGACGCGAATGTCTTCAACCGTTTGCTTCCTTCCCTCCCGATCCAGATGCAATCCCATCGACCGATCGCCTCTAGGTCTATCTCTTTCCCTTCACCCTCTCGACTTCCCTCTCTCGGCTTCCCTCTCTTAGTATCTCTATCACTTCATGCAGATATTATCGGGAACATGTTGCCTCCTCCGACATCAGTGAAGGGCTTTCGCCCGATGCAGTCTAGCACTTCAAGGAGGCGCTCGGGAGGTTGCCCAGGGCTTGAGTCGACACCCGCATCCATGGCCTCAAGCGCGCCATGGACCTCAATGAAGCACCAGTACCTCCCCGATGACCTCCAGGTACACCTTCGCCTGCACACCTTTCCTCTAGTTGACATCTAGGTACTTTAGCTAGTTTATTACTTTCTCAATAGCTTCGTGTAGCAATCAACTTAAGGGAATGTGGAGGAACATCTGTGGTTTGGGGTACATACTCTGAGCAAGGAATTGGATGAGCTGCTGTGATCCTAGTGTAGTGCTAAACTTACTTTTTTTATTCCTAACCGAGATACTAAAGTAGTAGTTGTGTTTACATGCTTGCTAAATAAAAGACCTAGTCCCTGTTACCACCATATGACATGAAGCATTATGGTTTGGCTGGTATTAATTTGAGCCATAGGTTGCAAAGAATATCTATTTAGGGGTTTGCATGCTGTAATGTATATGTTTGTGTGTTCTTTAATTTTCTGAATGATGGTCTTGTGACTGTTTCAATGCATGTCCATCTATCTTAAATTATATCTTAAATGTTTCAATGCAAGTTACGACAATAATGTTGATAAAATCTATTTTGAAATCAGGGTTTAAGCTTAGTGTAATTGTTTACTGAAATGGTAGTGCCTCCTGTGTTTTTTGTTTGGCTAAGAGTTTAATAGTGCGCACACATCCTAGCTTGAATTTATGAATTGAGTTTTGGTTGTATTTTGTTTTCATCATGTTTACTTGGTAGTTTGTTTGATACAACAGTGCTTAGTTTGGTAGTGTGTTAGATAAAAAACAGTGCTTAGTTTGGATAGCTTGAATTAGTACTCTCAATCTTAATCCTTTCCGAATTTATCTAGACAATGTACTCTGAATTTTATGGAAAGATTTCTTTCTGTTATTAATTAGGAAGTATTCATGATGACAGGTTTGCACATGACTTGCGTCCGTCGACATTGCCGATCTATGCTTCGAGGACGCTATCCGGGGACTTGACATGCGCCTCTTCCTTGCACTACAACCCCGTGAAGGTGTTGGGACTCGATGCAAATGTCCAGAGGGTCTAAAAGATTTGCTGCCTGCTCCTGGGTAGTTTCTCCCATCAACCTCCCACTTGCAACTCTCTCCCCGCTCTGATGGGTAGAGACATGTGTCCTTCCTCATCTGCTCTGCCAACTTGGATGGTTCATGTCATGTTCATTAATTCTATTAATTACAGTACCCTATTTGTGAATCGTCATTGTAGCCGTGTTCATGCAGAGTAGGATTGCATAGGGATCTGTTTTGATCTTTAAATTTGTATACAATGGTTATGAGGTATCTGACCATATCGTTCTCGTTCTGGTGATGTTTGTCTGCGTGTGCTGCATGACATAGTATTTTTTTTAAATCATGTTGGTTGAATGGATGATGGTGGTAGTATAGTGGTAATTTATTTAGGTTAACGTGTTGCTGTTAGGTTAATCCCTTTCACAACATTCTTGGAGAATTTTGTAATGCCTTCTTTGTGGTGTTGATATGCTATTACGCAAGTTCTGTGATATGTGAGTTCCTTCTGTTGCTGCAAGCATTGACACAATATACCGTGTGCAGGGGCTCCGTATTCGAGTCCTGGCCATCCTCCACAGCATGGAGCTGGGCCAAGGGAGCAAACAACACTGCTAGTTCCATCCGAGGATGTTACATAGTTTTGAATGAGGTATTGTAGTAATCATGCTTATATGCCTCATGTGTTACATTCTGGAAAAGGTGTCTTGCGGTTTGCCGTTCTTTTGTACTAGTCTATTAGTTTCTTGATAAGATGAATGATGGATACCCATTTTTGTGTCACATCAAGTGTATCTATATGGCAGTTTACTTGATTGAGCAGTCGCGGGGCGTGCAGCTTCATCTTTGACTGATCAGCTAAGCACTCGGGGTAGCAAGTTTCAGGTGAGCACAATATTGTAACGTGCTTGCGTATTTATCCGAACCATATTAATTGTTTCCAGAATCTGTACAAGCATAAGGATGATGAATCTATGCACACTATAGATAATTTTGCTTAGGATTAAGGTTGGTTTAATCTATCTGTTAGCTATATGTGCCATGATTCTTATAATTGGTTGGATGATCTATGTTCATAACACACACTTATTCTAGCTCTTGTATGTACCATGATTCTTATAATTGGTTGGATGATCTCTATTCATAACACATGCCTATATTAGCTCTTGTATGTACATGAACATAGGGTACTCATTTTTCTGTGCTTTCTTGAAGATTTCGTGTATTCTCATGGTGATTTACTGATTCAGCTGTTGCGGGCTTGCGGCTTCATCTTGACTTGATCAGATGCTCTAATTTAGGGTAACAAGTTTTAGGTGAGCATAATACTTTTTTTGCTACTCTGAATGGATGGAATATGTAACCTCTTACCATGTGGAATGACTGTCATTTTCTGCATTGTTTGAGCCTTTTTGGCTGTTGTATATTTCATCACTCATGATTCTTCTAATGGCAGGTGAATGTGGTTTCGAAACTTGGACGAGGACAATAAGGCTTCTTATTTTCTATTTATATTTTCTTTGCTGAAGAAATTTGTTGGGCACTTATTGTGCTTATGTACTGCTGGAATGAATGGTTGTATCTGCAATATGTGATCTGTAATGAGTGCTTTGATAATGTATCCTAACTGGGCTAGGCCCAAGATAACTAGTTGTGATGTATTGAAATTCTGTTTCCCAAGAGTGGATAAATTATTTGGCACGTTTTGACAGAAAGGCGTGAAAATTCGTAAGCCCACGGTATTAACAGCCTAAATTTTTTAAAGCCCATAAGCAAATAAATGATGGAATGCTGCGGCCCAAAAGATAAACTGCAATTTTTTTTACCATGATAGGCCATTAACCAGAAAGAAAGGCCATCCCTAATTGTTTGGCTTGGCCCATGTAGCCATTCAAAATTGACATAAAAAATAAATGGAGTTAATTGTTGGGCTTGGCCCATATACAACGCTGAACTGGATTGGGCTGTTTTTGGTCCACGACCATTTCAGTTGGTCACATTTTTGCCACGTCGGATTTTCCATGTTGGATCTTACGTGGCTTGGCCAGGCTGGGAGTGACCAGAACCATTGGTCAGAGAGTCCATGACCTTCTATTTTGGCTACGAAAGGTCACATTGGTTCATTGGTGACGCATGTAACCTGACCAAATGATTTTGGTCACAGAAAGGTCACAAATGAACATACATGACCATTCGGTGACAAATATTGAGAGTCACAAGATAGCATATGTCTTGTAGTGCCCCTCCGGGCCTCTTCGGGACTCCGTGGAACCTTCGGGAATTCTAGGACCTCCGTATTTTGAATTTTCCAATTCCGAGAATGTTTCCAGAACAACTTTTCTGAAACTAAAAACAACAGAAAACAAGGAATTGGCTGTGTGGCATCTTGTCAATAGGTTAGTCCGGAAAAATGACACAAAGTGTATAGAAAACATGTAGGAAACAACATGAAAACAACATGGAACATCAGAAATTAAGGATATGTTTATGACGTATCAGTACTCTTCCATTTATTCTCATCAATACTTTAACATCCCTGATTTTTGGAAAATGCAAAAATCACAAAAATTTGAATTTTTTTGTTTTGTATTTAAAGCAATCCACCAAAAACAAATAAAACCCAAAATAATTTTGTTATCCCAATGTTATAGTAATTAAAAATCCAGTATGCCTCTGTTTTCCATAATCCCTAAACCTCTTTCAACTAAGTCTTCATATTTCAAAGTGAAAGTTCTTCCTTAGCAAACCATATTCTATAGAATGTTTACAACCCAAAATACTATATTGAAAATGTTTCATTGCTTTTAAAACTTGAGAATTACAAACCTCAAGAATATTTTCAACATTTATAAATATTATATTGAAAACAATTATGTGACTACAAAATGTTTTCTCCAACTTTAATGAGTATTAAATGGTTTTCTTAACAATATGTTCTCCAAATGGTTGTTTTTAACTTCTATCTAAAATAATATTTCATCTTCCAACTATTTGGTTACTCAAAATATTTTCAAACCAAAATTAACTATATCACCATTCAACTACAATATCAAGTATTAAATACCAATATGTTTTTCACCCAATTTATTTGTGTTATAAAAGGGGTTACACTTGGGAAACAACATTTTTTCAATAATAATAACTCTATGATATTTTATTGGTCAACACCTGTCGAAGCTCTGGCTCCGCAAATCCCTCAGGTGACCCTATCGGGTTTCGACTAGGAGATGTCATAGGCGCTGGTGAAATCGTCGGCTTGACAGGGAGGCGAGATTTACCCAGGTTCGGGGCCCTCGAAGAGGTAAAACCCTTACTCCTGCCTTCTGCTGATCTGTATTAGACGATTAGATCGATTACAGGGTGCTCGAGTCGAGAGTAGATCTCGAGTTTCAAGGCTTTTGTGGTCGTGCGGTAATACTTGGTCCTTTCCTTGGGGGCTCTCCTGGCTTTATATAGATAGCCAGGTCTCGAGTCCAACCCGGAGAGGATACAAACCCTAGCTTGAGTCGGTTACAATCCCTAACTTAACCCGCAAGTTGACGCGGGTGGGCTTTTCATGGGCCTTCTAGAGTACTCCAAGGGCGCTTCCTGTCGGGCCTTGATCAGAAGGCTTGAGAGGGGGTGTCCTTACTCGCAGGGCCCAGGATCCGTGCCTTCGTCAGTAGCCCCCGAGCGTGTGCTCGACTGGGATTTATTTCCAGTCGGGTAGACGGTCAGACTCTTTTTTTGATCTCCTCCTGGAAGTTCAGCTCGACAGTTGTTGTCTACGAAGGGTGTGTTCCCTGTTTCGCGAATTAAAATACTCGAGTATCGAGCAGCATAGGTGCCAGTTTTTGCGGCTATATTAGCAGAAGGATGTGGCGCAGTGGCTTGGCTCTCCCGAGAGATCAGGGCCAATTAATTGCGACTAGGGCAAAAACACTCCTGGCCTACACAGATTCGAGACCTCCGACTCGAACCCGATGAGGTGATCGTCACGACTGGGCCGTTGTGGACTTATCGAGTCGAACTTAACCTAAGAGGGTACCCGGCGCGTCCGCTAGGATTTTTCTTCGTGTTGTTGACACGGAACTATGCCGGAGGACGCAGCTTTCGAGTGCGATTCCAGGCCCAAAAGAAAGATCTTTTTGGGTCTTACCTTCATATTCGAAGAATATGGCATCCGGATGTGCCTAGTCGGCTGTACAATCCAGGTTCCTGTGATGTATAATTATCACGCATAAGGTAGGTTCCTTCTACCCGATTTGATTGATATGAGTTCCGTACGAAAAAGTTTCGTGTAGGAAATGTTAGTTCCGTATGAAAGAGTTTTCATGTTTTGGAAAATTGTGCCCGTACGAAAGAGTTTTCGTGTATAAGTTATGTTTCTCTTGTTCGAAGAGGCTTTGATCCATGAATTTTTTCATGGGAAAATTGTGTTTTATCCGAAGGAATTGATATTCGTGCGAAGATAATTTCGCGTTTGAACTTCCATTCGAAAGAGATCGCGGGTGGAGTCCGAGCCTGGTGAGCCACTTCGCACGGGTGGCTTCGGGATCCAAGCGCGCCAGGAGAATGCATACTTCAATATGCACTTCATCGACTCCGCCCAAGGCTGGCGGAAGAAGTGGTTCTACGTCGCCGACAACAACTCGAGCGGGCTTGTAGAGTTCCACCCATTCGCAGTTCTGGCGAGGCGCAAGTCTTGGAACCACAAGATGTCAGCCGAAGAAATCCAGACAGTCACACCTCTACTCGAAAGAGTAGGTGCTCTTCGAGACCAAGCCTCGGGAGTAGTGCTCAATGGACTCCATCTGGCAAGCCTCTTCTTGAAGCGCAGGATCCAGCCTTTGCAGCAGAGGCCTTCCGCTATGTGGGAGTATCAAGGTGCAGAAGATCCCAGCCGAGTGAGCCGCGAAGAACTTTCGAATGTGGAATTCGAGAAGAAGATCGCGGCCATCACTCGACTGAAGGTTGGGGAGCAATTCCCCGATTGCTCAGTCGAGGCTTATTCTGCTTCAAACCCTCCTCCAGCTGCGGTTAGTTTCCTGTCTTTAACTTGCTTCCATCTTCAGAATTTCGTAGTCGATAAGATCTTTATCGTCTTCTTATCTTTGTAGAGCCTAGCTGTAGCAAATTGCTACCCGCCCGTTGTTGGTGAAGATGCCTCGTGTCTCCAGTCGAGCCACCAGGACGGCGCGGTTGACACCAGCGTGGCCAACGCCTCCTCGAGTTCTGAGCATGATTCCTCAGATGATGTTGAAGACTCGAGTGGCGTCCCACCAAAGCGCCGTCGGGTGAACGAAAACGAAGTCACCTCCAAAGACAAGTCTTTGGAGGCGTCACCTGGCCAAGCTCCAATTTCCGCGACTCCGCTTCGATCTCTTCCTCCTGTGGCTCCGTTCGCAACCGCCTGGAATGCGGATGACCTGGATGAAGACGACGAGGATGACGAGTAGGATTTTTCCATATTTTAATTCGATTAAACTCTATTTGTCAACGCTGACGTTTCTTTGTCCTTCACTGCAGTCTGCAGGCAATCAGCCCGCGTAGGTTCGCCGCGGCTGTTCCTCCCGAAAAGAGGAACAAAGCAAAGGACGCGGGTGAAACCCCTACTGCGGGTACCGTCCAGAACTCTCCCAGGGCAGCGCCTGATGCTGCGACTGCGGAGCGGGATGTCCCTAGCTCCGCTGCTAGAACTTCGGTCTCGAAGGAGGCGACGGACAGCTATGCGGATCCCCTCTCCCGCGCCTCTGGACAGGTAAACTTCTATCTCTTTGTCTTTCACAAACAAATTTTATCGGGTGCACGACAGTGCTCCCGATGGGAGTAGCCCCCGAGGCTGTAGTCGATTGTAAATAATCGGGTACAGGCTCAAAACCTCTTTCTGCTCTTCTTCTTTATTTTGTCTTCTTCGGGTGCACGGCAGTGCTCCCGATGGGAGTAGCCCCCGAGGCTGTAGCCGATTGTAAATAATCGGGTACAGGCTCAAGTCTTTTTTCTTCTAACTCTTTTATCTTCGTGCTTCCGCAGTCGCTCGTCGATTCCCTTGCGGCGATCGGTCGCCGTGTCGTTCTGGCCGAGTCAGATTGCGAGTCGCTTCGATCAGAAGTTAACCGACTCAAATCTGAGAGCGACCTTCTTAAAGGTAAATTTCATTATCTTCTTGGCTTCCGTGTATCATCCATTCTTGATTTCTGATTAATATCCCTTTTGCAGCTCGAGCCGAATTCGCAGAGTCTGAAAAGACCAAACTTTCAGAGCAGGTAACTGCTCGGGAAGCTGAACTGGCGACTACCCGACAAGAGCTGGAAGCTTCTCGCAAGCAATCGGAGGAACTCAGTACGAAGCTTGCGGAGGCGTGGAAGGCCGTGAAGGACTTGGAGGAGGCCGGCAGTAAGGCTGACAACGACACTGTCGCGTTCCTTCGTCCCCTCGCCAAACGCTTTGCGGGTAAGTGTCTTGGGTTTTTGAACTTTTCATTCTGCTGATTTTTGCTAAGCATTATTTTCTCTGTCTGTAGATCTTCTGAGTGTTCCTCTGGAGATTCCTGGGATTCAGCGGGTGGACGTGCTGACCGACACTCTCGCGCAGCTCAGGAAGCATTCTGAGGGAATATTTTCCCTGATTAATGATGCTTCCAAAGCGTTGGCGCGAGTGCATGGCCGTCTTGTTGCCAGCGATACTCCTGCGCCTGCGCTGAGCGAGTTGTTGAAGGTCTTCTCGGAAGGCGACCTCCTGGAAGCCTTTGCGGTTGCTCAATCGGAAGCTGGCGCAAAGACTGCGATTCAGTTCGCTCTGGCGAACGGAGTTGATGGTCTGGAGGAGGCCTATTCGTCCATGCCGGTCGACCCTTCCACGGGCAAGAAGGTACGGCTATCTCGTTTTTCTGAGCAAGCCACTATTCTTGCTCGGAAATTATCTGAGATGTTTGCTCGGAAGAAGGGAGGGTCGACCGCTGCTAGTGGCAGCACCAACGCGGCTTCGTAGGCTTTTTTTTTCTTTTGTTTCTGTTGCTTGGATGTAATGAATTTTGGGATGTATTCCCGTACCTTTGCTGGTCTTTTAATCGGAGCGTTTTGCATTTAGAATTTATCCTTGTCGTCTATACTTTGCCTCCCGATGGGAGTAGCCCCCGAGCGATTAGTCAGATGTGCGACTGGAAACAACTCGAGTAGGGCGTCTCACTTCTTTCCTTGTACTTCTTCCAGGCAATTGCGTCTGCCGCTGAACCTTCGAGTGGACATGGTAGTCCAGTAAATCCACTTGTGGCTGCCGTGGGCACTCTTGCTGGCCTTCGTGATAAGGTTCAGGAGGGTGAGCGTAGGCTGAAAGCGCTGCGCGGAGTAGCTGACGTGGCGATATCCAAGCAGAAATTGGCGGCTGAGCGCGAGCAATTTCTGATTGGTGAACTGTCTTCAATTGCAAAGGAGTTACTATGTGAGTAGTGTAGCCCCCATGCTATTTTCCTCCTCTGTGTTTCTTAGCTTACTAAGTGCGTTTGCTTCTTAGTTGTGAAACCAGATGACAGGGAAGAAAAGCAGTGGGTAGAAAACCACATTCATCAAGAAGCTAACAGCACAAAGCCTCATGCGAGTAATTTCTGGTCTGATCGCAGTCGAGGTTTTGTGATGGCTACCTTGAAGTTTCGAGTCCGCCAGGCGAAAGTTCTCATGAGTTCTTTCCACGAGGTCCTGGTTGCGGTGAATGCTGCTTTTTATCCACTTGAGAGGGGCCCCGAAGACTGGAGTTATCTTCTCAGGTTATTCGGACGAGAAGGAGAGGTTCGCGCGTGCGTTCGCAATCAGATGACATGCGGCACGGTTGTTGCTCTCTCGTTTGTCCGAATATGGCATCCTGAGATAGACTTGAACTCCGTAGCTCGGCGTCCGGATTATGCAATCGAAGATATTGCGCCGTACTATGATGCTGTTCGTCCTGCAGCCGAGAAGATTATCCGAATGACCTCTGAAGAGGTAGATAGGGTCTTAGCGGCTAAAAATGCTCAGCGTTTCGACTGACTTTATCGGATGTGAATATCCTGTAAATTTATCTGTAGTTTGTAAAAACTGTAGTAAGGTGTGCAACCTTGTACTCGATGATTCTTTTCCGTGATGCTTAGTTTTAGGTGTAGCCCCCGTGTATTTTATGGGGTGTGTACCTGTAACCTTTGAGCATGTAGTAAACTTGAAAGCTGTCGAGTAAATATGATGAGAGAATCATGTCTTTATTGCTATGACTGAAAAGTCATGTGTTCGAGCTACAAGATTGGCTAGTATAGCCTTATTGTTGCAAAATAAATAAACCTAGGGGTAGAATTTGCGCAGTTGTGCGATATTCCATGGATTGGAATAGATGCCTCCAGTCTCTGGATTCTTCAGTCGATAGGCTCCTCCTGGGATCACTTCGTGTACGATGAAGGGTCCTTCCCAAGGTGGTTCGAGCTTGTGTCCTTCCTTTTGCTTCAGCCGCAACACCAAGTCGCCAACCACGAATGATCTGTGGCGTATGCGGCGACTGTGATAATTGCGCAGTGATTGTTGGTAGACTGCAGATCTTGCGAGTGCAATGTCCCGAATTTCGTCGAGTGCGTCCATATCTTCTGCAAGTGCTTTGTTGGAGGTTTCTTCACTGTAGGCTACAACTCGTGGGGCGCTGAATCGAACCTCTTCGGGGAGGACGGCTTCTGCCCCATATACCATGAAAAATGGTGTGTATTGCGTTGATCGATTGGGGGTTGTGCGGAGGCTCCAAAGTACGGAGGGTAACTCCTCTGCCCAATGACCTGCAGCGGGATGTAGCCGATCGAGCAATCTCTTTTTGATGCCAGCCGAAACTAAGCCGTTCGATCTTTCGACTTGACCGTTTGTTTACGGATGGGCGACCGAAGCAAACTTCAGATTAATTCCTTTCTCCTCGCAGAACTGTTGTGTCTCCTTTGCAGTGAAGTTCGTACCATTGTCTGTAATGATGTCGTGTGGCACTCCGAATCTGCATACTATGGAGTCGAGGAACTTTATTGCGCATTGGGCGCTACCCGAGGTCACTGGCATAGCCTCGATCCATTTGGTAAATTTATCGACTGCGACCAGCAAATGTGTGTACCCTCCTGGAGTGGATTTGCGCAGTGGGCCAACCATGTCAAGCCCCCATTGTGCAAAGGGCCAGGCGATGGGTATCATGTGCAACTCTGTGGCGGGCGCGTGCGGCTTGGGTGAGAATCGCTGGCAAGCGTCACATCTGTCGACCAGGTTTTTTGCATCGTTGGCTGCTGTTAGCCAGTAGAATCCTGCTCGAAAGGCTTTTCCCAGTATTGCTCTCCAGCTAGCATGATGTCCGCAATCACCCTGGTGTATATCCCGGAGTAACTCTTTGCCGTCTTCGGGTGCGATGCACCGCTGAAGAATGCCCGAGATGCTTTGCTTGTACAACTCTCCGTTGATTACCCGAAAGGATTTGCTACGCCTGATTAGCTGTCGAGCCTCGCGTGGATCGGCCGGGAGCTGTTTATTGAGCAGGTAGTCGAGATATTTCTGCGTCCAGACTGGCTCGACCAGAAAGACTTGTCGTGATATATTATGAATAAGCTCGATAAGCGCGACCTGCGGGCTGACCTCTGTTTCTGGCGCTGCCGGTGTTTCTGCAGTTTTCTTCAATTTGACCGATCGCTTGACCATCCGTTCGAAGTATATTCCTGGCGGTATGGGTGTATTCGTGGAACCCATGTTTGCCAGTCTATCCGCCTCTTCGTTGCTGGATCTTGCAATATGCTTCAACTCGCATCCTTTGAAGCTTCCTTCGAGTAGATTATACATGTCGCGGTACGCGATCATGTTTTCGGCAACGGCATCGCACTCTTTCATTGTTTGTTGTACTATGAGATTAGAATCGCCATAAATCATCAACCGGGTAGCTCCACAAGCAATTGCCATCTTCATCCCGTGCAATAGTGCTTCATATTCTGCGTCGTTGTTCGATGCTGGATCATCTGGTGGAAAGTCTAGTCGCAGGACGTATTGCAGTTTGTCTCCACGAGGTGAGATAAGAACGATTCCAGCTCCTGCCCCTTCGTTTCTTTTGGACCCGTCAAAGTACATGATCCAATTGCTTGTATACTCGGGTGGCCCGGGTGTTTGTAGCTCTGTCCATTCGCTGATGAATTCCACGAGAACTTGGGATTTGACTGCATTGCGTCCTGCATAGGTGATATCCCAAGCGCCCAACTCGATGCTCCACTTTGCTATTCTTCCGGATGCCATAGGGTTGTTCATGATTGTCCCGAGTGACGCATCATTAACCACTGTAATGGCGTGTTCCTGGAAGTAATGTTTGAGTTTTCGGGCTGTGAGGACAACTCCATACGCAAGCTTCTGGTAATGAGGATATCGCTGCTTGCATGGCGAGAGCACTTCGCTGATGTAATATATTGGGCGCTGGACTCCGTATGCCTTGCCATCTTCAGGTCGTTCGACTACGATTGCAGTGCTGATGACCTGGTTTGTGGCGGCTAAATAGAGAAAAAGCGGCTCCCTTTCTTGTGGTGTTGCGAGAATGCGCCTGCTTTGCAGCGACCGTTTCAAGTCTGCGAATGCTTGTTTGGCTTCGGGGGTCCATTCGAATTTGTCCGTCTTCTTCAGTAGCTTATAGAAGGGCAACGCCTGCTCTCCCAACCGTGCGATGAACCTGCTTAGGGCGGCCAATCGCCCTGCGAGCTGCTGGACTCCGCGTAGATTGGTAGGCTCCTTCATGGTGAGGATGGCTTGTATTTTCTCCGGATTGGCCTCAATGCCTCTGGCGGATACCAGGTATCCTAGGAGTTTTCCTGCGGGGACGCCGAAAACGCATTTTGTCGGATTGAGCTTGATCCGATATGCATTAAGGGCGTCGAATGTTTCTTTGATATCTTCGAGGAGTGTGTCCTCTACTCGAGTTTTGATGATGATGTCGTCGACATATACTTGTACGTTCTTGCCAATGAGATTGGCAAGGCATCTCTGCATGCAACGTTGATATGTTGCGCCTGCGTTCTTCAGCCCGAAGGGCATTGTCGTGTAGCAGTATACACCGTGTGGTGTGATGAATGCCGTCTTCTCTTCGTCTTCCTTTTTCATTCGGATCTGGTTGTATCCCGAGTAGGCGTCCAGGAAAGAGAGACGTTGGCAACCTGCTGTGGAATCCACGATCTGGTCGATTCGTGGTAGAGGAAAGTTGTCCTTGGGGCAGTGCCATTTCAGTGACGTGTAGTCGATGCACACCCGAAGGATATCCGTGTTCTTCTTGGGGACCAGCACCGGATTTGCTAACCAGGTGGATATCTTGATCTCCCTAATGAAATTTGCGGCTAGCAGCCTATTTACTTCTTCTCCCAGCGCCTTTTGCTTGGGTTCTGAAAATCGTCGAGTCGTCTGTTTGATGGGCTTGGCGTTAGGAAAGACTTCGAGTGAGTGCTCGGCAAACTCCCTGGGAATACCTGGCATATCTGAGGGCTGCCAGGCGAAAATCTCCCAGTACTCACGGAGGAGTTTGACGAGCGCGCTTTCCTATGCTGGCGAGAGGGTTGTGGAAACCATCGCGGTTTTGGCGGAATCCGTCGGGTGCACTTGGTGCTTGCGAGTGTCGCTGTTGGCGCTGAATTCCAGTTCAGGCGCGTTTTTCTTCGTGAGGGGCATGACGGAGTGATCCGTGGTTTTTGCCAGCTCTTGTAGTTCTTCTTGCATCCCGAAAGATTTCGCGATCTCATTAAATTCTATGTCGCACTTATCCGATTTCTGGAAATCTCCGTCAATGGTGATCACACCGTATTCGCCGGGTAGCTTGAGCTTCAAGTATGCGTAATGTGGTACGGCCATGAATCTGGCGAACGCTGTTCGACCAAGAATGGCGTGGTACTGTGAGGGCCAGTCGACGACTTCAAAGTCCAGGAATTCCCTTCTGTAGTTGCGTGGGGAGCCCAGTACTACTTCAAGGTTGATTGTTCCGAGTGGACGTATTGCCTTGCCCGGAACTATCCCGTGGAAGGATGTTTCTGATTCCGTTAGGCCGTCCAGGTTTTTGTTCATTCGACGGAGTGTATCCGCGTAGACGATGTTGATGCCGCTACCGCCGTCCATGAATACGCGGGCCAGGTCATAGTTGCCAATTTGAGCTTGAATGACAAGGGCGGTGTGTCCTGGTCGATAGACTCGTGGCGGGTGGTCTTCCTTTGAGAACGTGATTGGCTGCTCGGCCATCTTCAGGTACTCGGGCTTCGTTGGTGGCGTCTGCACTGCCATGCATATTTGTCTCGAGTTAGTTTTTTGAGCTCTGCGAGAGGGGCATACCTTCTGTATCATCCCGAGGAGTTGTCCGTGCGGAGTCGGGTATGTATTTGCTCCCGTGTTTTGCTGTTGCGGTGCTGGCAATGCGGCAAGTGCCATGTTTGGGTTGGCTGGTGGAGGTGGTGGTGGTGGTAGCTGGAATTGTTGTCCGCCTCCTGGTAGCGGTGGATAGTTTTGGGTGGAAGCGAATCTTTTCTTGGCGAGCGCGTCCGAGATTTCGATGAACTTTCGGCAATCCTTGAGAAGGTGTGTTGCCTTAGTCTTGCCCGTGCGTTTGTCTGTGAACAGATGTAGCGAGCAGTACGCATCGAGATCTTCCTCGGGTGATTTTTCTTCTACCTTTGGCCTCCATTCGCGACTTCCGCGACGACCGGAGTCGCGACTTCGCGTGAATTCTGCTGCCACTAGTTCTTCTCTATCCTCGTGGTCGTAATATTTTTTTCTCTTTCTTCGCCCATGACGGTCTTCGTCGTGTGTGGGCGATGATGTTCTTTCATTGCGTACCGCGTCCTCTCCATTGGCCCATTTTTCGGCTATGACCATGAGCTCCCCTATGGTTTTGGGCGCAGCTCTGCCGAGTTCTTCTCGAAATGCGGTTCTTCTTGCTCCTTTGGCGAAGGCCTCAATCGCCACTTCTTCAGAGATTGTCCCTGCGGTGTTCCTGAGTGTGTTCCACCGCTGGATGTATTCTCGCGTGGATTCGCCACTTTTCTGTTTGCAAGCTCGTAGTTCTTCGATTGTAGCTGGCCTTTTGTAGGTCGACTGGAAGTTTTTGCAGAAATCGCGATGCAGGTCGTCCCACGATGCGTAGCAAGATCGTGGTCTCCTCTCCAGCCAGCTGCGGGCCGCTCCGGCCAGGTGCAAATTGAGGTATTGCATGGCCGTGTTCTTGTTACCACGTTGGCATTTTACTGCCGTGAGTTAGTCGCTTAACCACTGGGAGGGCTCGAGTGAGCCATCGTATTTTGTCACCTCCGAGCTGAGCTTGAATCTCTTGGGTAGAGGTGCTTCGCGAATACTGCGAGCAAAGCAAAGTGCTCCGCAGGTTTCGTCGTCCGAAGACCCGGATGAGGAGCGTTCGCGGTATCGTGAAGCCCTCGCTTTATCCACCTTCTTCTGGGCGAGATCGGATCGCGCGTCGTACCCGGACCGGTCGCGGTCGCTATCTTTTCTTGGTTCTTTACTTCGTTTTCTCGAGCGGCTGCTGTGGTGCCGCGAATCTTTGTCTCTCGGGCTGTCGTCGCTGCTGCTTCGACTGTCGCCACGGCGTCGAGCCTCTTTTCCTCGGCCGCAACGCGGAGATTTATCCTTTCTCGGAGAGGAGCTCCTGTGCCTGCGGGGCGTGTCCTTGTCTTTGTCCTTCTCCTGTCGCGCCTTCTCCAGCTGTTCCTTGCGATCGTGGGAGGCGAGTTTTGCGGCTGCCAGCCCTAGACCCTTGCGGATATGCTTGTATTGTTCCACCCGAGGATCGCTGTCCGTCGGCTGGTTCATCTGCATGTAGGTTGCCGCGGCTAGAATTGCGGCGGCTGGAGTTTGCGGGTAGACGTTGCCATCGTCGTCAACCCTCATGAAAGAAGATGTGGTAGACCTATTGGTCCCAGCCATAGATTCGTGGTCCCTCGTCGACGCTGCGGGTCCTTTTCCCCCGGGTCGGGTACCGACCGAAGGTGCAAGGGACAGCTCGGCTCGACGTAGGCTTGACTCATCCGCCGCTCTCCTGCGACGGGCTAGATCTGCTCGGGCGTCCTTGATGTTTGAGGCCGCTCTCACTAGGTGATAGTGGTAGGCGGTTAGGTCTTCCTGCGTGGCACCTGCTGCGGGTGGCTGACTCTTTCGCATGGATTCCTTGGCTCTTTTCCAGGCTTCCCGCGAGACGCCGATTAGATCGCGCTCGGTTGCGCTATATTCAGTTTCCGAGGGCTGTTCCGATCCTGCCATGCAGACTTGGGCCAGTCGTGGCCCGTGCGTCCTAGGCGCAGATCGGGAGGCTCTTCGCACCCGAGAGGGTTCCTCTGTCGAGAGTGCGTGGTAGTCGATCATGTTGAAGCGGATGGACTCGCCGCTTTTCTCCATAGGGAAGCGCGAGTTGACGGCTCCAGATTCGGGTTCAGATTCATCCGAGAAGTGGAGGATTCCGTCTCTGTTTGCCATGAAGTTGAAGCTTCCGAACGTCAGGGTGACGCTCTTCTCCAGATCCTCGAATACCGGGCGTGATTCCGGCGAGTGAGGCGTGACTATGACGGATCCGATCCGTACAGGATTGTTCGGAGCCGTAGTCGATGGTTTCCAACGGGAGTTGGATGTCGATGAAGCCGAAGATGCCGGTGATCCAGCGCCCGCGTTCCCCACGGTCGGCGCCAATTGTCGAAGCTCTGGCTCCACAAATCCCTCAGGTGACCCTATCGGGTTTCGACTAGGAGATGTCATAGGCGCTGGTGAAATCGTCGGCTTGACAGGGAGGCGAGATTTACCCAGGTTCGGGGCCCTCGAAGAGGTAAAACCCTTACTCCTGCCTTCTGCTGATCTGTATTAGACGATTAGATCGATTACAGGGTGCTCGAGTCGAGAGTAGATCTCGAGTTTCAAGGCTTTTGTGGTCGTGCGGTAATACTTGGTCCTCTCCTTGGGGGCTCTCCTGGCTTTATATAGATAGCCAGGTCTCGAGTCCAACCCGGAGAGGATACAAACCCTAGCTTGAGTCGGTTACAATCCCTAACTTAACCCGCAAGTTGACGCGGGTGGGCTTTTCATGGGCCTTCTAGAGTACTCCAAGGGCGCTTCCTGTCGGGCCTTGATCAGAAGGCTTGAGAGGGGGTGTCCTTACTCGCAGGGCCCAGGATCCGTGCCTTCGTCAACACCATTAATTATTTGATATGTTCAAATGACAAATAGTTGATATTAGTAATCACTCTTAAAAATAAAAAAAATATAAATAAGTTATATGACTTAAAAAATAATATTTGTCTTATAGTATGTCACTGAAAATTTATTTGAACTAATATTTACATTTTATTATTTTCTAATTTTAAAATAACATTAAGTACTATTAGTGTTTTAATCACATTTTAAAATTTGAAATTTTGAAATGTGTCCAAAATAGTTTTCAAATGTGCTTAGTTTAAAGAAATTTTCATTTCAAGAATTTACAAATTTATTTGAGGCTAAAAGGAATTATAAATCAAAAGATACAACAAAATAAAGAAATCAGAAAAAAAAAACAAATGATGACGTCAGCTGACGTCACTGCATCTTCAACCTATGGTAATGGAGGAACTGCCGTTTCTCTCGCTTTGATTTCGCGGGTTTATGGCATTTAATCCTTCCACCGAGCCCTTCCACTTTATAGTATGTTGCCTCCTCTCCGCTTTACCCCTCTTTTTCCCTAGAAACCGTGCCCGAGGCCATCGAAATTCGTCACCGGAGTAGATCCGGGCCACCACCGTCTTCCTCCATTCCAGCCACATCAGGAGGTCTCCGGCTCCCGTATTTTCCCCCTTTTGTTACCCTTGTCCCCGCGCACCTTATGAACATGTTGCTCGATATTTTTTCGCAGGGAAATCGCCCGCGTCGCGCGCGCCCGAAGGCCGCCGGAGTCGCGTCGCCTCCTTCCACGAGTCGTCGTTGCCAGAGTGCTGTAAAGGGGCCGCCGAGGTCGTCATGATTCTCGCCATGTCGCGATGAGTCTTTTCGTGTCTTCCCCGAGCCCGGAGGACCACAACAGCGCCGTAGTCGTCAAGTATTGAGCCTCCGGCCACCGGAGCACCATCGTCCCTGCCATCTCCGGCCACCAAAGCGCCGCCACAGTGAGCTCCTTCCTCCCTGTCCTTTAGATCTAAATCCAACGGTATGGATTAGATCCAGTTACCGAAGGGGTATCAACCAGTACGGACGCGCCACGTAACCCCGTGCGTTATGTTTTTATTTGTCGCGCAACGCAACGCGTAGCCAGCCCAGGCCCACTCCCTGTCTGCCGCACCGCGTGGTAAATAGCCAATTTGAGCCCAACTAGTCTCTGGATTTTGTTTTCGAATAAAATTAGAATGTCAATTTTGCATAAAAGCCCCTACATCTTAGATCTGTCATAACTTTTGATCCATGAGTCCAAATTGAGAAAACTCAAACTTTTTGAAATCCCCTGGATCTGTAGAATCTGTTAGCACTATTCAAATTTAAAATTGACAAACTTAAATTGGTTCAAGTTCAAATATGCCTGTTTGATGAATTTTGACATAATTCAAATTCTACAAATCCAAAAATTGCAAATAAAATATATTTGGAAACCTTAGGATGTTTACTTTCATACCCTCTGTCCCAAAATAATTTTTGATCAAATTAAATTTGAATTTAGAATTAAGTTGTCTATTTGAGTAATTTTGACTAGATTTAATTCTATAAATATTTTCAATATAGTTCCTTTTGCAAAATTGTTCCTTTTGGTAACCTTGAACCAGAGACATTATTGCCTAACCCTTTTGGATACCCTTGGACCATGACCATGTAATTTTTAGCCAAACATCCATCATAGTAGTCCACCTAGTTGTTTATGTCTTAGATTTTGTTTCTATCCTTGTTACCTTTGTTGTTATGGCTATTTTGGAGCCACCAAGTCCCTAGTGTGTGTCAATCACATATAATACCAAGTAGTGAACCTTAGTTTTCTATATACTCCTCCACTCCCCCTCTCATGCTTCAAGAATTCATCAAGTTAGAAGATGGAAATCAAGACTCAAGCACAAGAAGGAATTTCATTATCAACTTGGTGGCAACATGAAGAGCTACAAGGAAGATCAATGAAGAAATTTGAAGAAAATGCTTGGACTCCACAATTAGAAGCAACTCAAGGAAGTGCAAATTCATGAAGAGATCAAGAAGAAGACAAACCCCTCTCTTTCTATCTTTCTTATTATTATCTTCCTTTTCTATTTGACTTAGTGGTATTTGTGTCCATCCCATACCAAACCAATTAGTGAAGTGAAAGCCATGAAGAATTTATCAAGACCAAGAGAAGAATCCATCCAAGGAATAAGACTACAATAGAAGCATGAAGATGATCTTCAAGAAGACAAGCATATGAAGATTTGGAGCAATCCATACAAGTTGAAGAGATTAGCAAATTTGTTTTGTCCAACCCTTGACCCAAATGGAAAAACCCAAGACTTTAACTTGTTATCTCCATAGTTATGAAGTTAGTTGAACCTAGACCTACCCTAAGCCAAAATGGAAGGACTAACTTAGATCACTCAAATGTTTTGATGAAAAGAACTAAGTGTTACACATTGTTATGTGTTACTTTAGTTGAAATAGTAGATTACCCCTAGTGAACTCTTGGAACTTCCTCGACAAGTATGGTTATAGTAAAGTTTGATCACATCAAAGTCAACCTACTCCATCCCAAGTAAACTCTTGGAACTTCCTCAACAAGTATGGAACCAAGAGAGGATGAATCTTCCAACTCAAATCTTGACCTTGTCCTAGCAACTTGGTTAAACCCCTTTTTGCCATGATTGCTGCTTTGTATGATTTCTTCACTTGTATGTTTGTTTGATAGAATGTTTGTTTATTTTGTTATTGTGTTTTCAATGAATAGATTTGTACGGAGAGCAACGATCTTTTGTGAAGAGAGTGTGAATTCTTCACCAACTTCAACAAGGCAAGTAACACACCATCAACTACCCATTATTTTCTATATGCATTAGTTGATTTTGAGTAGTATGCATGATAGGAAATTTTACTAAGTTATACTATGCTATGCTATTATCCTAGTAGTGTGTAGCCATCCCTTTTACCTTGTTATTGTGATAGCCTTAGGATTTATTAGATGATATGCAATGTTACAAATTGTTTTACTAGATGTTGAGGAAAACTCCTAAGTATAACTAATGAATGAACCACCTGGGTGGAAGTGGTAAGACTGGATTATGTTGAGTGTTTCCTCAGGGCCCTTGTTTAAGGGTTATTTCACTTGAGGTTGTCACTTGTGGATGGCCACCCAGGAACAAAGAGATTACTATGTCCCTCTAAATCTAGTAGCTTCTCGTGCAACCTTTTGACAATATGGGCTCTGTCTTGATCAATTAAGTTGTGAGAGTTCAGCCCAGGCTTGACTAGCAGATGTAGCAAAATTATAGGTGGAACGGTCTTGCCGGTGGGTTTGGACTTCTTCTTCTAAAAGATCTCGTCTCAATTCTCTCCTTTCCATGATGCACTCCGGGTGTATAGGATGTTTGGGCTAATTGAAGACAAAGGGTGAAAGTGCACAACCTCTACAGAGTCAACAAACTAAGATCTTAGCCGTGTCCTCGGTTTTGGACAACTATGAGCAGCTGGACAAGGAATGACGGAAGAATCTCATCATTAATTTCAATAAGTAAAATTTTGACCAAGAGAACAGTATTGTGGTGCTTGGATCTTAATCCAATGTTTCCACCCTTTGAAAAGAAAAGTTTGTTTTACAAAAGTGATAGGAGAAAAACTGGCTTTATGCAAAACTTAGCCAAAACTCCACTTAGCCAAATAAGCATGTAGTAATAGTCTTGCCATTTATATCCACCATAGTGTTACTTGCCAATACATTAAATTGAATTGACTCCCTTGTGGATGCATATTCCATATTGCAGATGTTTCTGAAGACGAGTGAGGATTACGTTTAGGATCTCGAGACTATCGCCAACATGTTTTGCCTGTGGCACATGAAAAAGATGGGCCCTCAATGTTGTACTATGTTTTCCGCTGTATTTCTTTGTTTCTGCTAGTCTTCTAAGACTATGCAAGTTGTAAATACTATTTTGTAAAGACTGGATCATGCGATGTAATAGAATTTGATGCATTTGCATGATATTTCATTTTGTACTGTGGTGCTAGCAATTGATCCAGGGACTAGCACAATAACACAGGTGTCCTTACATTATTTAAATGTGGGAACGCTACAAAATGGTATCAGAGCATTGTGTTGCCTGTAGGATTCGAGACCCTTAGGTTTGGAAGCCATTTTTGATCATGTTATTATCTCCTTAGAGTATTTTGGATCCTAGCGGCATAGTGAGATGAAGCGGCCCGGACAACTTTACGTGTCCACGGACACGAGACCGTTCCCTGATTGGCTTGCGGGTGCATTGTCCTTCTCACTATAGTGAATATCCAATTTACAACAAGTTGTTAATAACCCATTGATCACCCTAGGATTGAAAACTTTCTATGTTCAAACTGTCTAGAAACAAAACAGTCATCTTAGTTCTTCTCATATCATCTCACCTATTGTTCACCTTCAAAAATTTCTAGATGACCTACCTCTTCAATACCATCCAGCCAGGAATGTTGATGATCATACCAAGAAGTGCAAGAAGAATTTTCACCACATGAAGACCTACACTCAAGACAATTGAAGAAACTTGCAGACATACCCAGACTTCACAACAATCAAGGACACCTCAAGACATTGAGAGAAGAATCTGAAGAAAACTCAAGAAGATATAGATGAGACCACCAATCTAGTTACTTTGTTAGAACAACGTTGACGTGTTAGTATATTGATCATACTAGTGAGTGTGGTATGACAATATTAGTTTGTTTTCTAAAAACCTTGTTGTTTGGTGTGATGATTGAAATGCTTTATGTTTGTTATGTGTTGGTTGCAAGATGAGTTTCCTTGATCTGATGTGTTGAGTAGGAATTTCTTTAGTCTCTTTCTAATCTCTACTCATCCATGCTAAACCAACCAAAACCCATACCAATTTACCAACCATGTTGGGCTACCATATGAAGTGCAACAACAAACCTTTCACCCAAGAATTTCATGACTAGTTCTCTATAGAGACACAAGCCATACAATTGAGGAATGTCACAGATTTCAAGATCCTTTTGTGTGAAGGAACAATCACATCCATGATCAATGCCAGCTACATCATAAGGAGCAGCAAGCCAATTAACAAGTGAAGGAAGAAAAGTGAACCCCAAGTTGCATGAGTCTATGTTAGTGTTACAGAAAACGTACTATTTTCGGTGAGGATCAAGCCAACCTTGAAGCTATCAAGCAATGGAAGGTTTTGCCTACCATGAGAATTTCGTTAAGAAATAGCATGGTGTTTGCCTCCAGGGATGAAAACAACAAGAAGGATGATTTCAAAGGACATAAAAATACCAAGTTGAGAGGAACCCAAACACTTTTGATTGACCCAAAGAGTGACCCCTCAGTGCCAAAGGTAGTTCAACATACCTAGGTTGGTCTACAGCTCTACCGCGAAGTAAAGTTCTACTAAAGCAGATCTCAAATCAATCTGCACTTCAATCTAATGAAAATAGACTAACCACAAAAGTTTCTTTAAGGGTGGTAGCCCACCCAGTTGTTCTGGAACCCAGTCACCCAGATCTATCTTTCTTTCTAACCTTCCCAAATTTCGGGACGAGATTTCTTTTAAGGGTGGTAGTCTGTAACATCCCTGATTTTTGGAAAATGCAAAAATCACAAAAATTTGAATTTTTTTGTTTTCTATTTAAAGCAATCCACCAAAAACAAATAAAAGCCAAAATAATTTTGTTATCCCAATGTTATAGTAATTAAAAATCCATTATGCCTCTGTTTTCCATAATCCCTAAACCTCTTTCAACTAAGTCTTCATATTTCAAAGTGAAAGTTCTTCCTTAGCAAACCATATTCTATAGAATGTTTACAACCCAAAATACTATATTGAAAATGTTTCATTGCTTTTAAAACTTGAGAATTACAAACCTCAAGAATATTTTCAACATTAATAAATATTATATGAACTTGAAAACAATTATGTGACTACAAAAAGTTTTATCCAACTTTAATGAGTATTAAATGGTTTTCTTAAAAATATGTTCTCCAAATGGTTGTTTTTAACTTCTATCTAAAATAATATTTCAACTTCCAACTATTTGGTTACTCAAAATATTTTCAAACCAAAATTAACTATATCACCATTCAACTACAATATCAAGTATTAAATACAAATATGTTTTTCACCCAATTTATTTGTGTTATAAAAAGGGGTTACACTTGGGAAACAACATTTTTTCAATAATAATAACTCTATGATATTTTATTGGTCAACACCATTAATTATTTGATATGTTCAAATGACAAAAAGTTGATATTAGTAATCACTCTTAAAAATACAAAAATATAAATAAGTTATATGACTTAAAAAATAATATTTGTCTTATAGTATGTCACTGAAAATTTATTTGAACTAATATTTACATTTTATTATTTTCTAATTTTAAAATAACATTAAGTACTATTAGTGTTTTAATCACATTTTCAAATTTGAAATTTTAAAATGTGTCCAAAATAGTTTTCAAATGTGCTTAGTTGAAAGAAAATTTCATTTCAAGAATTTACAAATTTATTTGAGGCTAAAAGGAATTATAAATCAAAAGATACAACAAAATAAAAAATCAGAAAAAAAAACAAATGATGACGTCAGCTGACGTCACTGCATCTTCAACCTATGGTAACGGAGGAACTGCCATTTCTCTCGCTTTGATTTGCCGGGTTTATGGCATTTAATCCCTCCACCGAGCCCTTCCACTTTATAGTACGTTGCCTCCTCTCCGCTTTACCCCTATTTTCCCCTAGAAACCATGCCCGAGGCCATCGAAATTCGTCACCGGAGTAGATCCGAGCCGCCACCGTCTTTCTCCATTCCAGCCACAGCAGGAGGTCTCCGGCTCCCGTATTTTTCCCCTTTCGTTACCCTTGTCCCCGCGCACCTTCTGGCGTAATTTCCATGATTAATTCCAGAATATAAACCATGACAAAGACAGCTATTAACATGTGGGACTCGAACATACTAGATGTAGTAGACAACATAAATAACAGCAACATGATCTTCCTAAACATGTAAACAGTAGACATATTAAACAGACAGATCGGAACACATATTCCGTACCGATCGTTTTTTATGACAACGTTGGCGATGACGGGTCGGAGTAGGAAACGCTTGAGGCGGCGGTACGCAGCACCACCTGACTTGCTAGGAAGACGAGCCGTCGTGGAATCAGCAAGCAGTCGCGCGAAGCGCTGATGTCTACGCACGCTTCTATTCTTGTAGACAGTGTTGGGCCTCCAAGTGCAGAGGTTTGTAGAACAGAAACAAATTTCCCTTAAGTGGATCACCCAAGGTTTATCGAACTCAGAGAGGTAGAGGTCAAATATATCCCTCTAGAGCAACCCTGCAATTAAGATACAAGAAGTCTCTTGTGTCCCCAACACACCCAATATACTTGTCAGGTATATAGGTGAACTAGTTCCGCGAAGAGAGAGTAAAATGCAAGTAATATGGATGATAATAAGTGATAATAGCAATCTAGAATAAAAATGGCAGAAAGCAAACATGTAGCAGAACAGGCGGAAAACGGTGTTTCAATGCTTGGAAATAAGGCCTAGGGCTCCTACTTTCACTAGTGGACACTCTCAACAATGATCACACAATTGAATAACTAGATAGATTCTCTCACTAGGCTACTCTTAACCCTCTCCGGTTGGATAACAAACACTAATCATTGCATAGGGCTGTAACAGCACTCCTCAAGTTTGTATTCCCATGTCTAGCTAACCCCACGCTGTCACTATGAGCGCCCTAGAAGGTACTAGACAAACACCACAATTCATAGAGGAGACACACACGGTGTGCACACTGTCACCTTCACACCGCGGGACAAGGTGACTCCAAAGTTCATATTAATAAAACACTTGAGTAGCACAAGATGAAGAGTAACATCTACTTACTCAACTAGATTACAAAGCTCACAATCACATATAGATCACACCATGGGAGATAGAGATGAACCACATAGTTACCGTAGAGCCCTCAGCCTCGGGGGAGAATGTAACGCCCGGGGTTTTTTCCCCAATTAGTTTGGTTGTTGTTTTTTTTTCTCTTTGCATCGTCATGCATCATATCAACATGGCACAAATAGAATTATTTTCCAAAAATATTTTAAATGGTCAACATCTTTTCTTTTCCTAATTCTCTAAATCACTTGTCTTTTTTTTTCTTTGTTTCTGAAGTAATTAATAGAACAAAAGAGAAAAAAAAGAAAAAAATTGGAAGAGGGCAGGCCAGCCTGGCCCATCTCCCTAGCAAACCCTAAGCCCACCCCTTACCTAACCCACACCGAACACACACACGCACACAACACCACACCTAACACAGCACACAACTCACGCACGCACACAACACCTAACACAACTCACGCACGCACACAGCACCTAACACAACTCACGCACACACACGACACCGGACCGACCCACACACGCACACGCACGCCAGCGAGGGGGATCGATCGATCCCCACCCTCGCTGCCTTCCTTCCTCCTCGACAGAAGCTAACGCCGCCATGGTCTCCTGCCTCCCGTCGCTCGCCCCGTCTCTCCCAACCTCGCCTCCTCTCTCTACCGCAGCTGACCGTCGCCTCCTCCCGCCGGCCGCCGCGCCCCGTCGCCGGCAACCTCTCCTCTCCATCCCCGAGCTCCTCCATGGCCGCAGCCACAGATGCCGCCGCCGGCCCGTGCCCCCTCCACCTGCGCCTCCCTCTCGCCGGAGACCGCCGTTCGAGGCCGTCGCCTCCCCTCTCCGCCCCACGGCCGCCGAGCCCAACGCCGCCTCCTCCTTCCCTGCCTCCTCCCGTCCGCCCGCACGCCTCCATCGCCGGGAGCCGAGCTCCCCCACAGCTGCCCCGCGCCGGTCACTGCCGTGGCCGACGTGGACGACCTCCTGCGCCTGTAGCTGCTCCGCTCGGCCTCCTCGACGTCCCTTCCTTGCCAGCTCCCGTCTTCCACGACCCCCTGCTCACTCCGTCTTGACGCTCGGCAGGTGTTCGATGAAACTACCACAAGACGCTGGGTTCCTCGCGGGTATCCGCTCACGCTAATGTTCTGCTTGTTGGGGCTGATGCCTCCATTTTGTTCCCGTGTGAAGCACCTGTTGCCAATGATCTTCACCGAGCTGAGTTCGACGTCATCTTCCAGTGACACCAATGCTTGTGTGTTGGCCGTATTTTGTGCGCGTCCACAGCCTCAAGATCGGGATCGCCAAGGCCCCATTTCCGTGAACCTCGACCGTCGATAAGATCTCCCACGCACCCAAAAATCGGAACCACCAAGATCTTCTATACGGACGCGGCGAGTACCTCGACTACGACCGTGCCAAGATCGACCCCGAGCCGTACCTCGACGACAAGATCTTCGTCGACAAGTTCCGCTACCTCGACAAGGTCTACCATGTCCGCTTGCGTTGTCGCTTCGTGCGTGCCTTGTACCCCGAAGCTGCCCTGTGCACAATCGACCCCGAAGATGACGATGTTGCGGTTCCTCCGTCGACCACTTCGACTACTACGCCTACTTCGGCTACGGAACGGGAACGACGACGTGAACGACTACTTAGACTACGGCACGAGAACGACTACTTCCGCTACTACATCGACATCGGAACGTCTACGCCCCCGACGTCGACTACGCCTACTTCGACTACCTCGACGACGACGCGAGAACGTCTACTTTCCATCCTTCCTCGCCGCCGTCTATCTCCCTCTTCGTCGTCTTCTTCTTCTTCATCCCGAAGACACCGGCGTCGAACCCGAAGATCTTCTTTCCACACGTGTGCACCCTAAACCCCAGCCCCACATATTTATGCCATATTTTCTATAACATGTCATCTATTTTTATAATTATCATGTCCTCATGTTGCATCGCATTTGGTGGGTTCGGGTAATAGTAATGACACCTAATAATTAAATATGGAATGTGTTGGGGATGTTGTTATATAATTGTCCCCATTCCATTTAACATTGACTAGCTCATTTTTATCTTGTTTTTGCCATGTTAAATCAACATTTAATATTGTGGGTAGATAAACAACTTGAACCAATCTTTATTCGTCCGGACTCCGGTTCCGATTAAATTGCTTAAGTTGTTTCCCCTGTTGCATCTTGCCATGCCATGCATATAAAATAGAATCATGCTGGATCTTTTTGCCGTAGTAGTAATTGTTGCATCCGGTGTTTGTTCGAGGTTCGTTGCTTCTTCCCGGATAGGACGTTGAGATGATGTGAGCAACGACAAGTACTGCGGATGTACCTCTACTTGCTGGATTCCAGCCAAGTATACTCACTTGCTGCCAAATGGCTGCCTTTCATCATTTGTTACCGATTCTTTCCGTTGTTCTTATTCTAGCCTTGATTCGATGCTTGTGTCACGATCCTATTATATGTTTACCTTGCAGCCATGATATAGCCTTCCTTCCACTTCCTATTAACTGTTGTTTGTTTACCTTGTTGGCCCTCGTGTCGTAGTTGCATGCTTAGTGTTGTTTGTGCTCAAGTCTTGCTGTCTTTTTACTTATCACCTGTTTAGTTGATAGTTGGGTATCAATTCAATCAACCTGTTAATGTTTTGGGTAATAATAATTTGATGTTAAGGCACCGGCAGGAGGCCCGGGTTAGGGTTTTGGAGCCGGCTGGTGTCGAAACTAGGAAAAGAGTCTTGTCTACTGATCCATGATGAGCGTGCTCACCGCATCCGGGAGGTAGTATGGGACCCCCCTCGACTTAGACCTGATCTGCAGCTTGTCCGAAGAGCCACACTTAGTTCGGGTGTTCCATTTGCTCCTTTGCATAATGGGTTGATCCCCCATGGTTACGGATGATGATGATGATGCATATAGGGCGAGGCCTGTAGTGCCGGGGTGTTGTGTCCTGCGGGAGTTTTGCACACCTGCGCTGAGTATTCGGCTGCGTGGCTGGGACCTTATAGCTCCGTGGCTCCTAGGATGAGTTGTAGAGATGGTTTGAGTCGTGTCGAGCTAACCTGAGTTTTAGTTGGTGGCTCGAGTGTGTACGGGTACTGGAGCACACCATGCAGGGATGAATCTTCTCGAGAAGCCGTGTTTTCCGCGGTTATGGATTACTTGGTGAAAGTACTGGCTAACAAGTACTCAGAAAACTTACACCTAATTAATAATAACTTGACTAGTAATAGGCATATTGTCACAATAACCTGAACTTCACCCTAATCAACAGTGTGAGTTATCCTTGGGTTGCTTCCTTAGCAGGGGGTGACATTGGATGTGTATTGTTTGGTGAGTAGTTGTAGTTGGTTCCGATACGCTATCTTATCCCCCTCTTTTAGACGGATGTTGTAGTGAGTCTCTGTAGTTGGTTAGTGCAGCCCGCTGCCGCTTCTTTGCAATAATCCCTTCCTTTCCGTTGTACCCAAAGAATTTGTATCTTGTGATGATTGGATACGCCGGTATCTTGTGAGTATGGTTTATCCACTTGCCAGTACTTAACCGTACTGACCCACGAAATCCTTTTTCGTGGCTGCATATTCAACATTGCAGTCAACAGGTTTGAAGTCTGACGACGTTAGCTTGGGAATCCCTCCGGCTTGGCCTGGGCAGGGATTGGACGCTCTCGGTTATCTTCAGGACTCTTAGTCCAATTTGTATCTTGTCCGTAGTCGGACGCTATGTTGTTTCTTCCGCTGTTATTTGGATCTTTGTATTGTATCAGTTGTATCCTTGACTCGTTTGAGTCCTCTTGTATATATCTCATTCTGTTGTTGTTGCAGAATATTCGTGAACTGTTGTAATGTTATCACAAGTGGCAACCTGGAATCGGTTATTATGTGGATTTTGGCGGGAATGTTGAAATCTGCATAGTGCCTGATCTCGGGGCTTCACAAATGGTATCAGAGCCTTGGTTCCGATTCCCGAGATTGTTTCGATACGAATGGTTATCGAAGCAACGGGTCCGCAAAGCCTGTAGGTTAACCTCGCTAACGGTTGTTGTTTCTAGAGTGTCAAAAACTATTTCTGCTAAACTATTTTGGAAAAACATCTCGATAGGATTCTTGTTTTCTCCTTATCCCTATTCTATTTCCCCTCCCATCTTATTTGTTTTGGAGTCTCCCCCCTTGTCTATCTTTCAAAGTGTTAGGATCCTACGTGGGTGGACGTTTTCTGAGCCTTTAACCTAATAGGTTCGATCATCGTAAGATTCCTGGTGGAAGCACATCGTCATCAGCCCGAGCAAGAATCTCTTGTTAGTGGTGTCGAGAATCTCTTGTCAGTGGTGTCGAGGAGATCACCTGGAAGCATGAAGACTCGTTAGTCGAACTTCTTCTCCCTCCCGGGTTCGTGGTTGGATTGCGAGGGCGCAATCCCCTTGTTAGTGGTGTCGGCTGTAACGCCCGGGGTTTTTTCCCCAATTACTTTGGTTGTTGTTTTTTTTTCTCTTTGCATCGTCATGCATCATATCAACATGGCACAAATAGAATTATTTTCCAAAAATATTTTAAATGGTCAACATCTTTTCTTTTCCTAATTCTCTAAATCACTTGTCTTTTTTTTTCTTTGTTTCTGAAGTAATTAATAGAACAAAAGAGAAAAAAAAGAAAAAAAAAATTGGAAGAGGGCAGGCCAGCCTGGCCCATCTCCCTAGCAAACCCTAAGCCCACCCCTTACCTAACCCACACCGAACACACACACGCACACAACACCACACCTAACACATCACACAACTCACGCACGCACACAACACCTAACACAACTCACGCACGCACACAGCACCTAACACAACTCACGCACACACACGACACCGGACCGACCCACACACGCACACGCACGCCAGCGAGGGGGATCGATCGATCCCCACCCTCGCTGCCTTCCTTCCTCCTCGACAGAAGCTAACGTCGCCATGGTCTCCTGCCTCCCGTCGCTCGCCCCGTCTCTCCCCACCTCGCCTCCTCTCTCTACCGCAGCTGACCGGCGCCTCCTCCCGCCGGCCGCCGCGCCCCGTCGCCGGCAACCTCTCCTCTCCATCCCCGAGCTCCTCCATGGCCGCAGCCACAGATGGCCGCCGCCGGCCCGTGCCCCCTCCACCTGCGCCTCCCTCTCGCCGGAGACCGCCGTTCGAGGCCGTCGCCTCCCCTCTCCGCCCCACGGCCGCCGAGCCCAACGCCGCCTCCTCCTTCCCTGCCTCCTCCCGTCCGCCCGCACGCCTCCATCGCCGGGAGCCGAGCTCCCCCACAGCTGCCCCGCACCGGTCACTGCCGTGGCCGACGTGGACGACCTCCTGTGCCTGTAGCTGCTCCGCTCGGCCTCCTCGACGTCCCTTCCTTGCCAGCTCCCGTCTTCCACGACCCCCTGCTCACTCCGTCTTGACGCTCGGCAGGTGTTCGATGAAACTACCACAAGACGCTGGGTTCCTCGCGGGTATCCGGTCACGCTAATGTTCTGCTTGTTGGGGCTGATGCCTCCATTTTGTTTCCGTGTGAAGCACCTGTTGCCAATGATCTTCACCGAGCTGAGTTCGACGTCATCTTCCAGTGACACCAATGCTTGTGTGTTGGCCGTATTTTGTGCGCGTCCACAGCCTCAAGACCTGGATCGCCAAGGCCCCATTTCCGTGAACCTCGACCGTCGATAAGATCTCCCACGCACCCGAAAATCGGAACCACCAAGATCTTCTATACGGACGCGGCGAGTACCTCGACTACGACCGTGCCAAGATCGACCCCGAGCCGTACCTCGACGACAAGATCTTCGTCGACAAGTTCCGCTACCTCGACAAGGTCTACAATGTCCGCTTGCGTTGTCGCTTCGTGCGTGCCTTGTACCCCGAAGCCGCCCTGTGCACAATCGACCCCGAAGATGACGATGTTGCGGTTCCTCCGTCGACCACTTCGACTACTACGCCTACTTCGGCTACGGAACAGGAACGACGACGTGAACGACTACTTCGACTACGGCACGAGAACGACTACTTCCGCTACTACATCGACATCGGAACGTCTACGCCCCCCGACGTCGACTACGCCTACTTCGACTACCTCGACGACGACGCGAGAATGTCTACTTTCCATCCTTCCTCGTCGCCGTCTATCTCCCTCTTCGTCGTCTTCTTCTTCTTCATCCCGAAGACACCGGCGTCGAACCCGAAGATCTTCTTTCCACACGTGTGCACCCTAAACCCCAGCCCCACATATTTATGCCATATTTTCTATAACATGTCATCTATTTTTATAATTATCATGTCCTCATGTTGCATCGCATTTGGTGGGTTCGGGTAATAGTAATGACACCTAATAATTAAATATGGAATGTGTTGGGTGTAACAGCCCAAGTATGAAAACCTACCATTTAGAATGTTTGATTTCTTGTTATTAAAGTATTGCATCATGTCATCATATTGTTGCATTTGTTTCTTTTGTTTTGCATCTGTTATTCTTGTTTTCACAATAAAAATCAAACAATTTCAACTGCCTTGTTTTCATACTTGTTCTGTTACAACCTTTTAAATAAAATTCTCAAATGAAAACAACCAAATTGTTCCATTTTATTCCATGTTGATCACTCATTAAATTGTTGGTTTGATCAATCAATTGTTTCCAAATTGCAATCAAAAATTCAAATCAAAGCACCAAAACAAAATCACTTTGAAATAATGTTGAGGTCAAAACAAATCTACTCTATTTGTTTTTAATAACATAGGGGTCACCCTATTTAAAAGTGTGTTCTTATTAATATTCATCTAATAAAGAAACTCATTCAGTTTTGGTTTATTTTCCAAACAGCACAAACATTTAAATATTTTTGAAGTTCAAACTTGAAAATTGGTTGTAATTAACATAATGAGTTCACCCTAATTTTCTTAGAATTTTTCCTAACACTAAAACCTCCAATCTATTCCTTTTCTTTTGCTACAAAAAAAAAAGAAAAAACAAATAGAGAAGGGAGAAGGAGAAAGCCAGCCCAGCCCAATTTCCATTTGGCCCAGTACCCCTTCTCCCCCAACCTCCGTACGAGCGTACGTCAGCAATGGAGAAAACGACATAGGTTTCCCCACTGCTCCACCCCACCCCCCTCCTTATCTAACCCCCCAAGGGGCAAACCCTAACCCTAACCCGCACTCTCTTCCCTCTTCCTACCATCTCCGCCGCCATCCCTCTCAATTTCCCCTTCTTCTTTCTACCTTTTCTTCTCTGAATTTTTGGCCATCACCATGGACGGAGCTTGAACGTGGAGAGGGTTGGAGGGTGTGGTCGACGAGAGAGTCCCGCGGGGGCGGGAATGGAACCGGCTCTCCTCCTGCTCCAAGGTTGCTGTAGACGTCGCCGGCCGTGGATGCCCGAGGCGGCGCCGCCGTCGAGGTTTCCGGCCGGCCCGCCTCCCTGCCGCTGCGCTGCTGTCCGCCCCGACTCCCTCGATCGCTCGAAGGTGAGGCCGCACCTCCGATCCCCTTCCTCCTCTCGCCCTCCTCCCTCCTCTCCTCTAGGCCCGCTCCCCCCACGGCGCCCCCTCCAGCGAGCGCATCGCTGCCGGCAACCATCCTCCTAATCTGTCCGATTGAGGTTCAGTTACGTGCAGTTTTTAGGTTCAGATAAAAAAAATCCCGCAGAACAGAGCTTATCCTCCCTCGTTCCCCCTTCCAAACACGAGTCCAGCAGCTACCCTACTGGTAGCGTCCGTGCGCAGCGAACCCACAGCTCCCAGGTTCGACTCCCCATCCCCACCCTTTTCTCTGTCCATTTTTTCCAATTACAATTCCGTGCAACATCTGAACCATAAGCCCCCCTGCAGCCCCTTTCTGTCAACACATCTGCATCTAGTCCCACTGGTTAGGCATCCTTGAGCGCATTAGGAGGTGGGGGGTTCGAATCCCACCTCCCTCAATTAATCCAACCTTTTTGTTTTTCATCCTTTTGGCCACAGAAACATCTCAGTTTCACATCCATGCCCCTGGTAATTATTTATAGCCCGGAAAAATATTTTTCTAGTCCCTAGTTTCTAAAAATGGCAGATTTACACTAAATCTTGTAAATTGCATAAGAAATCCATCCCAACTCCAAATTCAACATTTTTAATATGTTTTCAATACCAAATTAAATGTTCTATCCAAATATAAAATTTGTTTACCGTTTTGAATATTTTAAATTGGTGAAATATTTGAATTCTTGTTAAATTCACTTAAACTTGCAAAAATATAACTTGGGCATAAAAATTCCAAATTGCACAAACTAAATATGTTTTCCAATCATCTTTTCATGTACTTTTCAAATATAAATTTTGTTTGCTGTTTTGAATAATTTAAATTGCTGAAAACAACTGTTTCTTGTTTATTGCATTTAAAATTGCCAAAATAATAACTTGCTCATTTTAAATCCAATTTCAACAAATGAAATATGTTTTCCATGCAAAATTAAACCACCCTTTCAAATATAAACTTTGTTTTCTGTTTTGAATAATTAAAATTGGTTACATGATTTAAACCTTGTTTATTTCATTTAATATTGCTAAATTCATAACTTGATCAAATCAAATTCTTTTGGGACATATAAAATATGTTTTCAAACCATAAAAGCATAACCTTTTCAAATATAAACTTCGTTATTTGTTTTGAACACTTTAACTTGTTGAAAACAACAATTACTTGTGTGACATGTTTTAAGTAACCAAACTTTCCAAACTTAATCAATGATTTCCAAAACTTGTTCCAATCCATTTTTTACTTGCATCTATCATTGTTATTTGTTGTTATTTTGTTGTTATCATCATGAATGCATCATGCTAACAACTCTCACATAATAATTAATTGTGAAACATTTGTTTCCACTTATTTCAATGGATCTTTTCCATATGCAATCCAATTGCATATGGGTCCAATTAAATTGTGGTATATTGTCAAGTAGTTTATTTTGATGCATCTATTAACATGACATGCATCATCCCATGTTTGTGCACCTATGCCATTATATTGATTGTTTATCTTTCTGCAATGGTTGTTTGCTTCTTCCCGGATATACGACGACGTTGAGACCGACGATACTTACGACACCCCTTCTAAGGAGTTAGCTCAGTACCAGGCTACTGGGTTTTGCAGGCAAGTTATCACTCACATTAACCACTGTGTTCCTTTCAACATTGGTTACCGATACTTTCCGTTGTTCTTTTCTGCTAGCCTTAGTATTAGATGTTTCTGTTACGAACCCATCACATGAATCCCTTAACCTTGATATTGCCTCACCTCCACACCTATAACCATTGCTTGTGCCCGTGTCTTACTAGCATGCTTAGGTTGTTTTGCTCGAGTCTGTTACCCGTTACTTTCTGTTACTACTTATTTATGTTCTGGGGCTCGATGTTCAATCAATCAATCAATCATGCTAATGTTACTATTAATAATAAATTTGATGATAAGGCACCGGCAGGAGGCCCTGTGTGGTTTTGAGGCTTGCTAGTGTCGACCCTAATAGGAAAAGGGTCTTGTCTACTGATCCATGATGAGCGCACTACCCGCATGTGGGAAGCGAGTATGGGCGCCCCCCCTCAACTTGACCTGATTCGCATCTCGTCCAAATCGCCTCATTTAGTTCGTGTTTTCCATTTGCCGCATGCATGTTTTTGCGAGCCCAGGCCAGGGTGGAACTTTCGTAGTCGGCATATAGGGGGACACGTTCTTAGAGTGCTATGAGGGTCCATTTTCTTCTGGGCTCGATTAGCCGTGCGCCCAAGGTGCTTTGGGCTTGATGCGAAGAATGGTTGGTTGTGTTGAGTGCCCCGCTTGGTGGGGTGATCTCCCATCTGGCGGGTTATTCATACGTGTACGGCCAAATTGGTGCAACCCTGCAGGGATAATCTTCTCGAGAAGCCGTGTTTTCCGCGGTTATGGATTACTTGGTGAAAGTACTGGCTAACAAGTACTCAGGACAACTTAAACATAATGATCCAACATGTTACACCCAATGGTTAATAACTTGACTAGTAATAGGTTGATGACACAATAACTTGATTCACCTTTAATACAACTGTGTGAGTTATCCTCGGATTGCTTCTTTGGATAAGGGGCGAGATCCAGGATGGGTTTGTTTGAAGTTATCTTTCAGTTGGCTACAATCCTCGATCTTATCTCCTTTCTGTTAGCCGGAAGTGGTAGAATCTCTGTAGTTGGTTAGCGCAGCCAGTTGCAGCATCTTTTATATCCCCTCTCCTCCGTTGAACCCAAGGCATCTGTGCTTGGTGTTGACGGGTTACACTTTGGTGAATTGTGAGTCTTGCTTGCCAGTACGTTGATGTACTGATCCCTTTGGGGTTGTGGTTTCCGCAGACCTATGTTTCCGAGGATCTACATGGTGGCTACTACGTGGATTATGACGAGACTGCTGACGAGTAGATAGCGGCCCCGGGCAGGATCCGAGACTTCGTGGATGGGCTCCGTCTTTCGTTTCCGGCATCTTAGGCCTATTTGGATCTTGTCTGTACTCAGACATGTTGAATGCTTCCGCTGTGATGTAATGATGAATTGTTGGGACATGTGTCCTCTGGATGATTGTATTTGCTATCTCTGCTCTAATGAGAGCCATTTGCAACTTATTTCAATCTTTTGTGTCGTAGAGATCTGTTGTGATATCAGTTGTTCAAAGCTGTTGACGTACCATGTGTGATTGGTATGAAGTACGTCGACAGTGGTGCCTTTGATCTCTAGTGGATAGTTTACATCGACGATGGAATAGCAGGGCTTGTGTTGTCGCGCATAAGCGCAGGCCTACCAGGAAGCTGGGACGTGGGAGCAGTTATGCCCCATAATCCAAGCATCTTCTATCCAGTTCGTACGGTGAGTATCCCCTAGAAATCAGGGTGCGACAAATGGTATCAGAGCCTGTCTGCCTGTAGGATCCCTTTTTACTGGTCGCAGTTGAGTCTAGAAACTATTTTGTAGCTATATAGGAAAAATGAAACGTGAGAGTAGGAATTCTGTTCTTTTTCTTCTTTTCCCCACCCTCCCTCCCTTTTCTGGTAAGGAAGTGCAACGTTGATTTCTCCCTTCTCATCTAAACTTTCAAGTTAGGATTTCACATGTTTTGGGTTCTCCGTAGTACCTCAGGATTTTGATCTCGTTTTCCCCGGTGTTGCTTCAATATCCTGTTCTTTTAAAGAACCTTTTCGTCCGTTGAAATCTTGTTGTTGTTTTCCACTTCATTTCTTCTACCGGCGTCTAATCAAAGTTTCCCCGTTCATCTGCTAAACTCTATTCCAGCTAAAGTGTTGTTTCATACCGGAGCATCACATTCTTTTGTGTCAAAAAAAAATCCTTGCCACAACAAACTACCTAATTCAGGTTCCACTAAGCAATCAAAACTCTGTTCACTCCCCGGGATCTCAAATGTTGACTTCCAAGATAAGTAAGAACAATCCAATTCTAATGGGAGGCCACATATTCCTTGTTTCTCTCATGTTGCTTGGCAATTCTGACATTGATGTCATTCTAGGTATTGATTTGATGTCAATAACTCTGTTCCACCATTCTAGCCAGATAATCTATTCTCCAAATGAATCAAGTTCTATCCAGCTATACAACCTAGATACAAAAACCTATCCCTTTACTTGAAAATGTTCCGGTGGTTTCCAAATTCCCTGACGTCTATCCAAGGTGCACGATGTGTTTCACGTGTCACAGCTCAAGAGGATCTTCCCATGAAGTTTCCAGACCTTTTCTTTTCTCAGTAGGAATCTCGGGGCGCGATTCCTTCAAGGGGGGCGTTTTGTAACATCCCAAGTATGAAAACCTACCATTTAGAATGTTTGATTTCTTGTTATTAAAGTATTGCATCATGTCATCATATTGTTGCATTTGTTTCTTTTGTTTTGCATCTGTTATTCTTGTTTTCACAATAAAAATCAAACAATTTCAACTGCCTTGTTTTCATACTTGTTCTGTTACAACCTTTTAAATAAAATTCTCAAATGAAAACAACCAAATTGTTCCATTTTATTCCATGTTGATCACTCATTAAATTGTTGGTTTGATCAATCAATTGTTTCCAAATTGCAATCAAAAATTCAAATCAAAGCACCAAAACAAAATCACTTTGAAATCATGTTGAGGTCAAAACAAATCTACTCTATTTGTTTTTAATAACATAGGGGTCACCCTATTTAAAAGTGTGTTCTTATTAATATTCATCTAATAAAGAAACTCATTCAGTTTTGGTTTATTTTCCAAACAGCACAAACATTTAAATATTTTTGAAGTTAAAACTTGAAAATTGGTTGTAATTAACATAATGAGTTCACCCTAATTTTCTTAGAATTTTTCCTAACACTAAAACCTCCAATCTATTCCTTTTCTTTTGCTACAAAAAAAAAAGAAAAAACAAATAGAGAAGGGAGAAGGAGAAAGCCAGCCCAGCCCAATTTCCATTTGGCCCAGTACCCCTTCTCCCCCAACCTCCGTACGAGCGTACGTCATCAATGGAGAAAACGACAGAGGTTTCCCCACTGCTCCACCCCACCCCCCTCCTTATCTAACCCCTCCCCAAGGGGCAAACCCTAACCCTAACCCGCACTCTCTTCCCTCTTCCTACCATCTCCGCCGCCATCCCTCTCAATTTCCCCTTCTTCTTTCTACCTTTTCTTCTCTGAATTTTTGGCCATCACCATGGACGGAGCTTGAACGTGGAGAGGGTTGGAGGGTGTGGTCGACGAGAGAGTCCCGCGGGGGCGGGAATGGAACCGGCTCTCCTCCTGCTCCAAGGTTGCTGTAGACGTCGCCGGCCGTGGATGCCCGAGGCGGCGCCGCCGTCGAGGTTTCCGGCCGGCCCGCCTCCCTGCCGCTGCGCTGCTGTCCGCCCCGACTCCCTCGATCGCTCGAAGGTGAGGCCGCACCTCCGATCCCCTTCGTCCTCTCGCCCTCCTCCCTCCTCTCCTCTAGGCCCGCTCCCCCCACGGCGCCCCCTCCGGCGAGCGCATCGCTGCCGGCAACCATCCTCGTAATCTGTCCGATTGAGGTTCAGTTACGTGCAGTTTTTAGGTTCAGATAAAAAAAATCCCGCAGAACAGAGCTTATCCTCCCTCGTTCCCCCTTCCAAACACGAGTCCAGCAGCTACCCTACTGGTAGCGTCCGTGCGCAGCGAACCCACAGCTCCCAGGTTCGACTCCCCATCCCCACCCTTTTCTCTGTCCGTTTTTTCCAATTACAATTCCGTGCAACATCTGAACCATAAGCCCCCTGCAGCCCCTTTCTGTCAACACATCTGCATCTAGTCCCACTGGTTAGGCATCCTTGAGCGCATTAGGAGGTGGGGGGTTCGAATCCCACCTCCCTCAATTAATCCAACCTTTTTGTTTTTCATCCTTGTGGCCACAGAAACATCTCAGTTTCACATCCATGCCCCTGGTAATTATTTATAGCCCTGCAAAATATTTTTCTAGTCCCTAGTTTCTAAAAATGGCAGATTTACACTAAATCTTGTAAATTGCATAAGAAATCCATCCCAACTCCAAATTCAACATTTTTAATATGTTTTCAATACCAAATTAAATGTTCTATCCAAATATAAAATTTGTTTACTGTTTTGAATATTTTAAATTGGTGAAATATTTGAATTCTTGTTAAATTCACTTAAACTTGCAAAAATCATAACTTGGGCATAAAAATTCCAAATTGCACAAACTAAATATGTTTTCCAATCATCTTTTCATGTACTTTTCAAATATAAATTTTGTTTGCTGTTTTGAATAATTTAAATTGCTGAAAACAACTGTTTCTTGTTTATTGCATTTAAAATTGCCAAAATAATAACTTGCTCATTTTAAATCCAATTTCAACAAATGAAATATGTTTTCCATGCAAAATTAAACCACCCTTTCAAATATAAACTTTGTTTTCTGTTTTGAATAATTAAAATTGGTTACATGATTTAAACCTTGTTTAATTCAATTAATATTGCTAAATTCATAACTTGATCAAATCAAATTCTTTTGGGACATATAAAATATGTTTTCAAACCATAAAAGCATAACCTTTTCAAATATAAACTTCGTTATTTGTTTTGAACACTTTAACTTGTTGAAAACAACAATTACTTGTGTGACATGTTTTAAGTAACCAAACTTTCCAAACTTACTCAATGATTTCCAAAACTTGTTCCAATCCATTTTTTACTTGCATCTATCATTATTATTTGTTGTTATTTTGTTGTTATCATCATGCATGCATCATGCTAACAACTCTCACATAATAATTAATTGTGAAACATTTGTTTCCACTTATTTCAATGGATCTTTTCCATATGCAATCCAATTGCATATGGGTCCAATTAAATTGTGTTATATTGTCAAGTAGTTTATTTTGATGCATCTATTAACATGACATGAATCATCCCATGTTTGTGCACCTATGCCATTATATTGATTGTTTATCTTTCTGCAATGGTTGTTTGCTTCTTCCCGGATATACGACGACGTTGAGACCGACGATACTTACGACACCCCTTCTAAGGAGTTAGCTCAGTACCAGGCTACTGGGTTTTGCAGGCAAGTTATCACTCACATTAACCACTGTGTTCCTTTCAACATTGGTTACCGATACTTTCCGTTGTTCTTTTCTGCTAGCCTTAGTATTAGATGTTTCTGTTACGAACCCATCACATGAATCCCTTAACCTTGATATTGCCTCACCTCCACACCTATAACCATTGCTTGTGCCCGTGTCTTACTAGCATGCTTAGGTTGTTTTGCTCGAGTCTGTTACCCGTTACTTTCTGTTACTACTTATTTATGTTCTGGGGCTCGATGTTCAATCAATCAATCAATCATGCTAATGTTACTATTAATAATAAATTTGATGATAAGGCACCGGCAGGAGGCCCTGTGTGGTTTTGAGGCCTGCTAGTGTCGACCCTAATAGGAAAAGGGTCTTGTCTACTGATCCATGATGAGCGCACTACCCGCATGTGGGAAGCGAGTATGGGCGCCCCCCTCAACTTGACCTGATTCGCATCTCGTCCAAATCGCCTCATTTAGTTCGTGTTTTCCATTTGCCGCATGCATGTTTTTGCGAGCCCAGGCCAGGGTGGAACTTTCGTAGTCGGCATATAGGGGGACACGTTCTTAGAGTGCTATGAGGGTCCATTTTCTTCTGGGCTCGATTAGCCGTGCGCCCAAGGTGCTTTGGGCTTGATGCGAAGAATGGTTGGTTGTGTTGAGTGCCCCGCTTGGTGGGGTGATCTCCCATCTGGCGGGTTATTCATACGTGTACGGCCAAATTGGTGCAACCCTGCAGGGATAATCTTCTCGAGAAGCCGTGTTTTCCACGGTTATGGATTACTTGGTGAAAGTACTGGCTAACAAGTACTCAGGACAACTTAAACATAATGATCCAACATGTTACACCCAATGGTTAATAACTTGACTAGTAATAGGTTGATGACACAATAACTTGATTCACCTTTAATACAACTGTGTGAGTTATCCTCGGATTGCTTCTTTGGATAAGGGGCGAGATCCAGGATGGGTTTGTTTGAAGTTATCTTTCAGTTGGCTACAATCCTCGATCTTATCTCCTTTCTGTTAGCCGGAAGTGGTAGAATCTCTGTAGTTGGTTAGCGCAGCCAGTTGCAGCATCTTTTATATCCCCTCTCCTCCGTTGAACCCAAGGCATCTGTGCTTGGTGTTGACGGGTTACACTTTGGTGAATTGTGAGTCTTGCTTGCCAGTACGTTGATGTACTGACCCCTTTGGGGCTGTGGTTTCCGCAGACCTATGTTTCCGAGGATCTACATGGTGGCTACTACGTGGATTATGACGAGACTGCTGACGAGTAGATAGCGGCCCCGGGCAGGATCCGAGACTTCGTGGATGGGCTCCGTCTTTCGTTTCCGGCCTCTTAGGCCTATTTGGATCTTGTCTGTACTCAGACATGTTGAATGCTTCCGCTGTGATGTAATGATGAATTGTTGGGACATGTGTCCTCTGGATGATTGTATTTGCTATCTCTGCTCTAATGAGAGCCATTTGCAACTTATTTCAATCTTTTGTGTCGTAGAGATCTGTTGTGATATCAGTTTTTCAAAGCTGTTGACGTACCATGTGTGATTGGTATGAAGTACGTCGACAGTGGTGCCTTTGATCTCTAGTGGATAGTTTACATCGACGATGGAATAGCAGGGCTTGTGTTGTCGCGCATAAGCGCAGGCCTACCAGGAAGCTGGGACGTGGGAGCAGTTATGCCCCATAATCCAAGCATCTGCTATCCAGTTCGTACGGTGAGTATCCCCTAGAAATCAGGGTGCGACATTGGGGATGTTGTTATATAATTGTCCCCATTCCATTTAACATTGACTAGCTCATTTTTATCTTGTTTTTGCCATGTTAAATCATTATTTTATATTGCGGGTAGATAAACAACTTGAACCAATCTTTATTCGTCCGGACTCCGGTTCCGATTAAATTGCTTAAGTTGTTTCCCCTGTTGCATCTTTCCATGCCATGCATATAAAATAGAATCATGCTAGATATTTTTGCCGTAGTAGTAATTGTTGCATCCGGTGTTTGTTCGAGGTTCGTTGCTTCTTCCCGGATAGGACGTTGAGATGATGTGAGCAATGACAAGTACTGCGGATGTACCTCTACTTGCTGGATTCCAGGCAAGTATACTCACTTGCTGCCAAATGGCTGCCTTTCATCATTTGTTACCGATTCTTTCCGTTGTTCTTATTCTAGCCTTGATTCGATGCTTGTGTCACGATCCTATTATATGTTTACCTTGCAGCCATGATATAGCCTTCCTTCCACTTCCTATTAACTGTTGTTTGTTTACCTTGTTGGCCCTCGTGTCGTAGTTGCATGCTTAGTGTTGTTTGTGCTCAAGTCTTGCTATCCTTTTACTTATCACCTGTTTAGTTGATAGTTGGGTATCAATTCAATCAACCTGTTAATGTTTTGGGTAATAATAATTTGATGTTAAGGCACCGGCAGGAGGCCCGGGTTAGGGTTTTGGAGCCGGCTGGTGTCGAAACTAGGAAAAGAGTCTTGTCTACTGATCCATGATGAGCGTGCTCACCGCATCCGGGAGGTAGTATGGGACCCCCCTCGACTTAGACCTGATCTGCAGCTTGTCCGAAGAGCCACACTTAGTTCGGGTGTTTCATTTGCTCCTTTGCATAATGGGTTGATCCCCCATGGTTACGGATGATGATGATGATGCATATAGGGCGAGGCCTGTAGTGCCGGGGTGTTGTGTCCTGCGGGAGTTTTGCACACCTGCGCTGAGTATTCGGCTGCGTGGCTGGGACCTTATAGCTCCGTGGCTCCTAGGATGAGTTGTAGAGATGGTTTGAGTCGTGTCGAGCTAACCTGAGTTTTAGTTGGTGGCTCGAGTGTGTACGGGTACTGGAGCACACCCTGCAGGGATGAATCTTCTCGAGAAGCCGTGTTTTCCGCGGTTATGGATTACTTGGTGAATGTACTGGCTAACAAGTACTCAGACAACTTACACCTAATTAATAATAACTTGACTAGTAATAGGCATATTGTCACAATAACCTGAACTTCACCCTAATCAACAGTGTGAGTTATCCTTGGGTTGCTTCCTTAGCAGGGGGTGACATTGGATGTGTATTGTTTGGTGAGTAGTTGTAGTTGGTTCCGATACGCTATCTTATCCCCCTCTTTTAGCCGGATGTTGTAGTGAGTCTCTGTAGTTGGTTAGTGCAGCCCGCTGCCGCTTCTTTGCAATAATCCCTTCCTTTCCGTTGTACCCAAAGAATTTGTATCTTGTGATGATTGGATACGCCGGTATCTTGTGAGTATGGTTTATCCACTTGCCAGTACTTAACCGTACTGACCCACGAAATCCTTTTTCGTGGCTGCATATTCAACATTGCAGTCAACAGGTTTGAAGTCTGACGACGTTAGCTTGGGAATCCCTCCGGCTTGGCCTGGGCAGGGATTGGACGCTCTCGGTTATCTTCAGGACTCTTAGTCCAATTTGTATCTTGTCTGTAGTCGGACGCTATGTTGTTTCTTCCGCTGTTATTTGGATCTTTGTATTGTATCAGTTGTATCCTTGACTCGTTTGAGTCCTCTTGTATATATCTCATTCTGTTGTTGTTGCGGAATATTCGTGAACTGTTGTAATGTTATCACAAGTGGCAACCTGGAATCGGTTATTATGTGGATTTTGGCGGGAATGTTGAAATCTTCATAGTGCCTGATCTCGGGGCTTCACAGAGAACTACTCCCTCCTCATCATAGGAGATAGCAACGACGATGGAGATGGCGATGGAGTCGATGGAGATGGCTTCCGTGGGCATTTCCTCGTCCTGGCAGGGTGCCAGAACAGAGATATGTCCCCCGAAACTTGTCGGCGGTGGCGGCGGAGCTACGGATGTATTTTGTGGAAAAGGTCGATTCTTTTAGGGTTTATGCCTCGGGGAGTATATATGGGCGAAAGCGCGACGCCGGGGGGTGGCCAGGGGGCCCACACCCCTAGGTGGCGCGGCCAGGGGGACCCGCGCCGCCCCATGATTTTGCCACCCTGTGGCCCCCCTCCGGGGCTTTCTGGGACTTCTTTATGCTTCCGGGACTTCTAAGACTTCTGGTTTTCCAATCGTCCAATTCCGAGAATATTTCCAGAACAACTTTTCTTAAACTAAAAACAACAGAAAACATGGAACTGGCACTTGTCATCTTGTTAATAGGTTAGTCCCGGAAAACGTGTAAAAATGCTATAAAGATGGTAGAAAACATGTAGCACTTGGCATAATATGAACATGGAACATCAGAAATTATAGATACATTGGAGACATATCAAGCATCCACAAGCTTAGTGCCTACTCGTCCTCGAGTAGGTAAACGATAAAACAAAATAATTTCTGAGGTGACATGCTACCACACAATCTTGATCATAATATGTAAAGTAGAGCATGTAAACTAGGATCAAATGAACTAAAGCTGCGATCTATATTTCATATCAACAAGTAATGCATAAACAAATAACAAGAAAGAAGCAAAACTTTTAATGAATGAATACTAAAAGACTATCAACCATGCAAAGTTTATTAGAGATGATTTAAGCTTTCAAGAACAACAATATCATGCACGTCAAATGATCTTCACAACCCCTTTTAGGATCAAGTCAAGCTTTCCACACGATGCAATGCTTGAATCTTAAACTATTTGCGCACTAAAAACAAGCAAGTGTTCTGCGTTGGTCCCTGGCACCGGGATGTTATGGCAAAGAGAACATTATGGGGGGTTTGGAAGTAAATGGAAGAAAGGCTCACAAAGCTAAAAGTGGTCATTAGACAAGAGAAAGTCTTACAATCGAATCTATGCAAGGAGTAGGGATTGCCACACAACGGATTCACATAGAGCTATAAGTGTATGAAAGCTCTCCAATGGAACTAGTGGGGTGCATCCAATTTGCTTGCTCACGAAGACCTAGAGCTCATTTGAGGAGGCTCATCATTGGAATATACAAGCCAAGTTCTATAATGTAAAGTTCCCTACATTGTTATGAATGTATGATAATATGAAAACTCTCTTCAAACTGAAGCATTGGTGCTAAACATGAATCACAAGTGTGTTATAAAGGATAGTGATGCGCCCCCTCTCCCTTTATTCTCTCTTTGGCCCTTTTTTCTTTTCTTTTTGGGCTTTTTTATTTTTTTATTTTTTATTTTATATATCCTCACCGGTAGGGGAAACATCCTATATTACAATGAATCATCACACTTTTCGTACTCATAATGGAATATCTCTAATGTATCCAACTGCATGCTCCTGCCAGTGTAGCAATATGCATTAATAACCATGAAGTTCATCATCAAGTAACATAATGGAGGTGGATGTTGTGCAACAATATATCTCGGAATGGCTATGGAAATGCCATGATAGGTAGGTATGGTGGCTGTTTTGAGGAATAATGTATGGTATTATGTGTAGGATAAAAAAGTCCTCCCACGATATTTGGATGCACTGGCAAAGTTTGCACCAACTCTCAATTTGAGAAAGCGCAATGCACAGTACCGAAGAGGCTAGCAAATATGGATGGTGGAGGTGCCAGGAACCGCAATATAGACTCATGAGTTAAAATATTACAGCAAGCAAATCATCTTACAAGGCACAATGAAAATCACTCCAAGAGGGTCCGTGGCAGTGACGAGTCACTGTTAGCTACCCCGACCGTAGCGCGTAACAAAAGGCTGATCAGAAATGTATCACTCGTAGCAATCATACCGTTGTTTCTATCAGCTCGTAATTTAAGCGTGGCACAGCTTCAAGTTTCTTAGACCAACCATTAAAAGTTTCTACTTACTAGCCCTTCCCGTTTATCCATTAAGCAAATTAATATATCAAAACAAGAGCAATGGTTCAAGTGAAGCAGTTTAGTGATCTACAAGGCCATGCGAATTTTTCCACTATACCAACTACCACATAAGCATTTCTATTTTCAACCAAGCACATATATATATATATGACAACCACCTAACTACAAAATCTAACAGCTCCGAACAAGAGATGAATGAAAACAAAGGCTAAACGCGGTACTAGCAAAAAGTGAACACTCACAGAACAATACGAATGAAAACTAGAGTGCTCTAAGCAATGAAAACGGAGCGTGTCTCATTCCCACACAAGTATGATAAGATCCAAACATTTATTACAGCAAAGAAAACCAAACAAACTGAAAACAAAAATAAAAGACGCTCCAAGTAAAGCACATAAGATGTGACCAAGTAAAAATATAGTTTCACTAGAAGTGACCTGATAATTTGTTGATGAAGAAGGGGATGCCTTGGGCATCCCCAAGCTGATACGCTTGAGTCTTCTTGGAATTTGCTGGGATGTACCACCGGGGCATCCCCAAGCTTAGGTTTTTCACTCTTCTTGATCAGATCATATCATCATGTTCTCTTGACCCTTGAAAACTTCCATCACACCAAACTTCTCACAATCTTCATTAGCAGCGTTAGTGCAATCGAAATAATAAATTCATATGGTTCAGTTTCAACACAAGTCTAACACTCATAAACACATTAAATATTGTCACGCCTTCTTTTAAAACTCTTTTCTCAACAGAACACCAAAAGAAAGCGATTTAGATGGAAATGCAATTATTGGCAGAAATCTGTCAAAACAGAACAGCAGGTAAAGATCAATTTTTCCAAAAATCTTCTGTTTCTCAAATAAAAAATTAGTAAACTAAGAAAAGTTGCGTATATAACTCAGAATTAAGCACAAAACAACTCAGGTAATTTTAAGTTTTCTGTGATTTTTTACGGAATTAACAGTGGACAACAGAAATCCGAAATATAACCTGAACTTTCCACTAGAGGCTTTACTTGGCTCAACGAAAACGGGTTGTCTCTCGGTACCGCTTTTCTTTAACGCCTTTCAGCTAGGCATAGAAAGGTGGAATCAAGTAGATGCTCACACAAGACATATGAACTAAGTAAAATTGAGCATCAATAAGCAAGTATAAATTTTTTTTAAGTCTAACCCACTTCCTATGAAAAATAATCTTGTAGAAAAACAAGTCAACGAAGCACAGGAAAGCAAAACAAGTGCAACTTCATAATTTCAACCATAAATAGGGGAAACTTGATATTGTTGAGATGCATGAAACTATGTTTCCCTCTCTCATAATAACTTTCAGTAGCATCATGAATAAAATTAACAACATAATTATCACATGAAATATTCTTATCATGAGCCATATGCATAAAAGAATAATTACTCTCCACATAAGCATAGTCATTCTTATTAATAGCAGTGGGAGCAAATTTAACAAAATAGCTATCATTTTCATTCTCATCACCATAATTATCAAACATAAGAGGCATTTTGTAATCATAATTAATTTTTTCCTCAATAGTAGGTGGGCTGAAAATAGCATGTTCATCATTGCAAACATCATATATAGAGGGAATATCATGATCACAATAAAATTTATCTTTCATAGTAGGTGGAACTAGAATTCCAAAATCATTATAATCATCATATATTGGGGCAAAGTATAATCAAAGAAAATTTCCTCCTCAAAACTTGGGGGACTAAAAATATCATATTCATCAAAACAAGCTTCCCCAAGCTTAGACTTTTCCATAGCATTAGAAATAATGGTGTTTAAAGAGTTCATACTGGTAACATTGCCACTAGAATGCAAATAAAGTTCCATATGTTTTTTAATTTTCTCTTCAAACACTTCATGTCCTAACTCAAGATAAAGATTATAAAGCTCTCTCATATTTTTGTTGTTTTCCATTAAGCATAACTAGTGAAAATAAAAACAAGAAACAAAAAGATATCATTGCAGAATCTAAAGGAAATAACTTCGAGCACTCACACCCGAGGATGTGAGTACCTTTTACCTTACCTCCCCGGCAACGGCGCTAGAAAAGAGCTTGATGTCTATGCAGGTTTCTATTCTTCTAGACAACGTTGGGCCTCCAAGTGCAGAGGTTTGTAGAACAACATCAAGTTTCCCTTAAGTGGATCACCCAAGGTTTATCGAACTCAGGGAGGTAGAGGTCAAAGATACCCCTCTCAAGCAACCCTGCAATTAAGATACAAGAAGTCTCTTGTGTCCGCAACACACCCAATATATTTTCCAGGTATATAGCTGCACTACTTCGGCGAACAGAGAGTAAAATGCAAGTAATATGGATGATAATAAGTGATAATAGCAATCTGAAATAAAAATGGCAGCAAGCAAGCATGTAGCAGAACAGGTGGAAAACTGTGTTTCAATGCTTGTAAATAAGGCCTAGGGCTCCTACTTTCACTAGTGGACACTCTCAACAATGATCACATAATTGAATAACTAGATAGCTTCTGTCACTAGGCTACTCTTAAGCCTCTCCGGTTTGATAACGAACACTAAATATTGCTTAGGGCTGTAACATCACTCCTCAAGTTTGTATTCCCATGTCTAGTTAACCCCACGCTGTCACTATGAGCGCCCTAGAAGGTACTAGACAAACACCATAATTCATAGAGGAGACACACACAGTGTGCACACTGCCACCTTGACACCGCGGGACAAGGTGACTCCAAAGTTCATATTAATAAAACACTTGCGTAGCAAAAGATGAAGAGTAACATCTACTTATTCAACTATATTACAAAGCTCACGATCACATATAGATCACACCATGGGAGAGAGAGACATGAACCACATAGCTACCGTAGAGCCCTCAGCCTCGGGGGAGAACTACTCCCTCCTCATCATAGGAGACAACAACGGCGATGGAGATGGCGTTGGAGTCGATAGAGATGGCTTCCGGGGGCACTTCCCCGTCCCGGCAGGGTGCCACAACAGAGATCTGTCCCCCGAAACTTGTCGGCAGCGGCGGCGGAGCTACGGATGTATTTTGTGGAAAAGGTCGATTCTTTTAGGGTTTATGCCCCGGGGAGTATATATGGGCCAAAGGGCGATGCCAGGGGGTGGACAGGGCGCCCACCAACCTATGTGGCGCGGCCAGGGGCGACCCGCGCCACCCTATGGTGTGGCCACCCTGTGGCCCCCTCCGGGGCTCTTCGGGACTTCTCGATGCTTTCGGGACTTCTAAGACTTCTGGTTTTTCAATCGTCCAATTACGAGAATATTTCTAGAACAACTTTTCTGAAACTAAAAACAGCAGAAAAAAGGGAACTGGCACTTGGCATCTTGTTAATAGATTAGTCCTGGAAAACATGTAAAAATGCTATAAAGAAGGGATAAAACATGTAGCAATAGGCATAATATCAACATGGAACATCAGAAATTATAGATACGTTGGAGACGTATCAAGTGCTTCCTCAAAAACCTAATTCGCCCTCTCCCTTACAGGATCACAAAGGCGACTGGTTCCGGAGACCTGCTCTCCCGTTCGCCAGTGGACGGCGGCGCTCGGGATGGAGTAGACTACGGTGGCGGCGCAAGGAACGAGGTGTGGCAAAACTAGATTGGTTTTTGGTGTGTACAACGCCCACGACGCGCGTCTTTTATAGTGCGGTTCGAAAAACCCTAACATGTGCGACGTGGGTGGCCCAAGCCGCATGTTCGAGTCGGTTGCGACTCGAGGCTCGATTCACGAAACGCTATCGCGATGTGTCGTGTCGAGTCGAGACGAGACGAGCGAGCGGCGGAGGAGGAGTGCGCGAGAGGCTCTCTTCTTGTAGCATTCCCACATCTAAACAATGTAAGAACATCTGTGTTAGTGTGCTAGTCCATGGATCAATTGCTAATACCACACTACAAAATGAAATATCATTTAAATGCATCAAATTCTATTACATTTCATGATCCAGTCTTTAAAAAATAACATTAAAACTAGCATAGCCTTAGAAGACTAGCATAAAACAAAAAAATAGAGCAGAAAACATAGAACAACATTGAGCCCATGTTCTTCATGTGCCACAGGAAAAACATGTTGGCGATAGTCTCGAGATCCTAAACGAAATCCTCACTCGTCTTCAGATTCATCTATAGGATGGAATATGCAGCCACAAGAGAGTCAATACAATTTAATGTATTGGCAAGTAACACTATGGTGGATATAAATGGCAAGACTAACTACATGAATATTTGTCTTGGTGGAGCTTGGCTAATTTGCAGAAAGCCAGTTTTGTCCTATAACTTTTCATAAAACAATTTTATTCATTAGATAAGAACAATGTGGATTTCCTGTGCTACCTTATTGGTAAGCATCACCACAAATGTTATATCAACTACAAAAGTCGTGGAGTTCCTGTGCAACCTTGTTAGATTGCATCACCACTAATAGACATAGACATGTGGATTTCTTGTGTCACCTTGCTGGTAAGCATCACCACTAGTGTGGGTTTCCTGTGCTACCTGGTTGACATCACCACACAAGAAATATGGTCATGTGGATTTCCTGTGTCACCTTGCTGGTAAGCATCACCACTAGTGTGGGTTTCTTGTGCTACCTGGTTGACATCACCACCTCTTCAATATTTCATCCCATATTCAACCACCAAAACAATCAATCAACCCATATGGTTCACTAAATATAGTATTTTTATCTTTAACATCTCAATAAAACATTTGATGAGTAATAGCTAAGCAATTCCACTAAGTTCAAGTTTTCCACACTATCAGGATAACACATGGTAGCTACACACTACTTAGGATATTAGCATAGCATAATATTTACCAAATGTTTTCCTATCATGCATGCTACTCAAAAGTTCTAATGCATATAGAAAATAATAGGTAGTTAATGATGTGTCACTTGCCTTGTCGGAGGTTGGTGAAGAAATCACACTCTCTTCTCAACTGGTTAGTTTCTCTTCGTATAATCTAAACAAGTCAAACAAATAACAATAAACAACTTTCACAATCAACAAGGAACAAGAATTACAATCAAGAGACTTAATCAAAAGTGTTTTATGTTTATTGGGTCAAGGTAAGGCTAGGGTCTATCACAATTATTTAGTTTGCTAAGGAAACTATTGTGATTAGGTTAAGGTTTGATTTTGAAAGATTCATTTTCTCTTGGTTCCATACTTGTTAAGGAAGTTAAAGAGGTTTACTTGGGATGGACTAGGTTGAGTTTGTAGTGATCAAACTTTATTGAAAACATATTTATCTAATAAGTTCCAAGAGTTCACCAAGGTGATCTAACTATCTCAACTGTAGTAACACATAACAAAGTGTAACACTTAGTCATTTTCATCAAGTCTTTTGAGTGATCTAAGTTTAGCCTTTCCATTTTGGGTTAAGGTAGGTCTATGCTCATCTAACTTAATAACAAATAGAGATAACAAGATAAAGTCTTGGGATTTTTTCATTTGGGTCAATGGTTGGACAAAAACAACTTGTTATTCTTCAACTTGTATGGATTTCTCCAAGTCTTCACTTGCTTGTCTTCTTGGAGATCATCTGCATGCATTCTATTGTAGTTTTCTTCCATGGGATGTTACTTCTCTTGGTCTTCATAAATCTTCAATTCACTAGTTGGTTTAGGTATGGGATGGGCACAAAAATACCACTAAGTCAATTTGGAACGAAACAAGAAGAAAGGTAGAAAGAGAGAGGATGATGTTTTATTCTAGGTTTCTCCACACTTGTACTTCGTTGAGTTGCTTCTAGTTGTTGTGGAGTCTAAGTCCTTCCTTTAATTTCTTCAATGATATTCCTCATTGCTCTTCATGTTGCCACCAAGTTGAAAGTGAAGTGCCTTCTATTGCTTGAGTCTTGTTTTCCATGTGCGAACTTGATGAATTCTTGATGCAAGAATAGGGGAGTGGAGGAGTAGATAGAAACTATGGCACTAATATTCAAGGCTCAATACTTGTTCATTTTAGGGACTTGGTCTTGGTTCCAAATAGCCATAACATCAAAGAATAGATGATGTAAACAATTTCTAAGACATGGTCAAAATGGATGTATCATTATGTTGGGTTTTTGGTCAAAACACATGGCCATGGCCCAAGGGTGTCCAAGATGGTTAGGCACTAATTTCTCTAGTTCAAGGTTATCTATTGGAACAAATTTGCAAAAGGAACTATATAGAAACTAATTATAGAATTAAATCTATGTCAAAGATACTCATATAGACCTTTTAATTCTAAATTCAATTTTAATTTGTTCAAAATTAATTTTGGAACAGAGGATATAAAAGTACACATCCTAAGGTTTCCAAATATATTTTATTTGCAATTTTTTGGATTTGTATAATTTGAATTATGCCAAAATTCATTAAACAATCATATTTAAATTTGAACCAATTTAAGTTTGTGCAATTTGAATTTGAACAATGCTAAAAGATTTTACACATCCTGGTTATTTCAAAAAGTCCAAGTTTTCTAAATTTGGGCTTATGGATCAAAAGATATGATAAATCTAAGTTATAGGGGCTTTTCTGCAAAATTTACATTCTATTTTTATTCAGAAATAAATTTCTGAGGCAGTCGGGCTCAGATCTGTTATCTGCCGCGCGGGGCGGCGGATAAGGGGTGGGCCTGGGCCGTCTACGCACAACGCCGACGATGAATAAGTTACTTAACGCTCTGCTGGCGTACGTGGCGAAATACTACTGGTCGATACCTTTTCGACTAACCGATCTAATCCTAGCGTTGATCTAGATCCAACGGTGAGGCGGGGTCGAGGTTACCTCCGCCGGAGTTGGTCGCCAGAAATGGAGTTGGCGGCGGCGCTGGGGCTCGGATTTTGACGACGACGGCGCTCCAGGTTCCTCGGGCTCAACAGACTCCACGGGGACGTGCTTGTCGAGGTAGAGACGAAGGCGCGCATGGGAGGACTCGGCGGATGTTCTGGCAACGGCGACGAGCGGATGGCGGCGGGGAATCGTCGGTCGTCGAGGACTTGCTCGATTTGCTGCGCAAGAAGAACAAGTACGGGCATTAGGAGATGCGCCCAGACGCGAGGAGTAGTTAGGGACCAACATGGGCTGTAGAGGCTCACCGTGGCGGCCGGAATTTGCAAGAGATGGCGGCGGCGGTGCAGGGCTCCGATGAAAAATAACCGCGGCTTTGGGGCGTCGTTGAGAGAGAGAGAGGAAATGGGAAAAGGAGAGGAGCTCGGGGCTATATAGGGCAGGGGCCAAAGCATTTATTCGAGCATTCAATCGAGAGAAATCGGCGGGATTAAAATCACCTGTCACGGGCGCGATTTCAGGCGAGAGGAAGGGGAAGACATGACGTCATCGCTGACGTACATTCCTTTTCTTTTTCTTTTCTCTTCTGTTTTTTTAATGTTAATAACTTCTATTTTATTAATCCAAATAAGGTCAAATAAATTTCTAAATTCTTGTAATATTAATATCTTTCAAACCATAACATTTTTATAAATTTTTCATCATATTTTTATTTTTGAATTTGGAAATTTGAATAATTCCCTAATAGTTACTTAATGTGATTTTTAATCATAAAATTTTATTATTGGTCAAATGAAATTTCAGTGACATTCTATAAGTTGGGAACTTATTTTTGAAAGTCATTACAACTTATTTTCCTAATTTTATATTTTTTAAAATAGGGGTAACCTTAATAGTCATTTTAATGCACTTTCCAAATAGAAAATAATAAATAATAAATTGAATAATTGGTCAATTAGAGACTTAACTATTTGAAGTAGTTTTCTTACAAGTCCTTTTCTCAAAAAGGAAATTTGTGAAAACCATTTTGTTACTGGATTCACTAGTTGAGAAGTGATATAGTTGATTTTTGTCTTTGAAAATATTTTCAGTAACCAATTGGTTGGAGAAAATAAATATTATCAATAATTAGGAGTTGAAGAATCATTTGGAAATTATAAAGCTATTAAAACAAATTTACATTATTAAGGTTGGATAATACATTATGTGGTCACATAACAATACTCAAGTTTATATAATATTGAATGATGGTGAAAACAATTCTTAGGGTTTTGTAATACTCAAGTTTTCAAATGCTATGTAAACATTTATGAGGTAAATGATTGATATGGAAACCTTTTTATGAGGTATGTTTGTTAAAGGGAAAAAATATCTTTGATTAGGTGAAACTTATCTAATGTTTTAGAAAATAGAGGCATATTTGGATTATAATAATTCCAGTAGCTTTAATATGACCTTTGTGTTTTGAGTTTTATTTATTTTTTGTGTCTTGCTTCAATAGAAAACAAAAGGTTTAATTTTTTTTGTGATTTTTTAACTTTTCAAAAATCAGGGATGTTATTTCTTCTCACTCACATACAATAACTACAACACTCCACCTTATAAGGTGGTGTGCAACTCCTCAAACTTTCAATGTGGGATTAAACTTCTCACTCCCACCACTCACTTGTACACATAGACCATTTTGAGATTTCAGAATTTGTTTATTGGGCTACCCATATATGGGTTATGGGTCCAATATTTCAGCACACACATATGGAAAAAATATTTCAGCAATAGGGTTTCTTTCTCTGCTCGGTTGACTCTGAGTTTCCAACTCTAGAGCCACGTCTCAATAGGCAACGCTGTCTTGAATGACACCTTGTATGGTTGCAAACTACACACACAAAGAAGCCTTTAGCTTTTCCAGGCTGGTGGGAAAACGTCTGCGGACTTGACTATTCTTCACTAGTGTGGTCGTTGCTGATGGGACTATGTATATATAACTCACCATGTCGTACTTATGTCAATTTCGACGGCCTTATTGTCAAAGTCCCATGTCCAGAAATAACGACTTCTATGGATCGAACCCAAATCACAACTTGGTCTTTCCCTTGACCAGAGATACTTTGGTCGGTTCTCATGTCTCACCAGCAACAGCAACATGGACTTCCAAAATTGTTTCTCTCCTCAATCATGTTATATCCCAGACATACTTGCAGTCGAACGGAGCAGAAGAAAAAACATAGTGCATATATAAAAAGTGATAAATGATAGTATAATGTCTAGACTCAAATACAGATCAGGAACCACGCATCCATTGGATGAACTGCACATATTTTTGTCTGCTTCTACACGGAGAGTTTCTGATTTACCTATCCGAGTTGATCAGGGGTGATTGACTGATTGCTGATTGTGATCCGGTTCGGTGCCACCGTCCGGCCGTACTATGACTACCGGGATCAACAATACAAGTTGTACCGCTGCGTGGAGCCAGAGCGTAGGTGGCTTCTCGTGGAATACCTCGACAAAATGAAGATTGTGAGCCGGAGCAAGTGCAGCTTCTGTGTCCCACATAGTTATGTGGGAGACTATGGTTACGGACGGGAATGGTGGTCGTGTGCGTGCCACTGATTATTATTGGTTTTTGCCCTTATGTTGCAATAATGGATTCAACATTTTGATATTTAAACAGGTAGCTTCTCGGTGTAAATGTAAACTTCCTTCGATATGAAGCATATGGGTTACAAAGATGAACAAATGAGTCATCACTAAAACAATATGTATTTTCGATATATTGTCCATGAGTTTTTTTTACGTGCTGTCACTGAATTTGTCATTTGTCCCATATCAAAATTAATAACAAATATGTAGACTATGTCCGCTCGAATAGTGCAAAGTGCATAAAAATGAATTACATCCCGATAGCTTGAAAGTATAGTATGGCCACCTAGAGGGGGTGAATAGGTGCTACAACCAATTTTAATTTTTGTTTGACAATTAGGCTTGACACCAAGGTAAATTCTCTAGATGATGCAAGTATGATGAATTTAACTATATGACAAGAACAAACTCAATAATAATACAAGCACAAGTAAAGAAGGAAGGGAATAATGTAACCGATATGAAGCACACGGAGACACAATGTATTCCCGAGTTCCTTCTTGTTAAGGGAGTACGTCTCGTTGAAGGGGTGTGAGCTCGCCACGAGGGCCTACTCAACGCCACAAAGGCCTCACCATATTCTCCGATGAACCCCGCCACAAAGGCCTAGTTCACCTTCCACTATTGATCCCCTTTGAGGCGGGAATCGAATCCTTTACAAACAATTTTGGGGCACACACCCACAACCAAATTGGGGCTCCCAACAATCTTAAATTATCAAGAATAGCAAGAAGTCTAGGTTCTCCACAAGAGGAAACCCTAGGCAAAGATCCCTCAAGCAAATGAGAGGGGAAATGAAATCCGATTGGTGAAGATGTAGATATTCAATAACCACTGCTTTTCTCAAACTGAGTTCTTTTCTATCAGTTTGCAAAGCAACGGTGGCGTGCTCTACAGCTTGAAGACGTCAGACTAAAATTGCTTCCATGCCGATCATCGCTTGAAGTGCTCGAGGAAGTCCTTTGCCTACCTGAAGCTGACCAACAATTAGTAGTAGCAATGCTTTCGAACTGCTGACTGAACGTAACAAGGGCAACCATGGAGAGCAGCGTCTGTCTGTCGAGCAGTTTCAGTTTCAGCCGAGACGTTGTGTGGACCAATGGAAAATGTTTCTGAAAAATAAGGTGAAGCACAATGATTCACAGGAGGTGCCGCGTTGGAATCCACCTTTAGTAAACTATGTGAAAATAAACACTGGCGCTTCTTTTGATGACAAAAAGAAAAGAGGTGGATGGGGTGCAATCTGTAGAGCTGATACTAAGATGGTTCTTTTTGCAGCTGTTGGTTCTCTCCATGATATTACTGATGCCCTGCACGCAGAAGCTATGGGCCTGTCAAATGCAATTGATTTAGCAGACCAGATGGGTGTTGGGCGAGTTGTTTTTGAGACTGATTGCTACAACCTGAAGACGGCCATTAACACATCTGAGTATGATCTTAGCTCATTGGGTATGCTATTTGCTGATTTGCGTTTCAAGTTACGCATGAAGTTTATTGAGGCTACTGTGGTGTTTGCCCCGCGGGACTGTAGTAGAGCTGCTCATGAGTTTGCGGCGTTGGGTACCAGTGTAGCTCCTGGAGATCATGTCATATGGACAGAGAGCTATCCGTCTTCTGTTACCCGTATGGTGACCGGCGATATGGCCGTGTCTTAATGGAATACCAGTGTTCCATATCAAAAAACAAACAAAAAAAAATAGCAAAACCGAAAAAAATCTAACCAAAATTTTCCAAGGCGGAAGAAATAAAAAGGTGCATGTGCAGGGGCGTATCTGCCAAGTCGATCTGGAACTGATTTGATCCACTGCCCGATCAATCCGCGGGACAAGTCTCCATATTGCACACATATATACTTCTGTTTCGTTGGGAGCAAGCTAAGTCAATCGATCAATTCCCCTAATTACTGGCAGACTCTCCATCGATCAGAATCTCACGGCAAAACCCGCGGCAAGCAGTTGCCTTCACAAACAACACGCATCGATACAATACATGGCGCCGCCGGCGGTCGTGGGTTTCTCCGACCTGCCAACGGAGGCACTCGACGAGATCGCCCGGCGCGCTGGCCCCCTAGACAACGTCGTCTGCTCCGCCGTCTGCAGGTCATGGCGTCGGGCGCTCAAGACAACGCGCCTCAGCCTGCTGGGACGACGACCAGACCGGCCGCACGACGTATGGCTGGGATGGCCGTCCGTCGAGGTCAGGCCCATCGAGCGCGACAGCCCATACATCGTCAAAACCGCCGTGGCAGTGGGAACCTGCGCGCGCATCATAGGCTCCTCCTACGGCTGGGTCATCACCGTCGACAACGAGACCCACGTAGTATCTCTGCTCGATCCACTTACCGGTAGGCGGTTCCTTCTGCCCCCTATCGCCAGTTCGGCCCGCGACAAAAAAAAGCTCGAGGAAGTCAAGCTCGAGCTCCGTCGTAAGCATCGGCGCATGTACCATAAGGCGGCGCTGGCTCCTGGGCGCCGCTTGGGCACATACGCCGTGATGCTGATCCACAGCGACGGGCGCGGCCTATCGTTCCTCAAGCCAGGCGCCGAATCCTGGGCGACGTTGCGCCCTCCGAGGGGTATGCCACATAAGTACGTGGATGCCATCTTTCACAAGGGCGCCTTCTGCACGGTCAGCTGCTACGCCGAAGTGAATGCATGGGTGCCTGATGGCGGCGGTGGCCTTCGGATGAAGCGTTTCTCAGATCCACGCTCAGCGCAAGTGTGGGCCGTCCTCGTCGAGTCACCGTCCCGTGACGACCTTCTCGTGGTGAGCAGGACGGAAATACCGCTCCACTACCGCTGTAACCATTACGAGGTGTCACGCTGCGACCAGCATGAGCACCGGTTGCTCCCGGTGAAGGACCTCGGGGAGACGGCAATCCTGGTTGGGAGCAGTTGTAGCTTGTGTGTCTCGACACGAGGCTCCGAAGATGCTCCGCGCAGAAACCATCTCTACTTCGCTCATGGTTGCAGTTCAGACAGCTATGACTACGGGAACTATCGCGAGTACTGCCTGCCCATCCTGACCGAATGTTTTCCGACGGGAGAAATATGTGGAGTCAACTGGTATCTACCTTATATGTCCCATGATTATTGTAGAAGAAGAGAAAATATGGCTATAACTTTTTTTATAGCCAAAGTTTGTGTGCATAATTCTGTTATAACTTGATTATCTTGCGGAAGATCCATATATATTTGTCTGCATATTGCAACTTTTTTTTTTAAAATCAGTTTGGAACCCCCTGCATTTGTGCCAGCACAAGAACAAAAGCGGTGTGCTTGTTTTTTCTATCTTTCTTTTTGGGTACTCTCTCTAAGTGTTCGTATGCAATTTTATTATTTTTTCTCACATATATGAATCTACAACTAGCGGCCCGCTATCTGAAACCTAGTGTTCATATGCAGTTTTTGTTTTTGCACTATCTGTTTCTGAATTTCTGAACCTGGATCTACTAGCTATCTGAAATATGCAACTACTAGCCTCACTGTTTAGTTTTTTTTTCCATATGCAGGTCAGTGAAACTACAGAAATTGTATCAGCAAAAGGGTTTTTGGGGTGCACACTGACTTAGGATTGGGGAGGCTGCACACTGGTTCCAGGTTACGAGATAAAACCCACGTATCTTCATGATCATCCATGTGGTGGGCAGGATCCCCTACACTGATATGATCCATCTAGAATTGCTTTTGTATCTCTATTAAAGTTGTCAGAATTGTGATTCCGAATATGATCGGAACCTCTATAGTAGCATCGCAAATAGTAGAATCAGAACTTAAAGAATCATAAAATCTTAGATTCTATACCTAGTAGAATCGCAGAATCGCTCAGTTCAATTTGGATCGCACAGTCGTAGAATCGCATGGTAGAACCACGATTTTGACAACTATTCTCTATGATGAAGGGATTGGGGGGGGGGGGGGGGGGGGTGGGGATGATGTGCGTTTATTCAGACGGGGCTTGTGTTCCCCCCTTGCTCAAGAAGATTTGTATTGAGTTCTGCCCACCGTTATGTATGAATATGGATCGATTCAGCAGGAAGGTTTGTATTTCTGCAGGATCTTGGACATGCATCATGAGGCGGTAGAATAACACTAATAAGTAATCAATAACACTAAGTAGTAATAATAAGCAAAGATGGAAATAGCGTGTTCAACATCCACAAGATCTTTGCTATCCTCGATCCCGTGAAAATATGAGTAACAATTGAGAGGAAACCGAAGAATTGATTGTGACTTAATTGTTATCCTGATTTCTAGAGGGAATTAAGGATCTCGCATAGCGAGGCAATCAATGACATTGGCCGCTCCGCTCGTATTCTCGTCGAGTGGCGAGGCAACTGGTGACATTGGGCCGCTCCGCTTGCATGGAAAACTAGGTAGGCCAGAAACAAATTTATGGATATATTCATACGGGACACGTCACGGATCCACGACATAGTTCATCTCGGCCGTCGGTCTCTACAAACAGGCAACGGTTTGATTAGTATCTCGTTACACGCAGCGGCAGCAGCAGCGGCATGACACAGTGGTTCTCTTGGCTCCAGCCTCCTTTGCCCCCCTCCATCTCTATAAGTAGGAAGGTACCGTGAGCGGAGCCACGGGCGTTATGCGCGACTTGCTCCGGCCTCCTTTCCCCCCTTGCTCAAGAAGATGACCCCCTCCCCGCACCTACTCCCCTAGCTGGAAGCTTCTAAGCTATACCTGCCCCTCCGATCGCTCCCTCCTCTCCCGCACATGCCGCCACCTGAAGATAGTAAGAGGAAGACAACCCAACATTTCTCGACATCGAAAAGGTGATCTCATCGTTTTGGCTTTTTTTTTGGCACGGGCCGAGTAAGTGGCGGGGTTCATATATGGGTCACGAGCGGGCCGAGCAAAGTACCTAACCTTCGATCGAAGACAACGCGCGCAAACTGAAAACAGACAGAGACAGAAAAACAATATCAGAGAAAACGAATAAAATATTCTGATTGGTTTAGAAAAAAGTGACCGTTCGCGGATTGATTTACAACTAGGTGTAAATTAGACAGTCCCTTGGTTTTTCTTTCTTTTGCAAACTGAATTAGTAGGATGTTTGTTCTTGGCATTATGGGACCTATCAATAGGCCAAGTGTATTCCAACAACACGAGGGAGAGAAGATCTTGATTTAGTTAGTACCAGTTTCGATTGAGCAATAACTATGTCTAAATAGACAGAGAATAGTGAAATCCCGTATAATCATAATTAACGTGCATGATACCAGGTTCTCACATTTGTACCAAACAGATCATCAATAAAATAAAATATATATAATACTGAATGTTTAAATTTTGCGCATAAGCATCTTGCATTACATAATTTTCCGATAGTAAGGATCTAATCGTGCGGCTTAAGGTAAAAACCAAGTCCAACCTATTATTTGTCTACCCGTGCAGCTCTCTGTAGCAGCCGGCATCCGGAATTCATCAGGGTTCCTCCAATCGTATCCCATGCTGCTTGACTTACAGCTGCTGGCAAAGTAGACATAGTTGCTCACCGGAATGCCGTCACACGTCGAGACAGAAAAGCTGCACTGCGCCCCGGCCAAGATGGCCGTCTGCCCAAGGTCCTTGACCGGGTGCCACCTACGGTCACGTTCGTCGCAACGGGACACCTCGTAGTTGGTCCGGCTGTCCATATATAACGGTCTGTCCATGGTGCTCACCATAAGAAGGCTGTCGCGGGACACAGACTCGGCGAGGACGGCCCATACCAGTTGCTCGGGCCGCCGGTTTGTGAGCCGCCTCGTCTTCAATCCGCCCCCGCCGTCCGGCACCCAGGCGTTCACCTCACCGAAACTGCTGAGCGTGCAGAATGCGCCCTTGTGCAAGACGACGTCCACGTATTGCGTACCTTTCGGGGTGCGCACGGGCTTCCATGTGTTTGACCCCGGCTTGAGGAACGAGAGGCTTTGCCCACCGCTGTGGATCAGCATCACGGCGTAGGTGCCCAGACGGCGCCCAGGAGCAAGCGCCGCCTTGCGGAACATGCCCATGTCCTTGAAGAGGAGCTCCATCCTGAGGTCCTCCTTCTGCTTGTAGGTCCGGGTGGGGTCGGTGAAGGGAGGCAGCTGGAACCGCCGTCCGGTTAAGGGGTCGATGAGGAAGATGACGCGTGTGTCAACGTGGCGGTAGACAACCACGGCCCAGCCGTAGGAGCATCCTATGATGGTGGAATATTCGTGGGATTTGCCGCCGTTCACGACCGTTTTAATGGAGCGCGCGCCCTCGCGGTGATGGATGGGATTGACCTCGAGGACGGGGGGCCCAAATACTGAACTGTACATGAATATGCTGTGCGGGCGGTGCGATTCGTCGAGCCCGGCGAGGCGCGTGGCCCGGAGCACGCGGCGCCATGCCCGGCAGACGGCGGAGCAGTGGAAGTTGTCGAGGGGCCCGACGCGGCGCGCGATCTCGTCGAGCGCCTCCGTAGGCAGGTCGAAGAAATCCACGACGGCGGGCGCCATGTATGTGTATACTGTACGGGGTCGAGATGCTCGTGGCTGGCGGCGTGGTCTTTGACAGGCGAGATCAAGCTTATTGAAAGGAAATCTTAGAGCATGTCTAACAGACCCCCTATATGGCCCAAACCCGTATAATAACCGCTGATATACGGGTTTGGGCTCTACCCGGCCATCTAGCAGACCCCGTAAATGGACCACCCCGGACGATTTTTTACAAGTTTGGGTAGGGGGCGGCCCGTCGACCCCTACATGTGCGGGTCGGGAGGAGATGTAGAGGGCCAACCCCTCACCTTTTCCCCAACTGCGCGCGAACCTCCCAACCGCCGCCGCCGCCGGCGGAAATCCGCCTCCTCGCCCTCCCCGGCCACCGCGTCGCCAGATCTCGCCGCCATGGACTCCTCGCAAGCCCCTCCGACCGCCGACGGCGCGCCACCCATGTCTGAGGTGGTGAATACTGCCACCGTCGACGCCGCGGCCTCCGCCGATGTCGCGGCCATCATCTCCGCCACCATGCCGATGAAGAGGAAGAGGATCCCGAAGCTCTTCTTCGACACACCGCCGGGGCCTGCGGTAGCGGCGGCGGCGGCGACCACTACTGCGCCCCTCGTCGCGAAAAAGGTGAAGTCATTCGCGACGAGGGGGCGGCCGCCAAAGGTGAAGAAGGCCGCGACGCCTGCAGCGGACGATCCGCCCACGCAGGTGGTCGCCGAGGTTCCGTCACCGGCCGTTCCGCCTGCTCCCACGCGGTTGCCCACGCCGCCGCCGGCTGGTGCCCGCCAGGTGCTCGACGAAGTGCCTGCGCCTGCCGTCGCAACATCCTACATGGATATGCTCAACGATTCTGCGGTGGACTTGGATTCGGGCATTGGTGGCTTCGACGACGAGTACGCTGACTATGGCGAGGATGAAGAGGCGGACGAAGAGGTGGACGACGACGTGGTTGAGGTGGACGCGGCTACTGCACGAAGACTTTGGCGGATCGATCCTACCGCTCCCTTGAAGGCCGGTGGAACACGATCAAGCCAGCTTGTTCTCGTTGGAGCGCTGCCATGGACCAAGTGGCGGATAATCCACCAAGTGGATGTGTGGCATCGGACTACGTAACCAAAGCCATGAAGGAGCTCTTGGCCGAGGAGAAGGAGATCATGATGATGAACACCAAGGACATGGACGAGGATCAGCTGCTGTGGTGGAAGGAGAGCAAGGCCGAGATCATGGCGAGGAAGTTGCAGGCGCGTCAAGCTCGCGAGGCATCCAACCTTGGTGCTTCAACTTCGGTGAGTGGTGGTGCCGACGGTGGGCTCCAAGATTGATGTGGATCGCGTTGGTGGTGGCAGTACTTTTGGGAACCTCTATGCCTAGAACATGACCTATGAACTTGTTGATCTATTTGTGATGTAAAACTATGGATTATGCATCGCATATCTTGAATCTGCCATATTTGATATGCTTGTGTAGTTGTGCTAAACCCTGCAGAACCCTGTTTTGTGAGGGGCCAAAAGCTCGTGCGAGCTAGCAGACCCCCTACCCCCACTCCGTAAAACAGAATATTCTGTTTTACGGGGTGGGGGTAGGGGGTCTGCTAGCTCGCACGAGTTTTTAGCCGGCGAAATGTGTATACAGGGCCCTCTACACGCGTTTTAGGGGGCGAAAACATAAGGGGTCCGTTAGACATGCTCTTAGCGTATCCGCTGATTGACTTGGCTTGGCCCCAACGGAACCAAGATAGATATGGGTGGGAGCGGCTCGATAAAATCTTTCCGAACTCGCCTCGAATACGAACGCAAATTAAGCAAGTTGCATGAGATACCAACACGGACCTGTTTGTTGCCCCTGTTCCCTCTGTTTTGCCTACGGTTATTGCACATTTTATTTGGTCATTTTACAGTCAGCCATCGGGTCAAAAATAGATAATGTTTGTTACCGTAGTCACCCACATAAGTGTGTGGGACGCAGAAGCTGCACTTGCTTCGGCTCACAATCTTCATTTTCTCGAGGTATTCCATAAGAAGCCACCTAAGCTCTGGCTCCACGCAGCGGTACAACTTGAATTGTTGATCCCGGTAGTTATAGTAGTTGTGGTAGTCTGGCGAGTCTCGGCGGGTGAACATAAGAACACCGTCACGGGAGATGGACTCGAGGAGTACTGCCCGCACTTGCTCCGGCAATGGGTCTGTGAGCCGCCGCGTCCGTAGGCTGCCCCCGCCATCCGGTACCCACTTGTTTAACTCGGCGTAGCAGCTGACGGTGTAGAAGGCGCCCTTGTGAAGGATGACATCGAGATACTTCTTGTGCGGCATGCCCCTCGGAGGGCGCAGCGTCGCCCACGTAGTGGCACCGGGCCTAAGGAATGACAGGCCGCGTCCGTCACTGTGGAGCAGCATCACGGCGTAGGTGCCCAGCCGGCGTCCCGGAGCTAGCGCCGCCTTCTGAAACATGTGCCACGAGAAGCGAAACTTCTTCATGAGCTCTTGCACTTGCTTGTCTGTGCGGGTGGAGTCCGCGAAGGGAGGGAGCGGGAAGCTCCGTCCGGTGAAGGGGTCGAGCAGTGACATGACCCACGTGTGGCTGACACTGACGAGCCAGCCGTAGGAGGAGCAGCCTATGACGCATGTGCCCACCGCCTCGTCCTCCAAGGGTATTTCGACTGGGCACCGTCCGGTGTTGCTGTGGTATGGGCTGACCCTGAAGACGGTGGGTCCTCTGTCCCCATCATAGCGTCCTCGCATTTGTACCCGGTGCGGGCCGTTAGGCCGTCGTTCGAGGTGGCGGAGGCGCATGGTCCTGAGCGCGCGGCGCCATGACCGGCAGACGGCGGAGCAAAGCACGTTGTCGAGAGGCCCGGCGCGACGCGCGATCTCGTCTAGGGCCTCCGTCGGCAGGTCGGAGAAATCCACGGCGGCGGACGGCAGCGCCATGTAACTAGCACGCGTGCCTGTGATCGGGTTTGAAGGGGAATTGATCCGGGCTTTGCTTGGCCCCAACGAAAGATATGGTACAGACTTACTTGATCTCGGGACATACGCGCGCGCCGTGGCTCGATCGGACGAAGCGACGTACGGCCGGCCGGTGCCACCGAACCGGATCGCAATTAGGAGGAACCCCCGATCAACTCGGATTGGAACTCTCCCCATAGAAGCAGAAAAAAAAAATCTGCAATTTATCCGATGGATGCGTGATCCTGACATGTATATGTGTCTAGATATTATAACTACTCCCCCGTCTCGTATTAATTCTCTCAGAAGAATAAACATGGACAATGTTCTGGAGGATAACACAAGCAAAGATATCGATCATGTCTCTATGGGCAAACTACGGTCAGATATGGTGTCCGATGGTGCGATTGTCCTTGCAACTCAAACTGAAACGGATGATGCAAAAAACCGGTCTAAACGACCAAAGAAGGACGGAGCTATTTCCTCTTCACTAGGATCGACGGGTTCTCACGAGGAACCCGTCCGATCGCAATGAAAATCTTCATTTGGAACTGCCGTGGGATGAAAAAGACCACGGCAGTTCGTGCTATCCTGATTATCCTGGAGAGAATCCGTCCGAATATTATTTTTCTTTGAGAGGCGCATCTTAACAAGGAATTGGCTACAACCCTACGAAGAAGACTCAAATTTGAGGAGATGGAGGTTTTTGAGAGTGATGGCCGTTCGGGAGGCCTAGTGATGTTGTGGAATAGGGATCTATCAGTAACATCTAGGGAAATACACCCAAATTACATTGATATTAGGATCAACGAGAACCTGGAATCGGGATGGCGTTTCACAGGTTTCTACGGAGAACTAGTACCGAAAGGAAATATCTCAGCTGGAACTACATGAGAGAACTGAAAGCTATGAGTAACCTGTCGTGGATCATTGGTGGTGACTTTAACGAAATTCTTTCGGGCATGAGAAAGAAGAGGGCAATATCAGACCCCAAAGGTATATGGAGTCGTTTCGTGATGCGCTTTTTCGGACTGTAATCTGAATGCCCTAGGGTATGTAGGGGATTGTTTTACGTGGCGTCGGGGAATAATCGGAGAAAGACTTGATTGCTTAGCTACCAACCTGGGTGGTTCAACTTTATCCCGAACGTCGCAGTCATCCATGATGAATTCGACAAATCAGACCACCACCCCTTTGATCGTTGACACAAAGTACTACGCGCTACCGCATGTGCTTAGGCCCTCGGCACCGCGCCGCTTTGAAGCCAGGTGGCTATCGGAGGAATCAGTTGATTCAATCATCGAAACTGCATGGGCGCGTGCTAAATCACGGCAGGGTGCCTCTTTTGCACAAGTGACGAGCGAAGTACACAGATAGCTGCATAGCTGGGACAGAGAAATCTTGAAGGGCCCGTTCACGTCTTCGAGAATTACAGAAAAACTTAAACGAGATTATGACTGGTCTGATTTCTGATGACACGTTGGTTCACCAAAAAGAGTTACAAATTTAGATGGAGGACCTTTTGGAGATCAAAATACAAATTACTTCCATAGGTTTGCATCGGCATGGAGAAAATCAAATCTCATTAAGAGGCTGAAGAATGAGGCCGACACGTGGATAGAAAACCAAGGTGAGCTGGAGGACCTCGCGAAAAATTATTTTAACTCGCTATTTACATCCGATGTTCAGGTCCCAACTCGGCGGTTCTGGATAAAGTTTAGTCTCGGGTGTCAAACCAGATGAACGAAGCTCTAACTGCTACATACACAAAAGAAGAAATTGAAAAGGCTCTCTTCAATATTGGTGATCTTAAAGCCCAGGGTCCTGACGGGCTACATGCGGTGTTTTACAAGAAATATTGGCACCTTATTGAGGATTATATGACTGAGGAGGTTTTGCTAGCTCTGAATACCAAAACAATTCCTGAAAGCTGGAACGACACTACAATTGTCTTAATACCGAAGGTCATGAACCCTGAGACTATGACTCAATTTAGACCGATCAGCCTTTGCAACATGGTCTATAAGGTAATATCCAAGGTTATTGCGTCGAGATTCAAGATTTTTCTCCCTGACATAATATCCCCTATGCAAAATTCTTTTGTCCCGGGGAGACTTATTACCGATTATTTTCTAGTGGCCTTTTAATGCTTCCATGCCATTAAAAACAGGAGAAGTGCAAGCTATGGTACTTGTGCTGTTAAACTCGATATGCACAAGGAGTACGGTCCAGTGGAATGAACCTTCTTGAGACATATTATGGTTAGACTTGGATTCGCGGAGGACTAGGTTGATCTAGTTATGACATGTGATGAAGGCATGGATCCTGGACCCTGCGAGTAAGGACACCCCCTCTCAGGCCTTCTGGTCAAGGCCCAAAAGGAAGCGCCCTTGGAATACTCTAGAAGGCCCATGTGAAGCCCACCCGCATCAACTTGCGGGTTAAGTTAGGGAATTTGTAACCGACCCGACTAGGGTTTGAGTCCTCTCCGGGTAGAACTCGAGACCTGGCCATCTATATAAGGCCAGGAGAGCCCCCGAGAAGAGGACCAAGTAATACCGCACGACCAAAAAGCCTCGGAACTCGAGATCTACTCTCGATTCGAGCAACCTGTAACCGATCTAATCATCCAATACAGATCAGCAGAAGGCAGGAGTAAGGGTTTTACCTCTTCGAGGGCCCCGAACCTGGGTAAATCTCGCCCCCCTGTCAAGCCGACGATCTCACCAGCGCTCATGACTTCTCCTAGTCGAAACCCGATAGGGTCACCTGAGGGATTTGTGGAGTCAGAACTTCGACAATTGGCGCCGACCGTGGGGAACGCGGGCGCTGGATCACCGGCATCTTCGGCTTCATCGACATCCAACTCCCGTTGGAAACCATCGACCACGGCTCCGAACAATCCCGTACGGATCGGATCCGTCATAGTCACGCCTCACTCGCCGGAATCACGCCCGGTGTTCGAGGATCTGGAGAAGAGCGTCACCTTGACGTTCGGAAGCTTCAACTTCATGGAAAACAGAGACGGAATCCTCCACTTCTCGGATGAATCTGAACCTGAATCTGGAGCCGTCAACTCACGCTTCCCTATGGAGAAAAGCGGCGAGTCCATCCGCTTCAACACAGTCGACTATCACGCACTCTCGACAGAGGAGCCATCTCGGGTACGGGAAGCCTTCCGATCTGCGCCTAGGACGCACGAGCCACGACTGGCCCAAGTCTGCATGGCAGGATCGGAACAACCCTCGGAAACCGAATACAGCGCAACCGAGCGCGATATAATCGGCGTTTCGCGGGAGGCCTGGAAGAGGGCCAAGGAGGCCATGCGGCGGAGTCAGCCACCCGCGGCAGGAGCCTCACAAGAAGACCTAACCGCCTACCACTACCACCTAGTAAGAGCGGCCTCAAACATCAAAGAAGCCCGGGCGGATCTAGCCCATCGCAGAAGAGCGGCGGATGAATCAAGCCTGCGGCGAGTCGAACAGTCCCTTGCACCCTCAGTCGGTACCCGACCCGCGAGGAAGGGACACGCAACATCGTCAAGGGGCCACGAATCCGTGACTGCGACCGACAGGTTGACCACGTCTTCCTTCATGAGGGTCGACGATGACGGCAATGTCTATCCGCAAACTCCAGCTGCCGCGATCCTAGCCGCAGCAACCTACATGCAGATGAATCAACCGACGGACAGCGACCCTCGGGTGGAACAGTATAAACAAATTCGCAAAGGACTAGGATTGGCGGCCGCAAGGCTCGCTTCCCATGATCGCAAGAAGACCGAAGAAGAATCGGAGAAGGAGCGACAGGAGAAAAACAAGGATAAAGAAACGCCCCGCAGACACAGAAGTTCATCCCCGAGGAAAGACAAATCGCCACGGCGTGGTCGAGGAAAAGAAGCCCGCCGTCGCGGCGACAGTCGAAGCAGCAGCGACAACAGCCCGAGAGACAAAAGCTCGCGGCGCCACAGCAGCCGCTCGAGAAAGCGAAGCAAAGAACCAAGGAAAGACTGCGACCGCGACCGGTCCGAATACGACGCGCGATCAGATCTCGCCCAAAAGAAGGTGGATAGGGCGAGAGCTTCACGGTATCGCGAACGCTCCTCATCCAGGTCCTCAGACGACGAAACCTGTGGAGCGCTCTGTTTCGCTCGCAGTATCCGAGAAGCACCTTTACCCAAGAGATTCAAGCTCAGCACAAAGGTGACCAAATACGACGGCTCGCTCGAGCCCTCCCAGTGGTTAAGCGATTACCTCACGGCAGTAAAATGCCAACGTGGGAACAAGAACACAGCCATGCAATACCTCAATTTGCATCTTACAGGCGCGGCCCGCAGTTGGCTGGAAAGAAGACCTAAATCTTGCTACGCATCATGGGACGACCTGCACCACGATTTCTGCAAAAATTTCCAGTCGACGTACAAGAGGCCTGCCACAATCGAAGAACTACGAGCGTGCAAACAGAAGAGTGGCGAATCCACACGAGAATATATCCAGCGGTGGACCACACTCAGAAACACCGCAGGAACCATCTCGGAAGAGGTAGCGATTGAGGCCTTCGCCAAAGGAGCAAGAAGAACCGCGTTTCGAGAAGAGCTAGGCAGAGCTGCGCCCAAAACCATTGGGGAGCTAATGATCATAGCCGAAAAATGGGCTAACGGAGAAGACGCGGTACGCAATGAAAGAGCATCATCGCCCACGCATGAAGAAGACCGTCATGAGCGAAGAAAGAGAAGGAAATACTACGACCACGAGGACAGGGAAGAGTTAGTGGCAGCAGAATTCACGCGAAACCGCGACCCTGGCCGCCGCGGAAGTCGCGAGTGGAAACCAAAGGCAGAAGAAAAGTCCCCCGAGGAGGATCTTGATGCATACTGCTCGCTACACCTGTTTACAGATAAGCGCACGAGCAAAACTAAGGCAACACACCTTCTCAAGGATTGCCGAAAGTTTCTTGACATCTCGGATGCTCTCGCGAGGAAAAGATTCGCATACACTCAAAACTACCCGCCGCTGCCAGGAGGGGGACAACAGTTCCAGCCGCCTCCACCACCACCTCCACCAGCAAATCCAAACATGGCGCTAGCCGCACTACCTGCGCCACCACCACAAAACAATGGAGCCAACGCATACCCGAACCCGGCAGGACAACTCGCGATGATACAGAAGGTATGCCCCTCTCGCAGAGCTCAAAAGACTAACACGAGGAAACTATGCATGGCAGTGCAGACACCGCCAACAAAGACCGAGTACCTGAAGATGGCAGATCAGCCCATCACGTTCTCGAAACAAGACCATCCACCACAAGTCTATCGACCAGGACACGCCGCCCTCGTCATCCAGGCTCAAATCGGAAATTATGACCTGGCCCGCGTGTTCATGGACGGCGGCAGTGGCATCAACATCATCTATGCGGATACACTCCGTCGAATGAACAAGAACCTGGACGGCCTGGCGGAATCAGAAACATCCTTCCACGGGATAGTTCCGGGCAAGGCAATCCGTCCACTCGGAACAATCAACTTAGAAGTTGTATTGGGCTCTCCAAGCAATTACAGAAGGGAATTCCTGGACTTCGAAGTCGTCGACTGGCCCTCACAGTACCACGCCATCCTTGGCCGAACAGCGTTCGCCAGATTCATGGCAGTACCACATTACGCGTACTTAAAACTCAAGCTACCCGGCGAATACGGTGTGATCACCATCGACGGAGACTTCAAGAAGTCAGACAAATGTGACATAGAAGTCAATGAGATCGCGAAATCTTTCGGGATGCAAGAAGAACTTCAAGAGCTGGCAAAAACCACGGACCACTCCGTCATGCCCCTCACGAAGAAAAACGCGCCTGAACTGGAATTCAGCGCTAACAGCGACACCCGCAAGCACCAAGTGCACCCGACGGATTCCGCCAAAACCGCGATGGTTTCCACAACCCTCTCGCCAGCATAGGAAAGCGCGCTCGTCAAACTCCTCCGTGAGTACTGGGAAATTTTCGCCTGGCAGCCCTCAGATATGCCAGGAATACCCAGGGAGTTTGCCGAGCACTCACTCGAAGTCTTTCCTAACGCCAAACCCATCAAACAGACGACTCGACGATTCTCAGAACCCAAGCAGAAGGCGCTTGGAGAAGAAATAAACAGACTGCTAGCCGCCAACTTTATTAGGGAGATCAAGATATCTACCTGGTTGGCAAATCCGGTGCTGGTCCCCAAGAAGAACACGGACATCCTTCGGGTGTGCATCGACTACACATCGTTGAATAAGCACTGCCCCAAGGACAATTTTCCTCTACCACGAATCGACCAGATCGTGGACTCTACGGCAGGCTGCCAACGCCTCTCCTTCCTGGATGCCTATTCGGGATACAATCAGATCCGAATGAAAAAGGAAGACGAAGAGAAGACGGCATTCATCACACCCCACGGTGTCTACTGCTACACGACAATGCCCTTCGGGCTGAAGAACGCAGGCGCAACATATCAGCGCTGCATGCAAAGATGCCTCGCCAATCTCATTGGCAAAAACGTACAAGTGTACGTCGACGACATCGTCATCAAAACTCGAGTAGAGGACACACTCCTCGAGGACATCAGAGAAACGTTCGACGCCCTTAATGCATATCGGATCAAACTCAACCCGACCAAATGCGTTTTCGGCATCCCTGCAGGAAAACTCCTCGGGTACCTGGTATCCGCTAGAGGCATTGAAGCCAACCCGGAAAAAATACAAGCCATCCTGACTATGAAGGAGCCCTCCAATCTACGCGGAGTCCAGCAGCTCGCAGGACGACTAGCCGCCCTGAGCAGGTTCATCGCACGATTGGGGTAGCAAGCGTTACCCTTCTACAAACTACTAAAGAAGACGGACAAATTCGAGTGGACACCCGAAGCCAAACAAGCGTTCGCAGACATGAAGCGATCGCTGCAAAGCAGGCGCGTCCTTGCAACACCGCAAGAAAGGGATCCGCTCCTATTATACCTAGCCGCTACAAACCAGGTCATCAACACAGCAATCGTGGTCGAACGACCTGAAGACGGCAAAGCATACGGAGTCCAACGACCAGTATATTACATCAGCGAAGTGCTCTCGCCAAGCAAGCAACGATACCCTCATTATCAGAAGCTGGCGTATGGAGTCGTTCTCACAGCCCGAAAGCTTAAACATTATTTCCAGGAACATATCATCACAGTGGTTAATGATGCGTCACTCGGGACAATCATGAACAACCCTATGGCATCCGGAAGAATAGCAAAATGGAGCATCGAGCTGGGCGCCTGGGACATCACCTATACAGAGCGAAAAGCAGTCAAATCTCAAGTACTCGTGGAATTCCTCAGCGAATGGACAGAGCTACAAACGCCCGGACCACCCGAGTACACGAGCAATTGGATAATGTACTTCGACGGATCCAAGAGAAACGAAGGAGCAGGAGCCGGAATCGTCCTTATCTCGCCTCGGGGAGACAAGCTACAATACGTCTTGCGACTGGATTTTCCACCAGACGATCCAGCCTCAAACAACGACGCAGAATATGAAGCCCTGTTGCACGGGATGAAGATGGCAATCGCCTGTGGAGCTACCCGATTAATGGTCTACGGTGATTCCAATCTCATCGTGCAGCAGACGATGAAAGAATGCGACGCCATCGCTGAAAACATGGTCGCATATCGTGACATGTACAACCTACTCGAAGGAAGCTTTAAAGGCTGCGAGCTGAAACACATTGCAAGATCTAGCAACGAAGAAGCAGATAGACTGGCAAACATGGGTTCCACCAATACACCTATACCGCCAGGAATATACTTCGAACGGATGATCAAGCGATCAGTCAAAGTGAAGAAAGCTGCAGCAGCGCCAGAAACAGAGGTCAGCCCGCAGGTCGCGCTTATCGAGCTTATTCACAATATATCACGACAGGTTTTCATGGTCGAGCCAGTCTGGACGCAGAAATATCTCGACTACCTGATCCACAGACAGCTCCCGGCCGACCCACGTGAGGCTCGACAGATAATCAGGCGTAGCAAATCCTTTCGAGTAGTCAACGGAGAATTATACAAGCAAAGTATCTCGGGAATACTCCAGCGTTGTATCGCACCCGAAGACGGCAAGGAATTGCTCCAGGACATACACCAAGGAGACTGCGGACATCATGCTAGCTGGAAGACAATAATGGGAAAAGCTTTCCGAGCAGGATTTTATTGGCTAACAGCAGCCAACGATGCAAAAAGCCTGGTCGAACGATGCGACGCTTGCCAGCGATTCGCACCAAGGCCACACGCCCCTGCTACGGAACTACACATGATACCAATAGCCTGGCCCTTTGCACAATGGGGGCTAGATATGGTTGGGCCATTACGCAAGTCCACGCCAGGTGGATACACACACTTGCTGGTCGCGGTCGACAAGTTCACCAAATGGATTGAGGCTATGCCAGTGACCTCAGCAAGCGCCCAATGCGCCGTCAAGTTTCTCGACTCCATTGTATGTCGATTTGGGGTGCCACACGACATCATTACAGATAACGGTACAAATTTCACAGCAAAGGAGACACAACAATTCTGCGAGGAAAAAGGCATCAATTTCAAATTTGCCTCAGTCGCTCACCCGCAAACGAACGGACAAGTCGAAAGATCCAATGGCTTAGTTTCGATGGGCATCAAGAAGCGACTACTCGATCGTCTACACCCCGCCGCGGGACATTGGGCGGAAGAGTTACCCTCCGTACTTTGGAGCCTGCGCACAACTCCTAATCGATCAACGAAGTACACGCCATTCTTCATGGTATACGGGGCAGAAGCAGTCCTTCCCGAGGACGTTCGATTCAGCGCCCCACGAGTTGTAGCCTACAGCGAAGAAACTTCCAACAAGGCGCTCGCAGAAGATATGGACGCACTCGACGAAATGCGCCGACCGTGGGGAAGACGAAGATGGGCGCGAGGAAGAAGATGAAGACAGAGAGCTGGGAAAGTTTTACCGCAGCGCTAACACCCGTATTTATACACGGGGCGAAGCGATTTCAGCCGTACGATGCGCTACGTGGCGCCTATCGCGGCCGCCACGCGTGAGGATGAAACGAAGCGGCGGCCCAGCGCTGTTTCGTGCCACGATCTTAACAGAAGATCGTGCGCATTTACTGCGCGTCTCGCGTAAAAACCGGGAACGACGTCTCGTTTCCCGGTCAAAAAGCCGACAAGGTGGGCCACCATCTGCTGCCACTCCGTCACGTCCCATCGGGAGAAGAGGAGTGCGCCATGACGTCATGGCATTCGTCATTCAAGGCCAAAATCTTTTCGGCTGGAAGTTCAAACGCGAAATTATCTTCGTATGAATATCAATTCCTTCGGATAAAAGCAACTTTTCCATGAACAGTTCATAAAGCAAGACCTCTTCGAACAGAGAGGAAAATACCCTATGCACGAAAACTCTTTCGTATGGGCACAGCATCCCGAACATGAAAACTCTTTCATATGGGCTTAGTTTTTCTTCCAACACGAAATTTCTTTCGTATGGAGCTCATGCAATTCAATCGGGTAGGAAAAACCTGCCTCTCCTACACATGGTAATCTTACATCATCAGAACCTGGATTGTTCAGCCGACTAGGCACATCCGGATGCCATATTCTTCGAATATGAAGGTAAGACCCGAAAAGATCTCTCTTTTGGGCCTGGAATCGCACTCGAAAGCTGCGTCCTCCGGCATAATTCCGTGTCAACAACACGAAGAAAAATCCTAGCGGACGCGCCGGGTACCCCCATAGGTTAAGTTCGATTCGGTAAGTCCACAACGGCCCAGTCGCAACAATCACCTTATCGGGTTCGAGTCGGAGGTCTCGAATCTGAGTAGGCCAGGAATGCTTTTGCCCTAGTCGCAATTAATTGGCCCCGATCTCTCGGGAGAGCCAAGCTAGTGTGCCACATCCTTCTGCGAAAAAAGCCGTAAAACATGCGCTTATATTGCTCGATACTCGAGCATGATGACCCATGAAACAGGGAACACCCCCTTTTGAAAAACATGACTGTCAGGGCAATCTTCCATAAAAATAAGAAGAGTATGACCGCCTACTCGACTGGAAAAGCCCCAGTCAAGCACGCGCTCGGGGGCTACTGATGAAGGCATGGATCCTGGACCCTGCGAGTAAGGACACCCCCTCTCAGGCCTTCTGGTCAAGGCCCAAAAGGAAGCGCCCTTGGAATACTCTAGAAGGCCCATGTGAAGCCCACCCGCATCAACTTGCGGGTTAAGTTAGGGAATTTGTAACCGACCCGACTAGGGTTTGAGTCCTCTCCGGGTAGAACTCGAGACCTGGCCATCTATATAAGGCCAGGAGAGCCCCCGAGGAGAGGACCAAGTAATACCGCACGACCAAAAAGCCTCGGAACTCGAGATCTACTCTCGATTCGAGCAACCTGTAACCGATCTAATCATCCAATACAGATCAGCAGAAGGCAGGAGTAAGGGTTTTACCTCTTCGAGGGCCCCGAACCTGGGTAAATCTCGCCCCCCTGTCAAGCCGACGATCTCACCAGCGCTCATGACTTCTCCTAGTCGAAACCCGATAGGGTCACCTGAGGGATTTGTGGAGTCAGAACTTCGACAACATGTGTATCTTCAGTTAGATACTAGGTGAAACTGAATGGTACTCTTTCGGATTTCTTCACCCCATCTCGTGGCTTACGACAAGGGGATCCGCTATCCCATTATCTCTTCCTTCTTTATGCGGAAGGGCTCACTAGCCTAGTTTTATTCGAGGAAGAACATGGTAATCTACAGGGTTTAAAGGTATGTCGAAATGCCCCTTCTATTTCGCACCTATTATTTGCTGATGACTCTTTGATCTTGATGAAAGCGGATAACACTAATGCTGAAAGTCTGAAAAGAGCTCTTGATAACTATTGTGCTGCCGCTGTACAATTAGTAAGCGTGGAAAAATCAAGCATTTTCTTCAGTCCTTGTACGGAGCCTAACACTAGAGCTGTAGTATGCACAATCCTAGATATAATGACAGAGGCAATTACAGATAAGTACCTCGACTTACCTTCTTTGGTCGGGGTCAATGGAACAGGTTGTTTCAAGCATCTTATTGATAGAGCTTGTAAGATGCTTGCTGGATGGAAGGAGAAAATGCTATCATTTGGAGGCAAAGAAATACTTATTAAGGCTATGATCTAAGCCATCCTGGTGTATGCGATGTCGGTTTTAAAAATTCCCAAACATATTCATAAAGGGATAATATCAGCAATGTCCCAGTTCTGGTGGGGAGACGATGGCCAGCAGAAGCACATGCACTGGTTCACATGGTGGAACATGTGCATCCCAAAAAGCTGTGGATGCATGGGGTTTAGGGATTTAGAGAGTTTTAACACAGCTATGATTTCTAAGAAAGTATGGAGATTGCTATGAGCCAGACTCTCTATGTGCAAGAGCGTTACGGGCCAAATATTATCCTAATGGTGATCTACTTAACACCAATTTGAAGAAGTGGAGCTCTTTTACTTGGCAAAGCATATGGTCTGGCATCTAGACTTTTAAAAGTGGGCACATATGGAGAGTTGGGGATGTGGAGAGGATTAACATATGGAAGGACCCTTGGATCCCCACTAGCCCAAACATAATGATTATGACACGAAGGGGAGATTTTTTTTGACAAAAGTCTCTGAACTTATTGATGCTGAAACAGGTACATGGAGCGAAGAGATAATCAAGGACTTATTTTGGCCCACGGATGCTGAAAGGGTTCTTAGAATCCCTCTTGCGGTTGGCATGATGGAGGACTTCCCGGCATGGCACCATAATAAAAATGGCCTATTTTCAGTTAAATCTGCATATTTTGTTGAATGGGATCACCAACACGGGAGGAAAAGAGAAGTACAAGTCCCTTCGAGTCATCAGCGGCTAACCCTGTTTGGCGCGCTCTTTGGGCCCTTAAAGCTCATGAGAAAATCAAAATTCATTGTTGGCGGGCCCTCCTTGGTGCGATCCCATGCAATGGAGTTCTAGCAAACCAACACATACCAATCTCGAGTCAATGTCCCCTCTGTAAACTGGATTGTGAAAGCGTGAACTACACCTTCTTCAAGTGCCCGTGTGGAAGGGAGATTTGGGAGTTCTTAGGCCTTTCCCCAACAGTTGAGAAGGCAACTGTGAAAGTGCATTTCGTTTTCCCGGTGTTTTGTGTGTTAGTTAACAATACTAAGGACATTATTTATCGATGTGTTTAGCGTGCAGGTGTTATACTTAACATCGGCATTGATCACCGAAAAGATCGGTGAAGTTTGGCCTAAGAGATTTGGTACAGAAGTGAACCGGATTATTGGAAACCGGATTATTCGGAGGAGCCGGATATTCCGGTTTGGAATATTTCAGTCCATTTTCTGTACTGACATGAACCGGATTATTTGAACCGGTTTATTCGGGGGAGCCGGATATTCCGGTTTGGAAAATTTCGGACCATATTTTGCACTGGCATGAACCGGATTATTCGGAGCAGACCGGATATTCCGGCTGAGCAAATTTTCGGTCTTTATTTCGCACTGGCATGGACCGTATTATTGGTACCGGATTATTCAAAAGGGACCAAATATTCTGGTTGAAGTCAAAAGAAATCGAGCTGAAGAGCAGACCGGATATTCCGGTCCCAAATTCCTGCAAAACGGCTAGTTGTGGGGAGGGGCTATAAATACCCCTCCTCCTCTTCCTTGAGCTCTAGTTCTTCCCCACAAGCATTCAATATCATTTAAGAGCTCACCAAATCCCTCATAACTCCCAATCCCTCCACCCGATCTTGAAGATCTTTGGAGGATTGAAGGAGAAGGCCACGATCTACATTTTCACCGAGCCGTTCTTCATTTCCCCCTCTCTAGATTGAGGGATCTATCCTAGGGTTTCCTCTTGTGGAGAACCTAGGCATCTTGATACTTGTTGGTGATTCAAGAAGATTTGGGAGCCCCCATTTTGGTTGTGGGTGTGTGCCACAAGTTGTTTATAAAGGACTCGATCCCCGCCTCAAAGGGGTTCAATAGTGCAAGGTGAACTAGGCCTTTGTGGCGGAGTTCATCGGAGAATAGGGTGAGGCCTTTGTGGCGTTGAGTAGGCCTTCGTGGCGAGCTCACACCCCTCCAACGAGACGTACTCCCTTAACAAGGAGGAACTCGGGATTACATCGTGTCTCCGCGTGCTCCAATTCGGTTACCTCGTTCCCTTACTTCATTTAGTTGTGTTTGCATTGTGATTATTGTTATCCTTGTCATATAGGTAAATTCACCTTAGTTGCATTATCTAGAGAATTTACCTTTGTGTCAAGCCTAAATCAAAAGAAAAATTAAAATTGGCCGTAGCACCTATTCACCCCCCCTCTAGGTGCCCATACTTTACTTTCAATTGGTATCAGAGCCTCGACTCTTCTATTTGGCTTAACCGCCTAAGAGTTTTAGTATGGCAGAAGAATCGGATACCGAATCGTCCAAGGCTAGGGTGTCCATGGATGATCTCAATGATTTGAGAACTTCATTGACCTCATCCATAGACGCTAAATATGATGAGTTGCGTCAAGTATTGTCGCAACTCCTCAAAGCAAAAGGACCTGAGGTCTCCGAGACTTCTCCTCCGGAAACTATTCCATAGGGCGCTAAGAAAGGGGTAGATGGTGATCCATCTAAAATTGCTTCCGCCGAACACTCCACTAAGAAGGGTACGGAAGGATACGGAGAATTTCACGCCGTTCCCGGAAGTTATTCTCCCGATCCTCACGTCCCCCATCCTCATATAATCCCTAGAGGAGATCCACCTAAAATTGATGCTTTCTCTTTTCGTGAATGGCAATACTACATGGAGACTCACTTGAACTCTTCTTGTATAGATCTTTGGAGGATCACTCGTGATGGATACAAGCCTCATGACCCCAAGAACCTCAAAAGAAGAGATGTCGTAGATTGCCAACTCAACTACACCGCTTTGTCCATTCTTCAACAAGCCTTGGGTCCTAACCACATGCCGCATCTTCAACCATATTCCACCACCAAGGAAACATGGGACGCTCTTGTCATCTTGTTTGTGGGCAATGAGAGCATGCAAAGGAATAGATATGATGCCTTGACCAATGAGGCCGAAGGGTTCTATATGCATGATGGAGACGACCATGTGGACATGTACCGGAGACTCAAGACTCTTGTCACCGCCTTCTCAAATGTTGGTGCCAAGTAAATTGATGATGCTTGGATCAAGAGGAAGTACATGATTGCACTAATGCCATTTGAGGGCGCGGACATGAAGAGCATTCAAGGAAGACATGATTTCTCTTCCATGACCTCAACTCAAGTGATGCAAGAAATGTGCTCGTATCAAGTGCAAACCAAGAATGCTCTTGACAACCGTGCTAGGCCCATTGCAATGCACAAAGGAGCATCTGTTGCTTTGAAGGCCAAGGTTGTGTCAAGAGAGGTTGAATATGAAGAAGAAGGAGAAGAGGCATTGCCTCCTTTGAAGGAACAAGACTATGATCCCGTTCTAAAGGATCTCATTGCTCTCACCGTGCAAAAGTTTTGGAACAATCCTCCCAAGGGCAAGAGATTTGTTGAGGAGAAGACCAAGTATCGCTATGGAAATGATGGGGTTCAAAAGGTGAGGTCTTGTTTTAATTGCCAAGATAAGCAACACTTCAATGCGGAGTGTCCCTATGAAAATAGAGAGCTCCATAGTGGCAAGCTCATTCGCAAGGACAAGTCCAAGGTTGAGTACACGAAACCTCATTTCAAGAATAAACCATTCAACAAGAAGTCTCCCACCAAGTTTGTGCTCTTGACTCAAGAGGAGTATGATTTCGGGAGTGATGAAGAAGAACAAACCACAAGTGAAGTGGCCGCTCTAGCTATTGCTTCCATTCCATCATCTTCATCCCTCTTTGAATCCCCCAATGACGATCATCCTCAACGTAATGCCAAGTGCTTCATGGCTAAGGCCACAGAGGTATAACCTTCTTCCAACTCTAAGACCCCTAGTGAACTAGAACATCTTGCTAGTATTAGAGAAGAAGATGAGAGGGTCTCCTTGGACCGTTTTATGTCTAACATGCAAGGGGAGACCAAGAAGTACTTTGAGCATCTCATGAGGCAATTGGGAGAGGCCCAAGATGCCCTTGAGAAGAAAGGTGGGGTTGAAAGAAGGGATGTGTATGAGATTGCATCCCTCTATTGACTCTTTAGGAAGAGCGTGATGGTAGAGTTTCTCTTGAGGAGGAACTTGAATCTATTGAATTAACTCATAATGAACTTGTCTCTAACATCTCTAAGGAATTGATCTTGCTATTGCTAAATATAAAAAGGCTAAAAAGGATAAGGTTGAGTTTGGGGTTGGTCATGGTAAACTAACCGAGGAGTTTGAAAAGCTAAGCAAGGCTCACAAAGCTTTGGAGAGCCAACACTCTTCCCTCAAAGAGTTGCATGAACAACTTAAAACTCAACTTAATCAACCTAACAACCCTAGCACCTCTACTTCTTCTTGTGATCATGCAAATATTATTGAGGAAAATGCTAGGTTGAAGGATGAGCTAGCAAGGCTCAAGGGAAAAGGTCCTCAAGTTGAGAAGGTTGTGATCCCTACCCCACAAGTGGTTGCCCCTAGCTCTAATGTGGTCATTGCTAGACCACAATTGAGTGATCCAAGGCAACAAGTGGGCAAGAAAGGTCTTTGCTATGTAGCCAAGAAGAAGAACAAGAAGAAGAACAAGAAGAAGACCAACAATGGTGCTTCGGGTGGTATTGTCATTAGGGACAACACTACTCTTAGCACACCCGCTCAAGCAAACAATGTTGCCTTGAGTAGTAGTGTCATGAGGGACAACACTACTCGTAGCACCTCCACGGGAACTAACAATCCACACCATTTATTATATGTTGATTATTATGGTGTTGTGCAAGCTAAATATGTTGGTCCTATTGAGGGTTTCATTGACTACAGTATTTGGATTGTGTCATGTGCTCCTTATCTACGCATGAGACCAGAGATCACTTATTCTTTGAGTGTTCTTTTGCAAGAAGGTGTTGGGAGGCTATTCATATGAGATGGGACTATAACCAACCAATCTATTCTCGGATCACTGCCGCTAGGCAGAGTTTTAGAGGGCCTTGCTTTATGGAGATATTTGCTTGTGGGGCTTGGAACATATGGAAAGCTAGAAATGATCTGATATTCAGAGGAGTGCCTCCACAGTTCGCGAGGTGGAAGGCCAATTTTCAGAGTGACCTCTTGCTGCACCAGTATAGGGTGAAACAGACGCTGTTAGACTCATTATTAGAGTGGAGTAGAGATATTTTTGTTTGATATGTATCCCCAGTTTCATTTCAAACCTCCATAGACATTTGTATTTTTTGAGAGTCCCTCATTATCAATATATTGAAAATCTAACCGTAGGGGTTTTCCCCTACGGTAACCCCCCTCAAAAAAAACTACAGTATTTGGTTTCCAAAGACCCTTGTTGCTAACATGAAGGGACCCTCCTCTGGTCCTAACTCTAGTCAATGATCTCTTGCAGGACTATGCTTCCGGTTGGACTAAATGGATAATTGATAGTGGATGCACTAGCCATATGACCGGAAGTAAAGAACTTGTGACGGAGTTGTGCCCAAATGACATACAAGCAACCGTCACTTATGGAGACTCGTCCTCGTCTAAGGTATCCGGGTTCGGCAAGGTTGATGTGGCTTCCGATATCACTATCGTGAACGTCATGCTTGTCGAATCCCTTGGTTACAATTTACTTTCGGTCCTCTCTATTGGAAAGATGGGTTTCTCCCTCTTTTTTTATGTTGATATTGTGGTACTTTTGATGAGCAAGACTCTTGACGTCTCTTACGTGGGACATGTTGAAAATGAGTTGTTCGTAGTGGACTTTTCGAAGTCTACCAACTCTCAAACAATGTGTCTTTTCGGAAAGGCGGACGTGGGATGGTTGTGGCATCGCCGCTTGTCCCATGTCAACATGAGAACTTTGCAAAGTCTTCACAAAGGTGGACTTATTGTCGGACTAAAAGAAAATGTTTCCTTTTCAAAGGATCGCGTTTGTAGGTCGTGTGTTGAAGGAAAGATGCATGACAAGGTGCACAAGGCCAAGACTATTATTTAATCAAAGAGGATCTTGGAGCTTCTCCATGTTGATCTCTTTGGTGCCGTGCCCGAGGCAAGTCTTTGTGGCAAGAAGTATTGCTTGGTGATTGTCGATGATTATTCAAGATACACTTGGGTTTATTTCTTCAAGTGCTTCTCACTGGTTTTCCTGATAACAAAGAGGTTAAATGTATGGTGTAGAAAACAGTAGGAAAACAATATGAAAACAGTAGTAGCAGTGTGAAAATAGTGGAAACATTGGTTGTATTATCAGTATGAGAAAATGGACCGGGGTCCACAATTTACGAGTGGTGTCTCTCAATAAAATATAGATAACATGTGTGGTGAACAAATTATAGCTGGGAAATTGATAGATATGAAGGCTGGATCGTAGTGCATATGCATGACATGGCGATTACTATGTGATTCATGCGGGCATTACAACAAAATACATAGACCGTTATCCAACTACATCTATGACTAATAATCCACCATCCTAATATCATCCGAACAAACGTTGGGTATTAAGTTGCAAGCAACAGATAATCACAGTAATAAAAGTGTGTAATGTAAACAATGTAAAAAAACTAAACATCGTTGTTTTCTCCCTAATGGCAACAACACATCCTCCACCCGTCACGTTTCTGTCACTCGAGCACAGATGCAAAGGAGGCATGAATCCACTATCAAGCATAAATACTCCCTCTTGGAGTCACTAGCATCTACTTGACGAGAGAATCTACTAACAACGGAGAGCATGAAAGATCATAAATAACATGAACATGAAGATAACATGATAGATTGATAATCAAGATACATAGAATTCAACATTCATCGGATCCCAGCAAACACAACATGTAGTATTACAATAAGATGATCTCGATCATGTGAGGCAGCTCACGAGATCTAAACATGAGGCATAAAGTGGAGAGGACAACCATCTAGTTACTACTATGGACCCGTAGTCCAGGGATGAACTACTCACATATCACTCTGGAGGCAAGCATGGTGGTGTAGAGCCCTCCGGTGATGATTTTCCCTCCCGACAGGTGCCGGGGAGAACTCTAGAGACCTCCCGATCTCGGGTTGACGATGACGGCGGCCTTAGGTGTTTTGTGGAAAAGTGGTATATTTTTTAGGGTTCACATATAGGAGAGAATATATAGGTGAAAGGGCGATGGCGGTGGACACTCGAGGGGCCCACACCACCCCCAGGCGCGGCAGGGGGCGCGCCGCTGATATGTCATAAACGTATCCTTAATTTCTGATGTTCCATGTTGGTTTTCTGTTATTTTCCACATGTTTGCTATACACTTTATGCCATTTTTATCGATTTCCGGGACTAGCCTATTAACAAGATGCCATAGATCCAGTTCCCTGTTTTCTGCTGTTTTTAGTTTCAGGAAAGTTGTTCTGGAAATATTCTCGGAATCGAAAAATTCGAAGCCCGGAAGTCTTAGAATTCCCGATGGTTCCATGGAGTCCCTAAGAGACCCAGAGAGGAGCCACATGGGGGCCATTACACACTTTTCTTAATACAGTTATCTGTTTCTTGCAACATTATACCCAACGTTTGTCCGGATGATATTTGGAGGGTGGATTATTAGTCATAGAGGCAATTGGATGACAGTCTATGTATTTTGTTGTAATGCCCGCATGAATCACATAGTAATCTTTATGTCGTGAATATGCACTACGATGCAGCCTTCATTTCCATCAATTGCCCAACTGTAATTTGTTCACCACACATGTTATTTATCTTTCACGAGAGACACCACCAGTAGAGGTCTCCCAACGAACGTGTGATCACACGCATCAAGCTCTCATACTAATAACAACCACTGTTTCCACTGCTCTTGTACTGTTGCTACTGGTTTCCACACCATACGTTTAACCTCTTTGTGTTCAGCAAAACCGATGAGATTGACAACCTCACTGATTCATTGGCGCAAAGTGATTTGATTGTGTTGTGTAGGTTCCACGTTGGTTCTGAACCGGTAGTGCGCCCTGCCATCTCAACTTCATCAACCTTCTGAAGTTACTCCTTCCTCCTACTGGTCGATTCGACCTTGGTTTCTTTCTGAGGGAAACTTGCCGCTACACTCTTCATACCTTCCTCTTGGGGTCTCCCAACGAACGTGTGATCACACGCATCAAGACCTTTTCTGGCGCCGTTGCGGGGGAGGAAGAGAATTTCTGCAAGGGGAGTCTCTCACTTCCAATCTCTTTACTTTGTTTTAGTTTTGCTTAGTTTATTTTATTTACCTTGTTTGCTTCTCTATATTAAAAGCACACAAAAAGTTAGTTCTTATTCTAGTTGTAGTTTTTATCTTGTTTTTAATCTTGTTAAAATGACTAATCCTGAGAACACCAAGTTGTGTGACTTTACTAGCACCAACAACAATTATTTCATTAGCACACCTATTTCTCCACCTGCTCCTACTGCTGATTTTTATGAGATTAAGCCTGCACTATTAAATCTTGTTATGAGAGACCAATTTTATAGTATTAGTACTGATGATGCTGCTGCCCATCTTAATAATTTTGTTGAACTATAAAGATATAGATGGAGATATTATTAAACTAAAAAAAATTTCTTTCTCTTTGAGAGGAAAAGCTATAGAATGGTTGCTATCGTTGCCTAGAAATAGTATTGATTCTTGGACTAAGTGTAAATATGCTTTCATTGGAAAATATTATCCTCATGCTAAGATTATATCTTTAAGAAGTAGCATTATGAATTTTAAGCAACTTGATAATGAGCATGTCGCTAAAGCTTGGGAAATAATGAAATATTTAGTAAAGAATTGTCCCACTCATGGACTGACTACTTGGATGATCATCCAAACCTTTTATGCATGACTGAATTTTTCTTCAAGAAACCTTCTGGATTCAGCTGCTGGAGGAACCTTTATGTCCATGACCTTGGGGGCAGCAACAAAGCTTCTTGATAATATGATGGTAAATTATTCTGAATGGCATACTGAGAGAGCTACAACTGGTAAGAAGGTAAATTCTGTTGAAGAAACCTCCTCTTTGAGTGATAGACTTGATGCTATTATGTCTATTCTTGTTAATGGGCATGCTCCTATTGACCCAAACAATGTTCCTTTAGTTTATTTGGTTTCTCAAGAAGAGCATGTTGATGTGAACTTCATTAAAAATAATAATTTCAACAACAATGCTTATAGGAATAATTTTGGTAGCAATAATTATAGGCCATATCCTCCTAATAATAATAATGCTTATGGTAATTCTTATAACAGCAACAAAATTCTACCCTCTAATCTTGAGAACATGCTTAAGAATTTTATTAGTACACAAACTGCTTTCAATAAATCTGTTGAGGAAACTTTTGGCAAAATTGATGTTCTTGCTTCTAAAGTTGATAGCCTTGCTCTTGATGTTGATTTTATGAAACTAAAAGTTTTTTCTCATGATGTTAAAGAAATCAAAACCTTTAATGCCATCCAAATTCGAAATGATGATAATGTTAGGATGTTAGCTGAATTGCATGCTAGATGGGAAAGAGAAGATGAAATAACTAGAAAGAATAAATAGCTAATGTTTGCACCATTACCACCACTAGTAAAACTGAAACCTATCATGCTACTAAACCTTCTACTATCAGTGGTAAAGTAGTTGGTGTTCGCAATATTCCCACAGCTGTTATTAAAAATGCAAAATTGCCTGAAACTGCTAAAAATGCTCTTGAAAATAGTGCTGAAATTTTAGAAACATGGGAGACAATGGTCCCATTAACTTTGATAAAAATGATCTTAACTTTGATGATTGCAACATAACTGAAGTGACTAAGTTCTTACAAAATCTTGCTACTTTTCTAATGCTAGTGCTATGAATATGGCTTTCACAAAACATATTACAAATGCTCTCGTGCAAATTAGAGAGGATGAATTAAGATGTGAAGCCTCTACCCCTAGGAAGTTAGATGATGGGTTAGAACCCATTATTAAAATGAAAGTGAATGATTTTAATTGCAATTCTCTATGTGATCTTGGTGCAAGTATCTCTGTTATGCCAAAAAAGACTTTATGCTATTCTTGATTTGCCACCTTTGGAACCCTGTTATTTGGATGTTCGTCTCATTGATAATGTAAGAAACAAACCTTTGGGGAGAGTTGATGATGTTATTATCGTGGTTAATAATAATCTTGTCCCTGTTGATTATGTTGTATTGAATATTGAATGCAATGCTTCTTGTCCAATTGTTTTGGGAAGACCTTTTCTTAGAACTATTGGTGTTGTTATTGATATGAAAGAGGGGAATATTAAATTCCAATTCCTACTCAAGAAAGGTATGGAACACTTTACTAGAAAGAGAATGAAGTTGAATTTTGATTCTATTATTCTAACTCATTACAATTTTGATGCTTATTCACATGAACTTGAATCAACTTTTCTCGGCCTAGCTAAAAAGCGTTAAAGAAAAGCACTTCTTGGGAGATAACCCATGGTTTTATTTTTGCTTTGTTTTTCTCTGTTTTATTTGAGTCAAGCGGATGTATAATTCTGTATAAAATCCTTTGTATCTTTATGTTCATGTATTAGCTGTGCCAAGTAAAGTTTCTGACAAAAGTTTGAGTTGGTTTTGGGATTTTTGCGTAGGAAAAATATTTCTGTTGTCCACCGTACACAATAGTGAAAAATCCAGAAAGATCAGAATGACCTGAATGTTTTGTACTCATTCCTAAGCTAATTCCACAACTTTTTCGTTCTTTAAGTTTTTTATTTGAGAAAAATAAGTTCCCCTAAAAATTTGTCTTTACAGACTGTTCTGGTTTTGGCAGATTCTTCCATTTTTCTTGCATTTGCTCTTTTACGATGTCAAGTGGATTTCTTTGCTTCACGAAACATCAGTGGATGTAGCTAATGTTTAGAAGTATCAATATCACTTGTTCCCATATAGAACTCATGGACTTTTTTATTGTTGCACTAACTCTCTAATGCGAATTACTCTTTGAGTGTGCCGTGAAGGAAGGTTTTAAGGGTCAAGAGAAGAGGGTGATATATGTGATCAAGAAGAGTGCAAGGTCTAAGCTTGGGGATGCCCCCGTGGTTCATCCCAGAAAATTATAATAATACTCAAGCATCTAATCTTGGGATGCCCAAGGCATCCCCTTCTTCATCAACCATTTATGAGGTCACTTCTAGTGAAACTATATTTTTATTCGGTCTCATCATATGAAATTTACTTGGAGCGTATGTTATTTTTTGTTTTGTTTTTTTTTGTTTCAATTTATGCCATAATATCATTGGAACCTAGCATCCTTGTTTAGGAGAGATACACACTCGGCTTTTTCGTTTGAATACTCGTTATGCTCGTATTCTTAGTTTTTCTTCTAGCTGCTGCGAAAATTCTTGTTTAGCTCTTGTTTTCATTGCATCTCTTATTCAGAGTTGTTAGTTTTTGTAGTGTTATGTGAGTACTCTCATGTTTTCTTTCTGTATCATCTATAGAGTTTTTGTTAAAACATATTTTGTATGGTGCTTGTTGGGAAAAGAAGCTGCAGCATTCGGTAAAATTATAAACGATGCAAATAGAAGCTTGTATGGACTTTGGCTAGACTTTTTCATATCATGCTAGATGTTATTTTAATTATAAAGCCTAGTGGTTATTTAGTATCATGATTTGACTCAAATAGCCTCCATCTGTCTTTTGCTAGCGAGATCATACAAGCTTCCACCTGTACTGAGTATGATCTCTACTCGTGTAATCCAACTCCCAAAAACCAAAGTATGCCAAATGTGTCCACCATACCTACCTACATGTGGTATTTAACTCACACTCCAAGTAAATTGCTCATGTGTTACCTTTAAAACCTTCAAAATTACTCTTGTTTTGTATTCCTGTTTTTGCTCATGAGGATGTAAATAGAGAATCTTTATCTCACTTGTTGATTGGATTTCACACCCTGGACTAGTGGCTTCATCCGCTTATCCAATTGATATAATAGCTGGCAGCGGGGTGCCCAACCCTAAATTAATACAAACAAATTCTCTTCACTATTTTTGCCCCCGATTTATCAGTCAAATCATAATTGTGTAAACAAAGAGAAAGAGTGATGACCTTCTACACCAGTTGCGTCCTTCAATGGGAGCCGCTCTCGTGAAGTCTAGTTGTCTTGTGACGTACTGTATTTTCTCTTTACCATTCGTTGACATAAGCATACACCTCCCTAAAAATAGACACTCCTCCACGGTATGTGATTGTTGGCAGGCACCTGACGATTCGGTTAGCCATGGTTTGTGCAATAAGGATGGGAGGAGTGTCAAACATTTTATACCTCTATTTAATAAAATAAAATCTCTAGCACATGAGTGATCCATGCTTCCCTCTACGAAGGGCTTTTCTTTTACTTTTATGTTGAGTCTCCATCTTCTAACTTTATGCACAGTTGAGAGAGCATAGTTGTCATTCTGAGTTTAATGTGCATTTGTCCCTAGAAACATTATTTATTGATTCATGATGTGTTATTGATTGCTCTCAAATTATTTGTTCTAGTCCTCCTCATAAACTTTGAAGGTGTCCTGACATTAATGTTTTGCCCCAGTCTTAAGGACTAGCGAAATATCACTTTGCCATGTTTTCTCTATACTTGAAACAAACGTATAACTTTCGATGCATTTTTATTCATGATCCTTTATTTGTGTTACTTCTCATGATGCAAGGTGATTTCTATGCTTTATTATTAAAGTTTTATTTATCATGCTTATGTTAAAGTTCGATGATCTCGGCTTACACATGCTCTTAAATTATTGATGATCAAGTTCTTGTTGGTAGCATGTCACCTCAGAAATTATGTGTTTTTATCGTTTACCTACTCGAGGACGAGTATGAAGTAATCTTGGGGATGTTGATACGTCATAAACATATCCTTAATTTCTGATGTTCCATGTTGTTTTCATGTTATGTCCCACATGTTTGCTATACACTTTATGTCATTTTTATCGGTTTCCGGGACTAACCTATTAACAAGATGCCACAGAGCGAGTTCCCTATTTTCTGCTATTTTTAGTTTCAGAAAAGTTGTTCTGGAAATATTCTCAGAATTGGAAAATCCGAAGCACGGAAGTCTTAGAATTCCCGAAGGTTCCACGGAGTCCCAAAGAGACTCGAGAGGGGGCCACAGGGGGCCCACACCATAGGGCGGCGCCCCCCGGTCGCGCCTGGGGGTGGTATGGGCCCCCCAGGTGCCCTCTGCCATCGCTCTTTCACCTATATAATCCTCCCGACATATCAACCCTAGAAATATACCACTTTTTCCTAAGAAACACCCGAGGCCGCCGTCATCGTCATCCTGAGATCGGGAGGGTACTCGAGCTCTCCCCGGCACCCTGTCGGGAGGGGAATTCATCACCGGAGGGGTCTAGACCACCATTCCATCCTCTGAAGTGATGTGTGACAGCGTGAGTAGTTCATCCCTGGACTACGGGTCCATAGCAGTAGCTAGATGGTTGTCTCCTCCACTTTATGCCTTATATTTAGATCTCGTGAGCTGCTTCATATGATCAATATCATCTTTATGTAATGCTACATGTTATGTTTGCGGGGATCGGATGATGCTGAATGCTATTTCTTCTGATTACCAATCTATCATGTTATTTTCATGCATATGTTATTTATGATCTTGCATGCTCTCCGTTAATAGTAGATGCTCTGGACAAGTAGATGCTAGTAACTCCAAGAGGGAGTACTTATGCTCGATAGTGGGTTCATGCCTCCTTTGTATCTGTGCTCGAGTGACAGAATCGTGACAGATGGAGGATGTGTTGTTGCCATTAGGGAGAAAACAACAATATTTTGTCTAAGGATGATGTTATTGTTTACATTACACACTTTGCTTAATGCAGTTATATGTTGCTTGCAGCTTAATACCCAACGTTTGTTCGGATGATACTCGGAGGGTGGATTATTAGTCATAGATGCAGTTGGATGACGGTCTATGTATCTTGTTGTAATGCCCGCATGAATCAAATAGTAATCTTTATGTCTTGCATATGCACTCCGATGCATCCTTCATTTCTGTCAATTGCCCTGCTGTAATTTATTCACCACACATGTTATTTATCTTTCACGGAGAGACACCACTAGTGAACTGTGGACCCCGGTCCATTTCCTCATAATGATAATACAACCACTGTTTACACTGCTCTCATACTGTTGCTACTGTTTTCATACTGTTTTGCCACACCATACGTTCAACCTCTTTGTGTTCAGCAGAACCGGTGAGATTGACAACCTCACTGATTCGTTGGGGCCAAAGTGATTTGATTGTGTTGTGTAGGTTCCACGTTGCTGCTGAACCGGTAGTGCGCCCTGCCATCTTAGATGCATCAACCTTCTGAAGTTACTCCTTCCTCCTACTGGTCGATTCAACCTTGCTTTCTTTCTGAGGGAAACTTGTCGCTGCACTCTTCGTACCTTCCTCTTGGGGTCTCCCAACGAACGTGTGATCACACGCATCAGCCGTCCTATGGTGTGGCCCCCCTGTGGCTCCTCTCCGGGCCTCTTCGGGACTCCGTCGAAACTTCGAGAATTCTAAGACTTTCGGGCTTCGAATTTTCCAATTTCGAGAATATTTCAGAACAACTTTTCTGAAACTAAAAACAGCAGAAAACAGGGAACTGGCTCTGTGGCATCTTTTCAATAGGTTAGTCCCGGAAATCGATAAAAAATGACATAAAGTGTATATCAAACATGTAGCAAATAACATGAAAACAACATGACACATTAGAAATTAAGGATACGTTATGACGTATCAATGATCGAGCAAGGTTTTGTCTCGGGCCAGATGATCTAGACAGGTGTAATGTACGGTTTGGACGAGTGAAGGAAGTACACCATAGAGAGGTGTATGCTGGATCGGGTGACCAAGATAAGTGCATGTGGGGCTAGATGGACGAGAGAGGTTTACATGGGGCTGGAAGACAGAGAGACATGTGTGGGATTCAGATGAGCGAGGGAAGTTTAGACGACATATAGAGATAGAAACCAAGTCCAGCCTATTATCTGTCTACCCACCGAGCTCACTGTTGCAGTCGGCATCTAAAGAGAGCACATACCTTAAGAACTCAAAAGGGAACCAAATTCCTAACAAAAGTGCTCTGATCTGCTTGGTTTGTGAGTGGATTGGAGATGGAAGAGGGAGAGGCGGCATGGACGAAGAAGAGAAGAGAAGAGGAAAAATGAGGGAAAGTTGGAATCGGGATGGGCGCGGGCTGAGCGGTTTGTCTTATTATTCTCCCGCATAACGCTGCCATCCATGGCATTATGCGGCAATGGGCATAACACACCCGCCCGACCTAGAGGCGGGCATTATGAAAAAGAGTTATTTTTTGAAAGTTTTGTTCCGGAGTTAGATCAAATTATTTCGATGTCGCTCCGATAGGTACACACAAATTAAACGACTTGGCACGCCGGATGAGACATCAACACGAGACCTGTATGTTGTCCCTGTTTTGCCTATGGTTTTTGCCTAAGGTTGTTGCACAACATTCGATCAATTTACAGCCAGCCTTCGTTTTTGAAATAAATAATGCTGTTGTTACTATGTAACGTTGTTTGTTTGATGTAATAAACATATATCGGCTATCTACTCCTCTTCTTATTCCTTCACACAATATTGTGATATATCTTTTTATCGGAAGAAAGGTAGTTGGATCTGAAGTAATATTTTGAAAGAAAAATTATCTGAAGAAAGGTAGTTGAATCTTAAGTAGCATTTTAAAATGTTTTTTAATCACATTTTAGAATGTCCAATAATTCGAACAAACAATGTCACACATATGTCTTAACATTCTATCTGCTCACAAAGTTGTTTCACGAAAATCCGACATCTTCTTTGTCGTGTGCAAAAAAAAAAAAACCGGTTCTAAAAAGGCCGTTCGCAAGACATTTTTTTTTTACATAGGCCACAAAAAATGTCGGTTTCTCGCGAATCTTGGCGTGCCGCTTATATTGTCAGCACATATGCTCCAAATTTTCCTAAGACCTTTTTTACGTTTTAAAAATGTTTTTCTAGGTGGCGGGAGCATATGCTCCCCATGTGCCGAAATGAATTTCCGTTTCAGATACATGTGCATGGAAAATTTTGATCAGTTAATAGAATAACCTTGTCCACATGGTTGGAACTTGACACCCATCAACCGTGTACTTAAATAGGTGACCAAAGATCGAGGGAGGTTCCATGCTCGAGCCAGACGGATTTCATGTAAAACCTATGCTAGGCACACAAAACATGGTCGAACAGATTGTTTGTAAGTGTAAATAGTACTAGTACATAGATGTTGTAGGATTAGGAGGCCCCAGGAAATAAAAAATCATGCTATGTTGACATTTCTTCGGACCATATCTTGAAAGTAGAGGTTCTTCAACCATCACCTTGCCAAAAAAAGAGACAAACATTGTATCTTCACTTCTCTCCGCAGCAGGCAAGTTCAATATTGTGTTTTAGTTGTCTAGCAGATAGATTCATAGGTTGACAATTTGTACTAAGATGTAGTCGCGCTTGACGAAATTGATCAGTTTTCCGTTATGTTGCAAGAGTGGATTCAACATTTTGATATTTAAACCGGTAGCTTCTCGGCGTAAATGTAAATTTCCTTAGATATAAAGCATATGGGCTACAAATTTTTGTTTCTTAATCTTATCTAGCAATGATTACAAGATAAGACACAGCCAAACAATACGCTCCAGCTGCCGCATCCAAAGCCACATACTACTACTAGTATATTTATAAGTTATAAGCTAGAGCTGCCGCATCCAAAGACCAGCAACGACCTACAGAGGAGGAGACCAAGCTTCGAGCTTATTCAAGCACCCACCAGCAGATCGGCCTCCCCATCACGCCGTCCACCTCCGAAGAACACCGGGAGGTAACTTCTCCTGGCTGTTTACTGCAATTCATCCAATGGATGCATGGTTCCTGATCTGTATTTCAGACTAAACATTATGCTATCATTTGTCGATTTTCTGTATTGCAGTGTGTTTTTCTTCTCTGCTCCCTTTGACTGCAAGTATCTCTGGGTTACCATGGACATGGCTCAGCCGACCAGATCACCCATGATTGAGAGAAACAACTCCATTTTGGACGTCCATGTTGCTGGTGAGACAGGAGAAGAAGAGATGAGGGTAAAGGCAAAGGAAAGACCAAGTTGTGGTGTGGGTTTGATCCATAGAAGTCCTTATTTCTGGTCATGGGACTTTGACAACAAGGCCGTCGAAATTGACAAAAGTACGACACAGTGGGTTGTATATATATAGTCCCATCAGCAGAGAATATACTAGTGAAGAAAGTCAAGTCTGCAGACATTTTCCCACCAACCTGGGAAAGCTATAAGGTTTCTTTATGTGTGTAGTTTGCAACCATAGGAGATACCATTCAAGACAGCGTTGCCTATTGAGACCTGGCTCTGGAGTTGGAAACTGAGTCACTGAGCAGAGAAAGAAAGCCTCGTCTTCCCCTTCCATCTACGAGGATTCACCATGGAGATGCTCGTCTCTGCACTTGTTGGCGATGTTATCAGCAGATCCATATCCTTCTTTATGGACAGATACAACCGGCTCCAGGCCGATGGAGCGGAAGAGAGCCTGCAGCATCTACGCAGGGTGCTGTTGCGAGTCCAGGCCACCGTGGAGGAGGCTGAGGGGCGGAACATCACCAACCAAGCGATGATCTTGCAGCTCGACGCACTGAGGCATGGCATGTATAGAGGCTACTACGTGCTCGACGCCTTCGCCTGCAGAGCCCACGCTGGGGCCAAAGATCAGGTGAGTGACCACCACTCAATCGCTCTGCGTAGATTCAATTCCGCCAAGCGTCTCTGCCTCTCTGCCAGAACGCTAGAGAACATGGTTTCCCGCGGCAAGGGGCTCAACGAGCTCAAGAAAGTGTTGTCTGGTCTTGAGATAATATTCTCTGACATGGAGGAGTTTGTGTTGTTCTTCAAGTACTATCCTCCAATGTGCCGCCAACTCTACAGCAGCTACTTGTATTCAGACATGTGCATGTTTGGTCGCCACACAGAGTATGAGAGGACTGTGAGCTTTCTGCTGCAGAGTGGCACCCCTGGCGCTACAGCAATCTTGAGTGTTCTTCCTATAGTTGGAGCAGCAAGAGTTGGGAAGAGTACCCTTGTTGAGCATGTTTGCTATGACAAGAGAGTGCGCAGCTACTTCTCCTCGATTGTTTTCTTCACCAGAGATGATCTGCAAGACCTAAATGCAAAGGCAAATGCTCTGCAAGACAGTGGTGTGGTTAAGTACAGAAGTGATGCTTCACATGGAAGGTTACTGATTATTATAGAGCTAATTGGAGATTTGGAAAAGGAAATATGGGAAAGTTTGTGCTCTATACTGAGCCATGCGGGTGCACAGGGGAGCAAAGTCATAGTTACAAGCAGGTCAGAGAGAATCATGCAGCTGGGAACAACCCAGGCAGTGAAACTGAGTCTCTTACCGCAGGAAGCTTACTGGTACTTCTTTAAGATGATTGCATTGAGAAATGCTGGACCCAAGGACTATCCAGAGTTATCATCTATAGCTATGGATATTGCAGCTGAGATGAATGCTTCCTTCACTAGTGCAAACATTATTGGAACCTTTCTGAGAGCTAATCTCGATGTCCTGTTCTGGCGCAAGGTTCTGGAGCACCTCAGAGAATTTGCTAACAAGCATTTACTTATGTTTGGCGAACATCCGGTTGATCTTATACAGAAAGGCCAGCCTATATACCTCTGGAGGATGAGGGGTGGTTCTGAAGCCCTTGTAGCACATCACTGTTATGAGGTGTGCTCTCCCCAGCACAAACTTCCAGAACTTACAATGTATGATATTTTCCGTGGAAGAGCTATACCTAGTGGAAAATTTGAAGTACTTGCATACAAATCTCAGATACCGCCCTATGGTAGCTACCTGGTGAGTTGCAGCATAATGACATCTCCACATATGGCGGTGAAGAAGAAGCGCTCTCGGTTGCAGAGTATCTGATCCTTGATATATGCAGGTGTGCTCTTCTACTGGAGTTGATCATAGCGCTAGGTGTTCGTATTTTTGTATGTTTTCCCTTTGGTAGTCACTGATTTGTGCAGACATGCCTGATAAGAAATCTGTATGCTAGCAGCAAAAAACACCATAATAACGGTGCAGCAGATCTTTTATAGTTGAAATGGATTTTCTTTTTTACTATTATTGTACTGTAACTAAACATAAAGCAGCATACTGCGTACTTTAACTACTCAAGTGAAGCAACTCAAAAAACAAATTTTGCGAAGAAAACAGGATTGTTTGATCTCAAACAGGATAGCATGCCAAATCAGTTTCTGAAATAATAAGCGCCAAAATTTGGACAGAACTCACAAGTTACCACTTTGCAGTTTTGCAAAATTTGGATAAAGGGGTGTGTGGCCAAGGGGCCGCGTCGTGGTTCCTCCAGCGGGAGGTGTGGAGGTCGTCGAAGCTGGGGACCAGCCGAGCCTACCACCGCGCGCAATACGCAGGAGGCCACGGGGAGCCCAGCAGCTTACCTAAACACACGGAGTCGAAGAAGAAGCCCATCGCTGCCATTGCACAGCGCATGGAGTCACCGTTAGCGCACGCCAGCTATTGACAGCAGTTGCCAGTATCGCAGTTTTAACCCCATGCAAGACATCCTGTAGTCTCCCAGCCTGCAGCACAACAGAAGTGTCCATTTATATTTCAGAACAGCATGCCATACATTCGTAAGGCTCATGCATGCGACGACAGGTACCAATAATCATCACAAGCAAGAAAGAGACCATAATACAATGTGATAAAGGAGGCCATCTAGAAATAATCAAGGTCTAATCGGCCAAGTATGGTCAGCGTACATAAAAAAAGTATACGAGGAATCAATGACATTAAGGGAGAAGGGTAGATCAGGTTGTTCCAAACTAAAGTTTCATCATGTGAATTCTACAGTACCATCTATGACGACTTGCGGTATGGAAGAAAGAAATCACTAGCCTTATGACAACCAATTACTCCCTCCGATCCATATTAATGGTCGCTAAATCGGATGTATCTAGACATATTTTAGTGCTAGATACATCCCATTTAGCGACCATTAATATGGATCGGAGGGAGTACTAAAAGCAGCTACTATTTCTACTTCTAATCATGCTTCCAAGCATAGAGGAGCTTGCAGGCTTAAGTTATGAGCTAAAGCCTGGCCCATACAAAATAGCAGGATTAACAATTCAGTATGCAGTGGCTTAAAATTACGAGCTAAAGCTTGGCCATGCATTGAGTTACATTGCCCATGGCATTAGAAAAACGAGTTTTACATTATCATGTGAAAAATACTAGGAGCAGAGGACAAACACAGGAGCTTTTACATACTACTCCAGTATGACATACAACTCGAAAACTAACCACAACTTGGTTTCAGCTTAAACTTGTACCATCAGTGTAAACTTCAGTGTTGGCATCCGGTGACAGAAGTGCTCAATATCACTAGTGCTTTAGGCAGTTGCAAACCAGAGGAAAAATAGTGCTCTCTTGTGTTGTGGCCGCAAGACACATAATTTTTCTACTCTTCCCTGTTTCGCATGAAGATGCATAACAGCCAGATGAGCAAGCATACATAGGAAACGAGCAGGGTTGGAAGAGTGAGATTTTATCTGGATGCCGCGCTTGATGGCTGGCCGAGCAGCAGGATGGCGGGCGGCACAGGAGAAGCGGGTGCGCCGCAGCACAACCATCCCACGGTGGGAGCCCTCCTCCTTCATCCTCCAAGTGCAAGGTAGCATCCTGAGCATGGTAGCAGAGGGTTATCCGGCCTCCATGATACGAGCGCTTCCGGAAATTTTGCGGGCGTCGGTGACACGGAGCAGAAGGAGGTGCTGCTACATGGCTCCTTTGGGTGGTCAAGAAAGAATGGAGTTTTTACGGTCAGATTGGGGGAAGAAGATGTGGGTTGGGGTGATTGTTTTGTGGGGGAGAAGTGAGCGGGTGAATCGGGAGGCCGGTCGGAGAAGATCCTCCGACGTCTGTGGGGTGGACCAGGAGGAGGGGCGACGGCGGAGGTGTGTCGGTGGACGGCGGCGCGGGAGAAAGGCGAGCGGCGAGGCGTGTTGGATGACTCGAGGGGAGGGAGAGATAGAAAAGCCCGGCCCATACTCGACTAGCTAAGGAAGTGAGCCCAATCGATCAGTCGTGAGCAGTCTAGCCCATCAAATTTCCGGCCTTGGCTGTGGATGACCGTTGGAGAAGTCCTGGACACGCACGCAGCCGCCTTCATACGCCTGTCGCTTCTGCCATCTCTCCCCCCGCCGAGCTCTGCGCCTCCCAGCCCCGCCGCCGCGGCCGGCGCATAGCGTTTCCTCGCAGCATCTCACTCTCCCTCTCAGTCGATTCCCCTCCCTCTCTCTCCCGAGCCTCCCCCACGCCGCCGCTCCCTCCTCTCGGTCCACCCGAATCTCGCGGCCGCTCCGGCTCCCTTCTCCCAGTCCACTCCGGCTCCCCGAAGCCAGACCTAGCGTTCGTCGAGGACGACACACCCCGGTTCCGCCATGCGCTGATGTCGATTGCCCCCGCCGTCGGCATGCCCCTCTCGAGAGGTATGAGTTGTGCCCCGAACCCCCAATTCTCTTCTCGTGGGTTCAATCCCGTCTGTTCGGTTGGGCGTTTTCCTGGGTTGGGCTTTGGTGGTTCCAGTCCAGGGGTTGATGATTTGTGCTAGACTGCTAGGGGAGTTAAGTTTAGGGTTTTCGGTGTGGTGCAACATACCCACCCGTGATCTCTTATATGGATACGACAGGGTACAGGTACATATATACAAACGGTACACACACCGTAATGACCGATTCTAATACACCCCCTCAATTTAAACTAGTCTAGTCTGTACAAGGTTTAGATTGGTTCTGAATCGATCCAACATCTGTCGCGTGGCTCGCTTAGTAAATACATCAGCCAACTGATCACCTGAAGAGATAAACCTCACCTCTAAGGCACCATCAGCGACTCGTTCACGCACAAAGTCGAAGTCAATCTCTATGTGCTTTGTACGAGCATGGAACACTGGATTTGCCGACAAGTAGGTGGCCCCTAAGTTATCACGCCATAAAATGGGAGCTCGCTGCTGGTGAACTCCAAGTTCCTTGAGTAGAGATTCAACCCAAATAGCTTCAGCAACACCATTAGCCAAAGCCTTGTATTCTGCCTCCGTACTAGACCGTGAGACAGTAGGCTGTTTCTTCGAACTCCAAGACACAAGGTTGGACCCGACAAAGATCGCAAAACCTCCAGTAGAGCGGCGATCATCTACACATCCTGCCCAATCAGCATCGGTGAAAATGCTTATACCCACAGAAGATGACTTGTGGATAGTCAAACCGGTGTCCAATGTCCCTTTGACATAGCGCAATATGCGCTTAACAGCTTCCCAGTGTACCTCCGTGGGCTGGGAGAGAAACTGACATACCTTGTTGACGCAAAGGCAATATCTGGACGAGTGAGAGTTAAGTACTGTAAACCTCCAACAATACTGTGGTACCGGAAAGAATCGTCGGGACCTAGAGGAGAACCAGTATCTCGTGCCAACGGCTGCGTGGCATCTAGAGGAGTTGAAGTAGACTTGCAGTTCTCCATACTGACACGATGAAGAAGATCAAGTGCATACTTCCGTTGAGTCAGTGTCATGCCCCCAGAAGTGGAAGTTGCTTCAAGTCCGAGAAAATAGTCCAGAACACCAAGATCCTTAATAGGAAAAGTGTTAGAGAGAGAGGATACCAGGCGCTCCACAGCAGCTGGACTGGAACCAACAATAACAATATCATCCACATAGACCAGCAGATAGATGTGAACATCACCATGAGCGAAAATGAACAAGGACGTATCGGCCTTGGAGGAGATGAAGCCCAGCTGATGCAACCGATCACTCAATCGAGCATACCAGGCTCGGGGAGACTGCTTCAGACCATATATGGCACGCTGCAATTTGCAAACATGAGAAGGGCGACGTTCATCCTCGAAGCCAGGGGGTTGCTGCATATAGACATCTTCAGACAAGAAACCATGAAGGAAAGCATTACTAACATCAACCTGACGCAAAATCCATCCTCGAGAGACAGCGAGAGAAAGCACCAAACGAACAGTGGCAGGCTTAACCACAAGGCTGAACGTGTCACCGTAATCAATACCTTGCTGCTGAGTGAAGCCACGAGCAACAAGCCGAGCCTTGTGCTTATCAATGGAACCATCGGGCCGATGTTTTGTCTTAAAAACCCACTTACTGCCGACGACGTTAACACCAGGAGGCCGAGGTACAAGGGTTTAGGTGTTGGTCTGACAGAGAGCGGAGAACTCATCCGCCATAGCATCGCGCCAGGCGGGTTCGCGAAGAGCATCCTGATGAGAAACCGGGGCAGCGAAGAAAGCGCGGCGACTCGGGTTGTAGCGGACGGTACCGTCCGTATACTGCTTCTCGCGACGATTAGCGTCGCGATGTCGCGTGACCATAGGGTGGCCAGGCGGAGCGGCAGCCACAGCCGGTGGTGTCGCGGCTGAAGGAGGCCCAGCAACAGGCGACACGGGCTGCGGCCTAGTGGCAGCCGAGACGGGCGAGGCGGGAGCCGGGCCAGCGGAAGCCGGGCTGGGAGGCGTTGGGGAGGTCAGCGCGCGGGACTCGGGTGGCGCGCCCGAGCCATGCAGCCCATGCACGTCGATCACCGGTGCGGTCGGAGCAGTGGAGGCGACGTCGGGCGCTAGAGCGGACGTCGAGGCACCAACCTGAAACGGAGGAAGCTCAACTGCTGTAACAGTGTCAGTAGACAGGTAAGATAGGTCATATTGACGCACATGGTCACTAGTAGCCGGTTCGGAAGATTGAAAAGTGATGGCTTCGCGAAGAGTAGGGATATCAACCGAAATACCGGGAGTGGCAAAAGGAAACACAGACTCATCAAAAACAACATCACGAGATATATAGATACGTCCCGTGGATCTATCAAGACACTTATAGCCCTTGTGCATCGGACTGTAGCCTAGGAAGACACACTGCTTGGAGCGAAACTCAAGTTTGTGTGCACTATATTTGCGAAGACTAGGCCAGCATGCGCAACCGAAAATACGAAGAAAATCATAATTCGGCTGAGTTTTAAAAAGACGATGAACCGGAGTATCCTTACCCAACACAGGAGTGGGCATCCGATTAATGAGATAGCACGTCGTCAGAAAAGCTTCATCCCAAAAACGTAAGGGAATCGATGAGTGTGCAAGAAGGGCCAAACCGGTCTCGACAATGTGACGGTGTTTGCGCTCTGCAATCCCGTTCTGCTGAGAAGATACACGATGAGAGACACCCGTGCGCTTGAAATAAGCGTTCAGCCGGTGATATTCACCACCCCAATCAGAGTGAACAGCCTTGATCTTAGCTCCTAGCAGAAGCTCTACATGTGCCTGGAATGCATAGAAAACTTGCTCGACATCAGACTTATGTGTGAGGAGATAGATCCAACAAAAACGAGAATAGTCATCAATGAAACTAACATAATATTGATAACCACCAGAAGACGCAATAGCTTTACCCCAAACATCGGAATGAATTAATTCAAGAGGCATAGTGGAAACACGACGAGATGCGGTAAAAGGCAATTGATGACTCTTAGCACGCTGACAAGCATCACAAACTAAAACAGAGTCTGATAAAGATGAACACGGTAAATCATGGTGTTTAACAATGTTTTGCACTACATTATTGGTAGGATGACCAAGACGCCGGTGCCACTGCGACGCCGGGACCTTGACTCCGGAGCTAGCATGACAAGACGACGAAACACGAGTACATGGAACGGGGTAGAGACCATCACGACTCCTACCGAGAAGCAGAATTCTCCGGGTGGCCTTGTCCTTGACACAGAAAAAATAACGATGAAACTCAACAAAAACATCATTATCCCAGACAAGACGATAAACAGATAGGAGATTCTGACTAATATGTGGAACATGGAGGATATCGTTTAGATGTAGAGAACCGGCTAATTTCTAATGACCAATGTGGGCAATAGACAAACCTGTACCATTGGCTACTTGAACTTGGTCATTCCCGCCGTAACGCTCGTGGATGTAGAGACGCTCGAGATCATTGGTAAAATGATCAGTGGCCCCGGTCTCCAACAACCAAGGAGGCGGCGCAGTTTGCTGCTGCGGCATAGGGGCGGTGTGCGACGTGGTGGCGGTGTTGCCGGCGCGCTGGAAGTCCGGGTTGTAGCGACGATGGCACTCCCATGCCTCATGCCCCCAGTAAGTGCATATCTGGCACCGGGGGCGTTGTTTCTTCCCGGTGCGGCCGTTGCCACCGTTGGCGGGCTGCTGCTGGCAGTTGCCACCGCCGTTGCCTCCGTCATACCCGCCGTTAACCTGGCGGTCATTGCCCCCAGTATAGGGGCGCATCTGTCCCTGCTGGTAGGCGCCTTGAGGAGCCCCCCCCCCCGTAGGCAGGAGGGGGTAGTCAGGAGCGCGCGGCCGGCCATAGTTGGAGTAGGAGCCGGGCCGCGAGGCGGCGTTTGCCGAGGAGGACCATTGGGCGGTCTGGGCTTGCTGCGACTGAAGAGCCTCGAAGGAGAGGATGTGAGAGTAAAATTCATCATAAGACACGGACTTATTACCGACCGTGAGAGATGCAGCAATGGCGTTGAACGCGGGACCCAGACCGGAGATGATGTAGTCGACGAGCTCGTCGTCGTCGATGGGAGACCCGGCCGCAGCCATGGAGTTGGCCAGGGCCTTCATCTTATGCATGTACTGGGCGGCGGGGAGGTCCTCCTTCCCCAGCTGTTGGAGTTGGCGTCGTATGTGACGAATATTGGCGCGACTCTGCACGCCGAACATGGTGTGTACGGCAGTCCAGACCGCCGCAGCGGACTTGGAGCCTAGAAGCTGACACGCGATGTCTGGCTCCATGGAGCCGAATAGAAGGCTGAGGACCCTCTGATCCGTAACCCACCGGCGAGTGTATGCTGGGTTAGTCACCTCCACGGCAGCGTTGCCCGTCCCCTCGGTGATCTTCATGGGAGGTGCGACCTCGCTCCCGTCGAGGTAGCCGAAGAGACCGGCCCCGGCGATGGCGGGCTGGATGAGCCCCTTCCAGAGAGGAAAGTTCTGCGAGTCGAGGCGTACGGAGATAGTGGCCGGGGCGGGGCTGGACACGGCGGAGGAGGTGGATCCCGTGGAGAGGGAGAGTTGCATCGCCGAGGAGGAGGCCATCTCGACGGAGGAGCACGCTGCGGAGAGGAGAGGCTCACGGCAGCGGAAGGTGGCGGCGGCGAAGCGATCTGCGGCCGGCCGGGTGGAGCTGCACGGCGGCTGCGTGAGGAGCCCTAGATGGCTCTGATACCAAGTTAAGTTTAGGGTTTTCGGTGTGGTGCAACATGCCCACCCGTGATCTCTTATATGGATACGACACGGTACAGGTACATATAAACAAACGGTACACACACCGTAATGACCGATTCTAATAAGGGGTATTCCACGAATTCAGTTTGTACCGTGCGCGTCGGTGGATGATGTATTGCTGCTGTGATGTGGCTATGGTGGCCTGCTTGGTACGTGTAGGCTCACGCTAGGGGCTGTCCGGTTGAGGTGCTATTGTCACGGGAACTAAGTTGTGTTCCTCTCACTAGTGGAAACAGGGCCTTTTGTCCCGGGTCGTAAGGGCCAGTTGTCCCGGTTGTGCAACCGGGATGGGCTGGCCGGGACAAATGGCCCGTCCCATTGGTCCCGGTTGTGCCAGGACCCGGGATGGTAAGGATAGGGCACGTGGCGAACCTGGGCCAGGGAGTTCGTCCCGGTTCGTTCAAGGGACCGGGATGGATACTTTTTTGACAAAAATATATATATAATCCCGAGCCCGATCTTTTGGGCTCCTGTCTCCCAATCCCGAGCCGGCCTCCACTTCCCCAACCGCGTCCAGGCCCACGTCTTTTATTAAGCCCACTGGTCACATTTTTTTGTCAAAAGGGCCCACTGGCCCGCGTCTTTTATTATGGTCAGTCAACGGTTCGAAGGGCGCACTGGCCAGCGTGGTCAGTCAAATGGTTCGTAGGGGCCACTGGCCAGCGGCCGTTGGCTGGCTCGCCTGGCCCCTTAAATTAAGACTACAGGACGGTCAAAGGGCCAGTCGCCTCGTCTTCCCGCCCCGCCTCGGCTTCCCGCGCCCCCACTTCCCCACGCGCATTCATGGCCGCCTGCAACCGCCGCCACGTCCAGGCCGCCGGTTGGCATGCCAGCCCACCCCGGGTCCTTTTTAAAGGCCCCCCGCCGCCCGTACAACCCATTCACCCCGGCCGCGCCCAAGGCAGACCAACCATAGCCACCATGTCCCGCTGGTTCGGCAGCGGCTCCGGCAGCGGCTCCGGCAAGCGCCCCAGGAATGAAGGCGGCTCCTCGAGCGGCGCCGGCCGCGTCCCACCACCGCCGGCGGAGGCCTTCGGCTACGGCCCTGGAGGTGTCCGCCTCGGCGGGGTGCCGCGCGTCCCCGCGCCACCACCGGCTGCACGCCCGCCGCCCAGCGCCGCGCCCAAGGGCAAGAGGTTCCGCCGGTACGTCCGGGTGGACGAGGCCGAGTGGCACTGGAACAATGCCACTCCGGTGTTCTATGCCGACGTCCACCTCCCGGACGGCTGGCACCTGAACCCCCAGCGGATCCCTGTGCCGCCGGTCCCGACCGGCCAGGCGCTGCTTGAGGAGGTCGACCGCCGGCGCGAGCTCCTGCCGGCCCCCGTCCGCAGGGAGCGCGCGTACGCGCGCAGCTCCCCCTACTGGGCCGCCTGGCTCGAGCAGGAGCACGAGCTGCGCCGCCGCTCCTTCATCCCCGCCCCCCACGAGGCCAACGTGGACGACTACCCCCCGCCAGCGCCCGGCCGGGAGAGGGAGCTATGGCTCCTCGTGGACGAGCCGGAGGACTTCTCCGGGGAGGAGGACCCCGAGCTCCGGGCCGCCATGGAGGAGGCCTGCGAGCGCTCCCGCCGCTCCCTCATCGACGACGAAATCAAGCGGTGGGAGCGGGTCGTGGCCGCCGCCGCCGCCGACGCCGCCGCCATGCCGCCGCCGCCGCCACCCCCTAACGAGCCTGCTGCCCCCTGGTGGCAGGTGATGAACGCCGACCTGGAGGCGTCCGAGGACCAGCCGGAGCCGCAGCCGCTCCCACCAGGCCTGGAGTACGGCATGACTTGGGCCTGGACCGGCGGCGTTTGGGCGCCGGGGTCGCCGGAGGAGGAGCTGCCCCCGCCGCCGCCGCAGGAGGTGCTGCCCCCGCCGCCGCCGTACGCGCCCCCGATGCCCCCGATGCCTCCACCCCCGGCGAGCCCGACGCGGCCGCCTGCCCACCTGTGGCAGCCGCCCGCCTACCACTGCCTCTCCGACGACGAGGACGACTAGATCGGCGCCGGTCGCCTGTGGCCGCGCCGCCCCCCTATTCTATATAGACAACGCCCCTAGCTACCCCCCCCCCCCAAGAAACGGCCGGCCGCCTGTGGCCGCGCCGCCGCCCCTTATGCAAGTACGGCCGGCCGCCTGTGGCCCCGCCGCCCCTATGTAAGCAAGGCCCCTGGCCTTATTTTAATATAAGTTGTGTTCCCCCTAATCTACTGTGTCCCTACCCCATCCCCGCCGGCGGTGGTGGAACGCCGGCGGATCTGTCCACTCGTTCCCGCCGCCGGCAGGGCTTCGCCCAGCCATATCCACTCGTACCCGCCCCTGGAGTGTCCGCTGGGCCTGGAGAGAGGGCCGCGCTTTTTATACACCTGGGCCTTTAGTCCCGGCCCGTGCCACCAACCGGGACTAGAGCCCCTTTGGTCCCGGTTGGTACCACGGCCCGGGACCAAAAACAAATTTCGAAATTCGGTGGCACCCCTGCGCGCCCAAAATTTTTTAGCGCCAAAATTTGAAAAGTGTTAAGTTTGCACATTAACAACTTCTATATACTTCCAAATTTGACAAAAATTCCAACATGAAAAATGCTAGAATTTGCAAAACTAATTTAAATCCATTTTTCGTTTAACTAAATAATTATTCTAGCTATTGAAACTATTAATTATTTTTTCATTTGTATATAATTTGAATATAAAAATGTTACAATTTTTTTATTTCTCTCGTGATCTTCCTAATTCAAAGCGAATTGTACCTTATTGACACGGTGAATTTGAGATTTTCGTCTACAACAGAAAAACCATTGTTTTCCTTCGAAGGTTTACTCTGCGCATCCCCACGTATTTTCCCTTTATCCCGACCCCCGTTTGAAAACATAGTAACTTCCGTGTACGCAGCGGGAGCATCAGACTTCCGTGTACGCTTGGAAATTTCCACCCATACACTTTTTGGAGCTAGGGCCTCATTTTCATAGTAGAAGTAGGGTGGCTTGTTCATCCTCTAGAGTCGATGTCAGTCCTGGCTGCTTGTCCATCCTCTAGAGTCTGCTCTGCTCTGCTCTACTGCTCCTTGCGGCTCAGGTTGGTAACGGTCCATGTTTGCGTATGCTTTGTGAACTTATGGTTTGATTTGAGAATTTCAAAACTTTGATTTGATAATATTTTGGCCGGAAGCACCTAGCAATATCTTTTAAACCTTGTTTCTCTCCATATGCTATTTGTACTTCTCATAGGCTCTAATGTTTCTCTACCTGATTCTACTTCTCCTCTGCCTAGTTTACAGATGTTTGCTCTTTTCTGTAGATGTTTCTACACTGTAAAATGGGCATGTCCTGCGAAACATGCAGACAAGGCGCTGAGCACCACTACTGGGACATCTTGGACGATCAAGGCAAAGGTTTTTTCAAGATTATGCAATTCTATCATTAGTGAGAGACTTCACGTCGGCAATCTCAATTAAAGTGCCAGTTTGTGTCTGATCCCACCAACCCCTCAGAATCCTCCTATTAACTTCACCTATCACAACTGAAATCACTGTCTTCATGTGGATGCCAAGCCTGTGCAAACCTATCTCTCCTCCTCCAATGCCTCAAATTAATATGGTGTGCCTGCAATATGTGCGCGGAATATATGACACCCATAAGGCCTATCGATGTAAAGCAGTCAGTCAAAACTTTTTTGTGTTGTTTATGGTGGTTAACTCCAATGAATAACAATCGCTTGTTCTATACCGTGTGTCAACAGATACTACATCTTAAAAGTAGTTATAATCCTGCAATATCTGTCAGGATGTTATCCGTACTATCACTTCGAAATGTATTCGGATATGGGTCATAGTTGTCAGCTATTTACCGGTCAATACAAAATACTAATCAAACAGAACTATATGATCATGTATTCCACGCTTATTATTACACATCACCAACATACGGAGGAGAGAGAAACAGAAAAGTCGGATGGTGGAACAATAATGCTTGCCAGCTTTTCTTCGTGTCCCTTGCTTATGATCGCTTCGGCCGTAACCATGGAGCATCTTCATTATTTAACGGGATGGTGGGGTCAGATTTCACTGTGAAGGGTGGAATTTCAACAAACTTATTATAATCTTCTGACATGTCTGTCGTGTCCTCGATTCCCACGATGTTTCTTTTCCCTGAGAGAACTATGTGACGCTTCGGCTCATCGTATGATGAAATTGTTCCCTTATTTTTTCTTTTCTTCGGTCTGGAAGACATGTCCTTCACATAGAAGACCTGAGCCACATCATTGGCTAGAACGAATGGTTCGTCATTGTAACCAATATTGTTGAGATCCACCGTTGTCATTCCATAAAGCGGGTCTACCTTTACCCCTTCTCCATTCAGGTTGACCCATTTGCACTTGAACAAAGGGATCTTAAAAGAAGGTCCATAGTCAAGTTCCCATATCTCCTCTATGTAACCATAGTATGTGTCAGTTTTTCCATTCTCGTTTGTTGTATCAAAGCAGACACCACTGTTTTGGTTGGTGCTCTTCTTATCTTGGGAGCTCGTGTAAAATTTATTCCCATTTATCTCGTACCCTTGAAAACTCCCAATAGTCGAAGATGGTGACCCTGCCAACATGTACAGCTGATCTTCAACAGTGGTGTCATTTATAAGACGTGTTTGCAACCAACTTCCGAAAGTCTCCATGTGTTCGCGTTTAATCCATGAGTCATCCTTCCCCGGGTTTGCAGACCGTACAATATTCTTGTGTTCCTCGACATACGTAGCCATGAACATAGAATTTTGTAGAACTGTGTAGTGTGCTTTGGTCAAAGAATGCCCGTCCCTAGGTATCATTGTTTTCTTTCCCAGCGTTCCTTTTCCCCTCAGTCTCCCCTCATGCCGCGATTCAGGAACACCAATTGTCTTAAGGTCAGGAATAAAGTCAACACAGAACCCAATGACCTCCTCTGTTCCATAGCCCTTCGAGATGCTTCCTTCTGGCCTAGCACGGTTATGAACATATTTCTTCAAGACTCCCATGAACCTCTCAAAGGGGAACATATTGTGTAGAAAGACCGGACCGAGAATATGAATCTCTTCACATAGGTGAACAAGGAGATGAGTCATAATGTTGAAGAAGGATGGTGGGAACACCAACTCAAAACTAACAAGACACTGGACCACATCCCTCTGTAATCTTGTCAGAATTTCTGGATCGATTACCTTCTGAGATATTGCGTTCATGAATGCACATAGCTTCACAATGGGTACTCGAACATTTTCCGGTAGAAGCCCCCTCAATGCAATCGGAAGCAATTGCGTCATAATCACGTGGCAGTCATGAGACTTCAGGTTTTGGAATTTTTTCTCTGCCATGTTTATTATCCCCTTTATATTCGACGAGAAGCCAGACGGAACCTTGATACTGTAAAGGACATCAAAGAATATTTCCTTCTCTGCTTTAGTAAGAGCGTAGCTGCTTAAGGAATGGCGCCCTGTATCTGTGTGCTTGTTGCTTGGGTCTTTCATACGTTGCTGGTCCTCCCGTGCTTCAGGCGTATCTTTTGACTTCCCATACACGCCCAGGAAGCATAGCAGATTGACACATAGATTCTTTGTCACGTGCATCACGTCGATCGAAGACCGGACATCTAAAACTTTCCAATAGGGTAGCTCCCAAAATATAGATTTCTTCTTCCACATGGGTGCCCGCTTATCAGGGCCGTACGGAACTGGTTGGCTGCCAGCAGCCTTACCAAAGATTACTTCTAGGTCCTTGACCATATCGAATATATCATTACCACTACGGAGCTCAGGCTTCTTTCGGTTATCTGCCTCACCTCTGAAATGCTTCCCTCCTTTTTTCCTTAAGGGATGCTTGATCGGAAGAAATCTACGATGCCCCAGGTATACAACCTTTTTACATTTATCCAAAAAAACACTGTCAGTCTTATCTAAACAGTGTGTGCATGCATTGTATCCCTTGTTTGTATGACCGGAAATGTTACTAAGAGCTGGCCAATCATTGATGGTCACGAAAAGCAACGCCCGTAGGTCAAATGGCTTTTGTTCGTTCTCATCCCACACACGTACACCTGGTTTGCCCCACAGTTCTAAGAGTTCTTCCACTAATGGCCTTAGATACACATCAATGTCGTTGCCAGGTTGCCTCGGGCCTTGGATGAGAACTGGCATCATAATGAACTTGCGCTTCATGCACAACCAAGGAGGAAGGTTGTACATACATAGAGTTACAGGCCAAGTGCTATGACTGGAGCTCTGCTCCCCAAAAGGATTAAAGCCATCTGTACTTAGACCAAACCATAAGTTTCTCGCCTCTCCTGCAAAGTCTGGAAAGTCTCTCTCGATCTTTCTCCACTGCGATCCATCGGCGGGGTGCCTCAACTTTCCATCTTTCTTACGGTCTTCTTTGTGCCATCGCAACAACCTAGCATGCTCTTTGGTTCTAAACAGACGTTTCAGCCGTGGTATTATAGGAGCATACCACATCACCTTAGCAGGAACCCTCTTACGGGGGGGCTCGCCGTCAACATCACCAGGATCATCTGCTCTGATCTTATACCGCAGTGCAGTGCATATCGGACATTCATCCAAATTCTTGTACTTCTCACCGCGGAAGAGAATGCAGTCATTAATGCATGCATGTATCTTCTGCACATCTAATCCTAGAGGGCAGAGAGCTTTCTTTGCTTCGTACGTACTCTCAGGCAATTCGTTATCCTTTGGAAGTTTTGGCTTCATTAGTTGAAGTAAACTCTCAAATGCCTTGTCAGTCACACTGTTTTGTGCCTTCCATTTCAGCAACTCCAGTGTGGTACCGAGCTTTGTGCTACCATCTTCGCAATTTGGGTATAACAATTTTTTGTGATCCTGTAACATGTTGTCCAGCTTCAACCTCTCCAATTTATTTTCACAGTCTTCCCTTGCATCAGCAATAACTCGGCCAAAATCATCATCGGGCTCTTCTGATGCCTGTTCTTGATCACCTCCTTCTTCTGCATTCTCTTCCATTGCAGTATCGTCGTATTCAGGGAACAAAGGATCTTCTTCTTCTTCTTCATCGTCTTCCATCACAACCCCTCTTTCTCCATGCTTGGTCCAGCAATTATAGCTGGGCATGAAACCTCTCCGAAGTAGATGGCCGTGAAGGATTCTTTCGGAAGAATGTTCTCTGACGTTCCGACAATCAACACATGGGCAACACATGAAGCCATTATCTTTGTTCGCCTGAGCTACAGCAAGAAATGCATTCAGGCCTGCCATATACTCGGAGGTGCGTCGGTCACCGTACATCCATCGCTGCCGTGCATCCATCTGCATCATATAATTAACTTTATCAAAATACATATTAATACAGAGATGACCACAGTACATCGACAAATAATACTTTTTTATGTATCAGTTACAGATGAAAAAGATACTACCTCCGTTCCAATGAATAAGGCGCACACGCATTTCAAGACAAACTTTGACCGAAATATTTGAGTAGCAATATCTTGACTATATAGTGCAAATTTGACATTGTTAGATTCGTATTGAAAAACACTTTGTAATGATATTGATTTTATACCAAATACTATTATATATATGGATTAATTCTTGGTCAAAGACAAATCTCGAAAAACGTGCGCGCCTTATTCATTGGAACGGAGGGAGTAATTTGTTAACCTCGGTCGAAGATACCATTTTCAGTGAGCTTGTGTGCGTCTCGGGAATTTCGTCGAACACCTCGTGTGCATAGTAAAAAAAACACACTAACACCACACTCTCTCACACCTCCAATCAAAAAAAAAGATGGAAGGAGGGGGGGCTGGGGCAGTATATATAGGGGAAGGGGGCATTGCTCCCGGTTCGTGGACTGAACCGGGACAACAGGTCATGCGCGTGCCACGTGGCCTGTGGCTAGGCATTGGTCCCGGTCCGTGGCACGAGCCGGGACCGATATGCCCCCCACGAACCGGGACCAATGCGCCCAGGCGATTCCTGTTTCCCCGGGCGCACGAACCGGGACCAATGCAGGGCATTTGTCCCGGATTTGGTTGCAACCGGGACAACTGCCCCCCGGCCCCCTGGACGAGAGGGGTTGTTTCCACTAGTGTCTGTTGGTTGGAGCTGTCACGTGTGGATAATCATGTGTTGAGTTGGATGGATAACCTAAAACTAATCAAGCTTAATAAAAACATTGTGCTCGAATTGAATGGAATCCTGTATTCCTATTTGATTTGGCATTATTAGGTGTAGGACTAGGTGGGATGTCCAGTATATGTGGTGGTTTGCTGATTGTTCTAACCTCGCATTTTAGGCACAATCGTGTGATCTACCATTGGGCCTTAATGCCTTTGTTGCTCGAATGGAATGGAACCCTGTATTCCTAGTTGAGAAGATTATTGGACAAAGGCAGTGGATTCGTTGCTGATGAAATCCCATTTACACCCCATGCAAAGCGTTCACTAGAACTGTCTGCTTGAAGAAACCTGTCAGCTAGGTATTATCTTCATCTATCCACAAACATAGCTTGTTCGTTCCTGTTTCATTTTGTTTAATTAGCTCTTCGAGAATCGTTAATTTATGAGCATCGTCAACACTTCTTGATGCCCCTCAGTTTGTAATCAAATCTGTCTGTTTACTCTACATTATTTTCTCTGTATCCTGTGCACAGTTACATGTAGAGGATTGATCATTAAGCATGTATAGATAACATATTACTCCCTCCATTTCTTTTTAGTCTGCGTATTAGGTTTGCCAAAAGACAAACTTCCTAAAGTTTGACCAATTTTATAGGAAAAACTATCAACATTAACAATACAAAGTCAATATTGTATGATTCATCATGGAATATATTTTCATATTATATCCATTTGATATTTTAAATATTCATATTTTGCTCTATAAACTTGGTCAAACTTTAGAACGTTTGACTTAAGACTATCCTAATACGCCGAGTAAAGGGAAACGGAGGGAGTACTAAAAAATCCAGGACACAGATGTTTCCCGTCATTTCCTCTCTCCAGCGAGCAGACAATGCTCATGTCATTGGCAAGCCAACCCTGAATTTTCTCACTATCTTTCATCAGGGTAGCTGTCGGGCCATTTAGAATTGGTGGGAACTATATATTGTTATACTCTGGATATACTACGCTGCATTAGAGTGCTAAAAAGGTGAAATGGTATTTATTGCATTGTTGTTGAAGGTTTAAATTTCAGTATTTCTTGACCTCAGGTGATGAGTTACTATGTCGCATCAGGCTTTCAGGTTATTAGTACCTAAAGAACAAGTCTTGCTTGTTGACCAGCCCTTTATTTTCATCTAATTTCGTGTTTGGAACTCTTTTTGCTTCGTGAGACTAGTCTACTAATTTTCATTTATGTTCATTGCTCTGGGGCTGGGCATAACTATATAGGATCTGAGCACTTACTCCTAGGGCTACTTCATGAGGGTGAAGGTGTGGCAGCCTGGGTACTCGAAAATCTAGCACTGATCCAAACAAAATTCGTACCCAGGCAATTTTCTTCACCCCTATTCTTCTTAGACTATTTATTTGAGTTAAAGCTATGCAGGAAATGAACATTTTACATGATGTGCAGGTCATAAGAATGGTTGGTGAAAGCACAGAAGCTGTTGGTGCTGGTGTTGGTGGGGGAAGCAGTGGCCAGAAGATGCCTACACGTGAAGAATATGGTCTTATTTGACAAAGCTGGCAGAGAAGGTATTTTCTCCTTATATGTTACTTTGTCCATTGCAAATATTGAGAAGCAAAGGAATAGTCTCATGTTTTTCTTTTGCTGCATGGTAAACTAGACCCAGTTGTTGACAGACAGGAACAAATTGACCATGTAACTCAAATTTTGGGTAGGCGGACAAAGAATAACCTGTGCCTAATTGGAGTGCCTGGTGTCGGCAAGACTGCTATTGCATAGGGGCTTGCACAAGGTATTTGCAATGGGGATATTCCAGAAACAATCGAAGGAAAGAAGGTTAGCCTAGATTGCTCGGTAATCCGTGCTTACTGCACTTTCGTTTATATGCTTGCAAGTGAGTCGCATGAATTGCAAAAACGGCTGGTTAATTGTTCGCTATGCAACACCGATGTTGATACATGCATCCGTATCGAGGCGATATTAAAATACACCATTTAAAAAATGTTATTATATGGGTACATTTAATTATTCAAAAATGCCAATAAGCAGACATAGTGAGACTGGGAGTTGGGGGCTTGGGACAGGAAGGCACGAGGCAGGAGAAGTTTTGCATGATGGGGATTTGATAAAAGGCCATGTGGTAGCTTGGCCTTTGATAAATGTCGGATCCCCACCTATCAGTGTCGGGACAGAGCATTTTATCAAAGGTCAAGCTACTAGTGGCCTTTTATCAAATTTTCTAGATAACACTTATCGGGTTAGGTTTTATCCTCTGTGTATAGAAGATGTGTGTTATATTTATCCTTTTCTTTCTAATGGTAACTCCTTCTGATCTTACGATGAACTTCATGATGTAGGTTATTGGTAGGCACAGTATTCCTTACATTCTTTTTTATATTTAGATGCTAGATGATCTTTCTGTGGTTTGGGAGCTGCGCTGGAAATTCGGTCTCAATGAAACTTCAAAATCTATGTTGCAACTTCGAACTGAGGAGTTCTCTCTTGTGCCTGTTGTTCCTACGAGCAATCAGGTCCTGACACTTTCCTCGTCGTGTATATCAATTTCAGACAATAGGTTTGGAACCTTATTTATATTATATCTATTTATGCTACTTTTTGATAGTGACGTATCAAGATTTGGTACTCCCTCCATATCAAGATTTACTTTAAGAAGTGTTGATGGAGGGATGATAACCCGGTAGGCTAACGCCAAGGTGTAACCCGGTCCAAAGGGAACCGCGCAAGACCCGGCTCAAGGAAGAGGAGTTTCTAGAAGGCCCAAGAAGTAGTGTAGGCCTTGTAACCCGGCTTTTGGGGTTACTATTAGGAAACTAAGGGTTTGTATGCGGTGGCTGGGTAGGACTCCGAGTATGCCTTGTATAGGAAGCCAGGGGGCTGAGTAAGATATAAGCCGGCTCCTAGGGCTAGGAAAAGAGAGCTTCACCAGATATTCGAGTATCCCCTGTAAAACGAGAGTTGATATTGTAACCCTAGATCGGAGACTCGGCGACTTGATGGCCAGAGCTACCAGATCGATTGATAGCATGATTTCCCCTGAGCTAAACCCTCTCCCAAACACCAGAGTCGAATTGCCCCAAGATAAGTTACCCCCGGTAACGTCTGCCGTGATTATCCCACGACAGTTGGCGCCCACCGTGGGGCCTACGTCCAAGGGTGTTTACATCACGGGAGAAGCTCGGGAGAGCATGAAGAACCTCGTCATCGGCGAGATCTACACCAACCCCGAAGGAGAGAAGATGGTGGACGACTTTGGCTGGGGGCCAGAGTCGGATCTGCTTGAAGCCGGGTCTATCGTCACAATCGGCCGAGTCAACGTCTTCGTCGGCATGGTACGTGCGTCCGGTTCAATTCCTGATGATGTTGAGTATGATTCTGTGTCAGGAGAAGCGACATGCGTTCAGTCGGACGGAGAAGAATCGGTCGGGACGATCGATCCGATAGAAGAGCCCACCGCGAAGAGGGAACAGCCGGAGGAGCCGGCATGGACCCCGCGTGGCCGGGTCATGAGAGAAGATGATACCGAGTCTATCCTGCACCTTCTGGAGGACCGGTACGAAGAGGATAGTTGTGATGAGGAAGAATACGAGTCTTCACCAGGCATCGCGCGCCAGGTCGCGGTCTACACGGCCCCTGCAACCAATCTCAATCAGGGGGACGTGACTACGGCCGCGGTCGGAGCGGCGCGAGCGCTGGCCCAGCAGCAAAATCCGGTTGATGGAAACCCGGTTATAGCCCGGGTTGACGGAGAATCGGCTTCAGTCACCAGCCGTACGGCAGAAAGCGAGATGCGGAGAAACATGTTTGGGTTTATGGCGAACAGAACGCCAGGTGCGGGTCCCTCAAACCCACCAAATCCGGCTCTGTTCAACAATAACCTGATCTTGGATCCCACGGTGTTAGCAACGGTGATAACCCCGGAGAACGCAGCAGCACGTGCTGCAGATCTGGATGTGGCCCGCCGTGCATTGGATCAACAGAGGAGAGATGTGGAAGCTGAGAGGCAAGGGATAGCCGCGCGCCAGCGCGAGCTGGAAGCATTGGAGAACCGGCTCCAGGTTCAGTCGACCAGGATGCACCATCAGAGATACCAAACTAGATTACCGGCAACGGGTGGGACCATACACCCGGCCGCGCTATTTATCACACCCCAGGATCAACCAATTCCGGCTGTGAATCAGGAAACCGGACATCAGCCTGCGACCGTGGGAGGACAGCCGGCAAACGTACAAGCCGGGTTACCCACGTTGCAGACAGGGATCGCCACTGGCAATACAGTACCACCACCACCACCATCACGATTTCGTACGCCACCAGGTCATTTTAACAACCCCATGGATAATGTATATGCGGCAACATTGGCATTGGATCGCATCCCCGTAAGAGAGTCACCCCATGCGGAGGAGACCCGGCGGGCGATAGATCTATTGCGCACAGCAGTGGCTCAGCAGGCCAATTACCCGGATAACAGGAGTGGAATGCACGGAACACAGTATGTTAGCCGGCAGAACGGTAATACCGACAATATTCAGACAAGTTCAGCACGACGGAGGGCAGAGCAGCAGCAAATGCCGCCTCCTCCCCGTGCTCCAGCAGCACCCGCAGCATCAGCAGCACAAGCTATTGTGGACAGTTCCAGAGCCAGGCGAGCTGCGTCCGGATCTGCGGTGCAAGGGCCGGTAGCAGTTGCACGACCCGCCGTTCCAGCCGCAGGATCGCACGTTTCCCGGGTGAGGCCAGTGCCGGCTAATCTTGCCGGGCCTAAGTGTTTGTCGGACGCCATCAGAGCTGAGCCTTACCCGGATAAGTTCAAGGAACCGGGTAAAGTGGTTAACTATGAGCCGACCATGGATCCAGAAACCTGGTTGAGCAGTTATGAGATGGCCATGTCAATTCGAAACGCTTCTGAAAATCTTCAAGCCAAGTTTATGTACTTAATGATGTCTGAGGGAGCAGCAAAGTTGTGGTTCAATAATTTACCGGAAAGGTCTATCAATTCATGGAGTGAGCTGAAAACTGCATTTATCAAGCACTTTCATGGAACGTGCAGGAAGTTATTTACGATCGATGATCTAGAACGATGTGTCCAGAAGAAGGGAGAGTCGGCGCGCAGTTGGGTGCGCCGGGTTATGGAAATACTCCACTCGTCCACGGATATTCAACCAAAGGATGCATTACAGGCTATGGCAAAAACATGCAAGTATATACCCTTAGTGCAAAAGCTAACGCGCATGAAATCTAGTCGGAATGCTTCAGAGGTTACAATGGGAGAGTTGATGGACGCGTGCAACAAGCACGCCGCCACAGATACCACAGAGGAGGATGTTGATGATAAGAAAGCAAAAGCCAACGCGAGCAACAGCGGAAGACCCGGCAATGGATCTGCGCCGGGTAACAATGGAGGAAATAATGGAAACAACCAGAACAAGCGCCCGTATGAGGGAGGTTCCGACTTTGTCACCAATACAGAAGCCGGGTTTGCGAGACCCAGAGCGGAAGGACATTTCAACGGACGAAACTTTAATGGAGGAAATTACCAAGGACCACCAAGGCCGGCTAGCCACCTTGAGGCCTTCAGGATGCCGTGTCCGCGTCACAGTAGGAACGGTAGGCCGGCTAATCATTCATTGGAGTAGTGCGTGGATCTACAAAGATGGAAAAATGAGGAAATAAACAAGGCCATGAGAGGTGCAGGCCGGGGAGGAGGACCGGGTCCGGGTGGAAACCCGGGTAACGGCCCACCCCCAGCAGGCAACCCAGGAGGTGGTAAGCTGGGTAATAATCAGGGAGGTGCTCGAGGTTTCCAAGCTAACCCCAAGCAGTTGGGACAGTACCACGTGCATACTACAGGAACCTCCAACAAAGATAGAAAGATACTTAAGCGAGCAGTGAACGCGGTTTCTTCAGCTGTTCCAAGATATCTGAGATGGTCGGATCAAGAGGTAACATGGAGCAGAAGGGATCACTCGGAAACAATAGAGCATCCGAGTGTGTTAGCATTGGTGGTTGCACCACAGGTTAATGGTTACGAGCTGAAAAAGGTTCTAATGGATGGCGGAAGTAGCATCAATATCTTATATTGGGAAACTTTCTTACGCATGGGTCTCAAGGAATCCCAGCTACAGAAAAGTTCTACAGTTTTTCATGGGATTGTGTCGGGTCACTCGGCGTGCCCCGAAGGAAAGATTACATTGGAGGTTGCTTTTGGAGAATCAAAGGACAATTTCCGAGTAGAGTGGCTCACGTTCGAGGTGGTGAAATTGCGCAGCCCTTATCACGCGCTGTTTGGAAGGCCGGCTTACGCCAAGTTCATGGCCAGGCCGTGTTACGTATACCTACAGCTAAAAATCCCGGGTCCCAAGCAAACCATTACTATACATGGCAACCGGGTTATAGCAGCTGAGTGTGACGAAGGAGACGCAGCAATGGCAGAACATGCTTGCAGGAAGGAAGAGCTCAAGTATTACCGGTCCCAAGTAGACCCGGATGACAGAACAACATTGAAGAGGCCGAATACGGAGGATGAGAGAGCAAAATTCAAAGCAGCACAAGATACCAAGATGGTGGCTTTTGTCGAAGGTGATCCCTCCAAGCAATTTGCTATAGGATCTAACCTAGACAGTAAGCAGGAAGAGGCACTCATTGAGTTCATTCGCGGAAATCAGGATGTTGTCGCTTGGACACCCAGCGATATGCCGGGTATCCCGACTGAGTTAGCTGAGCACAGTTTGCATGTTGATCCTAAGTCCCGGCCTGTGAAGCAGGGCCTGAGAAAAATGAACGAGGAAAGAAGGAAAGCTATAGGAGCAGAGATAGCCCGGCTACTCGCAGCCGGCTTTATCATGGAAGTTTTTCACCCGGATTGGTTGGCAAATCCGGTTCTAGTAATGAAAAAGAGTAACGAGTGGAGGATGTGCATTGATTACACGAGTCTCAACAAGCATTGCCCAAAGGATCTGTTTTCTCTTCCAAGGATAGATCAGATTATAGATGCAGTGGCTGGAAGCGACCTATTATGTTTCCTGGATGCATATTCCGGGTATCATCAGATCAAGCTCAAGAAGGAAGATTGGGAGAAAACATCGTTCATAACCCCCTTTGGGGCTTTCTGTTACAAAACCATGACTTTTGGACTAAAGAACGCTGGTGCAACTTACCAGCGGTGCATTCAGAAGTGCTTTGAGGATCAGATTGGACGCAATGTTCACGCCTATGTTGATGATGTGGTGATCAAGACCAGGAAATCAGAAACGTTCATTGATGACCTAAAGGAAACGTTCAGGAATTTGAGAAGATATCAGATGAAACTTAACCCCACAAAGTGTGTATTTGGAGTTCCAGCAGGAAAATTACTCGGTTTCATTGTTTCCGAGAGAGGAATTGAGGCAAACCCGGACAAAATCAAAGCTATTCAGAGTCTGAAAAAGTCGGAAAGCTTGAAACATGTTCAAAAACTCACACGATGCGTAGCAGCATTAAGCCGGTTTATATCCAGGCTCGGAGAGAAGGCGATACCCTTATACCGGCTCTTGAGGAAATCCGACAAATTCGTTTGGGACCAAGAGGCGGATGAGGCGTTCGAAGCACTAAAAAAGCAGTTATCTGAGGCACCGGTCTTAGCAGCCCCGGGTCCTAAAGAGCCCATGTTACTATACGTTGCGGCCGGGCCCCGGGCGGTCAGTGCAGTGGTTGTTGTTGAGCGCAAAGAGGATGGAAAAGATCACCCGGTTCAGAGGCCGGTTTATTATGTAAGCGAGGTACTATCGGATGCAAAGCAGCGTTACCCACATTGGCAGAAGTTGGTTTTCGGGGTCTTTATGGCCAGCCGGAAATTGAAACCCTATTTTCAGGAACACCCCATAACAGTGGTTAGCTCTATACCAATGTCGGATATTATCAGAAACTCAGATGCAACAGGTAGAATAGCCAAGTGGGCCATTGAGATGGGAGATTATCACATCAACTACGAGCCCAGGTCAGCAATCAAATCTCAAGCTTTAGTTGATTTTATCAATGATTGGACTCACACGAGCGTGCCCACAATGACACCAAGTTCCGAGTCTTGGGTGATGCACTTTGATGGTTCTAAGCAGTACGAGGGATCAGGAGCTGGGGTGGTACTTACATCGCCCAAAGGAGATAAACTGAGCTACGTGTTGCAAATTCACTTTGATTGCTCTAACAACGTGGCCGAGTATGAGGCATTATTGCATGGATTGAAAGTAGCCAAGGAGATGAACATCAGGCGGATACGGTGCTATGGAGATTCGGATCTTGTGGTACAGCAGGTCTCAGGAACTTGGGATAGAAAAGATGCAACTATGGCAGCATATCGCAGAGAGGTGGACAGGGTTGCCGGGTGTTTTTTCGGGTATGAGGTGGAGCATATTGACAGGCGAAAGAACGAGGCAGCAGATGCGCTCGCAAGACTCGGCTCGCGCAGAGAGCCGGTTCCACCCAACGTTTTCCTGGACGAGTTATGGCGGCCATCTGTTAAAACCGAGTCTGAGGAAGAGGTGGCTAACCAAGACCCGGATTTAGAGCTCGTGGCCACAGTGCGTGCTGTTCCCGAGTGGACAGAGCCGTTCTTGGCTTACCTATCACGAGGTGAGTTACCACCACAGGAAGTTTTAGCAAGGCAAATTCTGAGGCGAGCAAAGGGCTATTCTATTATCAATGGGGAGTTGTATAAAAGAAGTGCAGCAGGAGTCTTTTACGTTGTGTAGCACCAGAAGAAGGCCGGCAGATTTTGAAGGAGATCCATGAAGGAGATTGTGGGCATCACGCATCCACAAGATCCCTTGTGGCCAAAGCATATCGACACGGTTTCTTCTGGCTCACGGCCTTAGCAGATGCGGAGCGCTTGGTGGCAAGGTGCGATGGATGTCAAAGGTACGCTCGCCAAACCCATGTGCCGGCTATGGAGTTGCGAACAATCCCGCTAACCTGGCCGTTTGCTGTTTGGGGTATGGATATGGTCGGCCCCTTTCACATGTCACCTTGCAAAAAGACACATCTCTTGGTGGCTATTGATAAGTTTACCAAGTGGGTTGAAGTTATGCCAGTTACCAATTGTGAAGCAGTCACAACAGTCAAGTTCCTGAAAAGGATTATCTATCGGTTTGGGTATCCTCACAGCATAATAACAGACAATGGAACCAATATGTCCTTGGGAGAGATGGAGAAATTCTGTGGAAACAATGGCATCCGCCTGGACATAGCCTCGGTGGCCCATCCACAAGCTAATGGACAGGTGGAGAGAGCAAATCAGGAGTTACTTTGTGGACTAAAACCACGGCTGCGAGTCCCGTGCATTAGAGCTGCTGGAGCATGGGTTGAGGAGTTACCATCAGTGGTTTGGGGAATTAACACTACACCTAACAGATCTACTCAGATGACCCCGTTTTTTATGGTTTATGGTGCAGAAGCAGTATTGCCGAGTGATATTATTCACGACTCGCCCCGAGTGTCGGCTTACGTCGAGGTAGAGAACGAGAAGACCCGGCAGGATGCCGTGGATATGCTAGAAGAACACAGAGAACAAGCCTTGGAGAGATCAGCGATATATCAACAGGATCTGAGGAGATATCATAGTCGGCGAGTCAAAACCCAGGTCTTCCAGGAAGGGGACCTGGTGTTGCGCTTGGTACAGTCAAAGGAAGGAAAACATAAGTTATCTCCACCATGGGAAGGACCGTTCATCATAAGCCGAAATTTGCACAATGGATCATATTACTTGATAGATGCAAGGGAAGAGTCAGATACTATCAATGACACCGCTCACACCACTTCATCTATGCAAGAAAGGGAAAGACCATGGAACGTGGCGCAGCTACGTCCCTACTACACCTAGAATAGACTAGGCTTACAAGTGGAACTACACGATGTAACAGGCAGCAGGTTTCAGACGCACTCTTTTCCTATCCAGGGTACCTAAGGGGACTGGAGGGTTTTTAATGAGGCGGCTTGCTGACCTAACTTTTCTCATATCAATAAAGAGATGGTTAAACCATGACATTGTTTCTTCCTTATGTGTTTTTTGTTAAGTTTTTATATTCCTGTTTTTGCTTTCTATTTTCTTATTTTTGTCAGGTAAGTGTTATTTGTTTGTTTGTAGTATATTAATTTTTCTAAAGGTTATATATATAGGTCTTGGGGGCTGATTGCTTGAATAGCACAGGTGCAAACTCAAAGACCCGGCCACGATGCCATTAAGTTATAAGGACCGATTACTTGCAGTAAGTACGGTTACAATCTTATAACCGGACAATATAGCCAAATTTTCTTGATCTCTCTTGTTTAAGCTTGATGTGACTCGCAAAAACGTGGCATGCTTTGCTAGCGTGTAATTACAATCAGTCATGATGCCCAATGGGACCTGCCTGACCCTGTTTTTATACAGTTATAGCAGCATTGAATATCCACGCGAAAGCCGGATTACAGCAATGAGAATCAAAAGGGTCATCCAAACCATAAGTTATGCAGAGTACAAGGTTAATAGCCGGAAACTCGCAATATATTAAGCATAACTTCAAACCTATGAGAGCAACTCTAGGTTTTGGGCCTTAGCAGAAGCAATTTGCTTTTTTGAAAAGCTCCTAACTCCTAGACTCGGAAATTCGGGCCTTGGGGACTTGGGAATTTGAGAAAAGCAACAAATTGTCTAGCTATTAAGCTTAAAACCCAAAAATCCGAGTCTTGGGGACTTGGGGACTTAGGAAATAAAGTCCACTTGTCAAAAATTCCTGAGACCCGGAAACCGAGTCTCACAAAAGGAAAAATAGCGAACGTTGAAAAACAAGCAACAAAAAAGACAAGGAAATAACAAATCCATGCGAAAGGCCAGAAGGGCCACAAAAGCTATTAAGGTTTTAGCGTATTACAAACCGAGGAAGTTGTATCGAAAAGTGCACAGGCGCACTATTAAAAGAATAATTGTTTTAGGCATATTACAAAATGCCCATTGGCCGAATAAAGTGTTTGAGGCGGTAAAAGGTGAAACTTTACTAGGCATCCTTGGCCGAGTCATCAACGTTGTCCTTGGCAGCCGGGTCTTGGACTTGCTCTTCGGTGGTCTTCCCAGCTCCTGTATCCGGATTAGCAGCAGAGTCGGCACGAGCTGGTGGACGGACAGCCGGTGTAGAGGAGGAAGGCGCAGTAGCGGTTTCAGCTTTTCTCTTGGCAGCTTCCTCCTTCCTCTTGGCAGCTTCCGCCTTCCACTTCTCCAGCATGTCAAAGGGCTTAGGTGGATCCGATTTAATTGGCTTGTCTTCGGCATCGTAAGGTGGAACGATCTTGCTTAAGTCCAGACTGTCGGCGATCAAGCTCGCCGAGTGACGCACCTCAGTATGAATGACTTTATAATTCTTGGCGGAAAACTTGGAGCCATCGTTGTTGAACTCGGGAAACCCGTCCACGAGCTTTGTCGGCTCAAGCCTGGGAAAATAGGCCTTGGCTAGAGCAAGCCCGCGGGTTACCCCAACCCGGCACGACGAACGCTTCCAGTGGTCAATCCACTCGGGGATAGCGGAACATGCGTCAAGCAAAGTGTTCAAGCCACAGTAACCCACGGTCGGCCACTTCACAGCCTCCAAAATCCACTTGGTGCCGGCAGAAAACTGCCGGATTACGGCCTTCAGTGTCTTTAATTTCTCAATATCATCTTCGTCTGGGGCCGCTTCACCCGGGCCTGCAGTATAACAGAAAAAGTTAAAGCAATAACATCCGGGTATCTTGCCTAATGGAAAGCCCGGGTTATAATTAGCAAGTTATAAATTTTTACCAAGCAGGGCGCGATAAGTATCGGCAATTTGAGCCGAGATCTTCTTCAGCGCACTTTCGGCATTGTGGTATTTCTTCTTATACTTTTTCACATCCTTGTCGAGATTCTGCACTTCAACTTCTAGCTCTGCACGCAGCTTTGTCTCGGCCTGAAGGAGCTGGTTGGTCTTGGCCAATACCTCCTCGGACCGGGTAACTTGTGCCTGTGGAGGAAGGAAAGGGAAAGATTAGTCGGATATAAGAAAAAGCCGGATATAAAAGGAAGTACCGAGTAAACTTTGCCTAGTTAAACTCGGAACTTGGGGACTAGGTGAGTATATACACAATATTGATCAGGATTACCTGGTGCTCAGTAGCCATGGCCTCAAGGATATCTCTCTCGGTGGTCTTCAAAGCGAAGAGCTCATCTAGCATTTCTTCGTAGGAGAGATCGCCGAGCTTCAGCTTGGAAGAGTCGGGGTTCTGGTTACCCGGAGGCGGGGTTCTCTCCTTCTTGGGGGTGGACACCCGGGTCGCCTGGGTGTTGGGAGTGGGATCACCCCTCCCCGTGCCCAGGATCTCGACGTCAACATCTCCGGGTGTGTGTGAGGGAATAGGATATTCGGCCTCCTGCTCGGCCGGGTCTTTCAGTAGGTCTTCTTCTTTGTCTTCTTCTCTAGCACCGCCAGCCGCGGCCTTCACAGTGTCTTCCGGGTCCTTCATCGCCGGGTTATCCACATCCGTATCGTCCGGGTCACTGATCGTGACCTGGGCCCTGAAGAAAATGAAAGAAGCAGTTAGTGCATGATGGATGAAAATTATGGAAAGAGCCAGTGTATCAAGTAGCAAGATAGGTAACTTACCCGGTATTCACAACAAAATCCAGTGGAAGATCGTTGCTAGACCCGGAGGAAGCTGATAAAGGGTCCGAAAGTGAGACCCGGAACTGCCCAGCTAGTGGATGATTTGGAGAAGGATATTTTTGGGGAAAGTTGGAAGAATGGGTTTGGGGAATACCGGCTCGGCGAGCTGGGGACGAAGGGATACCTGTGTGAAGAGGATTATCACCCGAAGAGTTCCGGGTTACCCTGCGCTTGACTGGTGCGGGTTCCTTCAAGTGTGACGAATCGATCAAGTGTTGGTTAAGCTCGCACATGTTAGCATATGAATATGGTTTGGAGGCAACAGAGGAGTAAGGAACCTTGAATACAACCCCCCGTGCCTTCCTCTTCGCCCTAACGTCTATGTCCGGCTCAGCCTCGCTCTCATCAGATTGGGTCTCCTCCTTATTCTCCAACCCTGGAAAACATAGCATATTGTCGGAAAAAAGGAAAAAGTTGGGAAACGAGTTAACAGAAAGGGAAACGAGTGAGACTCGGATGTTACCTTCGTCTGAGTCAGCCGGCTCCTCGTCCTCCTCCGAGTTTTCGGAAGGAGGAGGGGTATCTATCTTCCAGAAAGCGTTATCTTCCTGAGAGAAAAACACAGTGACAAAAAAGTTAGTGATTGTGCAAGAAAAGTGTCAGTCGGTAAAGGGGTGATAACCGGTTCTTACCGCTGGGGCCGGGTTATCGCGCGTAAAAGGGTCCAAGCCGGCTATGTTCCGAATCGCCTCCAGCTTCTCGGCCAAGAAATTTTTCATGATCTTGTTGGCGTCCGAGGCTGGGTAATTCTTCTCCGAGTAACGGAGAGAATCAGTAACGTTTCCAGAGTAACTGCATAAGAGCTTGGACCGGATACTATTGGGTTGGACCCGTTAAGTTACCCAAGTTTTGACTAGATTGAGCCCAAGAAGGCCTTGGGATGAGAGTACAGCAAGCTTGGTGAGGAGGGGCTGGATAGATTGCCTCTCCGACTCAGAAGCAAAGGAGCTGAGATTGTCGGAAAGGATGAGGAGATCTTCGGTGAAACCCGACAATGGCTTTTCACCGGCTGAAGAGGTGTCTTGGCAATAAAAATAAGTCTTTTGCCAGTGTTTGACATGGGAGTTGAGGCTCAGAGTCGGCATTAGAGAGTTTTTCCGCCTCTGGATGGAGACCCCTCCACAAACCAGGAGTGCCCCATCGCCGCTCTCTCGGCACGGCTTGCACTAGAATAATTCGAGGAAAAGGGCAAGATTCGGAGGAATGCATAGATACGACTCACACAGGACGATAAAATGAGTAATGTTGAGCATACAGTTAGGGCCAATATCAAATATGCGGATCTTGTAGTGGTCTAGCAACTCGCGGAAGAAAGGGTGACCCGGGGGGCGGAAACCCCGGATCACATGCTCAACAAAGATTACTACCTCATCGAGACCCGGAGAAGGCCGAGTCTCCTCCCCAGGTACTCTCCAGTGAATATCTTCCCCGGCGGGTAAGACACCCGACTCTGCAAGTTCATCCAGCTTGGCCTTGGTCACGGTCGATCTCGCCCAGTTGGCGGAGATCGATTGACTCGGCTTCGCCTTGCTGGCCGGCTGTTTCCCCTTCAGTTTTGCACTGGCCTTAGGTGCCATGGGCGTAATCTAAAAGGAAGACAAAGTGCAGAGTATAAATAACCTGAGACCCGGAAACGACCGTTATCCGACTTAGAGAAGAATGCTAGCAAGAAATCCTGGCTGATTGGATCTAGGCGGAAAACTTTATGGGAAAAATCGTGACTACAAGTGATGGAGATGCACTGTGAGGTGTGCTATTGAATCTAGATCAAGCATTGGTTATGGAGATGCAAAGTACGGAGTGTACAATCAATAAATAAGAACATCTAGAAGCGGAACCAAATCTCATCTAATTGCGTGAAGTCAAAGGCGAAATCCATGGAGTTAAAGTGGCTTACCGGCGGGATCTAGGAGGAGAACGCAGCAGCGACGTGGCGCGACGGCGGCGGTCCCTAGGGCTCTCCGGTGGGCTGCTTGAGGGCGCGGCGGCGTCGCGGTCGTGGGCGATGCGGACGGACGGTGGCGGCTCGATCCGGTGACGTGCGCACGGACGGGTGACGGCGGCTTGATTCCGGTGATGCGCTCGTGGGCGGCACAGTGGCGCTAGCTCGGGCTCGAGGGTGAGGGCGCCGAGAGGAAGTGGAGATGAAGAGATAGGGGGGAAATGAAGAGCGGATCTGGAAAATGAAGTTTGGGTGCTTATTTATAGGCGCAGAGCGGGAAAGTGCCCTAGTGTTGGGCGGCAAAGGCCAAAAATTTCGGAAAAAGATGTTCAGCCAGATTTTTCGGGATAAGCATTGAAGGCGCCCGTTACGAGATATCCGGAAAAGATTGAAACAGATTGCAAGCACAATATTCGGACTAACTAGCGAACGGTGCGAGTCCGGGTCTTACGTGTTTTCTCGGAGTGTTGACCCGGGAAAACAATGTTTGACTCAGGAAAAGCCGGGTTATTATATGGACAACCCACGGAGATAGGCCTAGCTGTTATCAAAGCGTTTTGACCCGGTATTTTATGGACTTGTATGTTTATTGTTTTGCAAGGACTAGCGTGCGCTTCATGGTTGATCCCGCGAAGCCCAAGCTATTCTGGGGACTACTGATGGAGGGATGATAACCCGGTAGGCTAACGCCAAGGTGTAACCCGGCCCAAAGGGAACCGCGCATGACCCGGCTCAAGGAAGAGGAGTTTCTAGAAGGCCCAAGAAGTAGTGTAGGCCTTGTAACCCGGCTTTTGGGGTTACTATTAGGAAACTTAGGTTTTGTATGCCGTAGCTGGGTAGGACTCGAGTATGCCTTGGATAGGAAGCCAGGGGGCCGAGTAAGATATAAGCCGGCTCCTAGGGCTAGGAAAAGAGAGCTTCAGCAGATATTCAAGTATCCCCTGTAAAACGAGAGTTGATATTGTAACCCTAGATCGGAGACTCGGCGACTTGATGGCCAGAGCTACCAGATCGATTCATAGCATGGTTTCCCTTGAGCTAAACCCTCTCCCAAACACCAGAGTCGAATTGCCCCAAGATAAGTTACCCCCGGTAACGTCTGTCGTGATTATCCCACGACAAGTGTGCCTTATAAAAGTGGACGGAGGGAGTAATAGTAATGAAAATATATTAAGTAGAAATTAGAATTCCTTGTCTACCGCAATGGTGATGCTATTCGCTAAGATTCTTCAGTTCATTTGTCAAATAAATATATTGAATACTTGTTTCTATATATAAATTAAATGAAAAGCACTATGTAAAATCAATTCTTGTAGTACTTGAATTCTCGTGGTTGACTAATCATTTCCTTATCTTTTTTTTGGCAGCTGGAGTTGTTAAACAGTGCATAACCTTGATCATTTTTAACCCTTTTTAGCATTAAGACGTGCCCTCCCTAAGATTTTAGGTTGCGGAGAACATTTCGTAGACCATTTGTTTCAATCTGTTTCTGCACTTTGGAAGGTTGTCTCATTGTTTTTACTTTTATACTGTGGACATTGTTTCATGTTCCTCTGCTGAGTACATTGTGATACTTTTCTGGATTCAGGCTTTAAGGTTTTCCTTGCCTGCGGCTCTTTATACGAACTCAAAGAACTTTGTTGTCATAGAGATCAACAAACAATGCCAAAAAAAAATCCTATCAAAGTTACATATTTTACCTTTAAGTTATCCTACTGCTGATTCCATATCGCTGTTACTTGAGTTATTTAGCTCTGATAGCAGTTAAAGAGCAAATTTGGCTGTTTAGCTTATTTGTTGCGGTAAAAATATTTCCAGTCTACCACGGATTATTTTCTGAGAGCTGCTATCAAATTATAATTTTCCAAATTATGTTTGTAGAAAACCAAAGTAGGTCATGATATTATTTCTAAGTCTTTGAGTACAAGGTACTAAACTATATACCATGCAGGATGCAACCTTTCCAGTACTGGTGTTAATTCATTATTGACCTTGGGCAAGGCAGGGAAGCACTTGTTTTATTAATACAATATTCAGTTTTAAGAAACGGAATGTGATTTATCATATCATGATAATTGTGGAACATAAGATGATTTTGGAGTTTTTAGTACTGCAACCCTTATTTAACTGAACTATTCAAGCAACTATTAACCAAGTTAGTTTAAGCAATAGCAAAATTTGAAGTTCTGACTTGAATTTACATGATGTCATGTTAGTTTTTATGTGATCAAGTGAAGTTCATATTCAGATAATCCTACATTCTCCAGCTTGAAGAAGCTGAGCATGATATGGCTATTGGTCTTGGTAAATACATACTGCAGAATTATACTGAAAAGAAAGGCACATCAGACGGCTACCGGTAAATGGCAAGTGGTTGGCTGAAACAAGATCAAGCAAGTAATCCTTTATATTCGATGCCTTGCAATACATTTTTTCTATTGCAAAATGAGAACTCTATCTACTTTATGTCTGTGTTAACATGAAAATTCTTGATGATTATTTTGTAGCTCAAGAACTAGCATTGAAGACTACTTAAGACACTTTGTAGATCTTCCTGAATTTTACAAGAGTTCGGACAAAAAATACATGTCCAGGCAGTGTCGTACATATTTGTAACACCCCGGCCACCTCGTAGCCGGCGGCTGTCACCCCTGGTAGCTCTCTAGGATCTCTAGACTGGCCCCACAGACCAACACTAGTCTTTCCTGCGCACTTTGTCCTCATGCGCACCCGGGAAGGACTTCCCGGTCGATCCAGGCCAAGCACGCTTAACACTGGAGTTCTTTCAAGATGAGCTTCCGGAAAAGAAGTTGCAACTTGTTGATATGAGTATCCTATAAATCCTATTGAGCCCTGCACCAGGATCTCGCATCCTTCCCCCCTAGAAGACCGACGCCCTCGTCGGTCAACCTACAGTCCAGGACTTCCCGTCGAATAGCACCACAACTTAAATACCTAACAACTAGACATTACTTCAGCATAACTTCACTACTAACATCATGACTTCTCCCATGTCCTCATGAACTAAACGAACTACTCACAATACATCATAGGTGATATAATGGATGATAACAATCTGGTCATAAAGTGCAAACACCGATAAATCTCACAATCATCTACTACTAACAAGTAATCCACATCGGGAGAGAGATCTAATGTAAAACAACGATAGAGGCCCCTAATTGTTACAGCGGGATGGTAGTGAATGATGATGGTGATGGTGATGAGGATGATGATGGCGATGATCCTGATGAATCCTGGAGTGATGACGGTGACGATGGCGATGATTTCCCCTCTCCGGAGAGGAACTTCCCCAGCAGATTTGTCCCTGCTAGAGAGTTTTCTCTCTCAGGTATTTTCCTCCCACAGGCGGCGTCGGAATAATTCTTCGATGATGGTCTAGGTCTTAGAGTTCACTGGGATCATGTACGCAAAAGACCTCGGCCAGAGGTGGGCCAGGGTGGCCACACCACCTGACGGCGCGACCAGCGGGGTGCGCCACCTCATGGTGTGGGTCCTCCTCTGAATTTCTAAGACACCTACGGTGTCCCCCTTCTTCTTCTGATCTTTTGAAATATGGTATCTCGACAGTGCTTTTTCCATCAGATTTCTGGTCCCGGTGTTTATTCTCCAAAAATTATGAAACATGCAAAATAAGATAAAATAAATAAGTAATGCATCATAACATGAAATATATCGATGAATAACAGAAGATAACAATTGAAAACAGTGATGCAAAATGGACATATCAACTCCTCCCCCCCCAAGCTTAGACCTCGCTTGTCCCCAAGCGAAACTGTACTGTTTATGGAGTGAGGTGTCGATAAATGAAACACGGACAAAAGGCATCACATCTAACAAAGAACAAATAATTTTAGAAAGAAACTTCCTATCATATGATTAAACTTGAAACAAGCAGAGGAACAATGATGGTGCAAAAATAAAATAAAATTGGTTAAGGCCAATTTTGTCCTTGGTCAGAGAACAATTAAGAGTGTACTCATCTTTTGATTAGAGTCTTTATACTAGACCTATATTGCAGAGTTTATCATGCTTAATTATAACAGTATCTTTGCAAACATTGGTAACTTTCTAAGTGGTATTCAAACAAGTAAAACCATTTGTAGAAACAAGGAAGAATAATAAACATGATTGAGTAAATCAAGATGGAGTCGGATGAATCACAACAATTCAAATGCTTGCTTAAGACAGAAAGAAATGGGTTTACTGACTCAACATAAATGTAAAAGATAGGCCCTTCGTAGAGGGAATAATGGATCACTCATGTGCTAGAGCTTTTATTTTAATAAACAAATATATAAAATGCATGACACTACTCCCATCCATCTTACACAAACCATGGCTAACCGAATCCTCGGGTGCCTGCCAACAATCACAAACCATGGAGGAGTGTCTAATTTTGAGAGGTGTATGCTAGTGTCAACGAATGGTAAACAGAACATGTACTACGTCACAAGCCAACTAGACTTCACAAGAGTGTCTCCCATATGAAGGACGCAACCGGTGTAGAAGATCATCCCTCATTCTCTTTAATTTACACGATTATGCTTTGAATGATAAATCAGGGACAAAAATAGTGAAGAGAATTTGTGTATTAGTTTGGGGCTGGGCACCCCGCTGCCAGCTCTTCTAGGATTTGGATAAGCGGATGAAGCCACTAGTCCAGGTGATTGAAATCCAATCAACAAGTGAGATAAAGATTCTCTATTTACGAGAATGATTTTGAAGGTTTTAAAGGTAACACATGAGCAATTTACTTAGAGTGTCAATTAAATACCACGGATAAGTAGGTATGGTGGACACAGATGGCAAGGTTTTGGGGTTCAAGGTTTAGATTGCACGAGAAGCATTCCCTCTCAGTACAGGTCTTTGGCTAGCAAGGTTGGGTAGCAAGCATAAGAATTGAAGTAAAACAAACAAAAACATATTTGATAAAGACAATCATGCATCTTCCTTGAAGGTGCAAACAAACTTATTTGATAATACTAAGCTTATGAGCTAACAAAGAAGAAAGATCATGGAAATATTTTACATGCAACTCCCTCTTTTCTACTTAAGTCTCAACGGATTGTTACTACTGACCAATGCTAAGTTTGCCAAAACCAACTAGATTATCTTGAAGCTCCAACATTGGTACCAATACTAATAACAAGATCACTCACATAACAAAAATTGCATACTAAAATAAAGTAGAACAGGTGGATGATGAAACTTCTCATTAATATTTCATTATGGCAACTCAAACCAAGGGATACAACGATAACCAACTAAAGCGACACTTCCATACTGCAAACCATACTATATGATATTTTCTCTACTCATGATATGACTCTACTAAAAGGTGAAAAGGAGTGAAAGATAAAGGTGATACCGCGGCCCTCCCCCAAGCTTGGAACAAGCCAAGGGGATGCCAATACCAATGACGAACCAATTCTTTGGTGGTGGTGGTCAATCCTTCTCAATGAGCTTATCAATTGATTTCTTCAAATCTTCCAATGCGTGCATAAGCCTACGCATCACCTCCGTATTGAGCTCAATTTGGTCCGCTTGCTTGTCAGATGGTGAATCCCGGCCATACAGGTCTTCCTTCCTTGCTTCCTTGGATCGAGAACTTCCTTCTCCTGTGGCTAGTTGTATGGGCGCGTAGAGATAAACAAAACTTTTCCTACGCGGTACTTCCAAGATCTAGCCGAGGTAGAAGACCACGAGTATTACCACTAGACGCGCAGGTGCGGATTATCGGTGCAGCGCGTCGGGGCAGTGCAGTCCCACGATCCGGTCCGGCCGATCCAATCCCTCGAACGTTGAAGTGCTGAACGTACAGCACCTCTGCCGGTATCCACACGTACAAGGAGGAGCTCCGACGGCGGACTGCTAGGTCCGGTGCGGCGGCTGGACTGAGTGGGGCTAGGGTTCCCAACGCATGGGAGAGTGGACTAACGTGCCCGCTGGGCAACCTGCGCCCCTCTTTATATAGCGTATGGTAATGGGCTTCACAACACTTGTGGCCCATTCCCTCTGTGAGTCCGACTCACAAAACCAGTCCATTTCCGGTTCGGGTCCAACCCGACCAATACTTGCTCCCGCTCTTAAGTGTGTGACCCTGCAGGCTCATGGCGACTTGGACACGATTGGAGTCCAACTCCCAATCGATCAATCGGTAGCGGCTCCTAGCAGAACGTGCCGACTCCCAAGTACCATTGAGTCATGACGACATACCTTTCAATGTGATATTCATCTTAGTCCCTTTTGCCTCACGATATACCTTGTCGAACTATAGGCGATTCATCGTCATCCCTTTAATAGTTCAACTCTCTTCTCGATCCGTGATATCTGATTCACCTGAATAACTCTTAGTCAACAGACACAGTTAACACTTAACTGAGTTGCGCATGGCCATGCTTCCTGAATCATATCACTCGAGAGGGCCCAGAGAATATCTCTCCATTCGGAGGGGCAAAATCCCATCTTGATTATCCACATCACGCAGCTTGCTTCTCATTCGACCCGAACTCTGCCTTTATAGTTGCCTTGTCACAGAACAACGTTTGACAGAACCTAGGTCGGTGATCCACAACTCGGATTGTGCGACAACCTCAGGTCTAAGGATTACATTGATTGAGACATGCAAATGACGACTTGATCGTTGCATCTCAATGTGGGTCAGTCCGACTTGCTAAACTCTTTAGCCAAGTCCGTGAACGTTGGAATGGCATCACCATGCCCATGACAAGTGGAACCGTGTCATCAGCCAACACTCACATTAGTCTAGGGTGTGTGTCCAGCACAACCTAAATGACCAAGGACAATCTAGTATGAACAACATGAATATATAGTTCCACAATCGAATCACATATTCAATGACATATATCAGATGTTCAAAACAAGGACAACTTAATAACTTTATGAATACAGTGGGAATTACATCATACATGATTGCCTCTAGGGCATATTCCCAACAGTCTCCCACTTGCACTAGAGTCAATCATCCTGGCATCATATGCCTAGGCATCTAATGCCCATACCTCTCGTGTGCGCCTCATGCTTAGGCTGTGGTAGCGCCTTTGTCAACGGATCTGCAATGTTTGCATCCGTGTGTACTTTGCATAACTTGATATCACCTTGTTCGACAAACTGGCGAATGAGGTGGTACCGCATGAGTATATGCTTGTTCTTCTGGTGTTGTCTAGGTTCCTTGGCCTGTGCGATAGCACCATTGTTGTCACAATATACGTCCAAAGGATTGGACGCGCCCTGAACCACACCAAGATCAATCAGGAGGTTCCTGATCCAAACAGCTTCCTTTGCCGCCTCTGAGGCAGCAATATACTCAGCCTCTGTTGTAGATGCAGACACCGTATCTTGCTTGGAACTCTTCCAGCTCACTGCTCCTCCGTTCATTATGAACACGTATCCCGATTGCGAACGAGAATCATCTGAGTTGGTGAGATAACTCGCATCCGTGTAACCCTTTACACTGAATTCCTCATCACCTCCATAAACTAGGAACATTTCCTTAGTATTTCTCAAATACTTAAGGATGTTTTTAACTGCTGCCCAGTGGGCTTCGCCAGGGTCAGCCTGGTATCTGCTCGTAACACTTAGAGCATAGGAAACATCTGGCCTAGTACAAATCATGGCATACATGATGGATCTGATTGCCGAAGCATACAGGATCACACTCATCCGACTTCGCTCATCAGTCGTCGAAGGACACTGAGTCTTGCTAAGTTTTATGCCATGGGACATCGGCAAGAATCCCTTCTTGGACTCTTGCATTTTGAATTTCTTCAAAACTTTGTCCAGATATGTACTCTGACTCAATCCAATGAGCCGCCTTGATCTATCTCTATAGATCCTGATTCCTAATATGTAAGTTGCCTCACCCAAATCCTTCATTGAGAAACTCCTTTCCAATGACTCTTTGGTTTCTTGCAACATCATGACATCATTTCCAATCAGCAATATGTCATCCACATATAAGATTAGAAAGTTTACTCTGCTCCCACTAAACTTCTTGTATAAACAAGAATCATGATCGCTCTTGATGAAGCCAAACGATTTGACTACCTCATCAAAGCGAATGTTCCAACTCCGAGATGCTTGCTTCAACCCATAAATGGATTTCTGAAGTTTGCATACCTTGTCAGCATTAGCTGGATCGACAAAACCTTCGGGCTGTATCATATACACGTCCTCAGTTAAATTTCCATTAAGGAAAGCCGTCTTGACATCCATCTGCCATATCTCATAGTCGAAATAGGCTGCTATGGCTAACATGATCCGAATTGATTTAAGCATCGCTACGGGCGAGAAGGTCTCGTCGTAGTCAACTCCTTGAACTTGTCGGAACCCCTTCGCGACAAGTCGTGCTTTATAGACGGAAATATTTCCATCCATATCAATTTTCTTCTTAAAGACCCATTTGCACTCGACGTGTCTTGCACCGTCAGGCAGATCAACCAAGTTCCAAACTTGGTTTTCATCCATGGAGTTTAACTCGGATCTCATGGCTCCAAGCCATGACTCGGAATCAGATCCCACCATCGCTTCCGAATAAGTTGCCGGCTCGTTACTGTCTAACAGTAAAACATCTCGAGCATTCTGTAATCTAGCAGATCTCCGTGGTTCAGGTGCTATAACCGGTGTAGGTACCACGACCGGCTCAGCCTCCAAGGCCATTGCCGACTCGCCCCTAGCTGGTTCCTCTCGAATTTCTTCGAGTTGCACCGTGCTCCCACTGACTTCCCGACTGAGAAACTCTTTCTCAAGGAAGACACCATTCCGAGCGACAAACACTTTGCCCTCTTCCCGGTTGTAGAAGTAGTACCCCAAGGTTTCCCTCGGATACCCCACGAAAATACACTTATCCGACTTGGGCGTGAGCTTGTCCGACTGAAGTCGCTTGACAAATGCTTCACAACCCCAAATCTTAAGAAAAGACAAACTTGGCTTTTTACTAGTCCACATCTCATGTGGTGTCTTCTCTACTGACTTTGATGGTACTCTGTTTAGTATGAACGCTGCAGTTTCTAGACAATAACCCCAAAATGATAAAGGTAGATCTGTCCGACTCATCATAAATCGTACCATGTCCAACAAGGTCCGATTTCTCCGTTCCGATACACCGTTTCTCTGCGGTGTACCCGGCGGAGTGAGTTGAGGAACTATTCCACAACTCTTTAGATGGTCATCAAACTCATGGATCATGTACTCGCCTCCATGGTCCGACCGTAGAAACTTTATTTTCTTGCCAAGCTGATTTTGTACCTCACTCTGGAATTCTTTGAACTTTTCAAAGGCTTCCGACTTGTGTTTCATTAAATAGATATATCCATACCTACTCAAATCATCAGTGAAGGTAATGAAGTACTCATAACCACCTCTGGCTGTCGTGCTCATTGGACCACATACATCACTATGTATTAGTTCCAACAAGTCGGACGCCCTTTCACAACTCCTTGCAAAAGGTGTCTTGGTCATCTTGCCTAGTAGGCATGATTCGCATGTCTCGAATGACTCTAAGTCAAACGATGTTAGAAGTCCATCATCATGGAGCTTCTTCATGCGCTTCCAACTTATATGACCAAGCCGACAATGCCAAAAGTAAGTCATATTCAGATCATTTGGTTTCAACCTTTTAACATTTATGTTATAGACCGATTCACTATCAAGATTTAAAATAAATAACCCGTTCTGAACGGGTGCAAAGCCATGAAACATATCTTTCAAATATAAAGAACAACCATTATTCTTAATATTCGACTCATAACCTTGTCTCATCAAACATGAGGCGGAAATAATGTTTCGACTAAGCGCTGGAACATAATAACAATTATTTAGTTCCAAAATAAATCCTGAAGGTAAATGAAGTTGCATCGTGCCGACTTCCAACGCAGCGACTTTCGCCTTGTTGCCGACCCGAATGTCAACCTCTCCTCTTGCCACGCTCCTAGTTCTTACCAGTCCCTGCAACGAGTTGCATATGTGAATAACTGATCCGGTATCATATACCCAAGAACTATTAGGCGCATCAGCAAGATAAATGTCTATAACATTGCACACAAGCGTACCTGAGTTGGAAGTCACACCTCCACTCTTGGCTCTGTCAGCCAAATACTTGGTGCAGTTCCTCTTCCAGTGGCCATCTTGCTTGCAATAGAAGCAATTGGCTCCGGCTGTAGGAGAAGGCTTAGTCTTTGAGGGAGCACTCTGGACAGGGCCATGGGCGCTACCTCCTGACTTATCCTTCTTCTTCTTAGTCCAAGAACTCTTCTTGAACTTAGCCTTAGGGCGTGTTCGGATGTGGTCCAGATTCTGTAAATCCGTCGATCCGGCTTCTGTATGCTCGATCCAGCGTCAGGAACGGAGCAGTATACGTTCGGTGCAGCTTCAGCTATCCGGGTGGGCTGGAAGCCCATCGGCCTATTTCGAGCCCATTATAATGGGAGGAAATTGAGCTCATATAACAGTTCCGTGCATCCAGTCCACCTTTTTTTTTCCATGGTTGTCTTCCCCACCTTCCAGATCCGTGGAACTACCTCGCCTACGAAAGGTAACGCGCGTGGTCGGAGGTGTTGCTGCTCAAGACGAAGGGGTCAGAGGAGATTGGGTGAGCGGCTGCTGGAGCAGAACTTTTCTAGTCCGAGGGAGGACGCCGGCGAGCTCGTGGGCGCGCTCGTGGATCCGCCTGAGCTCGGGTGGCTGGCCTCAACGGTTACTGGCGGGAGCACGGCTCCGTGATGGGGTCGTGGTCAAAGCTCCGTATTTTGCAGCAATTGGAGGCGAAATCGAGGTGACGGACGGATCAGCGGATGGAGGCGGCGATGGCGCCGCGTGGTGCTCCCCTGGCCGGAATCAGTTCGTCCCTTGGGAGATGACAGGCTCGGCAGAGCAAAGGAGTTGTGGTTCGTGGACGAGAAGGAAAAGAACGACTGAACCGTTGTTCACTTGGCGGTGGCAAAATTGCTGTAATATGAACTGCTCCGCGCTTCTCTGTTCCGCGTATTTGCTAAAGACCCGCTCCGCGGTTTGTACACAAAAATGATTCCGCTTCACGGATCCAGCTTCGCGGAGTTGAAGTGTTCGGCTTGGCTTCCTGCGCGGAGTTGGAGAAGCTGGAAGCTGGGAGACATCCGAACACGCCCTTATTCTGCACCATCAACACTTGACTGGTGCCTTTCTTGATATCAGCCTCTGCCGTTTTGAGCATCCCATGTAATTCAGTGATACTCTTATCCATACCATGCATATGGTAGTTCGAGATGAACGGACCATACGCACTAGGAAGAGAGTTCAGAATTATATCAGTAGCGAACTCTTCGTTAATGGGGAAGCCCAGCCGATCCAGAGACTGTATGTAACCAATCATCTTGATTACATGCGGACTCAGTGGATCACCGTCTTTGAGCTTACAGCCAAGCAAAGCTTGAGAGACTTGATACCTCTCAGTCTTTGCTTGAGCCTGGAACATACTTTTGAGGCTTTCGATCATATCGTAGGCCTCAACATTCTCGAACTGCTGCTGCAAGTCCGGTTCCATGTGTGCAAGCATAAGACAGCTAATCTCCGTAGACTCATCTCTAGTCTTACGGTAGGCATTCGTGACTGCGACAGTCGCATCATCATCTGGCTCTTCTGGAAGTGGAGTTTCTAGAACATGTTCTTTCTTGTCATGCTTGAGGACTATCCTCAGATTACGATACCAGTTGGTGAAATTAGTTCCATTAAGCTTATCTTTCTCTAGGATTGACCTCAACGCAAACGCGGACAACTGAGGAAGGTTGCTAGGTGCCATTGATAAACAACAGAAAAATACGCAAAAACACTTAAGACATGTATTCATAAAAGAGCAGGCATATTAAACGCTTTAATACTTATGCTCCCACTAGAACCAACATCCCTCCGATGGTTGCTAAGTGATTCAAGATCCTAAATAAGCAAGCCGACTAGTGAGCTTTAGCATCACCGCTAGCCGTCAAGTGATCTAGGTAGGCAACACCTTGCCAATCGTATCTCTATACGACTCCTGTTAGTTGGGTGGCATCACATGCCCCGGCTCCCAACCTACCTCGCCCCGAGCCCCACAACCGTTGTGATGGACTCGTCTAGATTACCAAGTGCTTCTGCGTGTAAGAGTCCGACTTTAAACCACCTAACCGGAAAGAATTGGTAGCACCTCAATTTATGAGCCCACTACCAAGAATGTCCGACTTGTGATGGTGCAGCACTGTTGGGGCGACCGACTAGACCTTCTTTGAGGGATTAAAGAATCTACCAACTATCTAAATAGAGGTAAATAGAGACATAACAATAACACAAATAAAGCAATTATAATGTGAAATGGTATGGCTCTCTTCATGGTGATCTCCATCTCCACAAAGCTTGTAAGTCGACTCGTGCCAACTCTTGTCACATGCCATCTTACTCCATGTAGCCGACTTGTACATCGACTTGCATGCCTTCCGGGTTCTCCAACAAGCTACACTAGCTAGTAAATGAAAATTTACATAGAGAATCCGACACGCAGGCCGGTATACAATAGAATGACAGCACCTAGGCTCCAGCCGGCTGACATAAAACATGATACGCAGATCATGTATGGATTACACACATCACATGCACATAAGCCATACCATTCACAACTTCCTGCAAAAACAAGTTATGCATAGATACGATATCTACCGGCGTTGTGAACTCGCAACGACATCTAAGGCTCTACGACAGGGCGAAGCCGGCGGTACGATTGATCACGGAAACCGACCGGTAGGGGTAAGTTGTTTCACGACCTTAGCAGTATGATCACGGAAACCAGATCATCGATTAACCCCGAGTACGATTGATCCAATCAACCTTGTACAAAACCGATCTATCTCATAGACCGACCACCAAAACAGCAATTAGATCACATCTAACGCTAACTACATATCACATATGTACGGATCTCGGGCCTAATACCAGAAGCTACCGCTCTGATACCACTGTATGGGCGCGTAGAGATAAACAAAACTTTTCCTACGCGGTACTTCCAAGATCTAGCCGAGGTAGAAGACCACGAGTATTACCACTAGACGCGCAGGTGCGGATTATCGGTGCAGCGCGTCGGGGCAGTGCAGTCCCACGATCCGGTCCGGCCGATCCAATCCCTCGAACGTCGAAGTGCTGAACGTACAGCACCTCTGCCGGTATCCACACGTACAAGGAGGAGCTCCGACGGCGGACTGCTAGGTCCGGTGCGGCGGCTGGACTGAGTGGGGCTAGGGTTCCCAACGCATGGGAGAGTGGACTAACGTGCCCGCTGGGCAACCTGCGCCCCTCTTTATATAGCGTATGGTAATGGGCTTCACAACACTTGTGGCCCATTCCCTCTGTGAGTCCGACTCACAAAACCAGTCCATTTCCGGTTCGGGTCCAACCCGACCAATACTTGCTCCCGCTCTTAAGTGTGTGACCCTGCAGGCTCATGGCGACTTGGACACGATTGGAGTCCAACTCCCAATCGATCAATCGTTAGCGGCTCCTAGCAGAACGTGCCGACTCCCAAGTACCATTGAGTCATGACGACATACCTTTCAATGTGATATTCATCTTAGTCCCTTTTGCCTCACGATATACCTTGTCGAACTATAGGCGATTCATCGTCATCCCTTTAATAGTTCAACTCTCTTCTCGATCTGTGATATCTGATTCACCTGACTAACTCTTAGTCAACAGACACAGTTAACACTTAACTGAGTTGCGCATGGCCATGCTTCCTGAATCATATCACTCGAGAGGGCCCAGAGAATATCTCTCCATTCGGAGGGGCAAAATCCCATCTTGATTATCCACATCACGCAGCTTGCTTCTCATTCGACCCGAACTCTGCCTTTATAGTTGCCTTGTCACAGAACAACGTTTGACAGAACCTAAGTCGGTGATCCACAACTCGGATTGTGCGACAACCTCAGGTCTAAGGATTACATTGATTGAGACATGCAAATGACGACTTGATCGTTGCATCTCAATGTGGGTCAGTCCGACTTGCTAAACTCTTTAGCCAAGTCCGTGAACGTTGGAATGGCATCACCATTCCCATGACAAGTGGAACCGTGTCATCAGCCAACACTCACATTAGTCTAGGGTGTGTGTCCAGCACAACCTAAATGACCAAGGACAATCTAGTATGAACAACATGAATATATAGTTTCACAATCGAATCACATATTCAATGACATATATCAGATGTTCAAAACAAGGACAACTTAATAACTTTATGAATACAGTGGGAATTACATCATACATGATTGCCTCTAGGGCATATTCCCAACACTAGTGTCCTTGAGGCTAAAAAGTGACGTCGAGCCTTTCCTCTAGTACTCATCCTCGCCGTTTTCTTGTGAGGTTTTGAAACCACTACAATGCTTGCGATTGTGAAGCGTGGACGTACTTGCAGGTTTTCTTCTATATCTCCTTCATCTCCACTATCAATCTCCTTCTTCGGTTCCCGATCTTGGAGATCTTCTTCCTTTGGTCCCTTCCCCTTGTTGTTGTTGGTGGAGACCATGGTGCTTCTAAAACAGAAAACAGACCCTGGCAGAAACAGCTCAAAACAGAAACACGACGACAAAATGATATACTGACCTCGGCGGATCCAGGGGATTATATAGCAAAAATATGTGTAACGAAAGGAAAGTCCAAGTCAAAAACGAGTCGACGAGGGGCTCCGGGGCGCCCACACCAGAGGCTGGCGCGGCCAAAGGTGGTGTGGTGCCTCCGGGCACCTTCTCCAACTCTTCTTTGGCTCGACATTTTTATATTTTCCAAAAATCAATAATCGATAACTGAAAAGGTATTTCGCGAACTTTTTCTTAACAGAACTGTCACCTATTCCAAAATTGACTCTGCAAATTCTGGAATCTTCCCTCCGATGAGTTTCTCCGGAGTCATTACTTGAATAACATCGACATCTTCATCATAGGAATCCCCAGAAATATAACGTTTGAGTCTTTACCCATTTACCACTTGTGTAGTGTTATCCTTGAGGGAAGAAATTTTAATTACCCCTGAAAGATATATTTCTTCAATAATATAAGGTCCTTCCTATCAGGAGAGTAATTTTGCTGCAAAAAATCTGAGACGAGACCGATACAATAGAACTTTCTCACCAACATGAAACTCTCTTTTAAGGATTCTTTTATCATTCCATTGTTTAAGAGCTTGGCATTTTCATAAGCTTCACATCTCCATTCATCTAAATGAATCAAATCAAGCATTCTTTTCTTACCGGCAAGTTTTAAATCTTTAATTAATTCTTTCACTATCCAATAAGCTTTGTGTTCTAATTCTAAAGGCAAGTGACAAGATTTTCCATAAACCATTTTATAAGGAGACATACCCATAGGATTTTTATAAGCAGTTCTATAAGCCCATAAAGCATCATTCAACTTATCTCACCAATTCTTCCTAGATTTATTAACATTCTTTTGCAAGATAGATTTAATTTCTCTATTTGATAATTCTACTTGCCCACTGTTTTGAGGATGATAAGCTAAGGCAATTATATGATTAACATCATATTTAGGAAGGGTTTTTCGAAAACCACCATGAATAAAATGAGAACCTCCATCAGTCATAAGATATCTAGGCACACCAAACCTAGGAAAAATAACATCTTTAAGCATTTTTATCGAGGTTTCTCCATCAGCTCTTTTAGTAGGTGTAGCTTCTACCCATTTAGTAACACAATCAACATCAATAAGTATATGTATATAGCCATTTGAAGGAGGAAAAGGACCTATAAAGTCAAATCCCCAACAATCAAAAGGTTCAATAGCAAGAGAATAACTCATAGGCGTTTCATTACGTCTAGAAATATTTCCTACTCTTTGAAATTCATCACAAGATAAAATAAATTTACGTGCATCTTTAAAGAGGGTGGCCAATAAAAACCTGATTGTAGGACCTTCTGTGCGGTTCTATCTCTAGCGTGATGTCCTCCATAAGCACTACTATGACACTTCTTCAATATTTCACGTTGTTCATGATCTGGAACACATCTTCTCATAATACCATCTACTCCTTCTTTTATAAATGTGGGTCATCCCAAAAATAATGCCTCAAATCATAGAAGAATTTTCTTCTTTGTTGAGCTGTAACTGTTGGAGGCAAATACTTTGAAACAATAAAGTTAGCGATATCAGCATACCATGGAATATCTTGGGGTTTTATTTTTATTGCAGCCAATTGTTCATTTGGAAAACTATCATTAAGAGGAATAAGATCAAAAGTAATGTTTTCTAATCTAGACAAGTTATCAGCAACAAGATTTTCAGCACCCTTCCTATCCACAATATGCAAATCAAATTCTTGTAAAAGCAATACCCATCTAATAAGCCTAGGCTTAGCATCTTTCTTTTCCATAAGGTATCTCATAGCAGCATGATCAGTATGAATAGTAACCTTTGAGTCAACAATATAAGACCTAAACTTATTACGTGCAAAAACTACAGCTAAGAACTCTTTTTAAGTAGTATTATAATACATTTGAGCAGCATCAAGAGTCTTACTAGCATAATGAATAGCATTCAACTTCTTATCTATGCTTTGTCCAAGAATAGCACCTACAGCAAAATCACTAGCATCACACATAATTTCAAAAGGTAAATTCCAATCAGGCGGTTGCACAATAGGAGCAGTAGTTAAAGCCTTCTTTAAAGTTTCAAAAGCTTCCTTAAAATCAGCATGAAAAACAAATGGTATATCTTTTTGAAGAAGATTAGTAAGAGGCTTTGATATTTTAGAGAAATCTTTAATAAACCTCCTATAAAAACCAGCATGACCAAGAACACTACGAATACCTTTAACATCCCTAGGACAGGTAATTTTTTCTATGGCTTCCACTTTAGCTCTATCAACTTCAATACCTCTTTCAGAAATTTTATGTCCAAGAACAATTCCTTCATTAACCACAAAGTGGCATTTCTCCCGACTAAGAACCAGACTAGTTTCCTCACATCTATGAAAAACTTTATCAAAGTTGTGCAAACAATTATCAAAAGAAGATCCATAGACGGAGAAATCGTCCATGAATACTTCCACAATTTCTTCACAAAAACCATGAAAAATAGCAGACATGCGTCTTTGAAAGGTAGACGGAGCGTTGCATAAACCAAAGGGCATACATCTATAAGCATAAGTACCATAAGGGCAAGTAAATGTTGTTTTCTCTTGATGTTGCGCCCTAATAGCAATTTGAGAAAACCAGAATAACAATCAAGAAAGAAAAAAATGAGTTTTCTTAGACAACCTATCTAACATTTGATCAATAAAAGGCAAAGGATAATGATCTTTCTTAGTAACCTTATTAACTTTCCTAAAATCAATGCACATCCTATACCACCAACTACTACTCTTTGTGGAATAAGCTCATTGTTTTCATTAGGCACAACATTCACATGGCTTACCCATCTACTATCAGTAATAGGAAAAATAATACCAGCATCAAGAAGTTTTAATACCTCATTTCTTACCACTTCTTTCATCTTAGGAATTAAATGGCGTTGATGTTCAACAACTGGCTTTGCATCAGGTTCAATATTGATACCATGCTGACATATAGTAGGAGAAATCCCCTTCAAATCATCCAGAGTATAACCAATAGTTCCACGTTGTTTCTTTAAAATTCCCAATAATGTTTCCTCTTCTTCACCTGAAAGCTTAGAATTAATAATAACAGGATATATTTTCGTATCATCAATGTAAGCATATTTAAGATCATCATGCAAAGGTTTTAATCAAAGACAGGATCCTCCTTGGGTGGTGATGACCCACAAGTATAAGGGGTGTATCCTGGTACTTTCAATAATTAAGAGTGTCAAACCAAATGAGGAGCAGAAGGTGTTGACAAGAAGGGTGGATAGAGGATTCATTGTAAACACTAATAAACGGTTTTTTGGTTGTTTTGGATATAGCAAATAAATAAAGTGCGAGTAAATAAAGAGCAGTTAATAATATGGCAGAGAGTGGCCCAATCCTTTTGAGAGCAAAGGGCAAGCCGGTTGTGTTACTTATGACTACCAAACATTCTTGAGGACACGTGGGAATTTCGTCAAGTGCTTTTGCTTCATTACGGTTGATTAATATTTATTGGTTCGTGAAGTGTTGTGTGGGTGAACCTATGCTAATGCACCGCAAAACTAGGACTCATACATACTTGTGATTATACCACTCGCAAGCATCCGCAAATAAAATAAAGTAATTAAGATAAAACTAACCACATCCTTAAACTCCGGGATTCTACGCTCCCTCGTGCATTGGTTTCCTAACGGGGGTTTAGGTTTCTGTCACTCCGGCAACCCCACAATTAGTAGCCAAATACACAATGCATCCTCCTAGGCCCATAAAGGTGAAGTATCATGTCGTCGACGTTCACATGACACCACTAGGAGAATAGCACCACAATTTAAATACCGAACAACTAGATAGTACTTCAACATAACTTCACTACTAACATCATGACTTATCCCATGTCCTCAAGAAATAAACGAACTACTCACAAGACATCATATGGATCAGAATCAGGGGTGATATAATGGATGATAACAATCTGGTCATAAAGTTTAAACACTGATAATCTCACAAACATCAACTACTAACAAGTAATTGATACGTCTCCAACTTATCTATAATTTCTGATGCTCCATGATCATATTATGCCAATTGCTACTTGTTTTCACCCTTATTTACAGCATTTTATACGCTTTCCGGGATTAACCTATTAACAAGATGCCAAGTTCCAGTTCCCTGTTTTGTGCTATTTTTTGTTTCAGAAAAGTTGTTCTCGAAACATTCTCGGAATTGGACCCCACAAAGCCCGAAGTGCCTTTTTTCCCCGGAAGCATCCAGAACATCGAAGAGGAGTCAAAGACGGGCATCAGGGGGGCCACACCATAGGGTGGCGCGGCCTCCCCCTGGTCGCGCCAGCTATAGGTGTGGGGCCCCTAACCTCCGCCGCCTCTACTCTTTCTCCTATTTATTCTCCCCGGATGGAAAACCCTAAACACCTGATCAAAAATCCCCGAAAAGTTCCGCAGCCGTCGTCATCGTCAACCCTAGATCAGGGGGGTTCTGGAGCTGTCTCCCGGCACCCTGCCCGAGAGGAAATCATCATCGGAGGCTTCTACATCACCATGCCTGCCTCCGGAGTGATGCTTGAGTAGTTCATCCCTGGACTATCGGTCCATAGCAGTAGCTAGATGGTTGTCTCCTCCTCATATGCCTCCATGTTTAGATCTCGTGAGCTGCCTATAATGATCGAGATTGATCTTATGTAATTCTATATGCTGTGTTTGCTAAGATACGATGAATATTGACCGTATGCCAAGTTTATTATAGTCTTTATTGCATATGTTATTTGTGATCTTGCATGCTTTTCGTTGCTAGTGGTTTATGTGGCCAAGTAGTTGCTACTGACTCCAAGAGGGAGTATTTATGCGAGATAGTGGGTTCATGCCTCCTTTTCGCCTGTGCTCGAGTGACAGAAACGTGACGGGGGAGGATGTGTTGTTGCCACTAGGGAGAAAACAGCGGTGTGAGTGCCCGCGTGCACAAGCATTTCTTACATTACACACATTTTTTAATGCAATTATCTGTTGCTTGTAACTTAATACCTAAGGGGGTTCGGATGATAACCTGAGGGTGGATTATTAGTCATAGATGCAGATGGATTTCGGTCTATGTATTTTTTTGTAATGCCCGCACTAAATATCATAGTAGTCATCATGTTATAATGTGCACTACGGTGCAACCTCTATTTGTCAATTTCCCACCTGTAATTTGTTCACCCAGAATGTTATTTTTATGGAGAGACACCACTAGTGAGCCTATGAACCCCGGTCCATTTTCCACAGTGTTAAACAAACCACAACAATTTCTTGCTTTCTTTACTTACTGCAAGAATACACTATTTTCCACACTATACGTCTAATCTTTGTTTTCAGCAAGACCGGGGATATTGACAACCTCACTGTGTCGTTGGGGCAAAGTATTTTGGTTGTGCTGTGTGCAGGTTCCACGTTGTTGCTGACACCGGTGAAGCGCCAGGACCACCGTCAGTGGCATCAACCTTCCGAAGATCCTCTTCCTTCTACTGGATTGATAACCCTGGTTGTTAACTAAGGGGAAAACTCCTACCGTTGTGCTCATCACACCCTCCTCTTGGGGTTCCCAACACGCAAGCATCAGTAATCCACACCGGGAGAGAGATCTAATGTAAGACAACGATAGAGGCCCCTAATTGTTACAGCAGGATGGCGGTGGATGATGAGGGTGATGGTGCTGGTTATGAGGATGAGGATGATCATGACGATGATCCCGATAAATCCCAGAGTGATGACGGTGACAATGGCGATGATTTCCCCTCTCCGGAAAGGAATTTCCCCAGCAGATTTCTCCTTGCGACAGAGTTTTTCTCTCTCGGGTGTTTTCCGCCCCGAGGCGGCGGCAGAATAACTCTTCGATGATGGTCTGGTGCTTAGGGTTCCCTAGGGGACAAGTACGCGAAAGACCTTGACCACAGGTGGGCCAGGGTGATCAAACCACCTGGCGGCGCAAGCAGGGGGCGCGCCACCTCATGGTGTGGGCCCCTGGTGACCCCCCCTCTGGCTCCCCTTCTGGATGGAGTCGTCCTATGAACTTCTAAGACACCTCCGGTGTCCCCCTTCTTCTTATGATCTTCTGAAATATGGTATCTCGACGGTGCTTTTTTCCATCAGATTTCTGGTCCCGGTGTTTATTCTCCAAAAATTATGAAACATGCAAATTAGGATAAAATAACATAAGTAATGCATCATAACATGAAATATATCGATGAATAATAGAAAATAACAATATAAAACACTGATGCAAATGAAGGGAATATGCCCGAGAGGCAATAATAAAATGGTTATTATCTTATTCCTTGGTTATGATGAATGTTTATTTCTCATGCTAGAATTGTATTAACCGGAAATGTTGATACATGTGTGCTTAATAAACAAACAATGTTCCTAGTAAAGCCTCTCTTTTAACTAGCTCGTTGATTAATAGATGATCAAGGTTTCCTGATCATGAACATTGGATGTTATTAATAACGGGGTCATGTCATTAGAAGAATGATGTGATGAACATATACCCAAAGAGAATATAGCAACGCGATCAAGTCATTTAGTTTACATTGTTATATCAAACATACGAAGTAACTTATTCCTTAGACCATGAGATCATGTCAATCGCTGATACCGAAAGAGTCCTTTGATGGCATCAAACGTCACATCGTAACAGGGTGACTATAAAGGTGTCGTTAAGTATTTGGAATGTATTAGTTGAGGATCATGGATCAAGAGTGGAATTTGTCCATCCAAATGACGGAGAGATATACTCTGGGCCCTCTTGGTGATATCACATTGAAACCGCTTGCAAGCACGTGATATGATCACAAGGATGTTATATCACGGGAACGAGAAAAGAGTACTTGTCGGTAACGAGATTGAACAAGGTATGGTTGATACCAATGATCGAATCTCGGACAAGTAAAATATCGCGAGACAAAGGGAATAGTTCACCGCGTTGTTGGTTCACACGATCACGAGAGTCATCGTTGAATATATAGGAGTCATCACGGATCTCCAGATCCCGCTGTTGATTATTGATCGGAGAGGAGTCTCGATCATGTCTATCTTACTCGCGAACCGTAGGGTGACACGCTTAAGGTTCGATGTCGCATTTTGAGAGGATATGGAATATCGGAGAAAAGTTTGGACAGCACCGAAATTGTTTTGCGGAATATTGAACTAATGACCGAAATTGTTTCGGGTAATTTTGAAATAGTTCAAGCGGATTCTTATCAAATGTTTGTTAATAGATTTAACAACTAACTCAAGGGGTTATATGTTAATGTTTGTTAATGGAAGTAACAAATATTAAAATAAAGAAATAAAATTGTTTTATTTATTTATTAAAGAAAACCCTTGGGATTTTGAGTGGGAATTAATGGAAGAATGAGTGGGTTGAGTGGAGAGTCCACTCACATGATGAGAGAGAGGTGGAGACACCCACAAATTCGGGGCTGCCATCCCCTCCTATAAAGGAGGGGTGGGAGGTCCCTCTCCCACACACACACACACACTTGTGTCATCTCTTCCTCCCTCCTCCCGCTGCTCCACCACTTGTTCATGCGCTTGGCGAAGCCCTGAACGAAGTTTTCTCCACCACACCACGTCGTCGTGCTGCTGGAGTTCGAGGGATCCTCTACTTCCGCGCCCCGCTGGATCGAGGGAACGGAGGTCGTCATCAACCATACGTGTGACCGATCACGGATGCACCGCCGGATTGCGGTGCTCATCTTCTCGCTATCGGGATTGGTGTGAGTACGACTACGCCAACAACGAGATTTGATCTTGTAACGCTTTGTGTCTTCGAGGGTCTGTGTTCTTCTTAACCCTCTATTTGCCCGTTGCACTTCGTCTCCTAGATTAGATCTTGGCCTTTCGGGTGTCTCTCGCGTAGGAATTTTTTTGTTTTCTATGCAACGACCCCTTCAGTGGTATCAGAGCCAGGTCTATGCGTAGATATTTTGTACGGGTAGAACACATATGATTATGTGGGCGTTGATGATCATGTTATTGCCTCCTTGAGTATTTTATTATCTTTGTGGCATAGTAGGATGAAGCTGCCCCAGACTAAGTTTACGTGTACTATGTACACGAGAGTTGTCTCACGTGTGGCTAAGGGGGTGTCCGTTTCTCCTACTATAGTTAAGATCTAATCTACGAAGGGTTGGTAAAAATGTCTCTATCAATGTTGTGGTTGATGTTTGTAGGTATGAATGGTTGTATCATCGAAAGCCCTAAGCCACGTAAAATATGCAAAAATAAATTAGAGGCGTCTAACTAGTTTTTGCTGGGCATGTGATGTGATATGGTCAATATTACAAATTTGATTATGAGATGATCTATTTTGTAAATTATTGATATACCAGAAGGTATCTATATGATTGTCTTCTTATTGATGGACAATCAAGATTGGGGTGCCATGGTACTTGGTACCACGCCGGTGGAATGATGGAGATCATACCATGATGCACATGATGGAGATCAAGTGCAAGGAGGACCATATCATATCACGTTATCCTTACATGTGATGTTTGTGATGTTAATCCTTTTATGCATCTTGTTTTGCTTAGATAGCGACGGTAGCATTATAAGATGACCCCTCTAACTTAATATCAAGATAATAATGTGTTCTTCCTTAAGTATGCACCGTTAAGAAAGTTCGTCGTTTCGAGACACCCCGTGATGATCGGGTGTGATAGACTCAACGTTCGCATACAACGGGTGTTTTCAAGCCTAGCATGTACAGACATGGCCTTGAAACACACGCAATACTACGGTTCTACTTGGCGAGCCTAGCATGTACAGACATGGCCTTGGAACACGTAACCGAAAGGTAAAGCATGAGTCATATGGATGATATGATGAACATGTCGATGTTCGCCTTTGAAACTACATCATCTCACGTGATGATCGGTTTTGGTGTAGTGAATTTGGTTCGTGTAATCACTAAAGACGACTAAGGGGGATGTTGTTTTTGAGTGGGAGTTCATGGTTTAATTTTGAATTAACTTGAACTTATTTATCATGAACAACAAATCAAAGTGAATTTGCACAACTTGTAGTAGTCATTGGCATCCACATAACTAACTTACACTTAGATTATTAATTGAGATATAACTGTTATGATCTAGTAAATACCAATTAAGATCGGTACCGTATTAGTGAAATTTAAAATTGAGTCCAATTGTAGATTTTTGGTATTTCCTACCTAGCTCCATATGGTTAATGATTGATTGATCTAGAGAGCAAATAATTCCTACTTAGAATCCAGAGTCATGGTTGCTTCCGTATTATTTTATCTTCAAAAGAATGTTTTGTTGATCAAGGTGATTTAGGAACTGAAAAGTGTTGTTTTCAGAAACAATCAAGTGAAAGATATATTGATATCTAGAAACCTATTTGTGGCAACATGACTGAGTATAATTTAGCGTGACAATATTTGCTTATATTATCTGAATATATGCAATCAATGAAGACGCTGAGCGTTTGAATATTCCAAGAAGTTGGACGCTAAAAATTATCCTCTAAATTCATTCCTTCGAGCTATAGTAGCTTAATCATAAAATTGTTATGATAGGATGGATTAAAAGTATGGGTAAAGTCGTTTACCTTACTTGGAGATTGCTAAGAGTGGAATCTAAAAGAATACTATTAATATGGTGATATTAGTAGAACACTCAAACACAAAGTATGACTCAATGGGTGATAGTATATAACTAACACGCCAAAGAAAATGAGCTAGTACGACTAGCATTGTTTGATGTCGAATGATTATTCTGTAAAGGAAAGGGAATATTGAAAATAGAATTACAAATAGATATATGGCAGAAAAGAAGATAACTGGAAAAGTCCAGCTCAGGAGTATATGCTTGATATCCAAGTTATAGATGTATTACTAGTTAACAAAGTATTTTTGGGTATTTTGATACCACATTGGTTGGTATGAGTTGTCATACGAAGCAACGCAATGCAAGAAATACAAGGGCCTACAAGAAACTAGTAATAGATGTGGAATCGATTATGACAAGAACAGAAGTAAAGTGTTATTGCGTTCATTGTCATATAGAACCAAACATTCAAGATTTATTTTAAGAACTTAATAAGTGTTATTTTGTTCTAGTCTTTTGTGAGAACAAATGAAATTGTTCAAATTATGACCATTTTCCATAATTGATGGATATGTTAATATAAATCATGTTGGTAAAGTAAACATCTATAAGACTAAATGCTAAACGTTGCAAGACGTAGAAGAGTTTCACTCAAATTGTGACACCACCATTTTAGTTCATATCGGAAAGGAAAACATGAAGCAACTCCATATTGATGGACTTCCGGAGTCATTTTATTTTTAATAAATTGACGCTTGTGAGACCTCTTCCAAAAGATGACTAGAATTCCGTTCTTAGGCCAAAGTAGAATGGACGACTAATTTAGTGGAGATTATACATATTGATGTATATAGTCCATTATGTGTAGTCATGTATGGTGGATTAATTTTTCCTTCATAAAATTCTGTCGATGACTTGAGTAGATATGTGAGTATATCTATTTAAAGGGAACGAAGTTTGACATTTTGAATAGGTTCAAAAGGTTATTAATATGAAGTTAAAATCAATGTAGCAAGATAATCAAGTATTTATGATTGGATCATAAAGGATAAAGTTTGAGTTACAAGTTTAGCAAAACATCTGAGAAGTTGCAGAATTGTTCTACAACTTATACTTCTCGAATACCCCACATTAGATTGGAGTATTCAAAAGACAAAATCAAACCTTGTTTGACATGGTAAGATTAATAAAATTGCCATTATAATTTTGTAGTTTATACAGTAAGGACAACCGCTTTTACACTGAAAAGAGCACCATCATGATCCGTTGAAATTGACAACATATAAGATATGGTTTGGGTAGTGACCCGAATTTTCATTTTTCTTAAGTTTTGTTATGCATAGCATGTGTAAAATGTTTACAACCAAAATAGGATAAATATATGTTTATAAGGTTATCCCAAATAAAACATTGGGTATTTCCCCTATCACCGAACCAAAAGACAAATGTTGTTTGTCAGAAAGGGTTGATTTCTCGAGAAAGTAGTTCTTGCGAAACAAGTGAGTGGGAGCACAGTACAAACTCAACGAGATTAGAGAATCTTTGTTATCATGTCAAGAGTAGCGCGGCACTGGAAGTTGTTCTGGGGTTTACTATTTTGACTAAGTAGAAGACACTACAAATGTTCTAGATACTTCAAATGAGTTTGCGAACTGTACCAGAAAAGTCCAAAAACTTTGTACTTAGAACAACTTGTGGTTTAAGTGTAAAGTGTTGTTTTGACAACAAAAGAACCTGGACCTTATAAAGGAAGCAAATGATGGGCCCTGACTTCGTAAAATTGACTATGAGTCATTATATCCGCCATAGTATCCTTGTATGAATATCAAGTATGTGACTTGGTAGTCCTTTCGATAGGCATGATGCCTAACGATAGAAAAAGGGTCTATATAGCAACAAAGACATGGATTTTACATCTTTTGAAAGTTGTACTTATCGAAAAGTTGTTTTCAACGAAGTTCAAAGAGTTGACTACTACAAGATTTTTATCTTCCGTAGTGATGCTTTAGTCTTTGCGGATAGTTCTAGAAAAAAGTTACATATTATGATATGGTAGTTGAATAACAAAACCAACTCTCCTCTCGAGGAATTTTGATCAAGGATGTGTACTTGACACAGTCTGAGAGTTTTGTAAAATTCAAAAGGTTGCTAGAAAGATATGCACACTTCAATGGTTGAAGTGAGCATAGCAAAGTTGAAGTGTTTAGCTTAATGAAGTTATCAAAAGAGTTTGATTCCATCACGAATGATAAAGATGCTTGTAGAGTTACAAGAAATTAAGTGGGAGCGCTATGACATATTTCCAATACTTTATGTAGATGACATATGGTTGATTGGAAAATATGTATTTTAAATTAACACGGTTAAGATTTTCGATTTCATATTGATGAACTGATTAGAAGATATTGGGCATCGATATCTATAAGAGATGGATTGAATCGCCTGATATGATTGAAGCCAAATTACATAGATGAAATATTGAAGTAAGTCAATATCGAAATGACAAGGAGTTCTTGTCACATGGAAAATAATTGAGCAAGATTCACGTGTTTTGACACATGATGAGCATCATTGAAATTGAGATTTCTAAGTCATGTTTCCATGCTATGTACACAACCAGATGAGTCCTATGCTTTAAAATGTTATAGAAGTATAATTCATATGATGATTAGACAACAGTGGGAGAGATCCTTGTGTCATTTTAGAAATGCTAAGGATAGGTTTTCCTATATAGTAATGACAAAATATTAGTTGTAATATGTTAAACTAATAGTCTTGTCATTTGTTCAAGTAATTTTATCTCAATTAAAATATGTGATGAAGGGTAGCACAATAGGATGGAAGAAAGTTCCATGCTAGATTTGAAAGAGTTTCAAAATTAAATATTGTGACAGATACTACAACAAAGGCTAAAGTATATCGTTGTGTTGACAACTGATAATAAGTGTATTTTGCGTGAAGGATTTCTTTATTGAACTTGGTGAAATTCCAAGAATGCTGACACTATGAAGCTACATTTTCACAATGTTAGTAACATCAGTTTAAGCTGAGGAATTAAGGTATCACCGGAACTTGGTGAATTTCCAAGATTGCTAAACACTATGAAGCTACATTTTCACAATGTTAGTGACAATGGTTTAAGCCGAGGAATTAAGGTTTCACCGGTTGACCATATATATGCAAAGCCATCTCATTAGAGAATGAATGATGCGTGTAGACGCAAAGAACATGCAAATACAATAGGACCTGAATAGTTCAGATCTTTTTGATAAAGTTTACCACATGTGAAGCATGGTAATAACACTGGTACTCCATATGTGTTAAGTGCTTACAGACTAGATTATTGACTCTAGTGCAAGTGGGAGACTAAAGGGAATATGCCCGAGAGGCAATAATAAAATGGTTATTATCTTATTCCTTGTTTCTGATGAATGTTTATTTCTCATGCTAGAATTGTATTAACCGGAAACGTTGATACATGTGTGCTTAATAAACAAACAATGTTCCTAGTAAAGCCTCTCTTTTAACTAGCTCGTTGATTAATAGATGATCAAGGTTTCCTGATCATGAACATTGGATGTTATTAATAACGGGGTCATGTCATTAGAAGAATGATGTGATGAACATATACCCAAAGAGAATATAGCAATGAGATCAAGTCATTTAGTTTACATTGTTATATCAAACATACGAAGTAACTTATTCCTTAGACCATGAGATCATGTCAATCGCTGATACCGAAAGAGTCATTTGATGGCATCAAACATCACAACGTAACAGGGTGACTATAAAGGTGTCGTTAAGTATTCGGAAAGTATTAGTTGAGGATCATGGATCAAGAGTGGACTTTGTCCATCCAAATGACGGAGAGATATACTCTGGGCCCTCTCGGTGATATCACATCGAAACCGCTTGCAAGCACGTGATATGATCACAAGGATGTTATATCACGGGAACGAGAAAAGAGTACTTGTCGGTAACGAGATTGAACAAGGTATGGTTGATACCAATGATCGAATCTCGGACAAGTAAAATATCGCGAGACAAAGGGAATAGTTCACGGCGTTGTTGGTTCACACGATCACGAGAGTCATCGTTGAATATATAGGAGTCATCACGGATCTCCAGATCCCGCTGTTGATTATTGATCGGAGAGGAGTCTCGATCATGTCTATCTTACTCGCGAACCGTAGGGTGACACACTTAAGGTTCGATGTCGCATTTTGAGAGGATACGGAATATCGGAGAAAAGTTTGGACAGCACCGAAATTGTTTTGCGGAATATTGAACTAATGACCTAAATTGTTTCGGGTAATTTTGAAATAGTTCAAGCGGATTCTTATCAAATGTTTGTTAATAGATTTAACAACTAACTCAAGGGGTTATATGTTAATGTTTGTTAATGGAATTAACAAATATTAAAATAAAGAAATAAAATTGTTTTATTTATTTATTAAAGAAAACCCTTGGGATTTTGAGTGGGAATTAATGGAAGAATGAGTGGGTTGAGTGGAGAGTCCACTCACATGATGAGGGAGAGGTGGAGACACCCACAAATTCGTGGCTGCCATCCCCTCCTATAAAAGGAGGGGTGGGAGGTCCCTCTCCCACACACACACACTTGTGTCATTTCTTCCTCCCTCCTCCCGCTGCTCCACCACTTGTTCATGCGCTTGGCGAATCCCTGAACGAAGTTTTCTCCACCACACCACGTCGTCGTGCTGCTGGAGTTCGAGGGATCCTCTACTTCCGCGCCCCGCTGGATCGAGGGAACGGAGGTCATCATCAACCATACGTGTGACCGATCACGGATGCACCGCCGGATTGCGGTGCTCATCTTCTCGCTATCGGGATTGGTGTGAGTACGACTACGCCAACAACGAGAT